>JAZAQC010000024.1:1229004-2458008 GCA_036289425.1 Rhopalosiphum nymphaeae
CTACACACTTAAAAATACGTAAATCTGTTTTTTTACGGCGAAATCGTCAAAAAGTGACGAACGCAGTAAAAAAGTAACGAAAGCCAATAAAATAAAAATAAATTATGGAAAATTTGCGTTTTTTTTATCTTAAACCGTTTCGTTATCGTCACTGACAATGCGTGTAATGTTTCAGAATCCAAAACCAAATTCCTCACCCCGAAAACGTGGTTGCGATTATTTTTCAAAAAAACGGTTTTTGGTGTACTAAGGTGTTTAGAATTTTGATTTTTACAATTTTTTTTACATAAAAACATATTCCGACGGTCCCTCATTCACGCTGTATAGTTTTCAGGAATTCCCCGTACGATCTACACACTTAAAAATACGTAAATATGTTTTTTTACGGCGAAATCGTCAAAAAATTACGAATGCAGTGAAAAAGTAACGAAAGCCAATAAAATAAAAATAAAATATGAAAAATTTGCCGTTTTTTTGATCGTAAACTGTTTGGTTATAGTCACTGACAATGCGTGTAATGTTTCAGAATCCAAAACCAAATTTCTCACCCCGAAAACGTGCTTACGATTATTTTTCAAAAAAACCGTTTTTGGTGTACTTAGGTGTATAGAATTTGGATTTTTGCAAATTTTTTTACATAAAAACATAGGCCGACGGTCTCTCATTCACGCTGTATAGTTTTCAGGAACTCCATGTTCGATCTACACACTTAAAAATACGTAAATCTGTTTTTTTACGGCGAAATCGTCAAAAAGTGACGAACGCAGTGAAAAAGTAACGAAAGCCAATAAAATAAAAATAAAATATGAAAAATTTGCCGTATTTTTGATCGTAAACTGTTTGGTTATAGTCACTGACAATGCGTGTAATGTTTCAGAATCCAAAACCAAATTTCTCACCCCAAAAACGTGCTTACGATTATTTTTCAAAAAAACCGTTTTTGGTGTACTTAGGTGTTTAGAATTTGGATTTTTGCAAATTTTTTTACATAAAAACATAGGCCGACGGTCTCTCATTCACGCTGTATAGTTTTCAGGAACTCCCCGTTCGATCTACACACTTAAAAATACGTAAATCTGTTTTTTTACGGCGAAATCGTCAAAAAATTACGAATGCAGTGAAAAAGTAACGAAAGCCAATAAAATAAAAATAAAATATGAAAAATTTGCCGTTTTTTTGATCGTAAACTGTTTGGTTATAGTCACTGACAATGCGTGTAATGTTTCAGAATCCAAAACCAAATTTCTCACCCCGAAAACGTGCTTACGATTATTTTTCAAAAAAACCGTTTTTGGTGTACTTAGGTGTTTAGAATTTGGATTTTTGCAAATTTTTTTACATAAAAACATAGGCCGACGGTCTCTCATTCACGCTGTATAGTTTTCAGGAACTCCATGTTCGATCTACACACTTAAAAATACGTAAATCTGTTTTTTTACGGCGAAATCGTCAAAAAGTGACGAACGCAGTGAAAAAGTAACGAAAGCCAATAAAATAAAAATAAAATATGAAAAATTTGCCGTTTTTTTGATCGTAAACTGTTTGGTTATAGTCACTGACAATGCGTGTAATGTTTCAGAATCCAAAACCAAATTTCTCACCCCGAAAACGTGCTTACGATTATTTTTCAAAAAAACCGTTTTTGGTGTACTTAGGTGTTTAGAATTTGGATTTTTGCAAATTTTTTTACATAAAAACATAGGCCAACGGCCTCTCATTCACGCTGTATAGTTTTCAGGAACTCCCCGTACGATCTACACACTTAAAAATACGTAAATCTGTTTTTTTACGGCGAAATCGTCAAAAAGTGACGAACGCAGTGAAAAAGTAACGAAAGCCAATAAAATAAAAATAAAATATGAAAAATTTGCCGTTTTTTTGATCGTAAACTGTTTGGTTATAGTCACTGACAATGCGTGTAATGTTTCAGAATCCAAAACCAAATTTCTCACCCCGAAAACGTGCTTACGATTATTTTTCAAAAAAACCGTTTTTGGTGTACTTAGGTGTTTAGAATTTGGATTTTTGCAAATTTTTTTACATAAAAACATAGGCCAACGGTCTCTCATTCACGCTGTATAGTTTTCAGGAACTCCCCGTACGATCTACACACTTAAAAATACGTAAATCTGTTTTTTTACGGCGAAATCGTCAAAAAGTGACGAACGCAGTGAAAAAGTAACGAAAGCCAATAAAATAAAAATAAAATATGAAAAATTTGCCGTTTTTTTGATCGTAAACTGTTTGGTTATAGTCACTGACAATGCGTGTAATGTTTCAGAATCCAAAACCAAATTCCTCACCCCGAAAACGTGGTTGCGATTATTTTTCAAAAAAACGGTTTTTGGTGTACTAAGGTGTTTAGAATTTTGATTTTTACAATTTTTTTTACATAAAAACATAGTCCGACGGTCCCTCATTCACGCTGTATAGTTTTCAGGAATTCCCCGTACGATCTACACACTTAAAAATACGTAAATATGTTTTTTTACGGCGAAATCGTCAAAAAATTACGAATGCAGTGAAAAAGTAACGAAAGCCAATAAAATAAAAATAAAATATGAAAAATTTGCCGTTTTTTTGATCGTAAACTGTTTGGTTATAGTCACTGACAATGCGTGTAATGTTTCAGAATCCAAAACCAAATTTCTCACCCCGAAAACGTGCTTACGATTATTTTTCAAAAAAACCGTTTTTGGTGTACTTAGGTGTTTAGAATTTGGATTTTTGCAAATTTTTTTACATAAAAACATAGGCCAACGGTCTCTCATTCACGCTGTATAGTTTTCAGGAACTCCCCGTACGATCTACACACTTAAAAATACGTAAATCTGTTTTTTTACGGCGAAATCGTCAAAAAGTGACGAACGCCGTGAAAAAGTAACGATAGCTAATAAAATAAAAATAAATTATGGAAAATTTGCCGTTTTTTTGATCGTAAACTGTTTCGTTATCGTCACTGACAATGCGTGTAATTCTTTCAGAATCCAAAACCAAATTCCTCACCCCGAAAACGTGCTTCCGATTATTTTTCAAAAAAACCGTTTTTGGTGTACTTAGGTGTTTAGAATTTGGATTTTTGCAGTTTTTTTTACATAAAAACATAGGCCGACGGTCTCTCATTCACGCTGTATAGTTTTCAGGAACTCTCCGTACGATCTACACACTTAAAAATACGTAAATCTGTTTTTTTACGGCGAAATCGTCAAAAAGTGACGAACGCAGTGAAAAAGTAACGAAAGCCAATAAAATAAAAATAAATTATGGAAAATTTGCGTTTTTTTTATCTTAAACCGTTTCGTTATCGTCACTGACAATGCGTGTAATGTTTCAGAATCCAAAACCAAATTCCTCACCCCGAAAACGTGGTTGCGATTATTTTTCAAAAAAACGGTTTTTGGTGTACTATGGTGTTTAGAATTTTGATTTTTACAATTTTTTTTACATAAAAACATAGTCCGACGGTCCCTCATTCACGCTGTATAGTTTTCAGGAATTCCCCGTACGATCTACACACTTAAAAATACGTAAATATGTTTTTTTACGGCGAAATCGTCAAAAAATTACGAATGCAGTGAAAAAGTAACGAAAGCCAATAAAATAAAAATAAAATATGAAAAATTTGCCGTTTTTTTGATCGTAAACTGTTTGGTTATAGTCACTGACAATGCGTGTAATGTTTCAGAATCCAAAACCAAATTTCTCACCCCGAAAACGTGCTTACGATTATTTTTCAAAAAAACCGTTTTTGGTGTACTTAGGTGTTTAGAATTTGGATTTTTGCAAATTTTTTTACATAAAAACATAGGCCAACGGCCTCTCATTCACGCTGTATAGTTTTCAGGAACTCCCCGTACGATCTACACACTTAAAAATACGTAAATCTGTTTTTTTACGGCGAAATCGTCAAAAAGTGACGAACGCAGTGAAAAAGTAACGAAAGCCAATAAAATAAAAATAAAATATGAAAAATTTGCCATTTTTTTGATCGTAAACTGTTTGGTTATAGTCACTGACAATGCGTGTAATGTTTCAGAATCCAAAACCAAATTTCTCACCCCGAAAACGTGCTTACGATTATTTTTCAAATAAACCGTTTTTGGTGTACTTAGGTGTTTAGAATTTTGATTTTTACAACTTTTTTTACATAAAAACATAGGCCGACGGTCCCTCATTCACGCTGTATAGTTTTCAGGAACTTCCCGTACGATCTACACACTTAAAAATACGTAAATCTGTTTTTTTACGGCGAAATCGTCAAAAAGTGACGAACGCCGTGAAAAAGTAACGAAAGCTAATAAAATAAAAATAAATCATAGAAAATTTGCCGTTTTTTTATCGTAAACCGTTTCGTTATCGTCACAGACAATGCGTGTAATGTTTCAGAATCCAAAACCAAATTCCTCACTCCGAAAACGTGGTTACGATTATTTTTCAATATAACGGTTTTTGGTGTACTTAGGTGTTTAGAATTTGGATTTTTGCAATTTTTTTTACATAAAAACATAGGCCGACGGTCTCTCATTCACGCTGTATAGTTTTCAGGAACTCCCCGTACGATCTACACACATAAAAATACGTAAATCTGTTTTTTTACGGCGAAATCGTCATAAAGTGACGAATGCAGTGAAAAAGTAACGAAAGCCAATAAAATAAAAATAAAATATGAAAAATTTGCCGTTTTTTTGATCGTAAACTGTTTGGTTATAGTCACTGACAATGCGTGTAATGTTTCAGAATCCAAAACCAAATTTCTCACCCCGAAAACGTGCTTACAATTATTTTTCAAAAAAACCGTTTTTGGTGTACTTAGGTGTTTAGAATTTGGATTTTTGCAAATTTTTTTACATAAAAACATAGGCCGACGGTCTCTCATTCACGCTGTATAGTTTTCAGGAACTCCCAGTACGATCTACACACTTATAATACGTAAATCTGTTTTTTTACGGCGAAATCGTCAAAAAGTGACGAACGCCGTGAAAAATTAACGAAAGCTAATAAAATAAAAATAAATTATGGAAAATTTGCGTTTTTTTTATCTTAAACCGTTTCGTTATCGTCACTGACAATGCGTGTAATGTTTTAGAATCCAAAACCAAATTCCTCACCCCGAAAACGTGGTTACGATAATTTTTCAAAAAACGGTTTTTGGTGTATATAGGTGTTTAGAATTTTGAGTTTTACAATTTTTTTTACATAAAAACATAGGCCGACGGTCTCTCATTCACGCTGTTTAGTTTTCAGGAACTCCCAGTACGATCTACACACTTAAAAATACGTAAATCTGTTTTTATACGGCGAAATCGTCAAAAAGTGACGAACGCCGTGAAAAAGTAACGAAAGCTAATAAAATAAAAATAAATTATGGAAAATTTGCGTTTTTTTTATCGTAAACCGTTTCGTTATCCTCACTGACAATGCGTGTAATGTTTCAGAATCCAAAACCAAATTCCTCACCCCGAAAACGTGGTTACGATTATTTTTCAAAATAACGGTTTTTGGTGTACTTAGGTGTTTAGAATTTGGATTTTTGCAATTTTTTTTACATAAAAACATTGGCCGACGGTCTCTCATTCACGCTGTATAGTTTTCAGGAACTCCCCGTACGATCTACACACATAAAAATACGTAAATCTGTTTTTTTACGGCGAAATCGTCATAAAGTGACGAACGCCGTGAAAAAGTAACGAAAGCTAATAAAATAAAAATAAATTATGGAAAATTTGCGTTTTTTTTATCGTAAACCGTTTCGTTATCGTCACTGACAATGCGTGTAATGTTTCAGAATCCAAAACCAAATTCCTCACCCCGAAAACGTGGTTACGATTATTTTTCAAAAAAACGGTTTTTGGTGTATATAGGTGTTTTGAATTTTGATTTTTACAATTTTTTTTACATAAAAACATAGGCCGACGGTCCCTCATTCATGCTGTATAGTTTTCGGCAACTTCCCGTACGATCTACACACTAAAAAATACGTAAATCTGTTTTTTTACGGAGAAATCGTCAAAAAGTGACGAACGCCGTGAAAAAGTAACGAAAGCTAATAAAATAAAAATAAATTATGGAAAATTTGCGTTTTTTTTATCTTAAACCGTTTCGTTATCGTCACTGACAATGCGTGTAATGTTTCAGAACCAAAACCAAATTCCTCACCCCGAAAACGTGGTTGCGATTATTTTTCAAAAAAACGGTTTTTGGTGTACTTAGGTGTTTAGAATTTTGATTTTTACAATTTTTTTTACATAAAAACATAGGCCGACGGTCTCTCATTCACGCTGTATAGTTTTCAGGAACTCCCAGTACGATCTACACACTTATAATACGTAAATCTGTTTTTTTACGGCGAAATCGTCAAAAAATTACGAATGCAGTGAAAAAGTAACGAAAGCCAATAAAATAAAAATAAAATATGAAAAATTTGCCGTTTTTTTGATCGTAAACTGTTTGGTTATAGTCACTGACAATGCGTGTAATGTTTCAGAATCCAAAACCAAATTTCTCACCCCGAAAACGTGCTTACAATTATTTTTCAAAAAAACCGTTTTTGGTGTACTTAGGTGTTTAGAATTTGGATTTTTGCAAATTTTTTTACATAAAAACATAGGCCGACGGTCTCTCATTCACGCTGTATAGTTTTCAGGAACTCCCAGTACGATCTACACACTTATAATACGTAAATCTGTTTTTTTACGGCGAAATCGTCAAAAAGTGACGAACGCCGTGAAAAATTAACGAAAGCTAATAAAATAAAAATAAATTATGGAAAATTTGCGTTTTTTTTATCTTAAACCGTTTCGTTATCGTCACTGACAATGCGTGTAATGTTTTAGAATCCAAAACCAAATTCCTCACCCCGAAAACGTGGTTACGATTATTTTTCAAAAAACGGTTTTTGGTGTATATAGGTGTTTAGAATTTGGATTTTTGCAATTTTTTTTACATAAAAACATAGGCCGACGGTCTCTCATTCACGCTGTTTAGTTTTCAGGAACTCCCCGTACGATCTACACACTTAAAAATACGTAAATCTGTTTTTTTACGGCGAAATCGTCAAAAAGTGACGAACGCCGTGAAAAAGTAACGAAAGCTAATAAAATAAAAATAAATTATGGAAAATTTGCGTTTTTTTTATCGTAAACCGTTTCGTTATCCTCACTGACAATGCGTGTAATGTTTCAGAATCCAAAACCAAATTCCTCACCCCGAAAACGTGGTTGCGATTATTTTTCAAAAAAACGGTTTTTGGTGTACTAAGGTGTTTAGAATTTTGATTTTTACAATTATTTTTACATAAAAACATAGTCCGACGGTCCCTCATTCACGCTGTATAGTTTTCAGGAATTCCCCGTACGATCTACACACTTAAAAATACGTAAATATGTTTTTTTACGGCGAAATCGTCAAAAAATTACGAATGCAGTGAAAAAGTAACGAAAGCCAATAAAATAAAAATAAAATATGAAAAATTTGCCGTTTTTTTGATCTTAAACCGTTTCGTTATCGTCACTGACAATGCGTGTAATGTTTCAGAACCAAAACCAAATTCCTCACCCCGAAAACGTGGTTGCGATTATTTTTCAAAAAAACGGTTTTTGGTGTACTTAGGTGTTTAGAATTTTGATTTTTACAATTTTTTTTACATAAAAACATAGGCCGACGGTCTCTCATTCACGCTGTATAGTTTTCAGGAACTCCCAGTACGATCTACACACTTATAATACGTAAATCTGTTTTTTTACGGCGAAATCGTCAAAAAATTACGAATGCAGTGAAAAAGTAACGAAAGCCAATAAAATAAAAATAAAATATGAAAAATTTGCCGTTTTTTTGATCGTAAACTGTTTGGTTATAGTCACTGACAATGCGTGTAATGTTTCAGAATCCAAAACCAAATTTCTCACCCCGAAAACGTGCTTACAATTATTTTTCAAAAAAACCGTTTTTGGTGTACTTAGGTGTTTAGAATTTGGATTTTTGCAAATTTTTTTACATAAAAACATAGGCCGACGGTCTCTCATTCACGCTGTATAGTTTTCAGGAACTCCCAGTACGATCTACACACTTATAATACGTAAATCTGTTTTTTTACGGCGAAATCGTCAAAAAGTGACGAACGCCGTGAAAAATTAACGAAAGCTAATAAAATAAAAATAAATTATGGAAAATTTGCGTTTTTTTTATCTTAAACCGTTTCGTTATCGTCACTGACAATGCGTGTAATGTTTTAGAATCCAAAACCAAATTCCTCACCCCGAAAACGTGGTTACGATTATTTTTCAAAAAACGGTTTTTGGTGTATATAGGTGTTTAGAATTTGGATTTTTGCAATTTTTTTTACATAAAAACATAGGCCGACGGTCTCTCATTCACGCTGTTTAGTTTTCAGGAACTCCCCGTACGATCTACACACTTAAAAATACGTAAATCTGTTTTTTTACGGCGAAATCGTCAAAAAGTGACGAACGCCGTGAAAAAGTAACGAAAGCTAATAAAATAAAAATAAATTATGGAAAATTTGCGTTTTTTTTATCGTAAACCGTTTCGTTATCCTCACTGACATTGCGTGTAATGTTTCAGAATCCAAAACCAAATTCCTCACCCCGAAAACGTGGTTGCGATTATTTTTCAAAAAAACGGTTTTTGGTGTACTAAGGTGTTTAGAATTTTGATTTTTACAATTATTTTTACATAAAAACATAGTCCGACGGTCCCTCATTCACGCTGTATAGTTTTCAGGAATTCCCCGTACGATCTACACACTTAAAAATACGTAAATATGTTTTTTTACGGCGTAATCGTCAAAAAATTACGAATGCAGTGAAAAAGTAACGAAAGCCAATAAAATAAAAATAAAATATGAAAAATTTGCCGTTTTTTTGATCGTAAACTGTTTGGTTATAGTCACTGACAATGCGTGTAATGTTTCAGAATCCAAAACCAAATTTCTCACCCCGAAAACGTGCTTACGATTATTTTTCAAAAAAACCGTTTTTGGTGTACTTAGGTGTTTAGAATTTGGATTTTTGCAAATTTTTTTACATAAAAACATAGGCCGACGGTCTCTCATTCAAGCTGTATAGTTTTCAGGAACTCCCAGTACGATCTACACACTTAAAAATACGTAAATCTGTTTTTTTACGGCGAAATCGTCAAAAAGTGACGAACGCAGTGAAAAAGTAACGAAAGCCAATAAAATAAAAATAAAATATGAAAAATTTGCCGTTTTTTTGATCGTAAACTGTTTGGTTATAGTCACTGACAATGCGTGTAATGTTTCAGAATCCAAAACCAAATTCCTCACCCCGAAAACGTGGTTACGATTATTTTTCAAAAAAACGGTTTTTGGTGTACTTAGGTGTTTAGAATATTGAGTTTTACAATTTTTTTTACATAAAAACATAGGCCGACGGTCCCTCATTCACGCTGTATAGTTTTCAGGAATTCCCCGTACGATCTACACACTTAAAAATACGTAAATATGTTTTTTTACGGCGAAATCGTCAAAAAATTACGAATGCAGTGAAAAAGTAACGAAAGCCAATAAAATAAAAATAAAATATGAAAAATTTGCCGTTTTTTTGATCGTAAACTGTTTGGTTATAGTCACTGACAATGCGTGTAATGTTTCAGAATCCAAAACCAAATTTCTCACCCCGAAAACGTGCTTACGATTATTTTTCAAAAAAACCGTTTTTGGTGTACTTAGGTGTTTAGAATTTGGATTTTTGCAAATTTTTTTACATAAAAACATAGGCCGACGGTCTCTCATTCACGCTGTATAGTTTTCAGGAACTCCATGTTCGATCTACACACTTAAAAATACGTAAATCTGTTTTTTTACGGCGAAATCGTCAAAAAGTGACGAACGCAGTGAAAAAGTAACGAAAGCCAATAAAATAAAAATAAAATATGAAAAATTTGCCGTTTTTTTGATCGTAAACTGTTTGGTTATAGTCACTGACAATGCGTGTAATGTTTCAGAATCCAAAACCAAATTTCTCACCCCAAAAACGTGCTTACGATTATTTTTCAAAAAAACCGTTTTTGGTGTACTTAGGTGTTTAGAATTTGGATTTTTGCAAATTTTTTTACATAAAAACATAGGCCGACGGTCTCTCATTCACGCTGTATAGTTTTCAGGAACTCCCCGTTCGATCTACACACTTAAAAATACGTAAATCTGTTTTTTTACGGCGAAATCGTCAAAAAATTACGAATGCAGTGAAAAAGTAACGAAAGCCAATAAAATAAAAATAAAATATGAAAAATTTGCCGTTTTTTTGATCGTAAACTGTTTGGTTATAGTCACTGACAATGCGTGTAATGTTTCAGAATCCAAAACCAAATTTCTCACCCCGAAAACGTGCTTACGATTATTTTTCAAAAAAACCGTTTTTGGTGTACTTAGGTGTTTAGAATTTGGATTTTTGCAAATTTTTTTACATAAAAACATAGGCCGACGGTCTCTCATTCACGCTGTATAGTTTTCAGGAACTCCCCGTACGATCTACACACTTAAAAATACGTAAAACTGTTTTTTTACGGCGAAATCGTCAAAAAGTGACGAACGCAGTGAAAAAGTAACGAAAGCCAATAAAATAAAAATAAAATATGAAAAATTTGCCGTTTTTTTGATCGTAAACTGTTTGGTTATAGTCACTGACAATGCGTGTAATGTTTCAGAATCCAAAACCAAATTTCTCACCCCGAAAACGTGCTTACGATTATTTTTCAAAAAAACCGTTTTTGGTGTACTTAGGTGTTTAGAATTTGGATTTTTGCAAATTTTTTTACATAAAAACATAGGCCAACGGTCTCTCATTCACGCTGTATAGTTTTCAGGAACTCCCCGTACGATCTACACACTTAAAAATACGTAAATCTGTTTTTTTACGGCGAAATCGTCAAAAAGTGACGAACGCAGTGAAAAAGTAACGAAAGCCAATAAAATAAAAATAAAATATGAAAAATTTGCCGTTTTTTTGATCGTAAACTGTTTGGTTATAGTCACTGACAATGCGTGTAATGTTTCAGAATCCAAAACCAAATTTCTCACCCCGAAAACGTGCTTACGATTATTTTTCAAAAAAACCGTTTTTGGTGTACTTAGGTGTTTAGAATTTGGATTTTTGCAAATTTTTTTACATAAAAACATAGGCCGACGGTCTCTCATTCACGCTGTATAGTTTTCAGGAACTCCCAGTACGATCTACACACTTAAAAATACGTAAATCTGTTTTTTTACGGCGAAATCGTCAAAAAGTGACGAACGCAGTGAAAAAGTAACGAAAGCCAATAAAATAAAAATAAAATATGAAAAATTTGCCGTTTTTTTGATCGTAAACTGTTTGGTTATAGTCACTGACAATGCGTGTAATGTTTCAGAATCCAAAACCAAATTCCTCACCCCGAAAACGTGGTTGCGATTATTTTTCAAAAAAACGGTTTTTGGTGTACTAAGGTGTTTAGAATTTTGATTTTTACAATTTTTTTTACATAAAAACATAGTCCGACGGTCCCTCATTCACGCTGTATAGTTTTCAGGAATTCCCCGTACGATCTACACACTTAAAAATACGTAAATATGTTTTTTTACGGCGAAATCGTCAAAAAATTACGAATGCAGTGAAAAAGTAACGAAAGCCAATAAAATAAAAATAAAATATGAAAAATTTGCCGTTTTTTTGATCGTAAACTGTTTGGTTATAGTCACTGACAATGCGTGTAATGTTTCAGAATCCAAAACCAAATTTCTCACCCCGAAAACGTGCTTACGATTATTTTTCAAAAAAACCGTTTTTGGTGTACTTAGGTGTTTAGAATTTGGATTTTTGCAAATTTTTTTACATAAAAACATAGGCCAACGGTCTCTCATTCACGCTGTATAGTTTTCAGGAACTCCCCGTACGATCTACACACTTAAAAATACGTAAATCTGTTTTTTTACGGCGAAATCGTCAAAAAGTGACGAACGCCGTGAAAAAGTAACGATAGCTAATAAAATAAAAATAAATTATGGAAAATTTGCCGTTTTTTTGATCGTAAACTGTTTCGTTATCGTCACTGACAATGCGTGTAATTCTTTCAGAATCCAAAACCAAATTCCTCACCCCGAAAACGTGCTTACGATTATTTTTCAAAAAAACCGTTTTTGGTGTACTTAGGTGTTTAGAATATTGATTTTTACAATTTTTTTTACATAAAAACATAGGCCGACGGTCCCTCATTCACGCTGTATAGTTTTCAGGAACTTCCCGTACGATCTACACACTTAAAAATACGTAAATCTGTTTTTTTACGGCGAAATCGTCAAAAAGTGACGAACGCCGTGAAAAAGTAACGAAAGCTAATAAAATAAAAATAAATCATAGAAAATTTGCTGTTTTTTTATCGTAAACCGTTTCGTTATCGTCACTGACAATGCGTGTAATGTTTCAGAATCCAAAACCAAATTCCTCACTCCGAAAACGTGGTTACGATTATTTTTCAATATAACGGTTTTTGGTGTACTTAGGTGTTTAGAATTTGGATTTTTGCAATTTTTTTTACATAAAAACATAGGCCGACGGTCTCTCAATCACGCTGTATAGTTTTCAGGAACTCCCCGTACGATCTACACACATAAAAATACGTAAATCTGTTTTTTTACGGCGAAATCGTCATAAAGTGACGAACGCCGTGAAAAAGTAACGAAAGCTAATAAAATAAAAATAAATTATGGAAAATTTGCGTTTTTTTTATCGTAAACCGTTTCGTTATCGTCACTGACAATGCGTGTAATGTTTCAGAATCCAAAACCAAATTCCTCACCCCGAAAACGTGGTTACGATTATTTTTCAAAAAAACGGTTTTTGGTGTATATAGGTGTTTAGAATTTTGATTTTTACAATTTTTTTTACATAAAAACATAGGCCGACGGTCCCTCATTCATGCTGTATAGTTTTCGGCAACTTCCCGTACGATCTACACACTAAAAAATACGTAAATCTGTTTTTTTACGGCGAAATCGTCAAAAAGTGACGAACGCCGTGAAAAAGTAACGAAAGCTAATAAAATAAAAATAAATTATGGAAAATTTGCGTTTTTTTTATCTTAAACCGTTTCGTTATCGTCACTGACAATGCGTGTAATGTTTCAGAACCAAAACCAAATTCCTCACCCCGAAAACGTGGTTGCGATTATTTTTCAAAAAAACGGTTTTTGGTGTACTTAGGTGTTTAGAATTTTGATTTTTACAATTTTTTTTACATAAAAACATAGGCCGACGGTCTCTCATTCACGCTGTATAGTTTTCAGGAACTCCCAGTACGATCTACACACTTATAATACGTAAATCTGTTTTTTTACGGCGAAATCGTCAAAAAATTACGAATGCAGTGAAAAAGTAACGAAAGCCAATAAAATAAAAATAAAATATGAAAAATTTGCCGTTTTTTTGATCGTAAACTGTTTGGTTATAGTCACTGACAATGCGTGTAATGTTTCAGAATCCAAAACCAAATTTCTCACCCCGAAAACGTGCTTACAATTATTTTTCAAAAAAACCGTTTTTGGTGTACTTAGGTGTTTAGAATTTGGATTTTTGCAAATTTTTTTACATAAAAACATAGGCCGACGGTCTCTCATTCACGCTGTATAGTTTTCAGGAACTCCCAGTACGATCTACACACTTATAATACGTAAATCTGTTTTTTTACGGCGAAATCGTCAAAAAGTGACGAACGCCGTGAAAAATTAACGAAAGCTAATAAAATAAAAATAAATTATGGAAAATTTGCGTTTTTTTTATCTTAAACCGTTTCGTTATCGTCACTGACAATGCGTGTAATGTTTTAGAATCCAAAACCAAATTCCTCACCCCGAAAACGTGGTTACGATAATTTTTCAAAAAACGGTTTTTGGTGTATATAGGTGTTTAGAATTTTGAGTTTTACAATTTTTTTTACATAAAAACATAGGCCGACGGTCCCTCATTCACGCTGTATAGTTTTCAGGAACTCCCAGTACGATCTACACACTTAAAAATACGTAAATCTGTTTTTTTACGGCGAAATCGTCAAAAAGTGACGAACGCCGTGAAAAAGTAACGAAAGCTAATAAAATAAAAATAAATTATGGAAAATTTGCGTTTTTTTTATCGTAAACCATTTCGTTATCCTCACTGTCAGTGCGTGTAATGTTTCAGAATCCAAAACCAAATTCCTCACCCCGAAAACGTGGTTACGATTATTTTTCAAAAAAACGGTTTTTGGTGTACTTAGGTGTTTAGAATTTGGATTTTTGCAATTTTTTTTACATAAAAACATAGGCCGACGGTCTCTCATTCACGCTGTTTAGTTTTCAGGAACTCCCCGTACGATCTACACACTTAAAAATACGTAAATCTGTTTTTTTACGGCGAAATCGTCAAAAAGTGACGAACGCCGTGAAAAAGTAACGAAAGCTAATAAAATAAAAATAAATTATGGAAAATTTGCGTTTTTTTTATCGTAAACCGTTTCGTTATCCTCACTGACAATGCGTGTAATGTTTCAGAATCCAAAACCAAATTCCTCACCCCGAAAACGTGGTTGCGATTATTTTTCAAAAAAACGGTTTTTGGTGTACTAAGGTGTTTAGAATTTTGATTTTTACAATTATTTTTACATAAAAACATAGTCCGACGGTCCCTCATTCACGCTGTATAGTTTTCAGGAATTCCCCGTACGATCTACACACTTAAAAATACGTAAATATGTTTTTTTACGGCGAAATCGTCAAAAAATTACGAATGCAGTGAAAAAGTAACGAAAGCCAATAAAATAAAAATAAAATATGAAAAATTTGCCATTTTTTTGATCGTAAACTGTTTGGTTATAGTCACTGACAATGCGTGTAATGTTTCAGAATCCAAAACCAAATTTCTCACCCCGAAAACGTGGTTGCGATTATTTTTCAAAAAAACGGTTTTTGGTGTACTTAGGTGTTTAGAATTTTGATTTTTACAATTTTTTTTACATAAAAACATAGGCCGACGGTCTCTCATTCACGCTGTATAGTTTTCAGGAACTCCCAGTACGATCTACACACTTATAATACGTAAATCTGTTTTTTTACGGCGAAATCGTCAAAAAATTACGAATGCAGTGAAAAAGTAACGAAAGCCAATAAAATAAAAATAAAATATGAAAAATTTGCCGTTTTTTTGATCGTAAACTGTATGGTTATAGTCACTGACAATGCGTGTAATGTTTCAGAATCCAAAACCAAATTTCTCATCCCGAAAACGTGCTTACAATTATTTTTCAAAAAAACCGTTTTTGGTGTACTTAGGTGTTTAGAATTTGGATTTTTGCAAATTTTTTTACATAAAAACATAGGCCGACGGTCTCTCATTCACGCTGTATAGTTTTCAGGAACTCCCAGTACGATCTACACACTTATAATACGTAAATCTGTTTTTTTACGGCGAAATCGTCAAAAAGTGACGAACGCCGTGAAAAATTAACGAAAGCTAATAAAATAAAAATAAATTATGGAAAATTTGCGTTTTTTTTATCTTAAACCGTTTCGTTATCGTCACTGACAATGCGTGTAATGTTTTAGAATCCAAAACCAAATTCCTCACCCCGAAAACGTGGTTACGATTATTTTTCAAAAAACGGTTTTTGGTGTATATAGGTGTTTAGAATTTGGATTTTTGCAATTTTTTTTACATAAAAACATAGGCCGACGGTCTCTCATTCACGCTGTTTAGTTTTCAGGAACTCCCCGTACGATCTACACACTTAAAAATACGTAAATCTGTTTTTTTACGGCGAAATCGTCAAAAAGTGACGAACGCCGTGAAAAAGTAACGAAAGCTAATAAAATAAAAATAAATTATGGAAAATTTGCGTTTTTTTTATCGTAAACCGTTTCGTTATCCTCACTGACAATGCGTGTAATGTTTCAGAATCCAAAACCAAATTCCTCACCCCGAAAACGTGGTTGCGATTATTTTTCAAAAAAACGGTTTTTGGTGTACTAAGGTGTTTAGAATTTTGATTTTTACAATTATTTTTACATAAAAACATAGTCCGACGGTCCCTCATTCACGCTGTATAGTTTTCAGGAATTCCCCGTACGATCTACACACTTAAAAATACGTAAATATGTTTTTTTACGGCGAAATCGTCAAAAAATTACGAATGCAGTGAAAAAGTAACGAATGCCAATAAAATAAAAATAAAATATGAAAAATTTGCCGTTTTTTTGATCGTAAACTGTTTGGTTATAGTCACTGACAATGCGTGTAATGTTTCAGAATCCAAAACCAAATTTCTCACCCCGAAAACGTGCTTACGATTATTTTTCAAAAAAACCGTTTTTGGTGTACTTAGGTGTTTAGAATTTAGTTTTTTTCAAATTTTTTTACATAAAAACATAGGCCAACGGTCTCTCATTCACGCTGTATAGTTTTCAGGAACTCCCCGTACGATCTACACACTTAAAAATACGTAAATCTGTTTTTTTACGGCGAAATCGTCAAAAAGTGACGAACGCAGTGAAAAAGTAACGAAAGCCAATAAAATAAAAATAAAATATGAAAAATTTGCCGTTTTTTTGATCGTAAACTGTTTGGTTATAGTCACTGACAATGCGTGTAATGTTTCAGAATCCAAAACCAAATTTCTCACCCCGAAAACGTGCTTACGATTATTTTTCAAAAAAACCGTTTTTGGTGTACTTAGGTGTTTAGAATTTGGATTTTTGCAAATTTTTTTACATAAAAACATAGGCCGACGGTCTCTCATTCACGCTGTATAGTTTTCAGGAACTCCCAGTACGATCTACACACTTAAAAATACGTAAATCTGTTTTTTTACGGCGAAATCGTCAAAAAGTGACGAACGCAGTGAAAAAGTAACGAAAGCCAATAAAATAAAAATAAAATATGAAAAATTTGCCGTTTTTTTGATCGTAAACTGTTTGGTTATAGTCACTGACAATGCGTGTAATGTTTCAGAATCCAAAACCAAATTCCTCACCCCGAAAACGTGGTTACGATTATTTTTCAAAAAAACGGTTTTTGGTGTACTTAGGTGTTTAGAATATTGAGTTTTACAATTTTTTTTACATAAAAACATAGGCCGACGGTCCCTCATTCACGCTGTATAGTTTTCAGGAACTCCCAGTACGATCTACACACTTAAAAATACGTAAATCTGTTTTTTTACGGCGAAATCGTCAAAAAGTGACGAACGCCGTGAAAAAGTAACGAAAGCTAATAAAATAAAAATAAATTATGGAAAATTTGCGTTTTTTTTATCGTAAACCATTTCGTTATCCTCACTGTCAGTGCGTGTAATGTTTCAGAATCCAAAACCAAATTCCTCACCCCGAAAACGTGGTTGCGATTATTTTTCAAAAAAACGGTTTTTGGTGTACTTAGGTGTTTAGAATTTTGATTTTTACAATTTTTTTTACATAAAAACATAGGCCGACGGTCTCTCATTCACGCTGTATAGTTTTCAGGAACTCCCAGTACGATCTACACACTTATAATACGTAAATCTGTTTTTTTACGGCGAAATCGTCAAAAAATTACGAATGCAGTGAAAAAGTAACGAAAGCCAATAAAATAAAAATAAAATATGAAAAATTTGCCGTTTTTTTGATCGTAAACTGTTTGGTTATAGTCACTGACAATGCGTGTAATGTTTCAGAATCCAAAACCAAATTTCTCACCCCGAAAACGTGCTTACGATTATTTTTCAAAAAAACCGTTTTTGGTGTACTTAGGTGTTTAGAATTTGGATTTTTGCAAATTTTTTTACATTAAAACATAGGCCGACGGTCTCTCATTCACGCTGTATAGTTTTCAGGAACTCCCAGTACGATCTACACACTTAAAAATACGTAAATCTGTTTTTTTACGGCGAAATCGTCAAAAAGTGACGAACGCAGTGAAAAAGTAACGAAAGCCAATAAAATAAAAATAAAATATGAAAAATTTGCCGTTTTTTTGATCGTAAACTGTTTGGTTATAGTCACTGACAATGCGTGTAATGTTTCAGAATCCAAAACCAAATTCCTCACCCCGAAAACGTGGTTACGATTATTTTTCAAAAAAACGGTTTTTGGTGTACTTAGGTGTTTAGAATATTGAGTTTTACAATTTTTTTTACATAAAAACATAGGCCGACGGTCCCTCATTCACGCTGTATAGTTTTCAGGAACTCCCAGTACGATCTACACACTTAAAAATACGTAAATCTGTTTTTTTACGGCGAAATCGTCAAAAAGTGACGAACGCCGTGAAAAAGTAACGAAAGCTAATAAAATAAAAATAAATTATGGAAAATTTGCGTTTTTTTTATCGTAAACCATTTCGTTATCCTCACTGTCAGTGCGTGTAATGTTTCAGAATCCAAAACCAAATTCCTCACCCCGAAAACGTGGTTGCGATTATTTTTCAAAAAAACGGTTTTTGGTGTACTTAGGTGTTTAGAATTTTGATTTTTACAATTTTTTTTACATAAAAACATAGGCCGACGGTCTCTCATTCACGCTGTATAGTTTTCAGGAACTCCCAGTACGATCTACACACTTATAATACGTAAATCTGTTTTTTTACGGCGAAATCGTCAAAAAATTACGAATGCAGTGAAAAAGTAACGAAAGCCAATAAAATAAAAATAAAATATGAAAAATTTGCCGTTTTTTTGATCGTAAACTGTTTGGTTATAGTCACTGACAATGCGTGTAATGTTTCAGAATCCAAAACCAAATTTCTCACCCCGAAAACGTGCTTACAATTATTTTTCAAAAAAACCGTTTTTGGTGTACTTAGGTGTTTAGAATTTGGATTTTTGCAAATTTTTTTACATAAAAACATAGGCCGACGGTCTCTCATTCACGCTGTATAGTTTTCAGGAACTCCCAGTACGATCTACACACTTATAATACGTAAATCTGTTTTTTTACGGCGAAATCGTCAAAAAGTGACGAACGCCGTGAAAAATTAACGAAAGCTAATAAAATAAAAATAAATTATGGAAAATTTGCGTTTTTTTTATCTTAAACCGTTTCGTTATCGTCACTGACAATGCGTGTAATGTTTTAGAATCCAAAACCAAATTCCTCACCCCGAAAACGTGGTTACGATTATTTTTCAAAAAACGGTTTTTGGTGTATATAGGTGTTTAGAATTTTGAGTTTTACAATTTTTTTTACATAAAAACATAGGCCGACGGTCCCTCATTCACGCTGTATAGTTTTCAGGAACTCCCAGTACGATCTACACACTTAAAAATACGTAAATCTGTTTTTATACGGCGAAATCGTCAAAAAGTGACGAACGCCGTGAAAAAGTAACGAAAGCTAATAAAATAAAAATAAATTATGGAAAATTTGCGTTTTTTTGATCGTAAACCATTTCGTTATCCTCACTGTCAGTGCGTGTAATGTTTCAGAATCCAAAACCAAATTCCTCACCCCGAAAACGTGGTTGCGATTATTTTTCAAAAAAACGGTTTTTGGTGTACTTAGGTGTTTAGAATTTTGATTTTTACAATTTTTTTTACATAAAAACATAGGCCGACGGTCTCTCATTCACGCTGTATAGTTTTCAGGAACTCCCAGTACGATCTACACACTTATAATACGTAAATCTGTTTTTTTACGGCGAAATCGTCAAAAAATTACGAATGCAGTGAAAAAGTAACGAAAGCCAATAAAATAAAAATAAAATATGAAAAATTTGCCGTTTTTTTGATCGTAAACTGTTTGGTTATAGTCACTGACAATGCGTGTAATGTTTCAGAATCCAAAACCAAATTTCTCACCCCGAAAACGTGCTTACGATTATTTTTCAAAAAAACCGTTTTTGGTGTACTTAGGTGTTTAGAATTTGGATTTTTGCAAATTTTTTTACATAAAAACATAGGCCGACGGTCTCTCATTCACGCTGTATAGTTTTCAGGAACTCCCAGTACGATCTACACACTTAAAAATACGTAAATCTGTTTTTTTACGGCGAAATCGTCAAAAAGTGACGAACGCAGTGAAAAAGTAACGAAAGCCAATAAAATAAAAATAAATTATGGAAAATTTGCGTTTTTTTTATCGTAAACCTTTTCGTTATCCTCACTGTCAGTGCGTGTAATGTTTCAGAATCCAAAACCAAATTCCTCACCCCGAAAACGTGGTTACGATTATTTTTCAAAAAAACGGTTTTTGGTGTACTTAGGTGTTTAGAATTTGGATTTTTGCAATTTTTTTTACATAAAAACATAGGCCGACGGTCTCTCATTCACGCTGTTTAGTTTTCAGGAACTCCCCGTACGATCTACACACTTAAAAATACGTAAATCTGTTTTTTTACGGCGAAATCGTCAAAAAGTGACGAACGCCGTGAAAAAGTAACGAAAGCTAATAAAATAAAAATAAATTATGGAAAATTTGCGTTTTTTTTATCGTAAACCGTTTCGTTATCCTCACTGACAATGCGTGTAATGTTTCAGAATCCAAAACCAAATTCCTCACCCCGAAAACGTGGTTGCGATTATTTTTCAAAAAAACGGTTTTTGGTGTACTAAGGTGTTTAGAATTTTGATTTTTACAATTATTTTTACATAAAAACATAGTCCGACGGTCCCTCATTCACGCTGTATAGTTTTCAGGAATTCCCCGTACGATCTACACACTTAAAAATACGTAAATATGTTTTTTTACGGCGAAATCGTCAAAAAATTACGAATGCAGTGAAAAAGTAACGAAAGCCAATAAAATAAAAATAAAATATGAAAAATTTGCCGTTTTTTTGATCGTAAACTGTTTGGTTATAGTCACTGACAATGCGTGTAATGTTTCAGAATCCAAAACCAAATTTCTCACCCCGAAAACGTGCTTACGATTATTTTTCAAAAAAACCGTTTTTGGTGTACTTAGGTGTTTAGAATTTGGATTTTTGCCAATTTTTTTACATAAAAACATAGGCCGACGGTCTCTCATTCACGCTGTATAGTTTTCAGGAACTCCCAGTACGATCTACACACTTAAAAATACGTAAATCTGTTTTTTTACGGCGAAATCGTCAAAAAGTGACGAACGCAGTGAAAAAGTAACGAAAGCCAATAAAATAAAAATAAAATATGAAAAATTTGCCGTTTTTTTGATCGTAAACTGTTTGGTTATAGTCACTGACAATGCGTGTAATGTTTCAGAATCCAAAACCAAATTTCTCACCCCGAAAACGTGCTTACGATTATTTTTCAAAAAAACCGTTTTTGGTGTACTTAGGTGTTTAGAATTTAGTTTTTTTCAAATTTTTTTACATAAAAACATAGGCCAACGGTCTCTCATTCACGCTGTATAGTTTTCAGGAACTCCCCGTACGATCTACACACTTAAAAATACGTAAATCTGTTTTTTTACGGCGAAATCGTCAAAAAGTGACGAACGCAGTGAAAAAGTAACGAAAGCCAATAAAATAAAAATAAAATATGAAAAATTTGCCGTTTTTTTGATCGTAAACTGTTTGGTTATAGTCACTGACAATGCGTGTAATGTTTCAGAATCCAAAACCAAATTTCTCACCCCGAAAACGTGCTTACGATTATTTTTCAAAAAAACCGTTTTTGGTGTACTTAGGTGTTTAGAATTTGGATTTTTGCAAATTTTTTTACATTAAAACATAGGCCGACGGTCTCTCATTCACGCTGTATAGTTTTCAGGAACTCCCAGTACGATCTACACACTTAAAAATACGTAAATCTGTTTTTTTACGGCGAAATCGTCAAAAAGTGACGAACGCAGTGAAAAAGTAACGAAAGCCAATAAAATAAAAATAAAATATGAAAAATTTGCCGTTTTTTTGATCGTAAACTGTTTGGTTATAGTCACTGACAATGCGTGTAATGTTTCAGAATCCAAAACCAAATTCCTCACCCCGAAAACGTGGTTACGATTATTTTTCAAAAAAACGGTTTTTGGTGTACTTAGGTGTTTAGAATATTGAGTTTTACAATTTTTTTTACATAAAAACATAGGCCGACGGTCCCTCATTCACGCTGTATAGTTTTCAGGAACTCCCAGTACGATCTACACACTTAAAAATACGTAAATCTGTTTTTTTATGGCGAAATCGTCAAAAAGTGACGAACGCCGTGAAAAAGTAACGAAAGCTAATAAAATAAAAATAAATTATGGAAAATTTGCGTTTTTTTTATCGTAAACCATTTCGTTATCCTCACTGTCAGTGCGTGTAATGTTTCAGAATCCAAAACCAAATTCCTCACCCCGAAAACGTGGTTACGATTATTTTTCAAAAAAACGGTTTTTGGTGTACTTAGGTGTTTAGAATTTGGATTTTTGCAATTTTTTTTACATAAAAACATAGGCCGACGGTCTCTCATTCACGCTGTTTAGTTTTCAGGAACTCCCCGTACGATCTACACACTTAAAAATACGTAAATATGTTTTTTTACGGCGAAATCGTCAAAAAATTACGAATGCAGTGAAAAAGTAACGAAAGCCAATAAAATAAAAATAAAATATGAAAAATTTGCCGTTTTTTTGATCGTAAACTGTTTGGTTATAGTCACTGACAATGCGTGTAATGTTTCAGAATCCAAAACCAAATTTCTCACCCCGAAAACTTGCTTACGATTATTTTTCAAAAAAACCGTTTTTGGTGTACTTAGGTGTTTAGAATTTGGTTTTTTGCAAATTTTTTTACATAAAAACATAGGCCAACGGTCTCTCATTCACGCTGTATAGTTTTCAGGAACTCCCCGTACGATCTACACACTTAAAAATACGTAAATCTGTTTTTTTACGGCGAAATCGTCAAAAAGTGACGAACGCAGTGAAAAAGTAACGAAAGCCAATAAAATAAAAATAAAATATGAAAAATTTGCCGTTTTTTTGATCGTAAACTGTTTGGTTATAGTCACTGACAATGCGTGTAATGTTTCAGAATCCAAAACCAAATTTCTCACCCCGAAAACGTGCTTACGATTATTTTTCAAAAAAACCGTTTTTGGTGTACTTAGGTGTTTAGAATTTGGATTTTTGCAAATTTTTTTACATAAAAACATAGGCCGACGGTCTCTCATTCACGCTGTATAGTTTTCAGGAACTCCCAGTACGATCTACACACTTAAAAATACGTAAATCTGTTTTTTTACGGCGAAATCGTCAAAAAGTGACGAACGCAGTGAAAAAGTAACGAAAGCCAATAAAATAAAAATAAAATATGAAAAATTTGCCGTTTTTTTGATCGTAAACTGTTTGGTTATAGTCACTGACAATGCGTGTAATGTTTCAGAATCCAAAACCAAATTCCTCACCCCGAAAACGTGGTTACGATTATTTTTCAAAAAAACGGTTTTTGGTGTACTTAGGTGTTTAGAATATTGATTTTTACAATTTTTTTTACATAAAAACATAGGCCGACGGTCCCTCATTCACGCTGTATAGTTTTCAGGAACTTCCCGTACGATCTACACACTTAAAAATACGTAAATCTGTTTTTTTACGGCGAAATCGTCAAAAAGTGACGAACGCAGTGAAAAAGTAACGAAAGCCAATAAAATAAAAATAAAATATGAAAAATTTGCCGTTTTTTTGATCGTAAACTGTTTGGTTATAGTCACTGACAATGCGTGTAATGTTTCAGAATCCAAAACCAAATTTCTCACTCCGAAAACGTGCTTACGATTATTTTTCAAAAAAACCGTTTTTGGTGTACTTAGGTGTTTAGAATTTGGATTTTTGCAAATTTTTTTACATAAAAACATAGGCCGACGGTCTCTCATTCACGCTGTATAGTTTTCAGGAACTCCCAGTACGATCTACACACTTAAAAATACGTAAATCTGTTTTTTTTACGGCGAAATCGTCAAAAAGTGACGAACGCAGTGAAAAAGTAACGAAAGCCAATAAAATAAAAATAAAATATGAAAAATTTGCCGTTTTTTTGATCGTAAACTGTTTGGTTATAGTCACTGACAATGCGTGTAATGTTTCAGAATCCAAAACCAAATTTCTCACCCCGAAAACGTGCTTACGATTATTTTTCAAAAAAACCGTTTTTGGTGTACTTAGGTGTTTAGAATTCGGATTTTTGCAAATTTTTTTACATAAAAACATAGGCCGAAGGTCTCTCATTCACACTGTATAGTTTTCAGGAACTCCCAGTACGATCTACACACTTAAAAATACGTAAATCTGTTTTTTTACGGCGAAATCGTCAAAAAGTGACGAACGCCGTGAAAAAGTAACGAAAGCTAATAAAATAAAAATAAATTATGGAAAATTTGCGTTTTTTTTATCTTAAACCGTTTCGTTATCGTCACTGACAATGCGTGTAATGTTTCAGAATCCAAAACCAAATTCCTCACCCCGAAAACGTGCTTACGATTATTTTTCAAAAAAACGGTTTTTGGTGTACTTAGGTGTTTAGAATATTGATTTTTACAATTTTTTTTACATAAAAACATAGGCCGACGGTCCCTCATTCACGCTGTATAGTTTTCAAGAACTTCCCGTACGATCTACACACTTAAAAATACGTAAATCTGTTTTTTTACGGCGAAATCGTCAAAAAGTGACGAACGCCGTGAAAAAGTAACGAAAGCTAATAAAATAAAAATAAATTATGGAAAATTTGCGTTTTTTTTATCTTAAACCGTTTCGTTATCGTCACTGACAATGCGTGTAATGTTTCAGAATCCAAAACCAAATTCCTCACCCCGAAAACGTGGTTACGATTATTTTTCAAAAAAACGGTTTTTGGTGTACTTAGGTGTTTAGAATATTGATTTTTACAATTTTTTTTACATAAAAACATAGGCCGACGGTCCCTCATTCACGCTGTATAGTTTTCAGGAACTTCCCGTACGATCTACACACTTAAAAATACGTAAATCTGTTTTTTTACGGCGAAATTGTCAAAAAGTGACGAACGCCGTGAAAAAGTAACGAAAGCTAATAGAATAAAAATAAATTATGGAAAATTTGCGTTTTTTTTATCGTAAACCGTTTCGTTATCCTCACTGACAATGCGTGTAATGTTTCAGAATCCAAAACCAAATTCCTCACCCCGAAAACGTGGTTGCGATTATTTTTCAAAAAAACGGTTTTTGGTGTACTAAGGTGTTTAGAATTTTGATTTTTACAATTTTTTTTACATAAAAACATAGTCCGACGGTCCCTCATTCACGCTGTATAGATTTCAGGAATTCCCCGTACGATCTACACACTTAAAAATACGTAAATATGTTTTTTTACGGCGAAATCGTCAAAAAATTACGAATGCAGTGAAACAGTAACGAAAGCCAATAAAATAAAAATAAAATATGAAAAATTTGCCGTTTTTTTGATCGTAAACTGTTTGGTTATAGTCACTGACAATGCGTGTAATGTTTCAGAATCCAAAACCAAATTTCTCACCCCGAAAACGTGTTTACGATTATTTTTCAAAAAAACCATTTTTGGTGTACTTAGGTGTTTAGAATTTGGATTTTTGCAAATTTTTTTACATAAAAACATAGACCAACGGTCTCTCATTCACGCTGTATAGTTTTCAGGAACTCCCCGTACGATATACACACTTAAAAATACGTAAATCTGTTTTTTTACGGCGAAATCGTCAAAAAGTGACGAACGCAGTGAAAAAGTAACGAAAGCCAATAAAATAAAAATAAAATATGAAAAATTTGCCGTTTTTTTGATCGTAAACTGTTTGGTTATAGTCACTGACAATGCGTGTAATGTTACAGAATCCAAAACCAAATTTCTCACCCCGAAAACGTGCTTACGATTATTTTTCAAAAAAACCGTTTTTGGTGTACTTAGGTGTTTAGAATTTGGATTTTTGCAAATTTTTTTACATAAAAACATAGGCCGACGGTCTCTCATTCACGCTGTATAGTTTTCAGGAACTCCCAGTACGATCTACACACTTAAAAATACGTAAATCTGTTTTTTTACGGCGAAATCGTCAAAAAGTGACGAACGCAGTGAAAAAGTAACGAAAGCCAATAAAATAAAAATAAAATATGAAAAATTTGCCGTTTTTTTGATCGTAAACTGTTTGGTTATAGTCACTGACAATGCGTGTAATGTTTCAGAATCCAAAACCAAATTCCTCACCCCGAAAACGTGGTTACGATTATTTTTCAAAAAAACGGTTTTTGGTGTACTTAGGTGTTTAGAATATTGAGTTTTACAATTTTTTTTACATAAAAACATAGGCCGACGGTCCCTCATTCACGCTGTATAGTTTTCAGGAACTCCCAGTACGATCTACACACTTAAAAATACGTAAATCTGTTTTTTTACGGCGAAATCGTCAAAAAGTGACGAACGCCGTGAAAAAGTAACGAAAGCTAATAAAATAAAAATAAATTATGGAAAATTTGTGTTTTTTTTATCTTAAACCGTTTCGTTATCGTCACTGACAATGCGTGTAATGTTTCAGAATCCAAAACCAAATTCCTCACTCCGAAAACGTGGTTACGATTATTTTTCAAAATAACGGTTTTTGTGTACTTAGGTGTTTAGAATTTGGATTTTTGCAATTGTTTTTACATAAAAACATAGGCCGACGGTCCCTCATTCACGCTGTATAGTTTTCAGGAACTTCCCGTACGATCTACACACTTAAAAATACGTAAATCTGTTTTTTTACGGCGAAATTGTCAAAAAGTGACGAACGCCGTGAAAAAGTAACGAAAGCTAATAAAATAAAAATAAATTATGGAAAATTTGCGTTTTTTTTATCGTAAACCGTTTCGTTATCCTCACTGACAATGCGTGTAATGTTTCAGAATCCAAAACCAAATTCCTCACCCCGAAAACGTGGTTGCGATTATTTTTCAAAAAAACGGTTTTTGGTGTACTAAGGTGTTTAGAATTTTGATTTTTACAATTTTTTTTACATAAAAACATAGTCCGACGGTCCCTCATTCACGCTGTATAGATTTCAGGAATTCCCCGTACGATCTACACACTTAAAAATACGTAAATATGTTTTTTTACGGCGAAATTGTCAAAAAGTGACGAACGCCGTGAAAAAGTAACGAAAGCTAATAAAATAAAAATAAATTATGGAAAATTTGCGTTTTTTTTATCGTAAACCGTTTCGTTATCCTCACTGACAATGCGTGTAATGTTTCAGAATCCAAAACCAAATTCCTCACCCCGAAAACGTGGTTGCAATTATTTTTCAAAAAAACGGTTTTTGGTGTACTAAGGTGTTTAGAATTTTGATTTTTACAATTTTTTTTACATAAAAACATAGTCCGACGGTCCCTCATTCACGCTGTATAGATTTCAGGAATTCCCCGTACGATCTACACACTTAAAAATACGTAAATATGTTTTTTTACGGCGAAATCGTCAAAAAATTACGAATGCAGTGAAACAGTAACGAAAGCCAATAAAATAAAAATAAAATATGAAAAATTTGCCGTTTTTTTGATCGTAAACTGTTTGGTTATAGTCACTGACAATGCGTGTAATGTTTCAGAATCCAAAACCAAATTTCTCACCCCGAAAACGTGTTTACGATTATTTTTCAAAAAAACCATTTTTGGTGTACTTAGGTGTTTAGAATTTGGATTTTTGCAAATTTTTTTACATAAAAACATAGACCAACGGTCTCTCATTCACGCTGTATAGTTTTCAGGAACTCCCCGTACGATATACACACTTAAAAATATGTAAATCTGTTTTTTTACGGCGAAATCGTCAAAAAGTGACGAACGCAGTGAAAAAGTAACGAAAGCCAATAAAATAAAAATAAAATATGAAAAATTTGCCGTTTTTTTGATCGTAAACTGTTTGGTTATAGTCACTGACAATGCGTGTAATGTTTCAGAATCCAAAACCAAATTTCTCACCCCGAAAACGTGCTTACGATTATTATTCAAAAATACCGTTTTTGGTGTACTTAGGTGTTTAGAATTTGGATTTTTGCAAATTTTTTTACATAAAAACATAGGCCGACGGTCTCTCATTCACGCTGTATAGTTATCAGGAACTCCCAGTACGATCTACACACTTAAAAATACGTAAATCTGTTTTTTTACGGCGAAATCGTCAAAAAGTGACGAACGCCGTGAAAAAGTAACGAAAGCTAATAAAATAAAAATAAATAATGGAAAATTTGCGTTTTTTTTATCTTATACCGTTTGGTTATAGTCACTGACAATGCGTGTAATGTTTCAGAATCCAAAACCAAATTTCTCACCCCGAAAACGTGCTTACGATTATTTTTCAAAAAAACCGTTTTTGGTGTACTTAGGTGTTTAGAATTTGGATTTTTGCAAATTTTTTTACATAAAAACATAGGCCGACGGTCCCTCATTCACGCTGTATAGTTTTCAGGAACTTCCCGTACGATCTACACACTTAAAAATACGTAAATCTGTTTTTTTACGGCGAAATCGTCAAAAAGTGACGAACGCCGTGAAAAAGTAACGAAAGCTAATAAAATAAAAATAAATTATGGAAAATTTGCGTTTTTTTTATCTTAAACCGTTTCGTTATCGTCACTGACAATGCGTGTATTGTTTCAGAATCCAAAACCAAATTCCTCACCCCGAAAACGTGGTTACGATTATTTTTCAAAAAACTGTTTTTGGTGTAAATAGGTGTTTAGAATTTTGATTTTTACAATTTTTTTTACATAAAAACATAGGCCGACGGTCCCTCATTCACGCTGTATAGTTTTCAGGAACTCCCAGTACGATCTACACACTTAAAAATACGTAAATCTGTTTTTTTACGGCGAAATCGTCAAAAAGTGACGAACGCCGTGAAAAAGTAACGAAAGCTAATAAAATAAAAATAAATTATGGAAAATTTGTGTTTTTTTTATCTTAAACCGTTTCGTTATCGTCACTGACAATGCGTGTAATGTTTCAGAATCCAAAACCAAATTCCTCACTCCGAAAACGTGGTTACGATTATTTTTCAAAATAACGGTTTTTGTGTACTTAGGTGTTTAGAATTTGGATTTTTGCAATTGTTTTTACATAAAAACATAGGCCGACGGTCCCTCATTCACGCTGTATAGTTTTCAGGAACTTCCCGTACGATCTACACACTTAAAAATACGTAAATCTGTTTTTTTACGGCGAAATCGTCAAAAAGTGACGAACGCCGTGAAAAAGTAACGAAAGCTAATAAAATAAAAATAAATTATGGAAAATTTGCGTTTTTTTTATCGTAAACCGTTTCGTTATCCTCACTGACAATGCGTGTAATGTTTCAGAATCCAAAACCAAATTCCTCACCCCGAAAACGTGGTTGCGATTATTTTTCAAAAAAACGGTTTTTGGTGTACTAAGGTGTTTAGAATTTTGATTTTTACAATTTTTTTTACATAAAAACATAGTCCGACGGTCCCTCATTCACGCTGTATAGATTTCAGGAATTCCCCGTACGATCTACACACTTAAAAATACGTAAATATGTTTTTTTACGGCGAAATCGTCAAAAAATTACGAATGCAGTGAAACAGTAACGAAAGCCAATAAAATAAAAATAAAATATGAAAAATTTGCCGTTTTTTTGATCGTAAACTGTTTGGTTATAGTCACTGACAATGCGTGTAATGTTTCAGAATCCAAAACCAAATTCCTCACCCCGAAAACGTGGTTACGATTATTTTTCAAAATAACTGTTTTTGTTGTACTTAGGTGTTAAGAATTTGGATTTTTCAATTGTTTTTACATAAAAACATAGGCCGACGGTCCCTCATTCACGCTGTATCATTTTCAGAAACTTCCCGTACGATCTACATACTTAAAAATAGGTAATTCTGTTTTTTTACGGCGAAATCGTCAAAAAGTGACGAACGCCGTGAAAAAGTAACGAAAGCTAATAAAATAAAAATAAATTATGGAAAATTTGCAGTTTTTTTTATCGTAAACCGTTTCGTTATCGTCAATGACAATGCGTGTAATGTTTCAGAATCCAAAACCAAATTTCTCACCCCAAAAACGTGCTTACGATTATTTTTCAAAAAAACCGATTTTGGTGTACTTAGGTGTTTAGAATTTGGATTTTTGCAAATTTTTTTACATAAAAACATAGGCCAACGGTCTCTCATTCACGCTGTATAGTTTTCAGGAACTCCCCGTACGATCTACACACTTAAAAATACGTAAATCTGTTTTTTTACGGCAAAATCGTCAAAAAGTGACGAACGCAGTGAAAAAGTAACGAAAGCCAATAAAATAAAAATAAATTATGGAAAATTTGCGTTTTTTTTATCTTAAACCGTTTCGTTATCGTCACTGACAATGCGTGTAATGTTTCAGAATCCAAAACCAAATTCCTCAACCCGAAAACGTGGTTACGATTATTTTTCAAAAAAAACGGTTTTTGGTGTACTTAGGTGTTTAGAATTTTGATTTTTACAATTTTTTTTACATAAAAACATAGGCCGACGGTCTCTCATTCACGCTGTATAGTTTTCAGGAACTTCCCGTACGATCTACACACTTAAAAATACGTAAATCTGTTTTTTTACGGCGAAATCGTCAAAAAGTGACGAACGCCGTGAAAAAGTAACGAAAGCTAATAAAATAAAAATAAATTATGGAAAATTTGCCGTTTTTTTTATCGTAAACCGTTTCGTTATCGTCACTGACAATGCGTGTAATGTTTCAGAATCCAAAACCAAATTCCTCACCCCGAAAACGTGGTTACGATTATTTTCCAAAAAAACGGTTTTTGGTGTATATAGGTGTTTAGAATTTTGATTTTTACAATTTTTTTTACATAAAAACATAGGCCGACGGTCCCTCATTCACGCTGTATAGTTTTCAGCAACTTCCCGTACGATCTACACACTAATAAATACGTAAATCTGTTTTTTTACGGCGAAATCGTCAAAAAGTGACGAACGCCGTGAAAAAGTAACGAAAGCCAATAAAATAAAAATAAAATATGGAGAATTTGACGATTTTTTGATGGTATACCGTTTCGTTATCGTCACTGACAATGCGTGTAATTTTTTCAGAATCCAAAACCAAATTCCTCACCCCGAAAACGTGCTTACGATTATTTTTCAAAAAAACGGCTTTTGGTGTACTTAGGTGTTTAAAATTTGGATTTTTGCAATTTTTTTTACATAAAAACATAGGCCGACGGTCTCTCATTCACGCTGTATAGTTTTCAGGAACTCCCCGTACGATCTACATACTTAAAAATACGTAAATCTGTTTTTTTACGGCGAAATCGTCAAAAAGTGACGAACGCCGTGAAAAAGTAACGAAAGCTAATAAAATAAAAATAAAGTATGGAAAATTTGCCGTTTTTTTTATCTTAAACCGTTTCGTTATCGTCACTGACAATGCGTGTAATGTTTCAGAATCCAAAACCAAATTCCTCACCCCGAAAACGTGGTTACGATTATTTTTCAAAAAAACGGTTTTTGGTGTATATAGGTGTTTAGAATTTTGATTTTTACAATTTTTTTTACATAAAAACATAGGCCGACGGTCCCTAATTCACGCTGTATAGTTTTCAGGAACTTCCCGTACGATCTACACACTTAAAAATACGTAAATCTGTTTTTTTACGGCGAAATCGTCAAAAAGTTACGAACGCCGTGAAAAAGTAACGAAAGCTAATAAAATAAAAATAAATTATGGAAAATTTGCGTTTTTTTTATCGTAAACCGTTTCGTTATCGTCACTGACAATTCGTGTAATGTTTCAGAATCCAAAACCAAATTTCTCACCCCGAAAACGTGCTTACGATTATTTTTCAAAAAAACCGTTTTTGGTGTACTTAGGTGTTTAGAATTTGGATTTTTGCAAATTTTTTTACATAAAAACATAGGCCGACGGTCTCTCATTCACGCTGTATAGTTTTCAGGAACTCCCCGTACGATCTACATACTTAAAAATACGTAAATCTGTTTTTTTACGGCGAAATCGTCAAAAAGTGACGAACGCCGTGAAAAAGTAACGAAAGCTAATAAAATAAATATCAAATATGGAATATTTGCCGATTTTTTGATCGAATACCTTTTCATTATCGTCACTGACAATGCGTGTAATGTTTCAGAATCCAAAACCAAATTCCTCACTCCGAAAACGTGGTTACGATTATTTTTCAAAATAACGGTTTTTGGTGTACTTAGGTGTTTAGAATTTGGATTTTTGGAATTTTTTTACATAAAAACATAGGCCGACGGTCTCTCATTCACGCTGTATAGTTTTCAGGAACTTCCCGTACGATCTACACACTTAAAAATACGTAAATCTGTTTTTTTACGGCGAAATCGTCAAAAAGTGACGAACGCCGTGAAAAAGTAACGAAAGCTAATAAAATAAAAATAAATTATGGAAAATTTGCGTTTTTTTTATCGTAAACCGTTTCGTTATCGTCACTGACAATGCGTGTAATGTTTCAGAATCCAAAACCAAATTCCTCACCCCGAAAACGTGGTTACGATTATTTTCCAAAAAAACGGTTTTTGGTGTATATAGGTGTTTAGAATTTTGATTTTTACAATTTTTTTTACATAAAAACATAGGCCTACGGTCCCTCATTCACGCTGTATAGTTTTCAGCAACTTCCCGTACGATCTACACACTTAAAAATACGTAAATCTGTTTTTTTACGGCGAAATCGTCAAAAAGTGACGAACGCCGTGAAAAAGTAACGAAAGCTAATAAAATAAAAATAAATTATGGAAAATTTGCGTTTTTTTTATCGTAAACCGTTTCGTTATCATCACTGACAATGCGTGTAATGTTTCAGAATCCAAAACCAAATTCCTCACTCCGAAAACGTGATTACGATTATTTTTCAAAAAAACGGTTTTTGGTGTACTTAGGTGTTTAGAATTTTGATTTTTACAATTTTTTTTACATAAAAACATAGGCCGACGGTCCCTCATTCACGCTGTATCGTTTTCAGAAACTTCCCGTACGATCTACACACTTAAAAATACGTAAATCTGTTTTTTTACGGCGAAATCGTCAAAAAGTGACGAACGCCGTGAAAAAGTAACGAAAGCTAATAAAATAAAAATCAAATATGGAATATTTGCCGATTTTTTGATCGAATACCTTTTCATTATCTTCACTGACAATGCGTGTAATGTTTCAGAATCCAAAACCAAATTCCTCACCCCGAAAACGTGGTTACGATTATTTTCCAAAAAAACGGTTTTTGGTGTATATAGGTGTTTAGAATTTTGATTTTTACAATTTTTTTTAAATAAAAACATAGGCCGACGGTCCCTCTTTCACGCTGTATAGTTTTCAGGAACTTCCCGTACGATCTACACACTTAAAAATACGTAAATCTGTTTTTTTACGGCGAAATCGTCAAAAACTGACGAACGCCGTGAAAAAGTAACGAAAGCTAATAAAATAGAAATAAATTATGGAAAATTTGCGTTTTTTTTATCGTAAACCGTTTCGTTATCGTCACTGACAATGCGTGTAATGTTTCAGAATCCAAAACCAAATTCCTCACTCCGAAAACGTGATTACGATTATTTTTCAAAAAAACCGTTTTTGGTGTACTTAGGTGTTTAGAATTTGGATTTTTGCAAATTTTTTTACATAAAAACATAGGCCGACGGTCTCTCATTCACGCTGTATAGTTTTCAGGAACTCCCCGTACGATCTACATACTTAAAAATACGTAAATCTGTTTTTTTACGGCGAAATCGTCAAAAAGTGACGAACGCCGTGAAAAAGTAACGAAAGCTAATAAAATAAATATCAAATATGGAATATTTGCCGATTTTTTGATCGAATACCTTTTCATTATCGTCACTGACAATGCGTGTAATGTTTCAGAATCCAAAACCAAATTCCTCACTCCGAAAACGTGGTTACGATTATTTTTCAAAATAACGGTTTTTGGTGTACTTAGGTGTTTAGAATTTGGATTTTTGGAATTTTTTTACATAAAAACATAGGCCGACAGTCTCTCATTCACGCTGTATAGTTTTCAGCAACTTCCCGTACGATCTACACACTAAAAAATACGTAAATCTGTTTTTTTACGGCGAAATCGTCAAAAAGTGACGAACGCCGTGAAAAAGTAACGAAAGCTAATAAAATAAAAATAAATTATGGAAAATTTGCGTTTTTTTTATCGTAAACCGTTTCGTTATCGTCACTGACAATGCGTATAATGTTTCAGAATCCAAAACCAAATTCCTCACCCCGAAAACGTGGTTACGATTATTTTCCAAAAAAACGGTTTTTGGTGTACTTAGGTGTTTCGAATTTGGATTTTTGGAATTTTTTTACATAAAAACATAGGCCGATGGTCTCTCATTCACGCTGTATAGTTTTCAGGAACTTCCCGTACGATCTACACACTTAAAAATACGTAAATCTGTTTTTTTACGGCGAAATCGTCAAAAAGTGACGAACGCCGTGAAAAAGTAACGAAAGCTAATAAAATAAAAATAAATTATGGAAAATTTGCGTTTTTTTTATCGTAAACCGTTTCGTTATCGTCACTGACAATGCGTGTAATGTTTCAGAATCCAAAACCAAATTCCTCACCCCGAAAACGTGGTTACGATTATTTTCCAAAAAAACGGTTTTTGGTGTATATAGGTGTTTAGAATTTTGATTTTTACAATTTTTTTTAAATAAAAACATAGGCCGACGGTCCCTCTTTCACGCTGTATAGTTTTCAGCAACTTCCCGTACGATCTACACACTTAAAAATACGTAAATCTGTTTTTTTACGGCGAAATCGTCAAAAAGTGACGAACGCCGTGAAAAAGTAACGAAAGCTAATAAAATAAAAATAAATAATGGAAAATTTGCCGTTTTTTTTATCGTAAACCGTTTCGTTATCGTCACTGACAATGCGTGTAATGTTTCAGAATCCAAAACCAAATTCCTCAACCCGAAAACGTGGTTACGATTATTTTTCAAAAAAAACGGTTTTTGGTGTACTTAGGTGTTTAGAATTTTGATTTTTACAATTTTTTTTATATAAAAACATAGGCCGACGGTCTCTCATTCACGCTGTATAGTTTTCAGGAACTTCCCGTACGATCTACACACTTAAAAATACGTAAATCTGTTTTTTTACGGCGAAATCGTCAAAAAGTGACGAACGCCGTGAAAAAGTAACGAAAGCTAATAAAATAAAAATAAATAATGGAAAATTTGCCGTTTTTTTTATCGTAAACCGTTTCGTTATCGTCACTGACAATGCGTGTAATGTTTCAGAATCCAAAACCAAATTCCTCACCCCGAAAACGTGGTTACGATTATTTTCCAAAAAAACGGTTTTTGGTGTATATAGGTGTTTAGAATTTTGATTTTTACAATTTTTTTTACATAAAAACATAGGCCGACGGTCCCTCATTCACGCTGTATAGTTTTCAGCAACTTCCCGTACGATCTACACACTAAAAAATACGTAAATCTGTTTTTTTACGGCGAAATCGTCAAAAAGTAACGAACGCCGTGAAAAAGTAACGAAAGCTAATAAAATAAAAATAAATTATGGAAAATTTGCGTTTTTTTTATCGTAAACCGTTTCGTTATCGTCACTGACAATGCGTGTAATGTTTCAGAATCCAAAACCAAATTCCTCACTCCGAAAACGTGATTACGATTATTTTTCAAAAAAACGGTTTTTGGTGTACTTAGGTGTTTAGAATTTTGATTTTTACAATTTTTTTTACATAAAAACATAGGCCGACGGTCCCTCATTCACGCTGTATCGTTTTCAGAAACTTCCCGTACGATCTACACACTTAAAAATACGTAAATCTGTTTTTTTACGGCGAAATCGTCAAAAAGTGACGAACGCCGTGAAAAAGTAACGAAAGCTAATAAAATAAAAATAAATTATGGAAAATTTACGTTTTTTTTATTGTAAACCGTTTCGTTATCGTCACTGACAATGCGTGTAATGTTTCAGAATCCAAAACCAAATTCCTCACTCCGAAAACGTGATTACGATTATTTTTCAAAAAAACGGTTTTTGGTGTACTTAGGTGTTTAGAATTTTGATTTTTACAATTTTTTTTACATAAAAACATAGGCCGACGGTCCCTCATTCACGCTGTATAGTTTTCAGGAACTTCCCGTACGATCTACACACTTAAAAATACGTAAATCTGTTTTTTTACGGCGAAATCGTCAAAAAGTGACGAACGCCGTGAAAAAGTAACGAAAGCTAATAAAATAAAAATAAATAATGGAAAATTTGCGTTTTTTTTATCGTAAACCGTTTCGTTATCGTCACTGACAATGCGTGTAATGTTTCAGAATCCAAAACCAAATTCCTCACCCCGAAAACGTGGTTACGATTATTTTCCAAAAAAACGGTTTTTGGTGTACTTAGGTGTTTCGAATTTGGATTTTTGGAATTTTTTTACATAAAAACATAGGCCGACGGTCTCTCATTCACGCTGTATAGTTTTCAGGAACTTCCCGTACGATCTACACACTTAAAAATACGTAAATCTGTTTTTTTACGGCGAAATCGTCAAAAAGTGACGAACGCCGTGAAAAAGTAACGAAAGCTAATAAAATAAAAATAAATTATGGAAAATTTGCGTTTTTTTTATCGTAAACCGTTTCGTTATCGTCACTGACAATGCGTGTAATGTTTCAGAATCCAAAACCAAATTCCTCACTCCGAAAACGTGATTACGATTATTTTTCAAAAAAACGGTTTTTGGTGTACTTAGGTGTTTAGAATTTTGATTTTTACAATTTTTTTTACATAAAAACATAGGCCGACGGTCCCTCATTCACGCTGTATCGTTTTCAGAAACTTCCCGTACGATCTACACACTTAAAAATACGTAAATCTGTTTTTTTACGGCGAAATCGTCCAAAAGTGACGAACGCCGTGAAAAAGTAACGAAAGCTAATAAAATAAAAATCAAATATGGAATATTTGCCGATTTTTTGATCGAATACCTTTTCATTATCGTCACTGACAATGCGTGTAATGTTTCAGAATCCAAAACCAAATTCCTCACTCCAAAAACGTGGTTACGATTATTTTTCAAAATAACGGTTTTTGGTGTACTTAGGTGTTTAGAATTTGGATTTTTGGAATTTTTTTACATAAAAACATAGGCCGACGGTCTCTCATTCACGCTGTATAGTTTTCAGGAACTCCCCGTACGATCTACACACTTAAAAATACGTAAATCTGTTTTTTTACGGCGAAATCGTCAAAAAGTGACGAACGCCGTGAAAAAGTAACGAAAGCTAATAAAATAAAAATAAATAATGGAAAATTTGCCGTTTTTTTTATCGTAAACCGTTTCGTTATCGTCACTGACAATGCGTGTAATGTTTCAGAATCCAAAACCAAATTCCTCACTCCGAAAACGTGCTTACGATTATTTTTCAAAAAAACGGTTTTTGGTGTACTTAGGTGTTAAGAATTTAGATTTTTCAATTGTTTTTACATAAAAACATAGGCCGACGGTCCCTCATTCACGCTGTATCGTTTTCAGAAACTTCCCGTACGATCTACATACTTAAAAATAGGTAATTCTGTTTTTTTACGGTGAAATCTTCAAAAAGTGACGAACGCCGTGAAAAAGTAACGAAAGCTAATAAAATAAAAATAAATTATGGAAAATTTGCTGTTTTTTTTATCGTAAACCGTTTCGTTATCGTCACTGACAATGCGTGTAATGTTTCAGAATCCAAAACCAAATTCCTCACCCCGAAAACGTGGTTACGATTATTTTCCAAAAAAACGGTTTTTGGTGTATATAGGTGTTTAGAATTTTGATTATTACAATTTTTTTTAAATAAAAACATAGGCCGACGGTCCCTCTTTCACGCTGTATAGTTTTCAGCAACTTCCCGTACGATCTACACACTAAAAAATACGTAAATCTGTTTTTTTACGGCGAAATCGTCAAAAAGTGACGAACGCCGTGAAAAAGTAACGAAAGCTAATAAAATAAAAATCAAATATGGAATATTTGCCGATTTTTTGATCGAATACCTTTTCATTATCGTCACTGACAATGCGTGTAATGTTTCATAATCCAAAACCAAATTCCTCACTCCGAAAACGTGGTTACGATTATTTTTCAAAATAACGGTTTTTGGTGTACTTAGGTGTTTAGAATTTGGATTTTTGGAATTTTTTTACATAAAAACATAGGCCGACGGTCTCTCATTCACGCTTTATAGTTTTCAGGAACTTCCCGTACGATCTACACACTTAAAAATACGTAAATCTGTTTTTTTACGGCGAAATCGTCAAAAAGTGACGAACGCCGTGAAAAAGTAACGAAAGCTAATAAAATAGAAATAAATTATGGAAAATTTGCGTTTTTTTTATCGTAAACCGTTTCGTTATCGTCACTGACAATGCGTGTAATGTTTCAGAATCCAAAACCAAATTCCTCACTCCGAAAACGTGATTACGATTATTTTTCAAAAAAACGGTTTTTGGTGTACTTAGGTGTTTAGAATTTTGATTTTTACAATTTTTTTTACATAAAAACATAGGCCGACGGTCCCTCATTCACGCTGTATCGTTTTCAGAAACTTCCCGTACGATCTACACACTTACAAATACGTAAATCTGTTTTTTTACGGCGAAATCGTCAAAAAGTGACGAACGCCGTGAAAAAGTAACGAAAGCTAATAAAATAAAAATCAAATATGGAATATTTGCCGATTTTTTGATCGAATACCTTTTCATTATCGTCACTGACAATGCGTGTAATGTTTCAGAATCCAAAACCAAATTCCTCACTCCGAAAACGTGGTTACGATTATTTTTCAAAATAACGGTTTTTGGTGTACTTAGGTGTTTAGAATTTGGATTTTTGGAATTTTTTTACATAAAAACATAGGCCGACGGTCTCTCATTCACGCTGTATAGTTTTCAGGAACTCCCCGTACGATCTACACACTTAAAAATACGTAAATCTGTTTTTTTACGGCAAAATCGTCAAAAAGTGACGAACGCAGTGAAAAAGTAACGAAAGCCAATAAAATAAAAATAAATTATGGAAAATTTGCGTTTTTTTTATCTTAAACCGTTTCGTTATCGTCACTGACAATGCGTGTAATGTTTCAGAATCCAAAACCAAATTCCTCAACCCGAAAACGTGGTTACGATTATTTTTCAAAAAAAACGGTTTTTGGTGTACTTAGGTGTTTAGAATTTTGATTTTTACAATTTTTTTTACATAAAAACATAGGCCGACGGTCTCTCATTCACGCTGTATAGTTTTCAGGAACTTCCCGTACGATCTACACACTTAAAAATACGTAAATCTGTTTTTTTACGGCGAAATCGTCAAAAAGTGACGAACGCCGTGAAAAAGTAACGAAAGCTAATAAAATAAAAATAAATAATGGAAAATTTGCCGTTTTTTTTATCGTAAACCGTTTCGTTATCGTCACTGACAATGCGTGTAATGTTTCAGAATCCAAAACCAAATTCCTCACTCCGAAAACGTGCTTACGATTATTTTTCAAAAAAACGGTTTTTGGTGTACTTAGGTGTTAAGAATTTGGATTTTTCAATTGTTTTTACATAAAAACATAGGCCGACGGTCCCTCATTCACGCTGTATCGTTTTCAGAAACTTCCCGTACGATCTACATACTTAAAAATAGGTAATTCTGTTTTTTTACGGTGAAATCGTCAAAAAGTGACGAACGCCGTGAAAAAGTAACGAAAGCTAATAAAATAAAAATAAATTATGGAAAATTTGCCGTTTTTTTTATCGTAAACCGTTTCGTTATCGTCACTGACAATGCGTGTAATGTTTCAGAATCCAAAACCAAATTCCTCACCCCGAAAACGTGCTTACGATTATTTTTCAAAAAAACCGTTTTTAGTGTACTTAGGTGTTTAGAATTTGGATTTTTGCAAATTTTTTTACATAAAAACATAGGCCAACGGTCCCTCATTCACGCTGTATCGTTTTCAGAAACTTCCCGTACGATCTACACACTTAAAAATACGTTAATCTGTTTTTTTACGGCGAAATCGTCAAAAAGTGACGAACGCCGTGAAAAAGTAACGAAAGCTAATAAAATAAAAATCAAATATGGAATATTTGCCGATTTTTTGATCGAATACCTTTTCATTATCGTCACTGACAATGCGTGTAATGTTTCAGAATCCAAAACCAAATTCCTCACTCCGAAAACGTGGTTACGATTATTTTTCAAAATAACGGTTTTTGGTGTACTTAGGTGTTTAGAATTTGGATTTTTGGAATTTTTTTACATAAAAACATAGGCCGACGGTCTCTCATTCACGCTGTATAGTTTTCAGGAACTTCCCGTACGATCTACACACTTAAAAATACGTAAATCTGTTTTTTTACGGCGAAATCGTCAAAAAGTGACGAACGCCGTGAAAAAGTAACGAAAGCTAATAAAATAAAAATAAATTATGGAAAATTTGCTGTTTTTTTTATCGTAAACCGTTTCGTTATCGTCACTGACAATGCGTGTAATGTATCAGAATCCAAAACCAAATTCCTCACCCCGAAAACGTGGTTACGATTATTTTCCAAAAAAACGGTTTTTGGTGTATATAGGTGTTTAGAATTTTGATTTTTACAATTTTTTTTAAATAAAAACATAGGCCGACGGTCCCTCTTTCACGCTGTATAGTTTTCAGCAACTTCCCGTACGATCTACACACTAAAAAATACGTAAATCTGTTTTTTTACGGCGAAATCGTCAAAAAGTGACGAACGCCGTGAAAAAGTAACGAAAGCTAATAAAATAAAAATCAAATATGGAATATTTGCCGATTTTTTGATCGAATACCTTTTCATTATCGTCACTGACAATGCGTGTAATGTTTCATAATCCAAAACCAAATTCCTCACTCCGAAAACGTGGTTACGATTATTTTTCAAAATAACGGTTTTTGGTGTACTTAGGTGTTTAGAATTTGGATTTTTGGAATTTTTTTACATAAAAACATAGGCCGACGGTCTCTCATTCACGCTTTATAGTTTTCAGGAACTTCCCGTACGATCTACACACTAAAAAATACGTAAATCTGTTTTTTTACGGCGAAATCGTCAAAAAGTGACGAACGCCGTGAAAAAGTAACGAAAGCTAATAAAATAAAAATCAAATTTGGAATATTTGCCGATTTTTTGATCGAATACCTTTTCATTATCGTCACTGACAATGCGTGTAATGTTTCAGAATCCAAAACCAAATTCCTCACTCCGAAAACGTGGTTACGATTATTTTTCAAAATAACGGTTTTTGGTGTACTTAGGTGTTTAGAATTTGGATTTTTGGAATTTTTTTACATAAAAACATAGGCTACGGTCTCTCATTCACGCTGTATAGTTTTCAGGAACTTCCCGTACGATCTACACACTTAAAAATACGTAAATCTGTTTTTTTACGGCGAAATCGTCAAAAAGTGACGAAAGCCGTGAAAAAGTAACGAAAGCTAATAAAATAAAAATAAATAATGGAAAATTTGCCGTTTTTTTTATCGTAAACCGTTTCGTTATCGTCACTGACAATGCGTGTAATGTTTCAGAATCCAAAACCAAATTCCTCACCCCGAAAACGTGCTTACGATTATTTTTCAAAAAAACCGTTTTTAGTGTACTTAGGTGTTTAGAATTTGGATTTTTGCAAATTTTTTTACATAAAAACATAGGCCAACGGTCCCTCATTCACGCTGTATCGTTTTCAGAAACTTCCCGTACGATCTACACACTTAAAAATACGTTAATCTGTTTTTTTACGGCGAAATCGTCAAAAAGTGACGAACGCCGTGAAAAAGTAACGAAAGCTAATAAAATAAAAATCAAATATGGAATATTTGCCGATTTTTTGATCGAATACCTTTTCATTATCGTCACTGACAATGCGTGTAATGTTTCAGAATCCAAAACCAAATTCCTCACTCCGAAAACGTGGTTACGATTATTTTTCAAAATAACGGTTTTTGGTGTACTTAGGTGTTTAGAATTTGGATTTTTGGAATTTTTTTACATAAAAACATAGGCCGACGGTCTCTCATTCACGCTGTATAGTTTTCAGGAACTTCCCGTACGATCTACACACTTAAAAATACGTAAATCTGTTTTTTTACGGCGAAATCGTCAAAAAGTGACGAACGCCGTGAAAAAGTAACGAAAGCTAATAAAATAAAAATAAATTATGGAAAATTTGCTGTTTTTTTTATCGTAAACCGTTTCGTTATCGTCACTGACAATGCGTGTAATGTTTCAGAATCCAAAACCAAATTCCTCACCCCGAAAACGTGGTTACGATTATTTTCCAAAAAAACGGTTTTTGGTGTATATAGGTGTTTAGAATTTTGATTTTTACAATTTTTTTTAAATAAAAACATAGGCCGACGGTCCCTCTTTCACGCTGTATAGTTTTCAGCAACTTCCCGTACGATCTACACACTAAAAAATACGTAAATCTGTTTTTTTACGGCGAAATCGTCAAAAAGTGACGAACGCCGTGAAAAAGTAACGAAAGCTAATAAAATAAAAATCAAATATGGAATATTTGCCGATTTTTTGATCGAATACCTTTTCATTATCGTCACTGACAATGCGTGTAATGTTTCATAATCCAAAACCAAATTCCTCACTCCGAAAACGTGGTTACGATTATTTTTCAAAATAACGGTTTTTGGTGTACTTAGGTGTTTAGAATTTGGATTTTTGGAATTTTTTTACATAAAAACATAGGCCGACGGTGTCTCATTCACGCTGTATAGTTTTCAGGAACTTCCCGTACGATCTAAACACTTAAAAATACGTAAATCTGTTTTTTTACGGCGAAATCGTCAAAAAGTGACGAACGCCGTGAAAAAGTAACGAAAGCTAATAAAATAAAAATAAATTATGGAAAATTTGCTGTTTTTTTTATCGTAAACCGTTTCGTTATCGTCACTGACAATGCGTGTAATGTTTCAGAATCCAAAACCAAATTCCTCACCCCGAAAACGTGGTTACGATTATTTTCCAAAAAAACGGTTTTTGGTGTATATAGGTGTTTAGAATTTTGATTTTTACAATTTTTTTTAAATAAAAACATAGGCCGACGGTCCCTCTTTCACGCTGTATAGTTTTCAGCAACTTCCCGTACGATCTACACACTAAAAAATACGTAAATCTGTTTTTTTACGGCGAAATCGTCAAAAAGTGACGAACGCCGTGAAAAAGTAACGAAAGCTAATAAAATAAAAATCAAATATGGAATATTTGCCGATTTTTTGATCGAATACCTTTTCATTATCGTCACTGACAATGCGTGTAATGTTTCATAATCCAAAACCAAATTCCTCACTCCGAAAACGTGGTTACGATTATTTTTCAAAATAACGGTTTTTGGTGTACTTAGGTGTTTAGAATTTGGATTTTTGGAATTTTTTTACATAAAAACATAGGCCGACGGTCTCTCATTCACGCTTTATAGTTTTCAGGAACTTCCCGTACGATCTACACACTAAAAAATACGTAAATCTGTTTTTTTACGGCGAAATCGTCAAAAAGTGACGAACGCCGTGAAAAAGTAACGAAAGCTAATAAAATAAAAATCAAATATGGAATATTTGCCGATTTTTTGATCGAATACCTTTTCATTATCGTCACTGACAATGCGTGTAATGTTTCAGAATCCAAAACCAAATTCCTCACTCCGAAAACGTGGTTACGATTATTTTTCAAAATAACGGTTTTTGGTGTACTTAGGTGTTTAGAATTTGGATTTTTGGAATTTTTTTACATAAAAACATAGGCTACGGTCTCTCATTCACGCTGTATAGTTTTCAGGAACTTCCCGTACGATCTACACACTTAAAAATACGTAAATCTGTTTTTTTACGGCGAAATCGTCAAAAAGTGACGAACGCCGTGAAAAAGTAACGAAAGCTAATAAAATAAAAATAAATAATGGAAAATTTGCCGTTTTTTTTATCGTAAACCGTTTCGTTATCGTCACTGACAATGCGTGTAATGTTTCAGAATCCAAAACCAAATTCCTCACCCCGAAAACGTGGTTACGATTATTTTCCAAAAAAACGGTTTTTGGTGTATATAGGTGTTTAGAATTTTGATTTTTACAATTTTTTTTACATAAAAACATAGGCCGACGGTCCCTCATTCACGCTGTATCGTTTTCAGAAACTTCCCGTACGATCTACACACTTAAAAATACGTAAATCTGTTTTTTTACGGCGAAATCGTCAAAAAGTGACGAACGCCGTGAAAAAGTAACGAAAGCTAATAAAATAAAAATCAAATATGGAATATTTGCCGATTTTTTGATCGAATACCTTTTCATTATCGTCACTGACAATGCGTGTAATGTTTCAGAATCCAAAACCAAATTCCTCACTCCGAAAACGTGGTTACGATTATTTTTCAAAATAACGGTTTTTGGTGTACTTAGGTGTTTAGAATTTGGATTTTTGGAATTTTTTTACATAAAAACATAGGCTACGGTCTCTCATTCACGCTGTATAGTTTTCAGGAACTTCCCGTACGATCTACACACTTAAAAATACGTAAATCTGTTTTTTTACGGCGAAATCGTCAAAAAGTGACGAACGCCGTGAAAAAGTAACGAAAGCTAATAAAATAAAAATAAATAATGGAAAATTTGCCGTTTTTTTTATCGTAAACCGTTTCGTTATCGTCACTGACAATGCGTGTAATGTTTCAGAATCCAAAACCAAATTCCTCACCCCGAAAACGTGGTTACGATTATTTTCCAAAAAAACGGTTTTTGGTGTATATAGGTGTTTAGAATTTTGATTTTTACAATTTTTTTTAAATAAAAACATAGGCCGACGGTCCCTCTTTCACGCTGTATAGTTTTCAGCAACTTCCCGTACGATCTACACACTAAAAAATACGTAAATCTGTTTTTTTACGGCGAAATCGTCAAAAAGTGACGAACGCCGTGAAAAAGTAACGAAAGCTAATAAAATAAAAATCAAATATGGAATATTTGCCGATTTTTTGATCGAATACCTTTTCATTATCGTCACTGACAATGCGTGTAATGTTTCAGAATCCAAAACCAAATTCCTCACTCCGAAAACGTGGTTACGATTATTTTTCAAAATAACGGTTTTTGGTGTATATAGGTGTTTAGAATTTTGATTTTTACAATTTTTTTTAAATAAAAACATAGGCCGACGGTCCCTCTTTCACGCTGTATAGTTTTCAGCAACTTCCCGTACGATCTACACACTAAAAAATACGTAAATCTGTTTTTTTACGGCGAAATCGTCAAAAAGTGACGAACGCCGTGAAAAAGTAACGAAAGCTAATAAAATAAAAATCAAATATGGAATATTTGCCGATTTTTTGATCGAATACCTTTTCATTATCGTCACTGACAATGCGTGTAATGTTTCAGAATCCAAAACCAAATTCCTCACTCCGAAAACGTGGTTACGATTATTTTTCAAAATAACGGTTTTTGGTGTACTTAGGTGTTTAGAATTTGGATTTTTGGAATTTTTTTACATAAAAACATAGGCCGACGGTCTCTCATTCACGCTTTATAGTTTTCAGGAACTTCCCGTACGATCTACACACTTAAAAATACGTAAATCTGTTTTTTTACGGCGAAATCGTCAAAAAGTGACGAACGCCGTGAAAAAGTAACGAAAGCTAATAAAATAGAAATAAATTATGGAAAATTTGCGTTTTTTTTATCGTAAACCGTTTCGTTATCGTCACTGACAATGCGTGTAATGTTTCAGAATCCAAAACCAAATTCCTCACTCCGAAAACGTGATTACGATTATTTTTCAAAAAAACGGTTTTTGGTGTACTTAGGTGTTTAGAATTTTGATTTTTACAATTTTTTTTACATAAAAACATAGGCCGACGGTCCCTCATTCACGCTGTATCGTTTTCAGAAACTTCCCGTACGATCTACACACTTAAAAATACGTAAATCTGTTTTTTTACGGCGAAATCGTCAAAAAGTGACGAACGCCGTGAAAAAGTAACGAAAGCTAATAAAATAAAAATCAAATATGGAATATTTGCCGATTTTTTGATCGAATACCTTTTCATTATCGTCACTGACAATGCGTGTAATGTTTCAGAATCCAAAACCAAATTCCTCACTCCGAAAACGTGGTTACGATTATTTTTCAAAATAACGGTTTTTGGTGTACTTAGGTGTTTAGAATTTGGATTTTTGGAATTTTTTTACATAAAAACATAGGCCGACGGTCTCTCATTCACGCTGTATAGTTTTCAGGAACTTCCCGTACGATCTACACACTTAAAAATACGTAAATCTGTTTTTTTACGGCGAAATCGTCAAAAAGTGACGAACGCCGTGAAAAAGTAACGAAAGCTAATAAAATAAAAATAATTAATGGAAAATTTGCCGTTTTTTTTATCGTAAACCGTTTCGTTATCGTCACTGACAATGCGTGTAATGTTTCAGAATCCAAAACCAAATTCCTCACCCCGAAAACGTGGTTACGATTATTTTCCAAAAAAACGGTTTTTGGTGTATATAGGTGTTTAGAATTTTGATTTTTACAATTTTTTTTAAATAAAAACATAGGCCGACGGTCCCTCTTTCACGCTGTATAGTTTTCAGCAACTTCCCGTACGATCTACACACTAAAAAATACGTAAATCTGTTTTTTTACGGCGAAATCGACAAAAAGTGACGAACGCCGTGAAAAAGTAACGAAAGCTAATAAAATAAAAATAAATTATGGAAAATTTGCGTTTTTTTTATCGTAAACCGTTTCGTTATCGTCACTGACAATGCGTTTAATGTTTCAGAATCCAAAACCAAATTCCTCACCCCGAAAACGTGGTTACGATTATTTTCCAAAAAAACGGTTTTTGGTGTACTTAGGTGTTTCGAATTTGGATTTTTGGAATTTTTTTACATAAAAACATAGGCCGACGGTCTCTCATTCACGCTGTATAGTTTTCAGGAACTCCCAGTACGATCTACACACTTAAAAATACGTAAATCTGTTTTTTTACGGCGAAATCGTCAAAAAGTGACGAACGCCGTGAAAAAGTAACGAAAGCTAATAAAATAAAAATAAATTATGGAAAATTTGCGTTTTTTTTATCTTAAACCGTTTCGTTATCGTCACTGACAATGCGTGTAATGTTTCAGAATCCAAAACCAAATTCCTCACCCCGAAAACGTGGTTACGATAATTTTTCAAAAAAACGGTTTTTGGTGTACTTAGGTGTTTAGAATATTGATTTTTACAATTTTTTTTACATAAAAACATAGGCCGACGGTCCCTCATTCACGCTGTATAGTTTTCAGGAACTTCCCGTACGATCTACACACTTAAAAATACGTAAATCTGTTTTTTTACGGCGAAATCGTCAAAAAGTGACGAACGCCGTGAAAAAGTAACGAAAGCTAATAAAATAAAAATAAATTATGGAAAATTTGCGTTTTTTTTATCGTAAACCGTTTCGTTATCGTCACTGACAATGCGTGTAATGTTTCAGAATCCAAAACCAAATTCCTCACTCCGAAAACGTGATTACGATTATTTTTCAAAAAAACGGTTTTTGGTGTACTTAGGTGTTTAGAATTTTGATTTTTACAATTTTTTTTACATAAAAACATAGGCCGACGGTCCCTCATTCACGCTGTATCGTTTTCAGAAACTTCCCGTACGATCTACACACTTAAAAATACGTAAATCTGTTTTTTTACGGCGAAATCGTCAAAAAGTGACGAACGCCGTGAAAAAGTAACGAAAGCTAATAAAATAAAAATAAAGTATGGAAAATTTGCGTTTTTTTTATCGTAAACCGTTTCGTTATCGTCACTGACAATGCGTATAATGTTTCAGAATCCAAAACCAAATTCCTCACCCCGAAAACGTGGTTACGATTATTTTCCAAAAAAACGTTTTTTGGTGTACTTAGGTGTTTAGAATTTTGATTTTTACAATTTTTTTTAACTAAAAACATAGGCCGGCGGTCCCTCATTCACGCTGTATAGTTTTCAGGAACTTCCCGTACGATCTACACACTTAAAAATAGGTAAATCTGTTTTTTTACGGCGAAATCGTCAAAAAGTGACGAACGCCGTGAAAAAGTAACGAAAGCTAATAAAATAAAAATAAATTATGGAAAATTTGCGTTTTTTTTATCGTAAACCGTTTCGTTATCGTCACTGACAATGCGTGTAATGTTTCAGAATCCAAAACCAAATTCCTCACCCCGAAAACGTGGTTACGATTATTTTTCAAAAAAACGGTTTTTGGTGTACTAAGGTATTTAGAATTTTGATTTTTACAATTTTTTTACATAAAAACATAGGCCGACGGTCTCTCATTCACGCTGTATAGTTTTCAGGAACTCCCCGTACGATCTACACACTTAAAAATACGTAAATCTGTTTTTTTACGGCGAAATCGTCAAAAAGTGACGAACACCGTGAAAAAGTAACGAAAGCTAATAAAATAAAAATAAATTATGGAAAATTTGCCGTTTTTTTTATCGTAAACCGTTTCGTTATCCTCACTGACAATGCGTGTAATGTTTCAGAATCCAAAACCAAATTCCTCACCCCGAAAACGTGGTTACGATTATTTTTCAAAATAACGGTTTTTGGTGTACTTAGGTGTTTAGAATTTGGATTTTTGGAATTTTTTTACATAAAAACATAGGCCGACGGTCTCTCATTCACGCTGTATAGTTTTCAGGAACTTCCCGTACGATCTACACACTTAAAAATACGTAAATCTGTTTTTTTACGGCGAAATCGTCAAAAAGTGACGAACGCCGTGAAAAAGTAACGAAAGCTAATAAAATAAAAATAAAGTATGGAAAATTTGCCGTTTTTTTTATCTTAAACCGTTTCGTTATCGTCACTGACAATGCGTGTAACGTTTCAGAATCCAAAACCAAATTCCTCACCCCGAAAACGTGGTTACGATTATTTTTCAAAAAAACGGTTTTTGGTGTACTTAGGTGTTTAGAATTTTGATTTTTACAATTTTTTTTACATTAAAACATAGGCCGACGGTCCCTCATTCACGCTGTATAGTTTTCAGGAACTTCCCGTACGATCTACACACTTAAAAATACGTAAATCTGTTTTTTTACGGCGAAATCGTCAAAAAGTGACGAACGCCGTGAAAAAGTAACGAAAGCTAATAAAATAAAAATAAATTATGGAAAATTTGCGTTTTTTTTATCGTAAACCGTTTCGTTATCGTCACTGACAATGCGTGTAATGTTTCAGAATCCAAAACCAAATTCCTCACCCCGAAAACGTGGTTACGATTATTATTCAAAAAAACGGTTTTTGGTGTACTAAGGTATTTAGAATTTTGATTTTTACAATTTTTTTTACATAAAAACATAGTCCGACGGTCCCTCATTCACGCTGTATCGTTTTCAGAAACTTCCCGTACGATCTACATACTTAAAAATAGGTAATTCTGTTTTTTTACGGCGAAATCGTCAAAAAATTACGAATGCAGTGAAAAAGTAACGAAAGCCAATAAAATAAAAATAAAATATGAAAAATTTGCCGTTTTTTTGATCGTAAACTGTTTGGTTATAGTCACTGACAATGCGTGTAATGTTTCAGAATCCTAAACCAAATTTCTCACCCCGAAAACGTGCTTACGATTATTTTTCAAAAAAACCGTTTTTGGTGTACTTAGGTGTTTAGAATTTGGATTTTTGCAAATTTTTTTACATAAAAACATAGGCCGACGGTCTCTCATTCACGCTGTATAGTTTTCAGGAACTCCCCGTACGATCTACACACTTAAAAATACGTAAATCTGTTTTTTTACGGCGAAATCGTCAAAAAGTGACGAACGCCGTGAAAAAGTAACGAAAGCTAATAAAATAAAAATAAATTATGGAAAATTTGCCGTTTTTTTTATCTTAAACCGTTTCGTTATCCTCACTGACAATGCGTGTAATGTTTCAGAATCCAAAACCAAATTCCTCACTCCGAAAACGTGGTTACGATTATTTTTCAAAATAACGGTTTTTGGTGTACTTAGGTGTTTAGAATTTGGATTTTTGGAATTTTTTTACATAAAAACATAGGCCGACGGTCTCTTATTCACGCTGTATAGTTTTCAGGAACTCCCCGTACGATCTACACACTTAAAAATACGTAAATCTGTTTTATTACGGCAAAATCGTCAAAAAGTGACGAACGCAGTGAAAAAGTAACGAAAGCCAATAAAATAAAAATAAATTATGGAAAATTTGCGTTTTTTTTATCTTAAACCGTTTCGTTATCGTCACTGACAATGCGTGTAATGTTTCAGAATCCAAAACCAAATTCCTCAACCCGAAAACGTGGTTACGATTATTTTTCAAAAAAAACGGTTTTTGGTGTACTTAGGTGTTTAGAATTTTGATTTTTACAATTTTTTTTACATAAAAACATAGGCCGACGGTCTCTCATTCACGCTGTATAGTTTTCAGGAACTTCCCGTACGATCTACACACTTAAAAATACGTAAATCTGTTTTTTTACGGCGAAATCGTCAAAAAGTGACGAACGCCGTGAAAAAGTAACGAAAGCTAATAAAATAAAAATAAATAATGGAAAATTTGCCGTTTTTTTTATCGTAAACCGTTTCGTTATCGTCACTGACAATGCGTGTAATGTTTCAGAATCCAAAACCAAATTCCTCACTCCGAAAACGTGCTTACGATTATTTTTCAAAATAACGGTTTTTGGTGTACTTAGGTGTTTAGAATTTGGATTTTTGGAATTTTTTTACATAAAAACATAGGCCGACGGTCTCTCATTCACGCTTTATAGTTTTCAGGAACTTCCCGTACGATCTACACACTTAAAAATACGTAAATCTGTTTTTTTACGGCGAAATCGTCAAAAAGTGACGAAAGCCGTGAAAAAGTAACGAAAGCTAATAAAATAGAAATAAATTATGGAAAATTTGCGTTTTTTTTATCGTAAACCGTTTCGTTATCGTCACTGACAATGCGTGTAATGTTTCAGAATCCAAAACCAAATTCCTCACTCCGAAAACGTGATTACGATTATTTTTCAAAAAAACGGTTTTTGGTGTACTTAGGTGTTTAGAATTTTGATTTTTACAATTTTTTTTAAATAAAAACATAGGCCGACGGTCCCTCTTTCACGCTGTATAGTTTTCAGCAACTTCCCGTACGATCTACACACTAAAAAATACGTAAATCTGTTTTTTTACGGCGAAATCGTCAAAAAGTGACGAACGCCGTGAAAAAGTAACGAAAGCTAATAAAATAAAAATCAAATATGGAATATTTGCCGATTTTTTGATCGAATACCTTTTCATTATCGTCACTGACAATGCGTGTAATGTTTCAGAATCCAAAACCAAATTCCTCACTCCGAAAACGTGGTTACGATTATTTTTCAAAATAACGGTTTTTGGTGTACTTAGGTGTTTAGAATTTGGATTTTTGGAATTTTTTTACATAAAAACATAGGCCGACGGTCTCTCATTCACGCTGTATAGTTTTCAGGAACTTCCCGTACGATCTACACACTTAAAAATACGTAAATTTTTTTTTTTACGGCGAAATCGTCAAAAAGTGACGAACGCCGTGAAAAAGTAACGAAAGCTAATAAAATAAAAATAAATTATGGAAAATTTGCGTTTTTTTTATCGTAAACCGTTTCGTTATCGTCACTGACAATGCGTTTAATGTTTCAGAATCCAAAACCAAATTCCTCACCCCGAAAACGTGGTTACGATAATTTTTCAAAAAAACGGTTTTTGGTGTACTTAGGTGTTTAGAATATTGATTTTTACAATTTTTTTTACATAAAAACATAGGCCGACGGTCCCTCATTCACGCTGTATAGTTTTCAGGAACTTCCCGTACGATCTACACACTTAAAAATACGTAAATCTGTTTTTTTACGGCGAAATCGTCAAAAAGTGACGAACGCCGTGAAAAAGTAACGAAAGCTAATAAAATAAAAATAAATTATGGAAAATTTGCGTTTTTTTTATCGTAAACCGTTTCGTTATCGTCACTGACAATGCGTGTAATGTTTCAGAATCCAAAACCAAATTCCTCACTCCGAAAACGTGATTACGATTATTTTTCAAAAAAACGGTTTTTGGTGTACTTAGGTGTTTAGAATTTTGATTTTTACAATTTTTTTTACATAAAAACATAGGCCGACGGTCCCTCATTCACGCTGTATCGTTTTCAGAAACTTCCCGTACGATCTACACACTTAAAAATACGTAAATCTGTTTTTTTACGGCGAAATCGTCAAAAAGTGACGAACGCCGTGAAAAAGTAACGAAAGCTAATAAAATAAAAATAAAGTATGGAAAATTTGCGTTTTTTTTATCGTAAACCGTTTCGTTATCGTCACTGACAATGCGTATAATGTTTCAGAATCCAAAACCAAATTCCTCACCCCGAAAACGTGGTTACGATTATTTTCCAAAAAAACGTTTTTTGGTGTACTTAGGTGTTTAGAATTTTGATTTTTACAATTTTTTTTAACTAAAAACATAGGCCGGCGGTCCCTCATTCACGCTGTATAGTTTTCAGGAACTTCCCGTACGATCTACACACTTAAAAATAGGTAAATCTGTTTTTTTACGGCGAAATCGTCAAAAAGTGACGAACGCCGTGAAAAAGTAACGAAAGCTAATAAAATAAAAATAAATTATGGAAAATTTGCGTTTTTTTTATCGTAAACCGTTTCGTTATCGTCACTGACAATGCGTGTAATGTTTCAGAATCCAAAACCAAATTCCTCACCCCGAAAACGTGGTTACGATTATTTTTCAAAAAAACGGTTTTTGGTGTACTAAGGTATTTAGAATTTTGATTTTTACAATTTTTTTATATAAAAACATAGGCCGACGGTCTCTCATTCACGCTGTATAGTTTTCAGGAACTCCCCGTACGATCTACACACTTAAAAATACGTAAATCTGTTTTTTTACGGCGAAATCGTCAAAAAGTGACGAACACCGTGAAAAAGTAACGAAAGCTAATAAAATAAAAATAAATTATGGAAAATTTGCCGTTTTTTTTATCGTAAACCGTTTCGTTATCCTCACTGACAATGCGTGTAATGTTTCAGAATCCAAAACCAAATTCCTCACCCCGAAAACGTGGTTACGATTATTTTTCAAAATAACGGTTTTTGGTGTACTTAGGTGTTTAGAATTTGGATTTTTGGAATTTTTTTACATAAAAACATAGGCCGACGGTCTCTCATTCACGCTGTATAGTTTTCAGGAACTTCCCGTACGATCTACACACTTAAAAATACGTAAATCTGTTTTTTTACGGCGAAATCGTCAAAAAGTGACGAACGCCGTGAAAAAGTAACGAAAGCTAATAAAATAAAAATAAATTATGGAAAATTTGCGTTTTTTTTATCGTAAACCGTTTCGTTATCGTCACTGACAATGCGTGTAATGTTTCAGAATCCAAAACCAAATTCCTCACTCCGAAAACGTGATTACGATTATTTTTCAAAAAAACGGTTTTTGGTGTACTTAGGTGTTTAGAATTTTGATTTTTACAATTTTTTTTACATAAAAACATAGGCCGACGGTCCCTCATTCACGCTGTATCGTTTTCAGAAACTTCCCGTACGATCTACACACTTAAAAATACGTAAATCTGTTTTTTTACGGCGAAATCGTCAAAAAGTGACGAACGCCGTGAAAAAGTAACGAAAGCTAATAAAATAAAAATAAAGTATGGAAAATTTGCGTTTTTTTTATCGTAAACCGTTTCGTTATCGTCACTGACAATGCGTATAATGTTTCAGAATCCAAAACCAAATTCCTCACCCCGAAAACGTGGTTACGATTATTTTCCAAAAAAACGTTTTTTGGTGTACTTAGGTGTTTAGAATTTTGATTTTTACAATTTTTTTTAACTAAAAACATAGGCCGGCGGTCCCTCATTCACGCTGTATAGTTTTCAGGAACTTCCCGTACGATCTACACACTTAAAAATAGGTAAATCTGTTTTTTTACGGCGAAATCGTCAAAAAGTGACGAACGCCGTGAAAAAGTAACGAAAGCTAATAAAATAAAAATAAATTATGGAAAATTTGCGTTTTTTTTATCGTAAACCGTTTCGTTATCGTCACTGACAATGCGTGTAATGTTTCAGAATCCAAAACCAAATTCCTCACCCCGAAAACGTGGTTACGATTATTTTTCAAAAAAACGGTTTTTGGTGTACTAAGGTATTTAGAATTTTGATTTTTACAATTTTTTTACATAAAAACATAGGCCGACGGTCTCTCATTCACGCTGTATAGTTTTCAGGAACTTCCCGTACGATCTACACACTTAAAAATACGTAAATCTGTTTTTTTACGGCGAAATCGTCAAAAAGTGACGAACGCCGTGAAAAAGTAACGAAAGCTAATAAAATAAAAATAAAGTATGGAAAATTTGCCGTTTTTTTTATCTTAAACCGTTTCGTTATCGTCACTGACAATGCGTGTAATGTTTCAGAATCCAAAACCAAATTCCTCACCCCGAAAACGTGGTTACGATTATTTTCCAAAAAAACGTTTTTTGGTGTACTTAGGTGTTTAGAATTTTGATTTTTACAATTTTTTTTAACTAAAAACATAGGCCGGCGGTCCCTCATTCACGCTGTATAGTTTTCAGGAACTTCCCGTACGATCTACACACTTAAAAATAGGTAAATCTGTTTTTTTACGGCGAAATCGTCAAAAAGTGACGAACGCCGTGAAAAAGTAACGAAAGCTAATAAAATAAAAATAAATTATGGAAAATTTGCGTTTTTTTTATCGTAAACCGTTTCGTTATCGTCACTGACAATGCGTGTAATGTTTCAGAATCCAAAACCAAATTCCTCACCCCGAAAACGTGGTTACGATTATTTTTCAAAAAAACGGTTTTTGGTGTACTAAGGTATTTAGAATTTTGATTTTTACAATTTTTTTACATAAAAACATAGGCCGACGGTCTCTCATTCACGCTGTATAGTTTTCAGGAACTCCCCGTACGATCTACACACTTAAAAATACGTAAATCTGTTTTTTTACGGCGAAATCGTCAAAAAGTGACGAACACCGTGAAAAAGTAACGAAAGCTAATAAAATAAAAATAAATTATGGAAAATTTGCCGTTTTTTTTATCGTAAACCGTTTCGTTATCCTCACTGACAATGCGTGTAATGTTTCAGAATCCAAAACCAAATTCCTCACCCCGAAAACGTGGTTACGATTATTTTTCAAAATAACGGTTTTTGGTGTACTTAGGTGTTTAGAATTTGGATTTTTGGAATTTTTTTACATAAAAACATAGGCCGACGGTCTCTCATTCACGCTGTATAGTTTTCAGGAACTTCCCGTACGATCTACACACTTAAAAATACGTAAATCTGTTTTTTTACGGCGAAATCGTCAAAAAGTGACGAACGCCGTGAAAAAGTAACGAAAGCTAATAAAATAAAAATAAATTATGGAAAATTTGCGTTTTTTTTATCGTAAACCGTTTCGTTATCGTCACTGACAATGCGTGTAATGTTTCAGAATCCAAAACCAAATTCCTCACCCCGAAAACGTGGTTACGATTATTTTTCAAAAAAACGGTTTTTGGTGTACTAAGGTATTTAGAATTTTGATTTTTACAATTTTTTTTACATAAAAACATAGTCCGACGGTCCCTCATTCACGCTTTATCGTTTTCAGAAACTTCCCGTACGATCTACATACTTAAAAATAGGTAATTCTGTTTTTTTACGGCGAAATCGTCAAAAAATTACGAACACCGTGAAAAAGTAACGAAAGCTAATAAAATAAAAATAAATTATGGAAAATTTGCCGTTTTTTTTATCGTAAACCGTTTCGTTATCCTCACTGACAATGCGTGTAATGTTTCAGAATCCAAAACCAAATTTCTCACCCCGAAAACGTGCTTACGATTATTTTTCAAAAAAACCGTTTTTGGTGTACTTAGGTGTTTAGAATTTGGATTTTTGCAAATTTTTTTACATAAAAACATAGGCCGACGGTCTCTCATTCACGCTGTATAGTTTTCAGGAACTCCCCGTACGATCTACACACTTAAAAATACGTAAATCTGTTTTTTTACGGCGAAATCGTCAAAAAGTGACGAACGCCGTGAAAAAGTAACGAAAGCTAATAAAATAAAAATAAATTATGGAAAATTTGCCGTTTTTTTTATCTTAAACCGTTTCGTTATCCTCACTGACAATGCGTGTAATGTTTCAGAATCCAAAACCAAATTTCTCACCCCGAAAACGTGCTTACGATTATTTTTCAAAAAAACCGTTTTTAGTGTACTTAGGTGTTTAGAATTTGGATTTTTGAAAATTTTTTTACATAAAAACATAGGCCAACGGTCCCTCATTCACGCTGTATCGTTTTCAGAAACTTCCCGTACGATCTACACACTTAAAAATACGTTAATCTGTTTTTTTACGGCGAAATCGTCAAAAAATTACGAATGCAGTGAAAAAGTAACGAAAGCCAATAAAATAAAAATAAAATATGAAAAATTTGCCGTTTTTTTGATCGTAAACTGTTTGGTTATAGTCACTGACAATGCGTGTAATGTTTCAGAATCCAAAACCAAATTTCTCACCCCGAAAACGTGCTTACGATTATTTTTCAAAATAACGGTTTTTGGTGTACTTAGGTGTTTAGAATTTGGATTTTTGGAATTTTTTTACATAAAAACATAGGCCGACGGTCTCTCATTCACGCTGTATAGTTTTCAGGAACTTCCCGTACGATCTACACACTTAAAAATACGTAAATCTGTTTTTTTACGGCGAAATCGTCAAAAAGTGACGAACGCCGTGAAAAAGTAACGAAAGCTAATAAAATAAAAATAAAGTATGGAAAATTTGCCGTTTTTTTTATCTTAAACTGTTTGGTTATAGTCACTGACAATGCGTGTAATGTTTCAGAATCCAAAACCAAATTTCTCACCCCGAAAACGTGCTTACGATTATTTTTCAAAAAAACCGTTTTTGGTGTACTTTGGTGTTTAGAATTTGGATTTTAGCAAATTTTTTTACATAAAAACATAGGCCGACGGTCTCTCATTCACGCTGTATAGTTTTCAGGAACTCCCCGTACGATCTACACACTTAAAAATACGTAAATCTGTTTTTTTACGGCGAAATCGTCAAAAAGTGACGAACGCCGTGAAAAAGTAACGAAAGCTAATAAAATAAAAATAAATTATGGAAAATTTGCGTTTTTTTTATCGTTAACCGTTTCGTTATCGTCACTGACAATGCGTGTAATGTTTCAGAATCCAAAACCAAATTTCTCACCCCGAAAACGTGCTTACGATTATTTTTCAAAAAAACCGTTTTTAGTGTACTTAGGTGTTTAGAATTTGGATTTTTGAAAATTTTTTTACATAAAAACATAGGCCAACGGTCCCTCATTCACGCTGTATCGTTTTCAGAAACTTCCCGTACGATCTACACACTTAAAAATACGTTAATCTGTTTTTTTACGGCGAAATCGTCAAAAAGTGACGAACGCCGTGAAAAAGTAACGAAAGCTAATAAAATAAAAATAAATTATGGAAAATTTGCGTTTTTTTTATCGTAAACCGTTTCGTTATCGTCACTGACAATGCGTGTAATGTTTCAGAATCCAAAACCAAATTCCTCACTCCGAAAACGTGATTACGATTATTTTTCAAAAAAACGGTTTTTGGTGTACTTAGGTGTTTAGAATTTTGATTTTTACAATTTTTTTTACATAAAAACATAGGCCGACGGTCCCTCATTCACGCTGTATCGTTTTCAGAAACTTCCCGTACGATCTACACACTTAAAAATACGTAAATCTGTTTTTTTACGGCGAAATCGTCAAAAAGTGACGAACGCCGTGAAAAAGTAACGAAAGCTAATAAAATAAAAATAAAGTATGGAAAATTTGCGTTTTTTTTATCGTAAACCGTTTCGTTATCGTCACTGACAATGCGTATAATGTTTCAGAATCCAAAACCAAATTCCTCACCCCGAAAACGTGGTTACGATTATTTTCCAAAAAAACGTTTTTTGGTGTACTTAGGTGTTTAGAATTTTGATTTTTACAATTTTTTTTAACTAAAAACATAGGCCGGCGGTCCCTCATTCACGCTGTATAGTTTTCAGGAACTTCCCGTACGATCTACACACTTAAAAATAGGTAAATCTGTTTTTTTACGGCGAAATCGTCAAAAAGTGACGAACGCCGTGAAAAAGTAACGAAAGCTAATAAAATAAAAATAAATTATGGAAAATTTGCGTTTTTTTTATCGTAAACCGTTTCGTTATCGTCACTGACAATGCGTGTAATGTTTCAGAATCCAAAACCAAATTCCTCACCCCGAAAACGTGGTTACGATTATTTTTCAAAAAAACGGTTTTTGGTGTACTAAGGTATTTAGAATTTTGATTTTTACAATTTTTTTACATAAAAACATAGGCCGACGGTCTCTCATTCACGCTGTATAGTTTTCAGGAACTCCCCGTACGATCTACACACTTAAAAATACGTAAATCTGTTTTTTTACGGCGAAATCGTCAAAAAGTGACGAACACCGTGAAAAAGTAACGAAAGCTAATAAAATAAAAATAAATTATGGAAAATTTGCCGTTTTTTTTTATCGTAAACCGTTTCGTTATCCTCACTGACAATGCGTGTAATGTTTCAGAATCCAAAACCAAATTCCTCACCCCGAAAACGTGGTTACGATTATTTTTCAAAATAACGGTTTTTGGTGTACTTAGGTGTTTAGAATTTGGATTTTTGGAATTTTTTTACATAAAAACATAGGCCGACGGTCTCTCATTCACGCTGTATAGTTTTCAGGAACTTCCCGTACGATCTACACACTTAAAAATACGTAAATCTGTTTTTTTACGGCGAAATCGTCAAAAAGTGACGAACGCCGTGAAAAAGTAACGAAAGCTAATAAAATAAAAATAAAGTATGGAAAATTTGCCGTTTTTTTTATCTTAAACCGTTTCGTTATCGTCACTGACAATGCGTGTAATGTTTCAGAATCCAAAACCAAATTCCTCACCCCGAAAACGTGGTTACGATTATTTTTCAAAAAAACGGTTTTTGGTGTACTTAGGTGTTTAGAATTTTGATTTTTACAATTTTTTTTACATTAAAACATAGGCCGACGGTCCCTCATTCACGCTGTATAGTTTTCAGGAACTTCCCGTACGATCTACACACTTAAAAATACGTAAATCTGTTTTTTTACGGCGAAATCGTCAAAAAGTGACGAACGCCGTGAAAAAGTAACGAAAGCTAATAAAATAAAAATAAATTATGGAAAATTTGCGTTTTTTTTATCGTAAACCGTTTCGTTATCGTCACTGACAATGCGTGTAATGTTTCAGAATCCAAAACCAAATTCCTCACCCCGAAAACGTGGTTACGATTATTTTTCAAAAAAACGGTTTTTGGTGTACTAAGGTATTTAGAATTTTGATTTTTACAATTTTTTTTACATAAAAACATAGTCCGACGGTCCCTCATTCACGCTGTATCGTTTTCAGAAACTTCCCGTACGATCTACATACTTAAAAATAGGTAATTCTGTTTTTTTACGGCGAAATCGTCAAAAAATTACGAACACCGTGAAAAAGTAACGAAAGCTAATAAAATAAAAATAAATTATGGAAAATTTGCCGTTTTTTTTATCGTAAACCGTTTCGTTATCCTCACTGACAATGCGTGTAATGTTTCAGAATCCAAAACCAAATTTCTCACCCCGAAAACGTGCTTACGATTATTTTTCAAAAAAACCGTTTTTGGTGTACTTAGGTGTTTAGAATTTGGATTTTTGCAAATTTTTTTACATAAAAACATAGGCCGACGGTCTCTCATTCACGCTGTATAGTTTTCAGGAACTCCCCGTACGATCTACACACTTAAAAATACGTAAATCTGTTTTTTTACGGCGAAATCGTCAAAAAGTGACGAACGCCGTGAAAAAGTAACGAAAGCTAATAAAATAAAAATAAATTATGGAAAATTTGCCGTTTTTTTTATCTTAAACCGTTTCGTTATCCTCACTGACAATGCGTGTAATGTTTCAGAATCCAAAACCAAATTCCTCACCCCGAAAACGTGGTTACGATTATTTTTCAAAATAACGGTTTTTGGTGTACTTAGGTGTTTAGAATTTGGATTTTTGGAATTTTTTTACATAAAAACATAGGCCGACGGTCTCTCATTCACGCTGTATAGTTTTCAGGAACTTCCCGTACGATCTACACACTTAAAAATACGTAAATCTGTTTTTTTACGGCGAAATCGTCAAAAAGTGACGAACGCCGTGAAAAAGTAACGAAAGCTAATAAAATAAAAATAAAGTATGGAAAATTTGCCGTTTTTTTTATCTTAAACCGTTTCGTTATCGTCACTGACAATGCGTGTAATGTTTCAGAATCCAAAACCAAATTCCTCACCCCGAAAACGTGGTTACGATTATTTTTCAAAAAAACGGTTTTTGGTGTACTTAGGTGTTTAGAATTTTGATTTTTACAATTTTTTTTACATTAAAACATAGGCCGACGGTCTCTCATTCACGCTGTATAGTTTTCAGGAACTTCCCGTACGATCTACACACTTAAAAATACGTAAATCTGTTTTTTTACGGCGAAATCGTCAAAAAGTGACGAACGCCGTGAAAAAGTAACGAAAGCTAATAAAATAAAAATAAATTATGGAAAATTTGCGTTTTTTTTATCGTAAACCGTTTCGTTATCGTCACTGACAATGCGTGTAATGTTTCAGAATCCAAAACCAAATTTCTCACCCCGAAAACGTGCTTACGATTATTTTTCAAAAAAACCGTTTTTGGTGTACTTAGGTGTTTAGAATTTGGATTTTTGCAAATTTTTTTACATAAAAACATAGGCCGACGGTCTCTCATTCACGCTGTATAGTTATCAGGAACTCCCCGTACGATCTACACACTTAAAAATACGTAAATCTGTTTTTTTACGGCAAAATCGTCAAAAAGTGACGAACGCAGTGAAAAAGTAACGAAAGCCAATAAAATAAAAATAAATTATGGAAAATTTGCGTTTTTTTTATCTTTACCGTTTCGTTATCGTCACTGACAATGCGTGTAATGTTTCAGAATCCAAAACCAAATTCCTCACCCCGAAAACGTGGTTACGATTATTTTTCAAAAAAAACGGTTTTTGGTGTACTTAGGTGTTTAGAATTTTGATTTTTACAATTTTTTTTACATAAAAACATAGGCCGACGGTCTCTCATTCACGCTGTATAGTTTTCAGGAACTTCACGTACGATCTACACACTTAAAAATACGTAATTCTGTTTTTTTACGGCGAAATCGTCAAAATTTACGAATGCAGTGAAAAAGTAACGAAAGCCAATAAAATAAAAATAAAATATGAAAAATTTGCCGTTTTTTTGATCGTAAACTGTTTGGTTATAGTCACTGACAATGCGTGTAATGTTTCAGAATCCTAAACCAAATTTCTCACCCCGAAAACGTGCTTACGATTATTTTTCAAAAAAACCGTTTTTGGTGTACTTAGGTGTTTAGAATTTGGATTTTTGCAAATTTTTTTACATAAAAACATAGGCCGACGGTCTCTCATTCACGCTGTATAGTTTTCAGGAACTCCCCGTACGATCTACACACTTAAAAATACGTAAATCTGTTTTTTTACGGCGAAATCGTCAAAAAGTGACGAACGCCGTGAAAAAGTAACGAAAGCTAATAAAATAAAAATCAATTATGGAAAATTTGCCGTTTTTTTTATCGTAAACCGTTTCGTTATCCTCACTGACAATGCGTGTAATGTTTCAGAATCCAAAACCAAATTCCTCACCCCGAAAACGTGGTTACGATTATTTTTCAAAATAACGGTTTTTGGTGTACTTAGGTGTTTAGAATTTGGATTTTTGGAATTTTTTTACATAAAAACATATGCCGACGGTCTCTCATTCACGCTGTATAGTTTTCAGGAACTTCCCGTACGATCTACACACTTAAAAATACGTAAATCTGTTTTTTTACGGCGAAATCGTCAAAAAGTGACGAACGCCGTGAAAAAGTAACGAAAGCTAATAAAATAAAAATAAATTATGGAAAATTTGCGTTTTTTTTATCGTAAACCGTTTCGTTATCGTCACTGACAATGCGTGTAATGTTTCAGAATCCAAAACCAAATTCCTCACTCCAAAAACGTGGTTACGATTATTTTTCAAAATAACGGTTTTTGGTGTACTTAGGTGTTAAGAATTTGGATTTTTCAATTATTTTTACATAAAAACATAGGCCGACGGTCCCTCATTCACGCTGTATCGTTTTCAGAAACTTCCCGTACGATCTACACACTAAAAAATACGTAAATCTGTTTTTTTACGGCGAAATCGTCAAAAAGTGACGAACGCCGTGAAAAAGTAACGAAAGCTAATAAAATAAAAATCAAATATGGAATATTTGCCGATTTTTTGATCGAATACCTTTTCATTATCGTCACTGACAATGCGTGTAATGTTTCAGAATCCAAAACCAAATTCCTCACCCCGAAAACGTGGTTACGATTATTTTTCAAAAAAACGGTTTTTGGTGTACTTAGGTGTTTAGAATTTGGATTTTTGGAATTTTTTTACATAAAAACATAGGCCGACGGTCTCTCATTCACGCTGTATAGTTTTCAGGAACTTCCCGTACGATCTACACACTTAAAAATACGTAAATCTGTTTTTTTACGGCGAAATCGTCAAAAAGTGACGAACGCCGTGAAAAAGTAACGAAAGCTAATAAAATAAAAATAAATTATGGAAAATTTGCATTTTTTTTATCGTAAACCGTTTCGTTATCGTCACTGACAATGCGTGTAATGTTTCAGAATCCAAAACCAAATTCCTCACCCCGAAAACGTGGTTACGATAATTTTTCAAAAAAACGGTTTTTGGTGTACTTAGGTGTTTAGAATATTGATTTTTACAATTTTTTTTACATAAAAACATAGGCCGACGGTCCCTCATTCACGCTGTATAGTTTTCAGGAACTTCCCGTACGATCTACACACTTAAAAATACGTAAATCTGTTTTTTTACGGCGAAATCGTCAAAAAGTGACGAACGCCGTGAAAAAGTAACGAAAGCTAATAAAATAAAAATAAATTATGGAAAATTTGCGTTTTTTTTATCGTAAACCGTTTCGTTATCGTCACTGACAATGCGTGTAATGTTTCAGAATCCAAAACCAAATTCCTCACTCCGAAAACGTGATTACGATTATTTTTCAAAAAAACGGTTTTTGGTGTACTTAGGTGTTTAGAATTTTGATTTTTACAATTTTTTTTACATAAAAACATAGGCCGACGGTCCCTCATTCACGCTGTATCGTTTTCAGAAACTTCCCGTACGATCTACACACTTAAAAATACGTAAATCTGTTTTTTTACGGCGAAATCGTCAAAAAGTGACGAACGCCGTGAAAAAGTAACGAAAGCTAATAAAATAAAAATAAAGTATGGAAAATTTGCGTTTTTTTTATCGTAAACCGTTTCGTTATCGTCACTGACAATGCGTATAATGTTTCAGAATCCAAAACCAAATTCCTCACCCCGAAAACGTGGTTACGATTATTTTCCAAAAAAACGGTTTTTGGTGTACTTAGGTGTTTAGAATTTTGATTTTTACAATTTTTTTTAACTAAAAACATAGGCCGGCGGTCCCTCATTCACGCTGTATAGTTTTCAGGAACTTCCCGTACGATCTACACACTTAAAAATAGGTAAATCTGTTTTTTTACGGCGAAATCGTCAAAAAGTGACGAACGCCGTGAAAAAGTAACGAAAGCTAATAAAATAAAAATAAATTATGGAAAATTTGCGTTTTTTTTATCGTAAACCGTTTCGTTATCGTCACTGACAATGCGTGTAATGTTACAGAATCCAAAACCAAATTCCTCACCCCGAAAACGTGGTTACGATTATTTTTCAAAAAAACGGTTTTTGGTGTACTAAGGTATTTAGAATTTTGATTTTTACAATTTTTTTACATAAAAACATAGGCCGACGGTCTCTCATTCACGCTGTATAGTTTTCAGGAACTCCCCGTACGATCTACACACTTAAAAATACGTAAATCTGTTTTTTTACGGCGAAATCGTCAAAAAGTGACGAACACCGTGAAAAAGTAACGAAAGCTAATAAAATAAAAATAAATTATGGAAAATTTGCCGTTTTTTTTATCGTAAACCGTTTCGTTATCCTCACTGACAATGCGTGTAATGTTTCAGAATCCAAAACCAAATTCCTCACCCCGAAAACGTGGTTACGATTATTTTTCAAAATAACGGTTTTTGGTGTACTTAGGTGTTTAGAATTTGGATTTTTGGAATTTTTTTACATAAAAACATAGGCCGACGGTCTCTCATTCACGCTGTATAGTTTTCAGGAACTTCCCGTACGATCTACACACTTAAAAATACGTAAATCTGTTTTTTTACGGCGAAATCGTCAAAAAGTGACGAACGCCGTGAAAAAGTAACGAAAGCTAATAAAATAAAAATAAAGTATGGAAAATTTGCCGTTTTTTTTATCTTAAACCGTTTCGTTATCGTCACTGACAATGCGTGTAATGTTTCAGAATCCAAAACCAAATTCCTCACCCCGAAAACGTGGTTACGATTATTTTTCAAAAAAACGGTTTTTGGTGTACTTAGGTGTTTAGAATTTTGATTTTTACAATTTTTTTTACATTAAAACATAGGCCGACGGTCCCTCATTCACGCTGTATAGTTTTCAGGAACTTCCCGTACGATCTACACACTTAAAAATACGTAAATCTGTTTTTTTACGGCGAGATCGTCAAAAAGTGACGAACGCCGTGAAAAAGTAACGAAAGCTAATAAAATAAAAATAAATTATGGAAAATTTGCGTTTTTTTTATCGTAAACCGTTTCGTTATCGTCACTGACAATGCGTGTAATGTTTCAGAATCCAAAACCAAATTCCTCACCCCGAAAACGTGGTTACGATTATTTTTCAAAAAAATGGTTTTTGGTGTACTAAGGTATTTAGAATTTTGATTTTTACAATTTTTTTTACATAAAAACATAGTCCGACGGTCCCTCATTCACGCTGTATCGTTTTCAGAAACTTCCCGTACGATCTACATACTTAAAAATAGGTAATTCTGTTTTTTTACGGCGAAATCGTCAAAAAATTACGAATGCAGTGAAAAAGTAACGAAAGCCAATAAAATAAAAAGAAAATATGAAAAATTTGCCGTTTTTTTTATCGTAAACTGTTTGGTTATAGTCACTGACAATGCGTGTAATGTTTCAGAATCCTAAACCAAATTTCTCACCCCGAAAACGTGCTTACGATTATTTTTCAAAAAAACCGTTTTTTGTGTACTTAGGTGTTTAGAATTTGGATTTTTGCAAATTTTTTTACATAAAAACATAGGCCGACGGTCTCTCATTCACGCTGTATAGTTTTCAGGAACTCCCCGTACGATCTACACACTTAAAAATACGTAAATCTGTTTTTTTACGGCGAAATCGTCAAAAAGTGACGAACGCCGTGAAAAAGTAACGAAAGCTAATAAAATAAAAATAAATTATGGAAAATTTGCCGTTTTTTTTATCTTAAACCGTTTCGTTATCGTCACTGACAATGCGTGTAATGTTTCAGAATCCAAAACCAAATTCCTCACCCCGAAAACGTGGTTACGATTATTTTTCAAAAAAACGGTTTTTGGTGTACTTAGGTGTTTAGAATTTTGATTTTTACAATTTTTTTTACATTAAAACATAGGCCGACGGTCCCTCATTCACGCTGTATAGTTTTCAGGAACTCCCAGTACGATCTACACACTTATAATACGTAAATCTGTTTTTTTACGGCGAAATCGTCAAAAAGTGACGAACGCCATGAAAAAGTAACGAAAGCTAATAAAATAAAAATAAATTATGGAAAATTTGCGTTTTTTTTATCGTAAACCGTTTCGTTATCGTCACTGACAATGCGTGTAATGTTTCAGAATCCAAAACCAAATTCCTCACTCCAAAAACGTGGTTACGATTATTTTTCAAAATAACGGTTTTTGGTGTACTTAGGTGTTAAGAATTTGGATTTTTCAATTATTTTTACATAAAAACATAGGCCGACGGTCCCTCATTCACGCTGTATCGTTTTCAGAAACTTCCCGTACGATCTACACACTAAAAAATACGTAAATCTGTTTTTTTACGGCGAAATCGTCAAAAAGTGACGAACGCCGTGAAAAAGTAACGAAAGCTAATAAAATAAAAATCAAATATGGAATATTTGCCGATTTTTTGATCGAATACCTTTTCATTATCGTCACTGACAATGCGTGTAATGTTTCAGAATCCAAAACCAAATTCCTCACTCCGAAAACGTGGTTACGATTATTTTTCAAAATAACGGTTTTTGGTGTACTTAGGTGTTTAGAATTTGGATTTTTGGAATTTTTTTACATAAAAACATAGACCGACGGTCTCTCATTCACGCTGTATAGTTTTCAGGAACTTCCCGTACGATCTACACACTTAAAAATACGTAAATCAGTTTTTTTACGGCGAATTCGTCAAAAAGTGACGAACGCCGTGAAAAAGTAACGAAAGCTAATAAAAAAAAAATTAATAATGGAAAATTTGCGTTTTTTTTATCGTAAACCGTTTCGTTATCGTCACTGACAATGCGTGTAATGTTTCAGAATCCAAAACCAAATTCCTCACTCCGAAAACGTGCTTACGATTATTTTTCAAAAAAACGGTTTTTGGTGTACTTAGGTGTTTAGAATTTTGATTTTTACAATTTTTTTTACATAAAAACATAGGCCGACGGTCCCTCATTCACGCTGTATCGTTTTCAGAAACTTCCCGTACGATCTACATACTTAAAAATAGGTAAATCTGTTTTTTTACGGCGAAATCGTCAAAAAGTGACGAACGCCGTGAAAAAGTAACGAAAGCTAATAAAATAAAAATAAATTATTGAAAATTTGCCGTTTTTTTTATCGTAAACCGTTTCGTTATCCTCACTGACAATGCGTGTAATGTTTCAGCATCCAAAACCAAATTCCTCACCCCGAAAACGTGGTTGCGATTATTTTTCAAAAAAACGGTTTTTGGTGTACTAAGGTATTTAGAATTTTGATTTTTACAATTTTTTTTACATAAAAACATAGTCCGACGGTCCCTCATTCACGCTGTATAGTTTTCAGGAACTCCCCGTACGATCTACACACTTAAAAATACGTAAATATGTTTTTTTACGGCGAAATCGTCAAAAAATTACGAATGCAGTGAAAAAGTAACGAAAGCCAATAAAATAAAAATAAAATATGAAAAATTTGCCGTTTTTTTGATCGTAAACTGTTTGGTTATAGTCACTGACAATGCGTGTAATGTTTCAGAATCCAAAACCAAATTTCTCACCCCGAAAACGTGCTTACGATTATTTTTCAAAAAAACCGTTTTTGGTGTACTTTGGTGTTTAGAATTTGGATTTTAGCAAATTTTTTTACATAAAAACATAGGCCGACGGTCTCTCATTCACGCTGTATAGTTTTCAGGAACTCCCCGTACGATCTACACACTTAAAAATACGTAAATCTGTTTTTTTACGGCGAAATCGTCAAAAAGTGACGAACGCCGTGAAAAAGTAACGAAAGCTAATAAAATAAAAATAAATTATGGAAAATTTGCGTTTTTTTTATCGTTAACCGTTTCGTTATCGTCACTGACAATGCGTGTAATGTTTCAGAATCCAAAACCAAATTTCTCACCCCGAAAACGTGCTTACGATTATTTTTCAAAAAAACCGTTTTTAGTGTACTTAGGTGTTTAGAATTTGGATTTTTGAAAATTTTTTTACATAAAAACATAGGCCAACGGTCCCTCATTCACGCTGTATCGTTTTCAGAAACTTCCCGTACGATCTACACACTTAAAAATACGTTAATCTGTTTTTTTACGGCGAAATCGTCAAAAAGTGACGAACGCCGTGAAAAAGTAACGAAAGCTAATAAAATAAAAATCAAATATGGAATATTTGCCGATTTTTTGATCGAATACCTTTTCATTATCGTCACTGACAATGCGTGTAATGTTTCAGAATCCAAAACCAAATTCCTCACTCCGAAAACGTGGTTACGATTATTTTTCAAAATAACGGTTTTTGGTGTACTTAGGTGTTTAGAATTTGGATTTTTGGAATTTTTTTACATAAAAACATAGGCCGACGGTCTCTCATTCACGCTGTATAGTTTTCAGGAACTTCCCGTACGATCTACACACTTAAAAATACGTAAATCTGTTTTTTTACGGCGAAATCGTCAAAAAGTGACGAACGCCGTGAAAAAGTAACGAATGCTAATAAAATAAAAATAAATTATGGAAAATTTGCTGTTTTTTTTATCGTAAACCGTTTCGTTATCGTCACTGACAATGCGTGTAATGTTTCAGAATCCAAAACCAAATTCCTCACCCCGAAAACGTGGTTACGATTATTTTCCAAAAAAACGGTTTTTGGTGTATATAGGTGTTTAGAATTTTGATTTTTACAATTTTTTTTACATAAAAACATAAGCCGACGGTCCCTCATTCACGCTGTATAGTTTTCAGCAACTTCCCATACGATCTACACACTAAAAAATACGTAAATCTGTTTTTTTACGGCGAAATCGTCAAAAAGTGACGAACGCCGTGAAAAAGTAACGAAAGCTAATAAAATAAAAACCAAATATGGAATATTTGCCGATTTTTTGATCGAATACCTTTTCATTATCGTCACTGACAATGCGTGTAATGTTTCAGAATCCAAAACCAAATTCCTCACTCCGAAAACGTGGTTACGATTATTTTTCAAAATAACGGTTTTTGGTGTACTTAGGTGTTTAGAATTTGGATTTTCTGAATTTTTTTACATAAAAACATAGGCCGACGGTCTCTCATTCACGCTGTATAGTTTTCAGGAACTTCCCGTACGATCTACACACTTAAAAATACGTAAATCTGTTTTTTTACGGCGAAATCGTCAAAAAGTGACGAACGCCGTGAAAAAGTAACGAAAGCTAATAAAATAAAAATAAATTATGGAAAATTTGCGTTTTTTTTATCGTAAACCGTTTCGTTATCGTCACTGACAATGCGTGTAATGTTTCAGAATCCAAAACCAAATTCCTCACTCCGAAAACGTGGTTACGATTATTTTTCAAAAAAACGGTTTTTGGTGTACTTAGGTGTTTAGTATTTTGATTTTTACAATTTTTTTTACATAAAAACATAGGCCGACGGTCCCTCATTCACGCTGTATAGTTTTCAGGAACTTCCCATACGATCTACACACTTAAAAATACGTAAATCTGTTTTTTTACGGCGAAATCGTCAAAAAGTGACGAACGCCGTGAAAAAGTAACGAATGCTAATAAAATAAAAATAAATTATGGAAAATTTGCGTTTTTTTTATCGTAAACCGTTTCGTTATCCTCACTGACAATGCGTGTAATGTTTCAGAATCCAAAACCAAATTCCTCACCCCGAAAACGTGGTTACGATTATTTTTCAAAAAAACGGTTTTTGGTGTACTTAGGTGTTTAGAATTTTGATTTTTACAATTTTTTTTACATAAAAACATAGGCCGACGGTCCCTCATTCACGCTGTATAGTTTTCAGGAACTTCCCGTACGATCTACACACTTAAAAATACGTAAATCTGTTTTTTTACGGCGAAATCGTCAAAAAGTGACGAACGCCGTGAAAAAGTAACGAAAGCTAATAAAATAAAAATAAATTATGGAAAATTTGCGTTTTTTTTATCGTTAACCGTTTCGTTATCGTCACTGACAATGCGTGTAATGTTTCAGAATCCAAAACCAAATTTCTCACTCCGAAAACGTGGTTACGATTATTTTTCAAAATAACGGTTTTTGGTGTACTTAGGTGTTTAGAATTTGGATTTTTGGAATTTTTTTACATAAAAACATAGGCCGACGGTCTCTCATTCACGCTGTATAGTTTTCAGGAACTTCCCGTACGATCTACACACTTAAAAATACGTAAATCTGTTTTTTTACGGCGAAATCGTCAAAAAGTGACGAACGCCGTGAAAAAGTAACGAATGCTAATAAAATAAAAATAAAATATGAAAAATTTGCCGTTTTTTTGATCGTAAACTGTTTGGTTATAGTCACTGACAATGCGTGTAATGTTTCTGAATCCAAAACCAAATTTCTCACCCCGAAAACGTGCTTACGATTATTTTTCAAAAAAACCGTTTTTGGTGTACTTAGGTGTTTAGAATTTGGATTTTTGGAATTTTATTACATAAAAACATAGGCCGACGGTCTCTCATTCACGCTGTATAGTTTTCAGGAACTTCCCGTACGATCTACACACTTAAAAATACGTAAATCTGTTTTTTTACGGCGAAATCGTCAAAAAGTGACGATCGCCGTGAAAAAGTAACGAAAGCTAATAAAATAAAAATAAATTATGGAAAATTTGACGTTTTTTTTATCGTAAACCATTTCGTTATCGTCACTGACAATGCGTGTAATGTTTCAGAATCCAAAACCAAATTCCTCACTCCGAAAACGTGGTTACGATTATTTTTCAAAATAACGGTTTTTGGTGTACTTAGGTGTTTAGAATTTGGATTTTTGCAATTTTTTTTACATAAAAACATAGGCCGACGGTCCCTCATTCACGCTGTATAGTTTTCAGGAACTCCCCGTACGATCTACACACTTAAAAATACGTAAATCTGTTTTTTTACGGCGAAATCGTCAAAAAGTGACGAACGCCGTGAAAAAGTAACGAAAGCTAATAAAATAAAAATAAATTATGGAAAATTTGCCGTTTTTTTTATCGTAAACCGTTTCGTTATCCTAACTGACAATGCGTGTAATGTTTCAGAATCCAAAACCAAATTCCTCACCCCGAAAACGTGGTTACGATTATTTTTCAAAATAACGGTTTTTGGTGTACTTAGGTGTTTAGAATTTGGATTTTTGGAATTTTTTTACATAAAAACATAGGCCGACGGTCTCTCATTCACGCTGTATAGTTTTCAGGAACTTCCCGTACGATCTACACACTTAAAAATACGTAAATCTGTTTTTTTACGGCGAAATCGTCAAAAAGTGACGAACGCCGTGATAAAGTAACGAAAGCTAATAAAATAAAAATAAAGTATGGAAAATTTGCCGTTTTTTTTATCTTAAACCGTTTCGTTATCGTCACTGACAATGCGTGTAATGTTTCAGAATCCAAAACCAAATTCCTCACCCCGAAAACGTGGTTACGATTATTTTTCAAAAAAACGGTTTTTGGTGTACTTAGGTGTTTAGAATTTTGATTTTTACAATTTTTTTTACATTAAAACATAGGCCGACGGTCCCTCATTCACGCTGTATAGTTTTCAGGAACTTCCCGTACGATCTACACACTTAAAAATACGTAAATCTGTTTTTTTACGGCGAAATCGTCAAAAAGTGACGAACGCCGTGAAAAAGTAACGAAAGCCAATAAAATAAAAATAAATTATGGAAAATTTGCGTTTTTTTTATCTTTACCGTTTCGTTATCGTCACTGACAATGCGTGTAATGTTTCAGAATCCAAAACCAAATTCCTCACCCCGAAAACGTGGTTACGATTATTTTTCAAAAAAAACGGTTTTTGGTGTACTTAGGTGTTTAGAATTTTGATTTTTACAATTTTTTTTACATAAAAACATAGGCCGACGGTCTCTCATTCACGCTGTATAGTTTTCAGGAACTTCACGTACGATCTACACACTTAAAAATACGTAAATCTGTTTTTTTACGGCGAAATCGTCAAAAAGTGACGAACGCCGTGAAAAAGTAACGAAAGCTAATAAAATAAAAATAAATTATGGAAAATTTGCGTTTTTTTTATCGTAAACCGTTTCGTTATCGTCACTGACAATGCGTGTAATGTTTCAGAATCCAAAATCAAATTCCTCACCCCGAAAACGTGGTTACGATTATTTTTCAAAAAAACGGTTTTTGGTGTACTAAGGTATTTAGAATTTTGATTTTTACAATTTTTTTTACATAAAAACATAGTCCGACGGTCCCTCATTCACGCTGTATCGTTTTCAGAAACTTCCCGTACGATCTACATACTTAAAAATAGGTAATTCTGTTTTTTTACGGCGAAATCGTCAAAATTTACGAATGCAGTGAAAAAGTAACGAAAGCCAATAAAATAAAAATAAAATATGAAAAATTTGCCGTTTTTTTGATCGTAAACTGTTTGGTTATAGTCACTGACAATGCGTGTAATGTTTCAGAATCCTAAACCAAATTTCTCACCCCGAAAACGTGCTTACGATTATTTTTCAAAAAAACTGTTTTTGGTGTACTTAGGTGTTTAGAATTTGGATTTTTGCAAACTTTTTTACATAAAAACATAGGCCGACGGTCTCTCATTCACGCTGTATAGTTTTCAGGAACTCCCCGTACGATCTACACACTTAAAAATACGTAAATCTGTTTTTTTACGGCGAAATCGTCAAAAAGTGACGAACGCCGTGAAAAAGTAACGAAAGCTAATAAAATAAAAATAAATTATGGAAAATTTGCCGTTTTTTTTATCGTAAACCGTTTCGTTATCCTCACTGACAATGCGTGTAATGTTTCAGAATCCAAAACCAAATTCCTCACCCCGAAAACGTGCTTACGATTATTTTTCAAAAAAACCGTTTTTGGTGTACTTAGGTGTTTAGAATTTGGATTTTTGCAAATTTTTTTACATAAAAACATAGGCCGACGGTCTCTCATTCACGCTGTATAGTTTTCAGGAATTCCCCGTACGATCTACACACTTAAAAATACGTAAATCTGTTTTTTTACGGCGAAATCGTCAAAAAGTGACGAACGCCGTGAAAAAGTAACGAAAGCTAATAAAATAAAAATAAATTATGGAAAATTTGCGTTTTTTTTATCGTAAACCGTTTCGTTATCGTCACTGACAATGCGTGTAATGTTTCAGAATCCAAAACCAAATTCCTCACTCCAAAAACGTGGTTACGATTATTTTTCAAAATAACGGTTTTTGGTGTACTTAGGTGTTAAGAATTTGGATTTTTCAATTATTTTTACATAAAAACATAGGCCGACGGTCCCTCATTCACGCTGTATCGTTTTCAGAAACTTCCCGTACGATCTACACACTAAAAAATACGTAAATCTGTTTTTTTACGGCGAAATCGTCAAAAAGTGACGAACGCCGTGAAAAAGTAACGAAAGCTAATAAAATAAAAATCAAATATGGAATATTTGCCGATTTTTTGATCGAATACCTTTTCATTATCGTCACTGACAATGCGTGTAATGTTTCAGAATCCAAAACCAAATCCCTCACTCCGAAAATGTGGTTACGATTATTTTTCAAAATAACGGTTTTTGGTGTACTTAGGTGTTTAGAATTTGGATTTTTGGAATTTTTTTACATAAAAACATAGGCCGACGGTCTCTCATTCACGCTGTATAGTTTTCAGGAACTTCCCGTACGATCTACACACTTAAAAATACGTAAATCTGTTTTTTTACGGCGAAATCGTCAAAAAGTGACGAACGCCGTGAAAAAGTAACGAAAGCTAATAAAATAAAAATAAATTATGGAAAATTTGCTGTTTTTTTTATCGTAAACCGTTTCGTTATCGTCACTGACAATGCGTGTAATGTTTCAGAATCCAAAACCAAATTCCTCACCCCGAAAACGTGGTTACGATTATTTTCCAAAAAAACGGTTTTTGGTGTATATAGGTGTTTAGAATTTTGATTTTTACAATTTTTTTTACATAAAAACATAGGCCGACGGTCCCTCATTCACGCTGTATAGTTTTCAGCAACTTCCCGTACGATCTACACACTAAAAAATACGTAAATCTGTTTTTTTACGGCGAAATCGTCAAAAAGTGACGAACACCGTGAAAAAGTAACGAAAGCTAATAAAATAAAAATAAATTATGGAAAATTTGCCGTTTTTTTTATCGTAAACCGTTTCGTTATCCTCACTGACAATGCGTGTAATGTTTCAGAATCCAAAACCAAATTCCTCACCCCGAAAACGTGGTTACGATTATTTTTCAAAATAACGTTTTTTGGTGTACTTAGGTGTTTAGAATTTGGATTTTTGGAATTTTTTTACATAAAAACATAGGCCGACGGTCTCTCATTCACGCTGTATAGTTTTCAGGAACTTCCCGTACGATCTACACACTTAAAAATACGTAAATCTGTTTTTTTACGGCGAAATCGTCAATAAGTGACGAACGCCGTGAAAAAGTAACGAAAGCTAATAAAATAAAAATAAAGTATGGAAAATTTGCCGTTTTTTTTATCTTAAACCGTTTCGTTATCGTCACTGACAATGCGTGTAATGTTTCAGAATCCAAAACCAAATTCCTCACCCCGAAAACGTGGTTACGATTATTTTTCAAAAAAACGGTTTTTGGTGTACTTAGGTGTTTAGAATTTTGATTTTTACAATTTTTTTTACATTAAAACATAGGCCGACGGTCCCTCATTCACGCTGTATAGTTTTCAGGAACTTCCCGTACGATCTACACACTTAAAAATACGTAAATCTGTTTTTTTACGGCGAAATCGTCAAAAAGTGACGAACGCCGTGAAAAAGTAACGAAAGCTAATAAAATAAAAATAAATTATGGAAAATTTGCGTTTTTTTTATCGTAAACCGTTTCGTTATCGTCACTGACAATGCGTGTAATGTTTCAGAATCCAAAACCAAATTCCTCACCCCGAAAACGTGGTTACGATTATTTTTCAAAAAAATGGTTTTTGGTGTACTAAGGTATTTAGAATTTTGATTTTTACAATTTTTTTTACATAAAAACATAGTCCGACGGTCCCTCATTCACGCTGTATCGTTTTCAGAAACTTCCCGTACGATCTACATACTTAAAAATAGGTAATTCTGTTTTTTTACGGCGAAATCGTCAAAAAATTACGAATGCAGTGAAAAAGTAACGAAAGCCAATAAAATAAAAATAAAATATGAAAAATTTGCCGTTTTTTTTATCGTAAACTGTTTGGTTATAGTCACTGACAATGCGTGTAATGTTTCAGAATCCTAAACCAAATTTCTCACCCCGAAAACGTGCTTACGATTATTTTTCAAAAAAACCGTTTTTGGTGTACTTAGGTGTTTAGAATTTGGATTTTTGCAAATTTTTTTACATAAAAACATAGGCCGACGGTCTCTCATTCACGCTGTATAGTTTTCAGGAACTCCCCGTACGATCTACACACTTAAAAATACGTAAATCTGTTTTTTTACGGCGAAATCGTCAAAAAGTGACGAACGCCGTGAAAAAGTAACGAAAGCTAATAAAATAAAAATAAATTATGGAAAATTTGCCGTTTTTTTTATCGTAAACCGTTTCGTTATCCTAACTGACAATGCGTGTAATGTTTCAGAATCCAAAACCAAATTCCTCACCCCGAAAACGTGGTTACGATTATTTTTCAAAATAACGGTTTTTGGTGTACTTAGGTGTTTAGAATTTGGATTTTTGGAATTTTTTTACATAAAAACATAGGCCGACGGTCTCTCATTCACGCTGTATAGTTTTCAGGAACTTCCCGTACGATCTACACACTTAAAAATACGTAAATCTGTTTTTTTACGGCGAAATCGTCAAAAAGTGACGAACGCCGTGATAAAGTAACGAAAGCTAATAAAATAAAAATAAAGTATGGAAAATTTGCCGTTTTTTTTATCTTAAACCGTTTCGTTATCGTCACTGACAATGCGTGTAATGTTTCAGAATCCAAAACCAAATTCCTCACCCCGAAAACGTGGTTACGATTATTTTTCAAAAAAACGGTTTTTGGTGTACTTAGGTGTTTAGAATTTTGATTTTTACAATTTTTTTTACATTAAAACATAGGCCGACGGTCCCTCATTCACGCTGTATAGTTTTCAGGAACTTCCCGTACGATCTACACACTTAAAAATACGTAAATCAGTTTTTTTACGGCGAATTCGTCAAAAAGTGACGAACGCCGTGAAAAAGTAACGAAAGCTAATAAAAAAAAAATTAATAATGGAAAATTTGCGTTTTTTTTATCGTAAACCGTTTCGTTATCGTCACTGACAATGCGTGTAATGTTTCAGAATCCAAAACCAAATTCCTCACTCCGAAAACGTGCTTACGATTATTTTTCAAAAAAACGGTTTTTGGTGTACTTAGGTGTTTAGAATTTTGATTTTTACAATTTTTTTTACATAAAAACATAGGCCGACGGTCCCTCATTCACGCTGTATCGTTTTCAGAAACTTCCCGTACGATCTACATACTTAAAAATAGGTAAATCTGTTTTTTTACGGCGAAATCGTCAAAAAGTGACGAACGCCGTGAAAAAGTAACGAAAGCTAATAAAATAAAAATAAATTATTGAAAATTTGCCGTTTTTTTTATCGTAAACCGTTTCGTTATCGTCACTGACAATGCGTGTAATGTTTCAGAATCCAAAACCAAATTCCTCACCCCGAAAACGTGGTTACGATTATTTTCCAAAAAAACGGTTTTTGGTGTATATAGGTGTTTAGAATTTTGATTTTTACAATTTTTTTTACATAAAAACATAAGCCGACGGTCCCTCATTCACGCTGTATAGTTTTCAGCAACTTCCCGTACGATCTACACACTAAAAAATACGTAAATCTGTTTTTTTACGGCGAAATCGTCAAAAAGTGACGAACGCCGTGAAAAAGTAACGAAAGCTAATAAAATAAAAACAAAATATGGAATATTTGCCGATTTTTTGATCGAATACCTTTTCATTATCGTCACTGACAATGCGTGTAATGTTTCAGAATCCAAAACCAAATTTCTCACCCCGAAAACGTGCTTACGATTATTTTTCAAAAAAACCGTTTTTGGTGTACTTAGGTGTTTAGAATTTGGATTTTTGCAAATTTTTTTACATAAAAACATAGGCCGACGGTCTCTCATTCACGCTGTATAGTTTTCAGGAACTCCCCGTACGATCTACACACTTAAAAATACGTAAATCTGTTTTTTTACGGCGAAATCGTCAAAAAGTGACGAACGCCGTGAAAAAGTAACGAAAGCTAATAAAATAAAAATAAATTATGGAAAATTTGCCGTTTTTTTTATCGTAAACCGTTTCGTTATCCTAACTGACAATGCGTGTAATGTTTCAGAATCTAAAACCAAATTCCTCACCCCGAAAACGTGCTTACGATTATTTTTCAAAAAAACCGTTTTTGGTGTACTTAGGTGTTTAGAATTTGGATTTTTGCAAATTTTTTTACATAAAAACATAGGCCGACGGTCTCTCATTCACGCTGTATAGTTTTCAGGAATTCCCCGTACGATCTACACACTTAAAAATACGTAAATCTGTTTTTTTACGGCGAAATCGTCAAAAAGTGACGAACGCCGTGAAAAAGTAACGAAAGCTAATAAAATAAAAATAAATTATGGAAAATTTGCGTTTTTTTTATCGTAAACCGTTTCGTTATCGTCACTGACAATGCGTGTAATGTTTCAGAATCCAAAACCAAATTCCTCACTCCAAAAACGTGGTTACGATTATTTTTCAAAATAACGGTTTTTGGTGTACTTAGGTGTTAAGAATTTGGATTTTTCAATTATTTTTACATAAAAACATAGGCCGACGGTCCCTCATTCACGCTGTATCGTTTTCAGAAACTTCCCGTACGATCTACACACTAAAAAATACGTAAATCTGTTTTTTTACGGCGAAATCGTCAAAAAGTGACGAACGCCGTGAAAATGTAACGAAAGCTAATAAAATAAAAATCAAATATGGAATATTTGCCGATTTTTTGATCGAATACCTTTTCATTATCGTCACTGACAATGCGTGTAATGTTTCAGAATCCAAAACCAAATCCCTCACTCCGAAAAGTGGTTACGATTATTTTTCAAAATAACGGTTTTTGGTGTACTTAGGTGTTTAGAATTTGGATTTTTGGAATTTTTTTACATAAAAACATAGGCCGACGGTCTCTCATTCACGCTGTATAGTTTTCAGGAACTTCCCGTACGATCTACACACTTAAAAATACGTAAATCTGTTTTTTTACGGCGAAATCGTCAAAAAGTGACGAACGCCGTGAAAAAGTAACGAAAGCTAATAAAATAAAAATAAATTATGGAAAATTTGCTGTTTTTTTTATCGTAAACCGTTTCGTTATCGTCACTGACAATGCGTGTAATGTTTCAGAATCCAAAACCAAATTCCTCACCCCGAAAACGTGGTTACGATTATTTTCCAAAAAAACGGTTTTTGGTGTATATAGGTGTTTAGAATTTTGATTTTTACAATTTTTTTTACATAAAAACATAGGCCGACGGTCCCTCATTCACGCTGTATAGTTTTCAGCAACTTCCCGTACGATCTACACACTAAAAAATACGTAAATCTGTTTTTTTACGGCGAAATCGTCAAAAAGTGACGAACGCCGTGAAAAAGTAACGAAAGCTAATAAAATAAAAATCAAATATGGAATATTTGCCGATTTTTTGATCGAATACCTTTTCATTATCGTCACTGACAATGCGTGTAATGTTTCAGAATCCAAAACCAAATTCCTCACTCCGAAAACGTGGTTACGATTATTTTTCAAAATAACGGTTTTTGGTGTACTTAGGTGTTTAGAATTTGGATTTTTGCAAATTTTTTTACATAAAAACATAGGCCGACGGTCTCTCATTCACGCTGTATAGTTTTCAGGAATTCCCCGTACGATCTACACACTTAAAAATACGTAAATCTGTTTTTTTACGGCGAAATCGTCAAAAAGTGACGAACGCCGTGAAAAAGTAACGAAAGCTAATAAAATAAAAATAAATTATGGAAAATTTGCGTTTTTTTTATCGTAAACCGTTTCGTTATCGTCACTGACAATGCGTGTAATGTTTCAGAATCCAAAACCAAATTCCTCACTCCAAAAACGTGGTTACGATTATTTTTCAAAATAACGGTTTTTGGTGTACTTAGGTGTTAAGAATTTGGATTTTTCAATTATTTTTACATAAAAACATAGGCCGACGGTCCCTCATTCACGCTGTATCGTTTTCAGAAACTTCCCGTACGATCTACACACTAAAAAATACGTAAATCTGTTTTTTTACGGCGAAATCGTCAAAAAGTGACGAACGCCGTGAAAATGTAACGAAAGCTAATAAAATAAAAATCAAATATGGAATATTTGCCGATTTTTTGATCGAATACCTTTTCATTATCGTCACTGACAATGCGTGTAATGTTTCAGAATCCAAAACCAAATCCCTCACTCCGAAAAGTGGTTACGATTATTTTTCAAAATAACGGTTTTTGGTGTACTTAGGTGTTTAGAATTTGGATTTTTGGAATTTTTTTACATAAAAACATAGGCCGACGGTCTCTCATTCACGCTGTATAGTTTTCAGGAACTTCCCGTACGATCTACACACTTAAAAATACGTAAATCTGTTTTTTTACGGCGAAATCGTCAAAAAGTGACGAACGCCGTGAAAAAGTAACGAAAGCTAATAAAATAAAAATAAATTATGGAAAATTTGCTGTTTTTTTTATCGTAAACCGTTTCGTTATCGTCACTGACAATGCGTGTAATGTTTCAGAATCCAAAACCAAATTCCTCACCCCGAAAACGTGGTTACGATTATTTTCCAAAAAAACGGTTTTTGGTGTATATAGGTGTTTAGAATTTTGATTTTTACAATTTTTTTTACATAAAAACATAGGCCGACGGTCCCTCATTCACGCTGTATAGTTTTCAGCAACTTCCCGTACGATCTACACACTAAAAAATACGTAAATCTGTTTTTTTACGGCGAAATCGTCAAAAAGTGACGAACGCCGTGAAAAAGTAACGAAAGCTAATAAAATAAAAATCAAATATGGAATATTTGCCGATTTTTTGATCGAATACCTTTTCATTATCGTCACTGACAATGCGTGTAATGTTTCAGAATCCAAAACCAAATTCCTCACTCCGAAAACGTGGTTACGATTATTTTTCAAAATAACGGTTTTTGGTGTACTTAGGTGTTTAGAATTTGGATTTTTGGAATTTTTTTACATAAAAACATAGACCGACGGTCTCTCATTCACGCTGTATAGTTTTCAGGAACTTCCCGTACGATCTACACACTTAAAAATACGTAAATCAGTTTTTTTACGGCGAATTCGTCAAAAAGTGACGAACGCCGTGAAAAAGTAACGAAAGCTAATAAAAAAAAAATTAATAATGGAAAATTTGCGTTTTTTTTATCGTAAACCGTTTCGTTATCGTCACTGACAATGCGTGTAATGTTTCAGAATCCAAAACCAAATTCCTCACTCCGAAAACGTGCTTACGATTATTTTTCAAAAAAACGGTTTTTGGTGTACTTAGGTGTTTAGAATTTTGATTTTTACAATTTTTTTTACATAAAAACATAGGCCGACGGTCCCTCATTCACGCTGTATCGTTTTCAGAAACTTCCCGTACGATCTACATACTTAAAAATAGGTAAATCTGTTTTTTTACGGCGAAATCGTCAAAAAGTGACGAACGCCGTGAAAAAGTAACGAAAGCTAATAAAATAAAAATAAATTATTGAAAATTTGCCGTTTTTTTTATCGTAAACCGTTTCGTTATCGTCACTGACAATGCGTGTAATGTTTCAGAATCCAAAACCAAATTCCTCACCCCGAAAACGTGGTTACGATTATTTTCCAAAAAAACGGTTTTTGGTGTATATAGGTGTTTAGAATTTTGATTTTTACAATTTTTTTTACATAAAAACATAAGCCGACGGTCCCTCATTCACGCTGTATAGTTTTCAGCAACTTCCCGTACGATCTACACACTAAAAAATACGTAAATCTGTTTTTTTACGGCGAAATCGTCAAAAAGTGACGAACGCCGTGAAAAAGTAACGAAAGCTAATAAAATAAAAACAAAATATGGAATATTTGCCGATTTTTTGATCGAATACCTTTTCATTATCGTCACTGACAATGCGTGTAATGTTTCAGAATCCAAAACCAAATTTCTCACCCCGAAAACGTGCTTACGATTATTTTTCAAAAAAACCGTTTTTGGTGTACTTAGGTGTTTAGAATTTGGATTTTTGCAAATTTTTTTACATAAAAACATAGGCCGACGGTCCCTCATTCACGCTGTATAGTTTTCAGGAACTTCCCGTACGATCTACACACTTAAAAATACGTAAATCTGTTTTTTTACGGCGAAATCGTCAAAAAGTGACGAACGCCGTGAAAAAGTAACGAAAGCCAATAAAATAAAAATAAATTATGGAAAATTTGCGTTTTTTTTATCTTTACCGTTTCGTTATCGTCACTGACAATGCGTGTAATGTTTCAGAATCCAAAACCAAATTCCTCACCCCGAAAACGTGGTTACGATTATTTTTCAAAAAAAACGGTTTTTGGTGTACTTAGGTGTTTAGAATTTTGATTTTTACAATTTTTTTTACATAAAAACATAGGCCGACGGTCTCTCATTCACGCTGTATAGTTTTCAGGAACTTCACGTACGATCTACACACTTAAAAATACGTAAATCTGTTTTTTTACGGCGAAATCGTCAAAAAGTGACGAACGCCGTGAAAAAGTAACGAAAGCTAATAAAATAAAAATAAATTATGGAAAATTTGCGTTTTTTTTATCGTAAACCGTTTCGTTATCGTCACTGACAATGCGTGTAATGTTTCAGAATCCAAAACCAAATTCCTCACCCCGAAAACGTGGTTACGATTATTTTTCAAAAAAACGGTTTTTGGTGTACTAAGGTATTTAGAATTTTGATTTTTACAATTTTTTTTACATAAAAACATAGTCCGACGGTCCCTCATTCACGCTGTATCGTTTTCAGAAACTTCCCGTACGATCTACATACTTAAAAATAGGTAATTCTGTTTTTTTACGGCGAAATCGTCAAAATTTACGAATGCAGTGAAAAAGTAACGAAAGCCAATAAAATAAAAATAAAATATGAAAAATTTGCCGTTTTTTTGATCGTAAACTGTTTGGTTATAGTCACTGACAATGCGTGTAATGTTTCAGAATCCTAAACCAAATTTCTCACCCCGAAAACGTGCTTACGATTATTTTTCAAAAAAACCGTTTTTGGTGTACTTAGGTGTTTAGAATTTGGATTTTTGCAAACTTTTTTACATAAAAACATAGGCCGACGGTCTCTCATTCACGCTGTATAGTTTTCAGGAACTTCCCGTACGATCTACACACTTAAAAATACGTAAATCAGTTTTTTTACGGCGAATTCGTCAAAAAGTGACGAACGCCGTGAAAAAGTAACGAAAGCTAATAAAAAAAAAATTAATAATGGAAAATTTGCGTTTTTTTTATCGTAAACCGTTTCGTTATCGTCACTGACAATGCGTGTAATGTTTCAGAATCCAAAACCAAATTCCTCACTCCGAAAACGTGCTTACGATTATTTTTCAAAAAAACGGTTTTTGGTGTACTTAGGTGTTTAGAATTTTGATTTTTACAATTTTTTTTACATAAAAACATAGGCCGACGGTCCCTCATTCACGCTGTATCGTTTTCAGAAACTTCCCGTACGATCTACATACTTAAAAATAGGTAAATCTGTTTTTTTACGGCGAAATCGTCAAAAAGTGACGAACGCCGTGAAAAAGTAACGAAAGCTAATAAAATAAAAATAAAGTATTGAAAATTTGCCGTTTTTTTTATCGTAAACCGTTTCGTTATCGTCACTGACAATGCGTGTAATGTTTCAGAATCCAAAACCAAATTCCTCACCCCGAAAACGTGGTTACGATTATTTTCCAAAAAAACGGTTTTTGGTGTATATAGGTGTTTAGAATTTTGATTTTTACAATTTTTTTTACATAAAAACATAAGCCGACGGTCCCTCATTCACGCTGTATAGTTTTCAGCAACTTCCCGTACGATCTACACACTAAAAAATACGTAAATCTGTTTTTTTACGGCGAAATCGTCAAAAAGTGACGAACGCCGTGAAAAAGTAACGAAAGCTAATAAAATAAAAACAAAATATGGAATATTTGCCGATTTTTTGATCGAATACCTTTTCATTATCGTCACTGACAATGCGTGTAATGTTTCAGAATCCAAAACCAAATTTCTCACCCCGAAAACGTGCTTACGATTATTTTTCAAAAAAACCGTTTTTGGTGTACTTAGGTGTTTAGAATTTGGATTTTTGCAAATTTTTTTACATAAAAACATAGGCCGACGGTCTCTCATTCACGCTGTATAGTTTTCAGGAACTCCCCGTACGATCTACACACTTAAAAATACGTAAATCTGTTTTTTTACGGCGAAATCGTCAAAAAGTGACGAACGCCGTGAAAAAGTAACGAAAGCTAATAAAATAAAAATAAATTATGGAAAATTTGCCGTTTTTTTTATCGTAAACCGTTTCGTTATCCTAACTGACAATGCGTGTAATGTTTCAGAATCTAAAACCAAATTCCTCACCCCGAAAACGTGCTTACGATTATTTTTCAAAAAAACCGTTTTTGGTGTACTTAGGTGTTTAGAATTTGGATTTTTGCAAATTTTTTTACATAAAAACATAGGCCGACGGTCTCTCATTCACGCTGTATAGTTTTCAGGAATTCCCCGTACGATCTACACACTTAAAAATACGTAAATCTGTTTTTTTACGGCGAAATCGTCAAAAAGTGACGAACGCCGTGAAAAAGTAACGAAAGCTAATAAAATAAAAATAAATTATGGAAAATTTGCGTTTTTTTTATCGTAAACCGTTTCGTTATCGTCACTGACAATGCGTGTAATGTTTCAGAATCCAAAACCAAATTCCTCACTCCAAAAACGTGGTTACGATTATTTTTCAAAATAACGGTTTTTGGTGTACTTAGGTGTTAAGAATTTGGATTTTTCAATTATTTTTACATAAAAACATAGGCCGACGGTCCCTCATTCACGCTGTATCGTTTTCAGAAACTTCCCGTACGATCTACACACTAAAAAATACGTAAATCTGTTTTTTTACGGCGAAATCGTCAAAAAGTGACGAACGCCGTGAAAAAGTAACGAAAGCTAATAAAATAAAAATAAATGATGGAAAATTTGCTGTTTTTTTTATCGTAAACCGTTTCGTTATCGTCACTGACAATGCGTGTAATGTTTCAGAATCCAAAACCAAATTCCTCACCCCGAAAACGTGGTTACGATTATTTTCCAAAAAAACGGTTTTTGGTGTATATAGGTGTTTAGAATTTTGATTTTTACAATTTTTTTTACATAAAAACATAGGCCGACGGTCCCTCATTCACGCTGTATAGTTTTCAGCAACTTCCCGTACGATCTACACACTAAAAAATACGTAAATCTGTTTTTTTACGGCGAAATCGTCAAAAAGTGACGAACGCCGTGAAAAAGTAACGAAAGCTAATAAAATAAAAATCAAATATGGAATATTTGCCGATTTTTTGATCGAATACCTTTTCATTATCGTCACTGACAATGCGTGTAATGTTTCAGAATCCAAAACCAAATTCCTCACTCCGAAAACGTGGTTACGATTATTTTTCAAAATAACGGTTTTTGGTGTACTTAGGTGTTTAGAATTTGGATTTTTGGAATTTTTTTACATAAAAACATAGACCGACGGTCTCTCATTCACGCTGTATAGTTTTCAGGAACTTCCCGTACGATCTACACACTTAAAAATACGTAAATCAGTTTTTTTACGGCGAATTCGTCAAAAAGTGACGAACGCCGTGAAAAAGTAACGAAAGCTAATAAAAAAAAAATTAATAATGGAAAATTTGCGTTTTTTTTATCGTAAACCGTTTCGTTATCGTCACTGACAATGCGTGTAATGTTTCAGAATCCAAAACCAAATTCCTCACTCCGAAAACGTGCTTACGATTATTTTTCAAAAAAACGGTTTTTGGTGTACTTAGGTGTTTAGAATTTTGATTTTTACAATTTTTTTTACATAAAAACATAGGCCGACGGTCCCTCATTCACGCTGTATCGTTTTCAGAAACTTCCCGTACGATCTACATACTTAAAAATAGGTAAATCTGTTTTTTTACGGCGAAATCGTCAAAAAGTGACGAACGCCGTGAAAAAGTAACGAAAGCTAATAAAATAAAAACAAAATATGGAATATTTGCCGATTTTTTGATCGAATACCTTTTCATTATCGTCACTGACAATGCGTGTAATGTTTCAGAATCCAAAACCAAATTTCTCACCCCGAAAACGTGCTTACGATTATTTTTCAAAAAATCCGTTTTTGGTGTACTTAGGTGTTTAGAATTTGGATTTTTGCAAATTTTTTTACATAAAAACATAGGCCGACGGTCTCTCATTCACGCTGTATAGTTTTCAGGCACTCCCCGTACGATCTACACACTTAAAAATACGTAAATCTGTTTTTTTACGGCGAAATCGTCAAAAAGTGACGAACGCCGTGAAAAAGTAACGAAAGCTAATAAAATAAAAATAAATTATGGAAAATTTGCCGTTTTTTTTATCGTAAACCGTTTCGTTATCCTAACTGACAATGCGTGTAATGTTTCAGAATCTAAAACCAAATTCCTCACCCCGAAAACGTGGTTACGATTATTTTTCAAAATAACGGTTTTTGGTGTACTTAGGTGTTTAGAATTTGGATTTTTGGAATTTTTTTACATAAAAACATAGGCCGACGGTATCTCATTCACGCTGTATAGTTTTCAGGAACTTCCCGTACGATCTATACACTTAAAAATACGTAAATCTGTTTTTTTACGGCGAAATCGTCAAAAAGTGACGAACGCCGTGATAAAGTAACGAAAGCTAATAAAATAAAAATAAAGTATGGAAAATTTGCCGTTTTTTTTATCTTAAACCGTTTCGTTATCGTCACTGACAATGCGTGTAATGTTTCAGAATCCAAAACCAAATTCCTCACCCCGAAAACGTGGTTACGATTATTTTTCAAAAAAACGGTTTTTGGTGTACTTAGGTGTTTAGAATTTTGATTTTTACAATTTTTTTTACATTAAAACATAGGCCGACGGTCCCTCATTCACGCTGTATAGTTTTCAGGAACTTCCCGTACGATCTACACACTTAAAAATACGTAAATCTGTTTTTTTACGGCGAAATCGTCAAAAAGTGACGAACGCCGTGAAAAAGTAACGAAAGCCAATAAAATAAAAATAAATTATGGAAAATTTGCGTTTTTTTTATCTTTACCGTTTCGTTATCGTCACTGACAATGCGTGTAATGTTTCAGAATCCAAAACCAAATTCCTCACCCCGAAAACGTGGTTACGATTATTTTTCAAAAAAAACGGTTTTTGGTGTACTTAGGTGTTTAGAATTTTGATTTTTACAATTTTTTTTACATAAAAACATAGGCCGACGGTCTCTCATTCACGCTGTATAGTTTTCAGGAACTTCACGTACGATCTACACACTTAAAAATACGTAAATCTGTTTTTTTACGGCGAAATCGTCAAAAAGTGACGAACGCCGTGAAAAAGTAACGAAAGCTAATAAAATAAAAATAAATTATGGAAAATTTGCGTTTTTTTTATCGTAAACCGTTTCGTTATCGTCACTGACAATGCGTGTAATGTTTCAGAATCCAAAACCAAATTCCTCACCCCGAAAACGTGGTTACGATTATTTTTCAAAAAAACGGTTTTTGGTGTACTAAGGTATTTAGAATTTTGATTTTTACAATTTTTTTTACATAAAAACATAGTCCGACGGTCCCTCATTCACGCTGTATCGTTTTCAGAAACTTCCCGTACGATCTACATACTTAAAAATAGGTAATTCTGTTTTTTTACGGCGAAATCGTCAAAATTTACGAATGCAGTGAAAAAGTAACGAAAGCCAATAAAATAAAAATAAAATATGAAAAATTTGCCGTTTTTTTGATCGTAAACTGTTTGGTTATAGTCACTGACAATGCGTGTAATGTTTCAGAATCCTAAACCAAATTTCTCACCCCGAAAACGTGCTTACGATTATTTTTCAAAAAAACCGTTTTTGGTGTACTTAGGTGTTTAGAATTTGGATTTTTGCAAACTTTTTTACATAAAAACATAGGCCGACGGTCTCTCATTCACGCTGTATAGTTTTCAGGAACTCCCCGTACGATCTACACACTTAAAAATACGTAAATCTGTTTTTTTACGGCGAAATCGTCAAAAAGTGACGAACGCCGTGAAAAAGTAACGAAAGCTAATAAAATAAAAATAAATTATGGAAAATTTGCCGTTTTTTTTATCGTAAACCGTTTCGTTATCCTCACTGACAATGCGTGTAATGTTTCAGAATCCAAAACCAAATTCCTCACCCCGAAAACGTGCTTACGATTATTTTTCAAAAAAACCGTTTTTGGTGTACTTAGGTGTTTAGAATTTGGATTTTTGCAAATTTTTTTACATAAAAACATAGGCCGACGGTCTCTCATTCACGCTGTATAGTTTTCAGGAATTCCCCGTACGATCTACACACTTAAAAATACGTAAATCTGTTTTTTTACGGCGAAATCGTCAAAAAGTGACGAACGCCGTGAAAAAGTAACGAAAGCTAATAAAATAAAAATAAATTATGGAAAATTTGCGTTTTTTTTATCGTAAACCGTTTCGTTATCGTCACTGACAATGCGTGTAATGTTTCAGAATCCAAAACCAAATTCCTCACTCCAAAAACGTGGTTACGATTATTTTTCAAAATAACGGTTTTTGGTGTACTTAGGTGTTAAGAATTTGGATTTTTCAATTATTTTTACATAAAAACATAGGCCGACGGTCCCTCATTCACGCTGTATCGTTTTCAGAAACTTCCCGTACGATCTACACACTAAAAAATACGTAAATCTGTTTTTTTACGGCGAAATCGTCAAAAAGTGACGAACGCCGTGAAAAAGTAACGAAAGCTAATAAAATAAAAATCAAATATGGAATATTTGCCGATTTTTTGATCGAATACCTTTTCATTATCGTCACTGACAATGCGTGTAATGTTTCAGAATCCAAAACCAAATCCCTCACTCCGAAAATGTGGTTACGATTATTTTTCAAAATAACGGTTTTTGGTGTACTTAGGTGTTTAGAATTTGGATTTTTGGAATTTTTTTACATAAAAACATAGGCCGACGGTCTCTCATTCACGCTGTATAGTTTTCAGGAACTTCCCGTACGATCTACACACTTAAAAATACGTAAATCTGTTTTTTTACGGCGAAATCGTCAAAAAGTGACGAACGCCGTGAAAAAGTAACGAAAGCTAATAAAATAAAAATAAATTATGGAAAATTTGCTGTTTTTTTTATCGTAAACCGTTTCGTTATCGTCACTGACAATGCGTGTAATGTTTCAGAATCCAAAACCAAATTCCTCACCCCGAAAACGTGGTTACGATTATTTTCCAAAAAAACGGTTTTTGGTGTATATAGGTGTTTAGAATTTTGATTTTTACAATTTTTTTTAAATAAAAACATAAGCCGACGGTCCCTCATTCACGCTGTATAGTTTTCAGCAACTTCCCGTACGATCTACACACTAAAAAATACGTAAATCTGTTTTTTTACGGCGAAATCGTCAAAAAGTGACGAACGCCGTGAAAAAGTAACGAAAGCTAATAAAATAAAAACAAAATATGGAATATTTGCCGATTTTTTGATCGAATACCTTTTCATTATCGTCACTGACAATGCGTGTAATGTTTCAGAATCCAAAACCAAATTCCTCACTCCGAAAACGTGGTTACGATTATTTTTCAAAATAACGGTTTTTGGTGTACTTAGGTGTTTAGAATTTGGATTTTCTGAATTTTTTTACATAAAAACATAGGCCGACGGTCTCTCATTCACGCTGTATAGTTTTCAGGAACTTCCCGTACGATCTACACACTTAAAAATACGTAAATCTGTTTTTTTACGGCGAAATCGTCAAAAAGTGACGAACGCCGTGAAAAAGTAACGAAAGCTAATAAAATAAAAATAAATTATGGAAAATTTGCGTTTTTTTTATCGTTAACCGTTTCGTTATCGTCACTGACAATGCGTGTAATGTTTCAGAATCCAAAACCAAATTCCTCACTCCGAAAACGTGGTTACGATTATTTTTCAAAATAACGGTTTTTGGTGTACTTAGGTGTTTAGAATTTGGATATTTGGAATTTTTTTACATAAAAACATAGGCCGACGGTCTCTCATTCACGCTGTATAGTTTTCAGGAACTTCCCGTACGATCTACACACTTAAAAATACGTAAATCTGTTTTTTTACGGCGAAATCGTCAAAAAGTGACGAACGCCGTGAAAAAGTAACGAATGCTAATAAAATAAAAATAAATTATGGAAAGTTTGCTGTTTTTTTTATCGTAAACCGTTTCGTTATCGTCACTGACAATGCGTGTAATGTTTCAGAATCCAAAACCAAATTCCTCACCCCGAAAACGTGGTTACGATTATTTTCCAAAAAAACGGTTTTTGGTGTATATAGGTGTTTAGAATTTTGATTTTTACAATTTTTTTTACATAAAAACATAAGCCGACGGTCCCTCATTCACGCTGTATAGTTTTCAGCAACTTCCCGTACGATCTACACACTAAAAAATACGTAAATCTGTTTTTTTACGGCGAAATCGTCAAAAAGTGACGAACGCCGTGAAAAAGTAACGAAAGCTAATAAAATAAAAACCAAATATGGAATATTTGCCGATTTTTTGATCGAATACCTTTTCATTATCGTCACTGACAATGCGTGTAATGTTTCAGAATCCAAAACCAAATTCCTCACTCCGAAAACGTGGTTACGATTATTTTTCAAAATAACGGTTTTTGGTGTACTTAGGTGTTTAGAATTTGGATTTTCTGAATTTTTTTACATAAAAACATAGGCCGACGGTCTCTCATTCACGCTGTATAGTTTTCAGGAACTTCCCGTACGATCTACACACTTAAAAATACGTAAATCTGTTTTTTTACGGCGAAATCGTCAAAAAGTGACGAACGCCGTGAAAAAGTAACGAAAGCTAATAAAATAAAAATAAATTATGGAAAATTTGCGTTTTTTTTATCGTAAACCGTTTCGTTATCGTCACTGACAATGCGTGTAATGTTTCAGAATCCAAAACCAAATTCCTCACTCCGAAAACGTGGTTACGATTATTTTTCAAAAAAACGGTTTTTGGTGTACTTAGGTGTTTAGTATTTTGATTTTTACAATTTTTTTTACATAAAAACATAGGCCGACGGTCCCTCATTCACGCTGTATAGTTTTCAGGAACTTCCCATACGATCTACACACTTAAAAATACGTAAATCTGTTTTTTTACGGCGAAATCGTCAAAAAGTGACGAACGCCGTGAAAAAGTAACGAATGCTAATAAAATAAAAATAAATTATGGAAAATTTGCGTTTTTTTTATCGTAAACCGTTTCGTTATCCTCACTGACAATGCGTGTAATGTTTCAGAATCCAAAACCAAATTCCTCACCCCGAAAACGTGGTTACGATTATTTTTCAAAAAAACGGTTTTTGGTGTACTTAGGTGTTTAGAATTTGGATTTTCTGAATTTTTTTACATAAAAACATAGGCCGACGGTCTCTCATTCACGCTGTATAGTTTTCAGGAACTTCCCGTACGATCTACACACTTAAAAATACGTAAATCTGTTTTTTTACGGCGAAATCGTCAAAAAGTGACGAACGCCGTGAAAAAGTAACGAATGCTAATAAAATAAAAATAAATTATGGAAAATTTGCGTTTTTTTTATCGTAAACCGTTTCGTTATCCTCACTGACAATGCGTGTAATGTTTCAGAATCCAAAACCAAATTCCTCACTCCGAAAACGTGGTTACGATTATTTTTCAAAATAACGGTTTTTGGTGTACTTAGGTGTTTAGAATTTGGATTTTCTGAATTTTTTTACATAAAAACATAGGCCGACGGTCTCTCATTCACGCTGTATAGTTTTCAGGAACTTCCCGTACGATCTACACACTTAAAAATACGTAAATCTGTTTTTTTACGGCGAAATCGTCAAAAAGTGACGAACGCCGTGAAAAAGTAACGAAAGCTAATAAAATAAAAATAAATTATGGAAAATTTGCGTTTTTTTTATCGTTAACCGTTTCGTTATCGTCACTGACAATGCGTGTAATGTTTCAGAATCCAAAACCAAATTCCTCACTCCGAAAACGTGGTTACGATTATTTTTCAAAATAACGGTTTTTGGTGTACTTAGGTGTTTAGAATTTGGATATTTGGAATTTTTTTACATAAAAACATAGGCCGACGGTCTCTCATTCACGCTGTATAGTTTTCAGGAACTTCCCGTACGATCTACACACTTAAAAATACGTAAATCTGTTTTTTTACGGCGAAATCGTCAAAAAGTGACGAACGCCGTGAAAAAGTAACGAATGCTAATAAAATAAAAATAAATTATGGAAAGTTTGCTGTTTTTTTTATCGTAAACCGTTTCGTTATCGTCACTGACAATGCGTGTAATGTTTCAGAATCCAAAACCAAATTCCTCACCCCGAAAACGTGGTTACGATTATTTTCCAAAAAAACGGTTTTTGGTGTATATAGGTGTTTAGAATTTTGATTTTTACAATTTTTTTTACATAAAAACATAAGCCGACGGTCCCTCATTCACGCTGTATAGTTTTCAGCAACTTCCCGTACGATCTACACACTAAAAAATACGTAAATCTGTTTTTTTACGGCGAAATCGTCAAAAAGTGACGAACGCCGTGAAAAAGTAACGAAAGCTAATAAAATAAAAACCAAATATGGAATATTTGCCGATTTTTTGATCGAATACCTTTTCATTATCGTCACTGACAATGCGTGTAATGTTTCAGAATCCAAAACCAAATTCCTCACTCCGAAAACGTGGTTACGATTATTTTTCAAAATAACGGTTTTTGGTGTACTTAGGTGTTTAGAATTTGGATTTTCTGAATTTTTTTACATAAAAACATAGGCCGACGGTCTCTCATTCACGCTGTATAGTTTTCAGGAACTTCCCGTACGATCTACACACTTAAAAATACGTAAATCTGTTTTTTTACGGCGAAATCGTCAAAAAGTGACGAACGCCGTGAAAAAGTAACGAAAGCTAATAAAATAAAAATAAATTATGGAAAATTTGCGTTTTTTTTATCGTTAACCGTTTCGTTATCGTCACTGACAATGCGTGTAATGTTTCAGAATCCAAAACCAAATTCCTCACTCCGAAAACGTGGTTACGATTATTTTTCAAAATAACGGTTTTTGGTGTACTTAGGTGTTTAGAATTTGGATATTTGGAATTTTTTTACATAAAAACATAGGCCGACGGTCTCTCATTCACGCTGTATAGTTTTCAGGAACTTCCCGTACGATCTACACACTTAAAAATACGTAAATCTGTTTTTTTACGGCGAAATCGTCAAAAAGTGACGAACGCCGTGAAAAAGTAACGAATGCTAATAAAATAAAAATAAATTATGGAAAGTTTGCTGTTTTTTTTATCGTAAACCGTTTCGTTATCGTCACTGACAATGCGTGTAATGTTTCAGAATCCAAAACCAAATTCCTCACCCCGAAAACGTGGTTACGATTATTTTCCAAAAAAACGGTTTTTGGTGTATATAGGTGTTTAGAATTTTGATTTTTACAATTTTTTTTACATAAAAACATAAGCCGACGGTCCCTCATTCACGCTGTATAGTTTTCAGCAACTTCCCGTACGATCTACACACTAAAAAATACGTAAATCTGTTTTTTTACGGCGAAATCGTCAAAAAGTGACGAACGCCGTGAAAAAGTAACGAAAGCTAATAAAATAAAAACCAAATATGGAATATTTGCCGATTTTTTGATCGAATACCTTTTCATTATCGTCACTGACAATGCGTGTAATGTTTCAGAATCCAAAACCAAATTCCTCACTCCGAAAACGTGGTTACGATTATTTTTCAAAATAACGGTTTTTGGTGTACTTAGGTGTTTAGAATTTGGATTTTCTGAATTTTTTTACATAAAAACATAGGCCGACGGTCTCTCATTCACGCTGTATAGTTTTCAGGAACTTCCCGTACGATCTACACACTTAAAAATACGTAAATCTGTTTTTTTACGGCGAAATCGTCAAAAAGTGACGAACGCCGTGAAAAAGTAACGAAAGCTAATAAAATAAAAATAAATTATGGAAAATTTGCGTTTTTTTTATCGTAAACCGTTTCGTTATCGTCACTGACAATGCGTGTAATGTTTCAGAATCCAAAACCAAATTCCTCACTCCGAAAACGTGGTTACGATTATTTTTCAAAAAAACGGTTTTTGGTGTACTTAGGTGTTTAGTATTTTGATTTTTACAATTTTTTTTACATAAAAACATAGGCCGACGGTCCCTCATTCACGCTGTATAGTTTTCAGGAACTTCCCATACGATCTACACACTTAAAAATACGTAAATCTGTTTTTTTACGGCGAAATCGTCAAAAAGTGACGAACGCCGTGAAAAAGTAACGAATGCTAATAAAATAAAAATAAATTATGGAAAATTTGCGTTTTTTTTATCGTAAACCGTTTCGTTATCCTCACTGACAATGCGTGTAATGTTTCAGAATCCAAAACCAAATTCCTCACCCCGAAAACGTGGTTACGATTATTTTTCAAAAAAACGGTTTTTGGTGTACTTAGGTGTTTAGAATTTTGATTTTTACAATTTTTTTTACATAAAAACATAGGCCGACGGTCCCTCATTCACGCTGTATAGTTTTCAGGAACTTCCCGTACGATCTACACACTTAAAAATACGTAAATCTGTTTTTTTACGGCGAAATCGTCAAAAAGTGACGAACGCCGTGAAAAAGTAACGAAAGCTAATAAAATAAAAATAAATTATGGAAAATTTGCGTTTTTTTTATCGTTAACCGTTTCGTTATCGTCACTGACAATGCGTGTAATGTTTCAGAATCCAAAACCAAATTTCTCACTCCGAAAACGTGGTTACGATTATTTTTCAAAATAACGGTTTTTGGTGTACTTAGGTGTTTAGAATTTGGATTTTTGGAATTTTTTTACATAAAAACATAGGCCAACGGTCCCTCATTCACGCTGTATAGTTTTCAGGAACTCCCCGTACGATCTACACACTTAAAAATACTTAAATCTGTTTTTTTACGGCAAAATCGTCAAAAAGTGACGAACGCAGTGAAAAAGTAACGAAAGCCAATAAAATAAAAATAAATTATGGAAAATTTGCGTTTTTTTTATCTTAAACCGTTTCGTTATCGTCACTGACAATATGTGTAATGTTTCAGAATCCAAAACCAAATTCCTCACCCCGAAAACATGGTTACGATTATTTTTCAAAAAAAACGGTTTTTGGTGTACTTAGGTGTTTAGAATTTTGATTTTTACAATTTTTTTTACATAAAAACATAGGCCGACGGTCTCTCATTCACGCTGTATAGTTTTCAGGAACTCTCCGTACGATCTACACACTTAAAAATACGTAAATATGTTTTTTTACGGCGAAATCGTCAAAAAATTACGAATGCAGTGAAAAAGTAACGAAAACCAATAAAAGAAAAATAAAATATGAAAAATTTGCCGTTTTTTTGATCGTAAACTGTTTGGTTATAGTCACTGACAATGCGTGTAATGTTTCAGAATCCAAAACCAAATTTCTCACCCCGAAAACGTGCTTACGATTATTTTTCAAAAAAACCGTTTTTGGTGTACTTTGGTGTTTAGAATTTGGATTTTAGCAAATTTTTTTACATAAAAACATAGGCCGACGGTCTCTCATTCACGCTGTATAGTTTTCAGGAACTCCCCGTACGATCTACACACTTAAAAATACGTAAATCTGTTTTTTTCGGCGAAATCGTCAAAAAGTGACGAACGCCGTGAAAAAGTAACGAAAGCTAATAAAATAAAAATAAATTATGGAAAATTTGCGTTTTTTTTATCGTTAACCGTTTCGTTATCGTCACTGACAATGCGTGTAATGTTTCAGAATCCAAAACCAAATTTCTCACCCCGAAAACGTGCTTACGATTATTTTTCAAAAAAACCGTTTTTAGTGTACTTAGGTGTTTAGAATTTGGATTTTTGAAAATTTTTTTACATAAAAACATAGGCCAACGGTCCCTCATTCACGCTGTATCGTTTTCAGAAACTTCCCGTACGATCTACACACTTAAAAATACGTTAATCTGTTTTTTTACGGCGAAATCGTCAAAAAGTGACGAACGCCGTGAAAAAGTAACGAAAGCTAATAAAATAAAAATCAAATATGGAATATTTGCCGATTTTTTGATCGAATACCTTTTCATTATCGTCACTGACAATGCGTGTAATGTTTCAGAATCCAAAACCAAATTCCTCACTCCGAAAACGTGGTTACGATTATTTTTCAAAATAACGGTTTTTGGTGTACTTAGGTGTTTAGAATATGGATTTTTGGAATTTTTTTACATAAAAACATAGGCCGACGGTCTCTCATTCACGCTGTATAGTTTTCAGGAACTTCCCGTACGATCTACACACTTAAAAATACGTAAATCTGTTTTTTTACGGCGAAATCGTCAAAAAGTGACGAACGCCGTGAAAAAGTAACGAATGCTAATAAAATAAAAATAAAATATGAAAAATTTGCCGTTTTTTTGATCGTAAACTGTTTGGTTATAGTCACTGACAATGCGTGTAATGTTTCAGAATCCAAAACCAAATTTCTCACCCCGAAAACGTGCTTACGATTATTTTTCAAAAAAACCGTTTTTGGTGTACTTAGGTGTTTAGAATTTGGATTTTTGGAATTTTATTACATAAAAACATAGGCCGACGGTCTCTCATTCACGCTGTATAGTTTTCAGGAACTTCCCGTACGATCTACACACTTAAAAATACGTAAATCTGTTTTTTTACGGCGAAATCGTCAAAAAGTGACGATCGCCGTGAAAAAGTAACGAAAGCTAATAAAATAAAAATAAATTATGGAAAATTTGACGTTTTTTTTATGGTAAACCATTTCGTTATCGTCACTGACAATGCGTGTAATGTTTCAGAATCCAAAACCAAATTCCTCACTCCGAAAACGTGGTTACGATTATTTTTCAAAATAACGGTTTTTGGTGTACTTAGGTGTTTAGAATTTGGATTTTTGCAATTTTTTTTACATAAAAACATAGGCCGACGGTCTCTCATTCACGCTGTATAGTTTTCAGGAACTCCCCGTACGATCTACACACTTAAAAATACGTAAATCTGTTTTTTTACGGCGAAATCGTCAAAAAGTGACGAACGCCGTGAAAAAGTAACGAAAGCTAATAAAATAAAAATAAATTATGGAAAATTTGCGTTTTTTTTATCTTAAACCGTTTCGTTATCGTCACTGACAATGCGTGTAATGTTTCAGAATCCAAAACCAAATTCCTCACCCCGAAAACGTGGTTACGATTATTTTTCATAAAAACGGTTTTTGGTGTACTTAGGTGTTTAGAATTTTGATTTTTACAATTTTTTTTACATAAAAACATAGGCCGATGGTCCCTCATTCACGCTGTATAGTTTTCAGGAACTTCCCGTACGATCTACACACTTAAAAATACGTAAATCTGTTTTTTTACGGCGAAATCGTCAAAAAGTGACGAACGCCGTGAAAAAGTAACGAAAGCTAATAAAATAAAAATAAATTATGGAAAATTTGCCGTTTTTTTTATCGTAAACTGTTTGGTTATAGTCACTGACAATGCGTGTAATGTTTCAGAATCCAAAACCAAATTTCTCACCCCGAAAACGTGCTTACGATTATTTTTCAAAAAAACCGTTTTTGGTGTACTTAGGTGTTTAGAATTTGGATTTTTGGAATTTTATTACATAAAAACATAGGCCGACGGTCTCTCATTCACGCTGTATAGTTTTCAGGAACTCTCCGTACGATCTACACACTTAAAAATACGTAAATATGTTTATTTACGGCGAAATCGTCAAAAAATTACGAATGCAGTGAAAAAGTAACGAAAACCAATAAAAGAAAAATAAAATATGGAATATTTGCCGATTTTTTGATCGAATACCTTTTCATTATCGTCACTGACAATGCGTGTAATGTTTCAGAATCCAAAACCAAATTCCTCACTCCGAAAACGTGGTTACGATTATTTTTCAAAATAACGGTTTTTGGTGTACTTAGGTGTTTAGAATTTGGATTTTTGGAATTTTTTTACATAAAAACATAGGCCGACGGTCTCTCATTCACGCTGTATAGTTTTCAGGAACTTCCCGTACGATCTACACACTTAAAAATACGTAAATCTGTTTTTTTACGGCGAAATCGTCAAAAAGTGACGAACGCCGTGAAAAAGTAACGAAAACCAATAAAAGAAAAATAAAATATGAAAAATTTGCCGTTTTTTTGATCGTAAACTGTTTGGTTATAGTCACTGACAATGCGTGTAATGTTTCAGAATCCAAAACCAAATTTCTCACCCCGAAAACGTGCTTACGATTATTTTTCAAAAAAACCGTTTTTGGTGTACTTTGGTGTTTAGAATTTGGATTTTAGCAAATTTTTTTACATAAAAACATAGGCCGACGGTCTCTCATTCACGCTGTATAGTTTTCAGGAACTCCCCGTACGATCTACACACTTAAAAATACGTAAATCTGTTTTTTTCGGCGAAATCGTCAAAAAGTGACGAACGCCGTGAAAAAGTAACGAAAGCTAATAAAATAAAAATAAATTATGGAAAATTTGCGTTTTTTTTATCGTTAACCGTTTCGTTATCGTCACTGACAATGCGTGTAATGTTTCAGAATCCAAAACCAAATTTCTCACCCCGAAAACGTGCTTACGATTATTTTTCAAAAAAACCGTTTTTAGTGTACTTAGGTGTTTAGAATTTGGATTTTTGAAAATTTTTTTACATAAAAACATAGGCCAACGGTCCCTCATTCACGCTGTATCGTTTTCAGAAACTTCCCGTACGATCTACACACTTAAAAATACGTTAATCTGTTTTTTTACGGCGAAATCGTCAAAAAGTGACGAACGCCGTGAAAAAGTAACGAAAGCTAATAAAATAAAAATCAAATATGGAATATTTGCCGATTTTTTGATCGAATACCTTTTCATTATCGTCACTGACAATGCGTGTAATGTTTCAGAATCCAAAACCAAATTCCTCACCCCGAAAACGTGCTTACGATTATTTTTCAAAAAAACCGTTTTTGGTGTACTTAGGTGTTTAGAATTTGGATTTTTGGAATTTTATTACATAAAAACATAGGCCGACGGTCTCTCATTCACGCTGTATAGTTTTCAGGAACTTCCCGTACGATCTACACACTTAAAAATACGTAAATCTGTTTTTTTACGGCGAAATCGTCAAAAAGTGACGATCGCCGTGAAAAAGTAACGAAAGCTAATAAAATAAAAATAAATTATGGAAAATTTGACGTTTTTTTTATCGTAAACCATTTCGTTATCGTCACTGACAATGCGTGTAATGTTTCAGAATCCAAAACCAAATTCCTCACTCCGAAAACGTGGTTACGATTATTTTTCAAAATAACGGTTTTTGGTGTACTTAGGTGTTTAGAATTTGGATTTTTGCAATTTTTTTTACATAAAAACATAGGCCGACGGTCTCTCATTCACGCTGTATAGTTTTCAGGAACTCCCCGTACGATCTACACACTTAAAAATACGTAAATCTGTTTTTTTACGGCAAAATCGTCAAAAAGTGACGAACGCCGTGAAAAAGTAACGAAAGCTAATAAAATAAAAATAAATTATGGAAAATTTGCGTTTTTTTTATCTTAAACCGTTTCGTTATCGTCACTGACAATGCGTGTAATGTTTCAGAATCCAAAACCAAATTCCTCACCCCGAAAACGTGGTTACGATTATTTTTCATAAAAACGGTTTTTGGTGTACTTAGGTGTTTAGAATTTTGATTTTTACAATTTTTTTTACATAAAAACATAGGCCGACGGTCCCTCATTCACGCTGTATAGTTTTCAGGAACTTCCCGTACGATCTACACACTTAAAAATACGTAAATCTGTTTTTTTACGGCGAAATCGTCAAAAAGTGACGATCGCCGTGAAAAAGTAACGAAAGCTAATAAAATAAAAATAAATTATGGAAAATTTGACGTTTTTTTTATCGTAAACCATTTCGTTATCGTCACTGACAATGCGTGTAATGTTTCAGAATCCAAAACCAAATTCCTCACTCCGAAAACGTGGTTACGATTATTTTTCAAAATAACGGTTTTTGGTGTACTTAGGTGTTTAGAATTTGGATTTTTGCAATTTTTTTTACATAAAAACATAGGCCGACGGTCTCTCATTCACGCTGTATAGTTTTCAGGAACTCCCCGTACGATCTACACACTTAAAAATACGTAAATCTGTTTTTTTACGGCGAAATCGTCAAAAAGTGACGAACGCCGTGAAAAAGTAACGAAAGCTAATAAAATAAAAATAAATTATGGAAAATTTGCGTTTTTTTTATCTTAAACCGTTTCGTTATCGTCACTGACAATGCGTGTAATGTTTCAGAATCCAAAACCAAATTCCTCACCCCGAAAACGTGGTTACGATTATTTTTCATAAAAACGGTTTTTGGTGTACTTAGGTGTTTAGAATTTTGATTTTTACAATTTTTTTTACATAAAAACATAGGCCGACGGTCCCTCATTCACGCTGTATAGTTTTCAGGAACTTCCCGTACGATCTACACACTTAAAAATACGTAAATCTGTTTTTTTACGGCGAAATCGTCAAAAAGTGACGAACGCCGTGAAAAAGTAACGAAAGCTAATAAAATAAAAATAAATTATGGAAAATTTGCCGTTTTTTTTATCGTAAACTGTTTGGTTATAGTCACTGACAATGCGTGTAATGTTTCAGAATCCAAAACCAAATTTCTCACCCCGAAAACGTGCTTACGATTATTTTTCAAAAAAACCGTTTTTGGTGTACTTTGGTGTTTAGAATTTGGATTTTAGCAAATTTTTTTACATAAAAACATAGGCCGACGGTCTCTCATTCACGCTGTATAGTTTTCAGGAACTCCCCGTACGATCTACACACTTAAAAATACGTAAATCTGTTTTTTTACGGCGAAATCGTCAAAAAGTGACGAACGCCGTGAAAAAGTAACGAAAGCTAATAAAATAAAAATAAATTATGGAAAATTTGCGTTTTTTTTATCGTTAACCGTTTCGTTATCGTCACTGACAATGCGTGTAATGTTTCAGAATCCAAAACCAAATTTCTCACCCCGAAAACGTGCTTACGATTATTTTTCAAAAAAACCGTTTTTAGTGTACTTAGGTGTTTAGAATTTGGATTTTTGAAAATTTTTTTACATAAAAACATAGGCCAACGGTCCCTCATTCACGCTGTATCGTTTTCAGAAACTTCCCGTACGATCTACACACTTAAAAATACGTTAATCTGTTTTTTTACGGCGAAATCGTCAAAAAGTGACGAACGCCGTGAAAAAGTAACGAAAGCTAATAAAATAAAAATAAATTATGGAAAATTTGACGTTTTTTTTATCGTAAACCATTTCGTTATCGTCACTGACAATGCGTGTAATGTTTCAGAATCCAAAACCAAATTCCTCACTCCGAAAACGTGGTTACGATTATTTTTCAAAATAACGGTTTTTGGTGTACTTAGGTGTTTAGAATTTGGATTTTTGCAATTTTTTTTACATAAAAACATAGGCCGACGGTCTCTCATTCACGCTGTATAGTTTTCAGGAACTCCCCGTACGATCTACACACTTAAAAATACGTAAATCTGTTTTTTTACGGCGAAATCGTCAAAAAGTGACGAACGCCGTGAAAAAGTAACGAAAGCTAATAAAATAAAAATAAATTATGGAAAATTTGCGTTTTTTTTATCTTAAACCGTTTCGTTATCGTCACTGACAATGCGTGTAATGTTTCAGAATCCAAAACCAAATTCCTCACCCCGAAAACGTGGTTACGATTATTTTTCATAAAAACGGTTTTTGGTGTACTTAGGTGTTTAGAATTTTGATTTTTACAATTTTTTTTACATAAAAACATAGGCCGACGGTCCCTCATTCACGCTGTATAGTTTTCAGGAACTTCCCGTACGATCTACACACTTAAAAATACGTAAATCTGTTTTTTTACGGCGAAATCGTCAAAAAGTGACGAACGCCGTGAAAAAGTAACGAAAGCTAATAAAATAAAAATAAATTATGGAAAATTTGCCGTTTTTTTTATCGTAAACTGTTTGGTTATAGTCACTGACAATGCGTGTAATGTTTCAGAATCCAAAACCAAATTTCTCACCCCGAAAACGTGCTTACGATTATTTTTCAAAAAAACCGTTTTTGGTGTACTTTGGTGTTTAGAATTTGGATTTTAGCAAATTTTTTTACATAAAAACATAGGCCGACGGTCTCTCATTCACGCTGTATAGTTTTCAGGAACTCCCCGTACGATCTACACACTTAAAAATACGTAAATCTGTTTTTTTACGGCGAAATCGTCAAAAAGTGACGAACGCCGTGAAAAAGTAACGAAAGCTAATAAAATAAAAATAAATTATGGAAAATTTGCGTTTTTTTTATCGTTAACCGTTTCGTTATCGTCACTGACAATGCGTGTAATGTTTCAGAATCCAAAACCAAATTTCTCACCCCGAAAACGTGCTTACGATTATTTTTCAAAAAAACCGTTTTTAGTGTACTTAGGTGTTTAGAATTTGGATTTTTGAAAATTTTTTTACATAAAAACATAGGCCAACGGTCCCTCATTCACGCTGTATCGTTTTCAGAAACTTCCCGTACGATCTACACACTTAAAAATACGTTAATCTGTTTTTTTACGGCGAAATCGTCAAAAAGTGACGAACGCCGTGAAAAAGTAACGAAAGCTAATAAAATAAAAATCAAATATGGAATATTTGCCGATTTTTTGATCGAATACCTTTTCATTATCGTCACTGACAATGCGTGTAATGTTTCAGAATCCAAAACCAAATTCCTCACTCCGAAAACGTGGTTACGATTATTTTTCAAAATAACGGTTTTTGGTGTACTTAGGTGTTTAGAATTTGGATTTTTGGAATTTTTTTACATAAAAACATAGGCCGACGGTCTCTCATTCACGCTGTATAGTTTTCAGGAACTTCCCGTACGATCTACACACTTAAAAATACGTAAATCTGTTTTTTTACGGCGAAATCGTCAAAAAGTGACGAACGCCGTGAAAAAGTAACGAATGCTAATAAAATAAAAATAAATTATGGAAAATTTGCTGTTTTTTTTATCGTAAACCGTTTCGTTATCGTCACTGACAATGCGTGTAATGTTTCAGAATCCAAAACCAAATTCCTCACCCCGAAAACGTGGTTACGATTATTTTCCAAAAAAACGGTTTTTGGTGTATATAGGTGTTTAGAATTTTGATTTTTACAATTTTTTTTACATAAAAACATAAGCCGACGGTCCCTCATTCACGCTGTATAGTTTTCAGCAACTTCCCGTACGATCTACACACTAAAAAATACGTAAATCTGTTTTTTTACGGCGAAATCGTCAAAAAGTGACGAACGCCGTGAAAAAGTAACGAAAGCTAATAAAATAAAAACCAAATATGGAATATTTGCCGATTTTTTGATCGAATACCTTTTCATTATCGTCACTGACAATGCGTGTAATGTTTCAGAATCCAAAACCAAATTCCTCACTCCGAAAACGTGGTTACGATTATTTTTCAAAATAACGGTTTTTGGTGTACTTAGGTGTTTAGAATTTGGATTTTCTGAATTTTTTTACATAAAAACATAGGCCGACGGTCTCTCATTCACGCTGTATAGTTTTCAGGAACTTCCCGTACGATCTACACACTTAAAAATACGTAAATCTGTTTTTTTACGGCGAAATCGTCAAAAAGTGACGAACGCCGTGAAAAAGTAACGAAAGCTAATAAAATAAAAATAAATTATGGAAAATTTGCGTTTTTTTTATCGTAAACCGTTTCGTTATCGTCACTGACAATGCGTGTAATGTTTCAGAATCCAAAACCAAATTCCTCACTCCGAAAACGTGGTTACGATTATTTTTCAAAAAAACGGTTTTTGGTGTACTTAGGTGTTTAGTATTTTGATTTTTACAATTTTTTTTACATAAAAACATAGGCCGACGGTCCCTCATTCACGCTGTATAGTTTTCAGGAACTTCCCATACGATCTACACACTTAAAAATACGTAAATCTGTTTTTTTACGGCGAAATCGTCAAAAAGTGACGAACGCCGTGAAAAAGTAACGAATGCTAATAAAATAAAAATAAATTATGGAAAATTTGCGTTTTTTTTATCGTAAACCGTTTCGTTATCCTCACTGACAATGCGTGTAATGTTTCAGAATCCAAAACCAAATTCCTCACCCCGAAAACGTGGTTACGATTATTTTTCAAAAAAACGGTTTTTGGTGTACTTAGGTGTTTAGAATTTTGATTTTTACAATTTTTTTTACATAAAAACATAGGCCGACGGTCCCTCATTCACGCTGTATAGTTTTCAGGAACTTCCCGTACGATCTACACACTTAAAAATACGTAAATCTGTTTTTTTACGGCGAAATCGTCAAAAAGTGACGAACGCCGTGAAAAAGTAACGAAAGCTAATAAAATAAAAATAAATTATGGAAAATTTGCGTTTTTTTTATCGTTAACCGTTTCGTTATCGTCACTGACAATGCGTGTAATGTTTCAGAATCCAAAACCAAATTTCTCACTCCGAAAACGTGGTTACGATTATTTTTCAAAATAACGGTTTTTGGTGTACTTAGGTGTTTAGAATTTGGATTTTTGGAATTTTTTTACATAAAAACATAGGCCAACGGTCCCTCATTCACGCTGTATAGTTTTCAGGAACTCCCCGTACGATCTACACACTTAAAAATACTTAAATCTGTTTTTTTACGGCAAAATCGTCAAAAAGTGACGAACGCAGTGAAAAAGTAACGAAAGCCAATAAAATAAAAATAAATTATGGAAAATTTGCGTTTTTTTTATCTTAAACCGTTTCGTTATCGTCACTGACAATATGTGTAATGTTTCAGAATCCAAAACCAAATTCCTCACCCCGAAAACATGGTTACGATTATTTTTCAAAAAAAACGGTTTTTGGTGTACTTAGGTGTTTAGAATTTTGATTTTTACAATTTTTTTTACATAAAAACATAGGCCGACGGTCTCTCATTCACGCTGTATAGTTTTCAGGAACTCTCCGTACGATCTACACACTTAAAAATACGTAAATATGTTTTTTTACGGCGAAATCGTCAAAAAATTACGAATGCAGTGAAAAAGTAACGAAAACCAATAAAAGAAAAATAAAATATGAAAAATTTGCCGTTTTTTTGATCGTAAACTGTTTGGTTATAGTCACTGACAATGCGTGTAATGTTTCAGAATCCAAAACCAAATTTCTCACCCCGAAAACGTGCTTACGATTATTTTTCAAAAAAACCGTTTTTGGTGTACTTTGGTGTTTAGAATTTGGATTTTAGCAAATTTTTTTACATAAAAACATAGGCCGACGGTCTCTCATTCACGCTGTATAGTTTTCAGGAACTCCCCGTACGATCTACACACTTAAAAATACGTAAATCTGTTTTTTTCGGCGAAATCGTCAAAAAGTGACGAACGCCGTGAAAAAGTAACGAAAGCTAATAAAATAAAAATAAATTATGGAAAATTTGCGTTTTTTTTATCGTTAACCGTTTCGTTATCGTCACTGACAATGCGTGTAATGTTTCAGAATCCAAAACCAAATTTCTCACCCCGAAAACGTGCTTACGATTATTTTTCAAAAAAACCGTTTTTAGTGTACTTAGGTGTTTAGAATTTGGATTTTTGAAAATTTTTTTACATAAAAACATAGGCCAACGGTCCCTCATTCACGCTGTATCGTTTTCAGAAACTTCCCGTACGATCTACACACTTAAAAATACGTTAATCTGTTTTTTTACGGCGAAATCGTCAAAAAGTGACGAACGCCGTGAAAAAGTAACGAAAGCTAATAAAATAAAAATCAAATATGGAATATTTGCCGATTTTTTGATCGAATACCTTTTCATTATCGTCACTGACAATGCGTGTAATGTTTCAGAATCCAAAACCAAATTCCTCACTCCGAAAACGTGGTTACGATTATTTTTCAAAATAACGGTTTTTGGTGTACTTAGGTGTTTAGAATATGGATTTTTGGAATTTTTTTACATAAAAACATAGGCCGACGGTCTCTCATTCACGCTGTATAGTTTTCAGGAACTTCCCGTACGATCTACACACTTAAAAATACGTAAATCTGTTTTTTTACGGCGAAATCGTCAAAAAGTGACGAACGCCGTGAAAAAGTAACGAATGCTAATAAAATAAAAATAAAATATGAAAAATTTGCCGTTTTTTTGATCGTAAACTGTTTGGTTATAGTCACTGACAATGCGTGTAATGTTTCAGAATCCAAAACCAAATTTCTCACCCCGAAAACGTGCTTACGATTATTTTTCAAAAAAACCGTTTTTGGTGTACTTAGGTGTTTAGAATTTGGATTTTTTGAATTTTATTACATAAAAACATAGGCCGACGGTCTCTCATTCACGCTGTATAGTTTTCAGGAACTTCCCGTACGATCTACACACTTAAAAATACGTAAATCTGTTTTTTTACGGCGAAATCGTCAAAAAGTGACGATCGCCGTGAAAAAGTAACGAAAGCTAATAAAATAAAAATAAATTATGGAAAATTTGACGTTTTTTTTATGGTAAACCATTTCGTTATCGTCACTGACAATGCGTGTAATGTTTCAGAATCCAAAACCAAATTCCTCACTCCGAAAACGTGGTTACGATTATTTTTCAAAATAACGGTTTTTGGTGTACTTAGGTGTTTAGAATTTGGATTTTTGCAATTTTTTTTACATAAAAACATAGGCCGACGGTCTCTCATTCACGCTGTATAGTTTTCAGGAACTCCCCGTACGATCTACACACTTAAAAATACGTAAATCTGTTTTTTTACGGCGAAATCGTCAAAAAGTGACGAACGCCGTGAAAAAGTAACGAAAGCTAATAAAATAAAAATAAATTATGGAAAATTTGCGTTTTTTTTATCTTAAACCGTTTCGTTATCGTCACTGACAATGCGTGTAATGTTTCAGAATCCAAAACCAAATTCCTCACCCCGAAAACGTGGTTACGATTATTTTTCATAAAAACGGTTTTTGGTGTACTTAGGTGTTTAGAATTTTGATTTTTACAATTTTTTTTACATAAAAACATAGGCCGATGGTCCCTCATTCACGCTGTATAGTTTTCAGGAACTTCCCGTACGATCTACACACTTAAAAATACGTAAATCTGTTTTTTTACGGCGAAATCGTCAAAAAGTGACGAACGCCGTGAAAAAGTAACGAATGCTAATAAAATAAAAATAAAATATGAAAAATTTGCCGTTTTTTTGATCGTAAACTGTTTGGTTATAGTCACTGACAATGCGTGTAATGTTTCAGAATCCAAAACCAAATTTCTCACCCCGAAAACGTGCTTACGATTATTTTTCAAAAAAACCGTTTTTGGTGTACTTAGGTGTTTAGAATTTGGATTTTTGGAATTTTATTACATAAAAACATAGGCCGACGGTCTCTCATTCACGCTGTATAGTTTTCAGGAACTTCCCGTACGATCTACACACTTAAAAATACGTAAATCTGTTTTTTTACGGCGAAATCGTCAAAAAATTACGAATGCAGTGAAAAAGTAACGAAAACCAATAAAAGAAAAATAAAATATGGAATATTTGCCGATTTTTTGATCGAATACCTTTTCATTATCGTCACTGACAATGCGTGTAATGTTTCAGAATCCAAAACCAAATTCCTCACTCCGAAAACGTGGTTACGATTATTTTTCAAAATAACGGTTTTTGGTGTACTTAGGTGTTTAGAATTTGGATTTTTGGAATTTTTTTACATAAAAACATAGGCCGACGGTCTCTCATTCACGCTGTATAGTTTTCAGGAACTTCCCGTACGATCTACACACTTAAAAATACGTAAATCTGTTTTTTTACGGCGAAATCGTCAAAAAGTGACGAACGCCGTGAAAAAGTAACGAAAACCAATAAAAGAAAAATAAAATATGAAAAATTTGCCGTTTTTTTGATCGTAAACTGTTTGGTTATAGTCACTGACAATGCGTGTAATGTTTCAGAATCCAAAACCAAATTTCTCACCCCGAAAACGTGCTTACGATTATTTTTCAAAAAAACCGTTTTTGGTGTACTTTGGTGTTTAGAATTTGGATTTTAGCAAATTTTTTTACATAAAAACATAGGCCGACGGTCTCTCATTCACGCTGTATAGTTTTCAGGAACTCCCCGTACGATCTACACACTTAAAAATACGTAAATCTGTTTTTTTCGGCGAAATCGTCAAAAAGTGACGAACGCCGTGAAAAAGTAACGAAAGCTAATAAAATAAAAATAAATTATGGAAAATTTGCGTTTTTTTTATCGTTAACCGTTTCGTTATCGTCACTGACAATGCGTGTAATGTTTCAGAATCCAAAACCAAATTTCTCACCCCGAAAACGTGCTTACGATTATTTTTCAAAAAAACCGTTTTTAGTGTACTTAGGTGTTTAGAATTTGGATTTTTGAAAATTTTTTTACATAAAAACATAGGCCAACGGTCCCTCATTCACGCTGTATCGTTTTCAGAAACTTCCCGTACGATCTACACACTTAAAAATACGTTAATCTGTTTTTTTACGGCGAAATCGTCAAAAAGTGACGAACGCCGTGAAAAAGTAACGAAAGCTAATAAAATAAAAATCAAATATGGAATATTTGCCGATTTTTTGATCGAATACCTTTTCATTATCGTCACTGACAATGCGTGTAATGTTTCAGAATCCAAAACCAAATTCCTCACCCCGAAAACGTGCTTACGATTATTTTTCAAAAAAACCGTTTTTGGTGTACTTAGGTGTTTAGAATTTGGATTTTTGGAATTTTATTACATAAAAACATAGGCCGACGGTCTCTCATTCACGCTGTATAGTTTTCAGGAACTTCCCGTACGATCTACACACTTAAAAATACGTAAATCTGTTTTTTTACGGCGAAATCGTCAAAAAGTGACGATCGCCGTGAAAAAGTAACGAAAGCTAATAAAATAAAAATAAATTATGGAAAATTTGACGTTTTTTTTATCGTAAACCATTTCGTTATCGTCACTGACAATGCGTGTAATGTTTCAGAATCCAAAACCAAATTCCTCACTCCGAAAACGTGGTTACGATTATTTTTCAAAATAACGGTTTTTGGTGTACTTAGGTGTTTAGAATTTGGATTTTTGCAATTTTTTTTACATAAAAACATAGGCCGACGGTCTCTCATTCACGCTGTATAGTTTTCAGGAACTCCCCGTACGATCTACACACTTAAAAATACGTAAATCTGTTTTTTTACGGCAAAATCGTCAAAAAGTGACGAACGCCGTGAAAAAGTAACGAAAGCTAATAAAATAAAAATAAATTATGGAAAATTTGCGTTTTTTTTATCTTAAACCGTTTCGTTATCGTCACTGACAATGCGTGTAATGTTTCAGAATCCAAAACCAAATTCCTCACCCCGAAAACGTGGTTACGATTATTTTTCATAAAAACGGTTTTTGGTGTACTTAGGTGTTTAGAATTTTGATTTTTACAATTTTTTTTACATAAAAACATAGGCCGACGGTCCCTCATTCACGCTGTATAGTTTTCAGGAACTTCCCGTACGATCTACACACTTAAAAATACGTAAATCTGTTTTTTTACGGCGAAATCGTCAAAAAGTGACGATCGCCGTGAAAAAGTAACGAAAGCTAATAAAATAAAAATAAATTATGGAAAATTTGACGTTTTTTTTATCGTAAACCATTTCGTTATCGTCACTGACAATGCGTGTAATGTTTCAGAATCCAAAACCAAATTCCTCACTCCGAAAACGTGGTTACGATTATTTTTCAAAATAACGGTTTTTGGTGTACTTAGGTGTTTAGAATTTGGATTTTTGCAATTTTTTTTACATAAAAACATAGGCCGACGGTCTCTCATTCACGCTGTATAGTTTTCAGGAACTCCCCGTACGATCTACACACTTAAAAATACGTAAATCTGTTTTTTTACGGCGAAATCGTCAAAAAGTGACGAACGCCGTGAAAAAGTAACGAAAGCTAATAAAATAAAAATAAATTATGGAAAATTTGCGTTTTTTTTATCTTAAACCGTTTCGTTATCGTCACTGACAATGCGTGTAATGTTTCAGAATCCAAAACCAAATTCCTCACCCCGAAAACGTGGTTACGATTATTTTTCATAAAAACGGTTTTTGGTGTACTTAGGTGTTTAGAATTTTGATTTTTACAATTTTTTTTACATAAAAACATAGGCCGACGGTCCCTCATTCACGCTGTATAGTTTTCAGGAACTTCCCGTACGATCTACACACTTAAAAATACGTAAATCTGTTTTTTTACGGCGAAATCGTCAAAAAGTGACGAACGCCGTGAAAAAGTAACGAAAGCTAATAAAATAAAAATAAATTATGGAAAATTTGCCGTTTTTTTTATCGTAAACTGTTTGGTTATAGTCACTGACAATGCGTGTAATGTTTCAGAATCCAAAACCAAATTTCTCACCCCGAAAACGTGCTTACGATTATTTTTCAAAAAAACCGTTTTTGGTGTACTTTGGTGTTTAGAATTTGGATTTTAGCAAATTTTTTTACATAAAAACATAGGCCGACGGTCTCTCATTCACGCTGTATAGTTTTCAGGAACTCCCCGTACGATCTACACACTTAAAAATACGTAAATCTGTTTTTTTACGGCGAAATCGTCAAAAAGTGACGAACGCCGTGAAAAAGTAACGAAAGCTAATAAAATAAAAATAAATTATGGAAAATTTGCGTTTTTTTTATCGTTAACCGTTTCGTTATCGTCACTGACAATGCGTGTAATGTTTCAGAATCCAAAACCAAATTTCTCACCCCGAAAACGTGCTTACGATTATTTTTCAAAAAAACCGTTTTTAGTGTACTTAGGTGTTTAGAATTTGGATTTTTGAAAATTTTTTTACATAAAAACATAGGCCAACGGTCCCTCATTCACGCTGTATCGTTTTCAGAAACTTCCCGTACGATCTACACACTTAAAAATACGTTAATCTGTTTTTTTACGGCGAAATCGTCAAAAAGTGACGAACGCCGTGAAAAAGTAACGAAAGCTAATAAAATAAAAATAAATTATGGAAAATTTGACGTTTTTTTTATCGTAAACCATTTCGTTATCGTCACTGACAATGCGTGTAATGTTTCAGAATCCAAAACCAAATTCCTCACTCCGAAAACGTGGTTACGATTATTTTTCAAAATAACGGTTTTTGGTGTACTTAGGTGTTTAGAATTTGGATTTTTGCAATTTTTTTTACATAAAAACATAGGCCGACGGTCTCTCATTCACGCTGTATAGTTTTCAGGAACTCCCCGTACGATCTACACACTTAAAAATACGTAAATCTGTTTTTTTACGGCGAAATCGTCAAAAAGTGACGAACGCCGTGAAAAAGTAACGAAAGCTAATAAAATAAAAATAAATTATGGAAAATTTGCGTTTTTTTTATCTTAAACCGTTTCGTTATCGTCACTGACAATGCGTGTAATGTTTCAGAATCCAAAACCAAATTCCTCACCCCGAAAACGTGGTTACGATTATTTTTCATAAAAACGGTTTTTGGTGTACTTAGGTGTTTAGAATTTTGATTTTTACAATTTTTTTTACATAAAAACATAGGCCGACGGTCCCTCATTCACGCTGTATAGTTTTCAGGAACTTCCCGTACGATCTACACACTTAAAAATACGTAAATCTGTTTTTTTACGGCGAAATCGTCAAAAAGTGACGAACGCCGTGAAAAAGTAACGAAAGCTAATAAAATAAAAATAAATTATGGAAAATTTGCCGTTTTTTTTATCGTAAACTGTTTGGTTATAGTCACTGACAATGCGTGTAATGTTTCAGAATCCAAAACCAAATTTCTCACCCCGAAAACGTGCTTACGATTATTTTTCAAAAAAACCGTTTTTGGTGTACTTTGGTGTTTAGAATTTGGATTTTAGCAAATTTTTTTACATAAAAACATAGGCCGACGGTCTCTCATTCACGCTGTATAGTTTTCAGGAACTCCCCGTACGATCTACACACTTAAAAATACGTAAATCTGTTTTTTTACGGCGAAATCGTCAAAAAGTGACGAACGCCGTGAAAAAGTAACGAAAGCTAATAAAATAAAAATAAATTATGGAAAATTTGCGTTTTTTTTATCGTTAACCGTTTCGTTATCGTCACTGACAATGCGTGTAATGTTTCAGAATCCAAAACCAAATTTCTCACCCCGAAAACGTGCTTACGATTATTTTTCAAAAAAACCGTTTTTAGTGTACTTAGGTGTTTAGAATTTGGATTTTTGAAAATTTTTTTACATAAAAACATAGGCCAACGGTCCCTCATTCACGCTGTATCGTTTTCAGAAACTTCCCGTACGATCTACACACTTAAAAATACGTTAATCTGTTTTTTTACGGCGAAATCGTCAAAAAGTGACGAACGCCGTGAAAAAGTAACGAAAGCTAATAAAATAAAAATCAAATATGGAATATTTGCCGATTTTTTGATCGAATACCTTTTCATTATCGTCACTGACAATGCGTGTAATGTTTCAGAATCCAAAACCAAATTCCTCACTCCGAAAACGTGGTTACGATTATTTTTCAAAATAACGGTTTTTGGTGTACTTAGGTGTTTAGAATTTGGATTTTTGGAATTTTTTTACATAAAAACATAGGCCGACGGTCTCTCATTCACGCTGTATAGTTTTCAGGAACTTCCCGTACGATCTACACACTTAAAAATACGTAAATCTGTTTTTTTACGGCGAAATCGTCAAAAAGTGACGAACGCCGTGAAAAAGTAACGAATGCTAATAAAATAAAAATAAATTATGGAAAATTTGCTGTTTTTTTTATCGTAAACCGTTTCGTTATCGTCACTGACAATGCGTGTAATGTTTCAGAATCCAAAACCAAATTCCTCACCCCGAAAACGTGGTTACGATTATTTTCCAAAAAAACGGTTTTTGGTGTATATAGGTGTTTAGAATTTTGATTTTTACAATTTTTTTTACATAAAAACATAAGCCGACGGTCCCTCATTCACGCTGTATAGTTTTCAGCAACTTCCCGTACGATCTACACACTAAAAAATACGTAAATCTGTTTTTTTACGGCGAAATCGTCAAAAAGTGACGAACGCCGTGAAAAAGTAACGAAAGCTAATAAAATAAAAATCAAATATGGAATATTTGCCGATTTTTTGATCGAATACCTTTTCATTATCGTCACTGACAATGCGTGTAATGTTTCAGAATCCAAAACCAAATTCCTCACTCCGAAAACGTGGTTACGATTATTTTTCAAAATAACGGTTTTTGGTGTACTTAGGTGTTTAGAATTTGGATTTTCTGAATTTTTTTACATAAAAACATAGGCCGACGGTCTCTCATTCACGCTGTATAGTTTTCAGGAACTTCCCGTACGATCTACACACTTAAAAATACGTAAATCTGTTTTTTTACGGCGAAATCGTCAAAAAGTGACGAACGCCGTGAAAAAGTAACGAAAGCTAATAAAATAAAAATAAATTATGGAAAATTTGCGTTTTTTTTATCGTAAACCGTTTCGTTATCGTCACTGACAATGCGTGTAATGTTTCAGAATCCAAAACCAAATTCCTCACTCCGAAAACGTGGTTACGATTATTTTTCAAAAAAACGGTTTTTGGTGTACTTAGGTGTTTAGTATTTTGATTTTTACAATTTTTTTTACATAAAAACATAGGCCGACGGTCCCTCATTCACGCTGTATAGTTTTCAGGAACTTCCCATACGATCTACACACTTAAAAATACGTAAATCTGTTTTTTTACGGCGAAATCGTCAAAAAGTGACGAACGCCGTGAAAAAGTAACGAATGCTAATAAAATAAAAATAAAATATGGAAAATTTGCGTTTTTTTTATCGTAAACCGTTTCGTTATCCTCACTGACAATGCGTGTAATGTTTCAGAATCCAAAACCAAATTCCTCACCCCGAAAACGTGCTTACGATTATTTTTCAAAAAAACGGTTTTTGGTGTACTTAGGTGTTTAGAATTTTGATTTTTACAATTTTTTTTACATAAAAACATAGGCCGACGGTCCCTCATTCACGCTGTATAGTTTTCAGGAACTTCCCGTACGATCTACACACTTAAAAATACGTAAATCTGTTTTTTTCGGCGAAATCGTCAAAAAGTGACGAACGCCGTGAAAAAGTAACGAAAGCTAATAAAATAAAAATCAAATATGGAATATTTGCCGATTTTTTGATCGAATACCTTTTCATTATCGTCACTGACAATGCGTGTAATGTTTCAGAATCCAAAACCAAATTCCTCACTCCGAAAACGTGGTTACGATTATTTTTCAAAATAACGGTTTTTGGTGTACTTAGGTGTTTAGAATTTGGATTTTTGGAATTTTTTTACATAAAAACATAGGCCGACGGTCTCTCATTCACGCTGTATAGTTTTCAGGAACTTCCCGTACGATCTACACACTTAAAAATACGTAAATCTGTTTTTTTACGGCGAAATCGTCAAAAAGTGACGAACGCCGTGAAAAAGTAACGAATGCTAATAAAATAAAAATAAATTATGGAAAATTTGCTGTTTTTTTTATCGTAAACCGTTTCGTTATCGTCACTGACAATGCGTGTAATGTTTCAGAATCCAAAACCAAATTCCTCACCCCGAAAACGTGGTTACGATTATTTTCCAAAAAAACGGTTTTTGGTGTATATAGGTGTTTAGAATTTTGATTTTTACAATTTTTTTTACATAAAAACATAAGCCGACGGTCCCTCATTCACGCTGTATAGTTTTCAGCAACTTCCCGTACGATCTACACACTAAAAAATACGTAAATCTGTTTTTTTACGGCGAAATCGTCAAAAAGTGACGAACGCCGTGAAAAAGTAACGAAAGCTAATAAAATAAAAATCAAATATGGAATATTTGCCGATTTTTTGATCGAATACCTTTTCATTATCGTCACTGACAATGCGTGTAATGTTTCAGAATCCAAAACCAAATTCCTCACTCCGAAAACGTGGTTACGATTATTTTTCAAAATAACGGTTTTTGGTGTACTTAGGTGTTTAGAATTTGGATTTTCTGAATTTTTTTACATAAAAACATAGGCCGACGGTCTCTCATTCACGCTGTATAGTTTTCAGGAACTTCCCGTACGATCTACACACTTAAAAATACGTAAATCTGTTTTTTTACGGCGAAATCGTCAAAAAGTGACGAACGCCGTGAAAAAGTAACGAAAGCTAATAAAATAAAAATAAATTATGGAAAATTTGCGTTTTTTTTATCGTAAACCGTTTCGTTATCGTCACTGACAATGCGTGTAATGTTTCAGAATCCAAAACCAAATTCCTCACTCCGAAAACGTGGTTACGATTATTTTTCAAAAAAACGGTTTTTGGTGTACTTAGGTGTTTAGTATTTTGATTTTTACAATTTTTTTTACATAAAAACATAGGCCGACGGTCCCTCATTCACGCTGTATAGTTTTCAGGAACTTCCCATACGATCTACACACTTAAAAATACGTAAATCTGTTTTTTTACGGCGAAATCGTCAAAAAGTGACGAACGCCGTGAAAAAGTAACGAATGCTAATAAAATAAAAATAAAATATGGAAAATTTGCGTTTTTTTTATCGTAAACCGTTTCGTTATCCTCACTGACAATGCGTGTAATGTTTCAGAATCCAAAACCAAATTCCTCACCCCGAAAACGTGCTTACGATTATTTTTCAAAAAAACGGTTTTTGGTGTACTTAGGTGTTTAGAATTTTGATTTTTACAATTTTTTTTACATAAAAACATAGGCCGACGGTCCCTCATTCACGCTGTATAGTTTTCAGGAACTTCCCGTACGATCTACACACTTAAAAATACGTAAATCTGTTTTTTTACGGCGAAATCGTCAAAAAGTGACGAACGCCGTGAAAAAGTAACGAAAGCTAATAAAATAAAAATAAATTATGGAAAATTTGCGTTTTTTTTATCGTTAACCGTTTCGTTATCGTCACTGACAATGCGTGTAATGTTTCAGAATCCAAAACCAAATTTCTCACTCCGAAAACGTGGTTACGATTATTTTTCAAAATAACGGTTTTTGGTGTACTTAGGTGTTTAGAATTTGGATTTTTGGAATTTTTTTACATAAAAACATAGGCCAACGGTCCCTCATTCACGCTGTATAGTTTTCAGGAACTCCCCGTACGATCTACACACTTAAAAATACTTAAATCTGTTTTTTTACGGCAAAATCGTCAAAAAGTGACGAACGCAGTGAAAAAGTAACGAAAGCCAATAAAATAAAAATAAATTATGGAAAATTTGCGTTTTTTTTATCTTAAACCGTTTCGTTATCGTCACTGACAATATGTGTAATGTTTCAGAATCCAAAACCAAATTCCTCACCCCGAAAACGTGGTTACGATTATTTTTCAAAAAAAACGGTTTTTGGTGTACTTAGGTGTTTAGAATTTTGATTTTTACAATTTTTTTTACATAAAAACATAGGCCGACGGTCCCTCATTCACGCTGTATAGTTTTCAGGAAATTCCCGTACGATCTACACACTTAAAAATACGTAAATCTGTTTTTTTACGGCGAAATCGTCAAAAAGTGACGAACGCCGTGAAAAAGTAACGGAAGCCAATAAAATAAAAATAAAATATGAAAAATTTGCCGTTTTTTTGATCGTAAACTGTTTGGTTATAGTCACTGACAATGCGTGTAATGTTTCAGAATCCAAAACCAAATTTCTCACCCCGAAAACGTGCTTACGATTATTTTTCAAAAAAACCGTTTTTGGTGTACTTAGGTGTTTAGAATTTGGATTTTTGGAATTTTATTACATAAAAACATAGGGTGACGGTCTCTCATTCACGCTGTATAGTTTTCAGGAACTTCCCGTACGATCTACACACTTAAAAATACGTAAATCTGTTTTTTTACGGCGAAATCGTCAAAAAGTGACGATCGCCGTGAAAAAGTAACGAAAGCTAATAAAATAAAAATAAATTATGGAAAATTTGACGTTTTTTTTATCGTAAACCATTTCGTTATCGTCACTGACAATGCGTGTAATGTTTCAGAATCCAAAACCAAATTCCTCACTCCGAAAACGTGGTTACGATTATTTTTCAAAATAACGGTTTTTGGTGTACTTAGGTGTTTAGAATTTGGATTTTTGCAATTTTTTTTACATAAAAACATAGGCCGACGGTCTCTCATTCACGCTGTATAGTTTTCAGGAACTCCCCGTACGATCTACACACTTAAAAATACGTAAATCTGTTTTTTTACGGCGAAATCGTCAAAAAGTGACGAACGCCGTGAAAAAGTAACGAAAGCTAATAAAATAAAAATAAATTATGGAAAATTTGCGTTTTTTTTATCTTAAACCGTTTCGTTATCGTCACTGACAATGCGTGTAATGTTTCAGAATCCAAAACCAAATTCCTCACCCCGAAAACGTGGTTACGATTATTTTTCAAAAAAACGGTTTTTGGTGTACTTAGGTGTTTAGAATTTTGATTTTTACAATTTTTTTTACATAAAAACATAGGCCGACGGTCCCTCATTCACGCTGTATAGTTTTCAGGAACTCCCCGTACGATCTACACACTTAAAAATACGTAAATCTGTTTTTTTCGGCGAAATCGTCAAAAAGTGACGAACGCCGTGAAAAAGTAACGAAAGCTAATAAAATAAAAATAAATTATGGAAAATTTGCGTTTTTTTTATCGTTAACCGTTTCGTTATCGTCACTGACAATGCGTGTAATGTTTCAGAATCCAAAACCAAATTTCTCACCCCGAAAACGTGCTTACGATTATTTTTCAAAAAAACCGTTTTTAGTGTACTTAGGTGTTTAGAATTTGGATTTTTGAAAATTTTTTTACATAAAAACATAGGCCAACGGTCCCTCATTCACGCTGTATCGTTTTCAGAAACTTCCCGTACGATCTACACACTTAAAAATACGTTAATCTGTTTTTTTACGGCGAAATCGTCAAAAAGTGACGAACGCCGTGAAAAAGTAACGAAAGCTAATAAAATAAAAATCAAATATGGAATATTTGCCGATTTTTTGATCGAATACCTTTTCATTATCGTCACTGACAATGCGTGTAATGTTTCAGAATCCAAAACCAAATTCCTCACTCCGAAAACGTGGTTACGATTATTTTTCAAAATAACGGTTTTTGGTGTACTTAGGTGTTTAGAATTTGGATTTTTGGAATTTTTTTACATAAAAACATAGGCCGACGGTCTCTCATTCACGCTGTATAGTTTTCAGGAACTTCCAGTACGATCTACACACTTAAAAATACGTAAATCTGTTTTTTTACGGCGAAATCGTCAAAAAGTGACGAACGCCGTGAAAAAGTAACGAATGCTAATAAAATAAAAATAAAATATGAAAAATTTGCCGTTTTTTTGATCGTAAACTGTTTGGTTATAGTCACTGACAATGCGTGTAATGTTTCAGAATCCAAAACCAAATTTCTCACCCCGAAAACGTGCTTACGATTATTTTTCAAAAAAACCGTTTTTGGTGTACTTAGGTGTTTAGAATTTGGATTTTTGGAATTTTATTACATAAAAACATAGGCCGACGGTCTCTCATTCACGCTGTATAGTTTTCAGGAACTTCCCGTACGATCTACACACTTAAAAATACGTAAATCTGTTTTTTTACGGCGAAATCGTCAAAAAGTGACGATCGCCGTGAAAAAGTAACGAAAGCTAATAAAATAAAAATAAATTATGGAAAATTTGACGTTTTTTTTATCGTAAACCGTTTCGTTATCGTCACTGACAATGCGTGTAATGTTTCAGAATCCAAAACCAAATTCCTCACCCCGAAAACGTGGTTACGATTATTTTTCATAAAAACGGTTTTTGGTGTACTTAGGTGTTTAGAATTTTGATTTTTACAATTTTTTTTACATAAAAACATAGGCCGACGGTCCCTCATTCACGCTGTATAGTTTTCAGGAACTTCCCGTACGATCTACACACTTAAAAATACGTAAATCTGTTTTTTTACGGCGAAATCGTCAAAAAGTGACGAACGCCGTGAAAAAGTAACGAAAGCTAATAAAATAAAAATAAATTATGGAAAATTTGCCGTTTTTTTTATCGTAAACTGTTTGGTTATAGTCACTGACAATGCGTGTAATGTTTCAGAATCCAAAACCAAATTTCTCACCCCGAAAACGTGCTTACGATTATTTTTCAAAAAAACCGTTTTTGGTGTACTTAGGTGTTTAGAATTTGGATTTTTGGAATTTTATTACATAAAAACATAGGCCAACGGTCCCTCATTCACGCTGTATCGTTTTCAGAAACTTCCCGTACGATCTACACACTTAAAAATACGTTAATCTGTTTTTTTACGGCGAAATCGTCATAAAGTGACGAACGCCGTGAAAAAGTAACGAAAGCTAATAAAATAAAAATCAAATATGGAATATTTGCCGATTTTTTGATCGAATACCTTTTCATTATCGTCACTGACAATGCGTGTAATGTTTCAGAATCCAAAACCAAATTCCTCACTCCGAAAACGTGGTTACGATTATTTTTCAAAATAACGGTTTTTGGTGTACTTAGGTGTTTAGAATTTGGATTTTTGGAATTTTTTTACATAAAAACATAGGCCGACGGTCTCTCATTCACGCTGTATAGTTTTCAGGAACTTCCCGTACGATCTACACACTTAAAAATACGTAAATCTGTTTTTTTACGGCGAAATCGTCAAAAAGTGACGAACGCCGTGAAAAAGTAACGAATGCTAATAAAATAAAAATAAATTATGGAAAATTTGCTGTTTTTTTTATCGTAAACCGTTTCGTTATCGTCACTGACAATGCGTGTAATGTTTCAGAATCCAAAACCAAATTCCTCACCCCGAAAACGTGGTTACGATTATTTTCCAAAAAAACGGTTTTTGGTGTATATAGGTGTTTAGAATTTTGATTTTTACAATTTTTTTTACATAAAAACATAAGCCGACGGTCCCTCATTCACACTGTATAGTTTTCAGCAACTTCCCGTACGATCTACACACTAAAAAATACGTAAATCTGTTTTTTTACGGCGAAATCGTCAAAAAGTGACGAACGCCGTGAAAAAGTAACGAAAGCTAATAAAATAAAAATCAAATATGGAATATTTGCCGATTTTTTGATCGAATACCTTTTCATTATCGTCACTGACAATGCGTGTAATGTTTCAGAATCCAAAACCAAATTCCTCACTCCGAAAACGTGGTTACGATTATTTTTCAAAATAACGGTTTTTGGTGTACTTAGGTGTTTAGAATTTGGATTTTCTGAATTTTTTTACATAAAAACATAGGCCGACGGTCTCTCATTCACGCTGTATAGTTTTCAGGAACTTCCCGTACGATCTACACACTTAAAAATACGTAAATCTGTTTTTTTACGGCGAAATCGTCAAAAAGTGACGAACGCCGTGAAAAAGTAACGAAAGCTAATAAAATAAAAATAAATTATGGAAAATTTGCGTTTTTTTTATCGTAAACCGTTTCGTTATCGTCACTGACAATGCGTGTAATGTTTCAGAATCCAAAACCAAATTCCTCACTCCGAAAACGTGGTTACGATTATTTTTCAAAAAAACGGTTTTTGGTGTACTTAGGTGTTTAGTATTTTGATTTTTACAATTTTTTTTACATAAAAACATAGGCCGACGGTCCCTCATTCACGCTGTATAGTTTTCAGGAACTTCCCATACGATCTACACACTTAAAAAGACGTAAATCTGTTTTTTTACGGCGAAATCGTCAAAAAGTGACGAATGCCGTGAAAAAGTAACGAATGCTAATAAAATAAAAATAAATTATGGAAAATTTGCGTTTTTTTTATCGTAAACCGTTTCGTTATCCTCACTGACAATGCGTGTAATGTTTCAGAATCCAAAACCAAATTCCTCACCCCGAAAACGTGGTTACGATTATTTTTCAAAAAAACGGTTTTTGGTGTACTTAGGTGTTTAGAATTTTGATTTTTACAATTTTTTTTACATAAAAACATAGGCCGACGGTCCCTCATTCACGCTGTATAGTTTTCAGGAACTCCCCGTACGATCTACACACTTAAAAATACTTAAATCTGTTTTTTTACGGCAAAATCGTCAAAAAGTGACGAACGCAGTGAAAAAGTAACGAAAGCCAATAAAATAAAAATAAATTATGGAAAATTTGCGTTTTTTTTATCTTAAACCGTTTCGTTATCGTCACTGACAATATGTGTAATGTTTCAGAATCCAAAACCAAATTCCTCACCCCGAAAACGTGGTTACGATTATTTTTCAAAAAAAACGGTTTTTGGTGTACTTAGGTGTTTAGAATTTTGATTTTTACAATTTTTTTTACATAAAAACATAGGCCGACGGTCCCTCATTCACGCTGTATAGTTTTCAGGAACTTCCCGTACGATCTACACACTTAAAAATACGTAAATCTGTTTTTTTACGGCGAAATCGTCAAAAAGTGACGAACGCCGTGAAAAAGTAACGGAAGCCAATAAAATAAAAATAAAATATGAAAAATTTACCGTTTTTATGATCGTAAACTGTATGGTTATAGTCACTGACAATGCGTGTAATGTTTCAGAATCCAAAACCAAATTTCTCACCCCGAAAACGTGCTTATGATTATTTTTCAAAAAAACCGTTTTTGGTGTACTTAGGTGTTTAGAATTTGGATTTTTGGAATTTTATTACATAAAAACATAGGCCGACGGTCTCTCATTCACGCTGTATAGTTTTCAGGAACTTCCCGTACGATCTACACACTTAAAAATACGTAAATCTGTTTTTTTACGGCGAAATCGTCAAAAAGTGACGATCGCCGTGAAAAAGTAACGAAAGCTAATAAAATAAAAATAAATTATGGAAAATTTGACGTTTTTTTTATCGTAAACCATTTCGTTATCGTCACTGACAATGCGTGTAATGTTTCAGAATCCAAAACCAAATTCCTCACTCCGAAAACGTGGTTACGATTATTTTTCAAAATAACGGTTTTTGGTGTACTTAGGTGTTTAGAATTTGGATTTTTGCAATTTTTTTTACATAAAAACATAGGCCGACGGTCTCTCATTCACGCTGTATAGTTTTCAGGAACTTCCCGTACGATCTACACACTTAAAAATACGTAAATCTGTTTTTTTACGGCGAAATCGTCAAAAAGTGACGAACGCCGTGAAAAAGTAACGAAAGCTAATAAAATAAAAATAAATTATGGAAAATTTGCCGTTTTTTTTATCGTAAACTGTTTGGTTATAGTCACTGACAATGCGTGTAATGTTTCAGAATCCAAAACCAAATTTCTCACCCCGAAAACGTGCTTACGATTATTTTTCAAAAAAACCGTTTTTGGTGTACTTAGGTGTTTAGAATTTGGATTTTTGGAATTTTATTACATAAAAACATAGGCCGACGGTCTCTCATTCACGCTGTATAGTTTTCAGGAACTCTCCGTACGATCTACACACTTAAAAATACGTAAATATGTTTTTTTACGGCGAAATCGTCAAAAAATTACGAATGCAGTGAAAAAGTAACGAAAACCAATAAAAGAAAAATAAAATATGAAAAATTTGCCGTTTTTTTGATCGTAAACTGTTTGGTTATAGTCACTGACAATGCGTGTAATGTTTCAGAATCCAAAACCAAATTTCTCACCCCGAAAACGTGGTTACGATTATTTTTCAAAAAAACCGTTTTTGGTGTACTTAGGTGTTTAGAATTTGGATTTTTGGAATTTTATTACATAAAAACTTAGGCCGACGGTCTCTCATTCACGCTGTATAGTTTTCAGGAACTTCCCGTACGATCTACACACTTAAAAATACGTAAATCTGTTTTTTTACGGCGAAATCGTCAAAAAGTGACGATCGCCGTGAAAAAGTAACGAAAGCTAATAAAATAAAAATAAATTATGGAAAATTTGACGTTTTTTTTATCGTAAACCGTTTCGTTATCGTCACTGACAATGCGTGTAATGTTTCAGAATCCAAAACCAAATTCCTCACTCCGAAAACGTGGTTACGATTATTTTTCAAAATAACGGTTTTTGGTGTACTTAGGTGTTTAGAATTTGGATTTTTGCAATTTTTTTTACATAAAAACATAGGCCGACGGTCCCTCATTCACGCTGTTTAGTTTTCAGGAACTTCCCGTACGATCTACACACTTAAAAATACGTAAATCTGTTTTTTTACGGCGAAATCGTCAAAAAGTGACGAACGTCGTGAAAAAGTAACGAAAGCCAATAAAATAAACATAAAATATGGAGAATTAGCCGATTTTTTGATCGTATACCGTTTCGTTATCGTCACTGACAATGCGTGTAATGTTTCAGAATCCAAAACCAAATTCCTCACCCCGAAAACGTGCTTACGATTATTTTTCAAAAAAACCGTTTTTAGTGTACTTAGGTGTTTAGAATTTGGATTTTTGCAATTTTTTTTACATAAAAACATAGGCCGACGGTCCCTCATTCACGCTGTATCGTTTTCAGAAACTTCCCGTACGATCTACACACTTAAAAATACGTTAATCTGTTTTTTTACGGCGAAATCGTCAAAAAGTGACGAACGCCGTGAAAAAGTAACGAAAGCTAATAAAATAAAAATCAAATATGGAATATTTGCCGATTTTTTGATCGAATACCTTTTCATTATCGTCACTGACAATGCGTGTAATGTTTCAGAATCCAAAACCAAATTCCTCACTCCGAAAACGTGGTTACGATTATTTTTCAAAATAACGGTTTTTGGTGTACTTAGGTGTTTAGAATTTGGATTTTTGGAATTTTTTTACATAAAAACATAGGCTGACGGTCTCTCATTCACGCTGTATAGTTTTCAGGAACTTCCCGTACGATCTACACACTTAAAAATACGTAAATCTGTTTTTTTACGGCGAAATCGTCAAAAAGTGACGAACGCCGTGAAAAAGTAACGAATGCTAATAAAATAAAAATAAATTATGGAAAATTTGCTGTTTTTTTTATCGTAAACCGTTTCGTTATCGTCACTGACAATGCGTGTAATGTTTCAGAATCCAAAACCAAATTCCTCACCCCGAAAACGTGGTTACGATTATTTTCCAAAAAAACGGTTTTTGGTGTATATAGGTGTTTAGAATTTTGATTTTTACAATTTTTTTTACATAAAAACATAAGCCGACGGTCCCTCATTCACGCTGTATAGTTTTCAGCAACTTCCCGTACGATCTACACACTAAAAAATACGTAAATCTGATTTTTTACGGCGAAATCGTCAAAAAGTGACGAACGCCGTGAAAAAGTAACGAAAGCTAATAAAATAAAAATCAAATATGGAATATTTGCCGATTTTTTGATCGAATACCTTTTCATTATCGTCACTGACAATGCGTGTAATGTTTCAGAATCCAAAACCAAATTCCTCACTCCGAAAACGTGGTTACGATTATTTTTCAAAATAACGGTTTTTGGTGTACTTAGGTGTTTAGAATTTGGATTTTCTGAATTTTTTTACATAAAAACATAGGCCGACGGTCTCTCATTCACGCTGTATAGTTTTCAGAAACTTCCCGTACGATCTACACACTTAAAAATACGTAAATCTGTTTTTTTACGGCGAAATCGTCAAAAAGTGACGAACGCCGTGAAAAAGTAACGAAAGCTAATAAAATAAAAATAAATTATGGAAAATTTGCGTTTTTTTTATCGTAAACCGTTTCGTTATCGTCACTGACAATGCGTGTAATGTTTCAGAATCCAAAACCAAATTCCTCACTCCGAAAACGTGGTTACGATTATTTTTCAAAAAAACGGTTTTTGGTGTACTTAGGTGTTTAGTATTTTGATTTTTACAATTTTTTTTACATAAAAACATAGGCCGACGGTCCCTCATTCACGCTGTATAGTTTTCAGGAACTTCCCATACGATCTACACACTTAAAAATACGTAAATCTGTTTTTTTACGGCGAAATCGTCAAAAAGTGACGAACGCCGTGAAAAAGTAACGAATGCTAATAAAATAAAAATAAATTATGGAAAATTTGCGTTTTTTTTATCGTAAACCGTTTCGTTATCCTCACTGACAATGCGTGTAATGTTTCAGAATCCAAAACCAAATTCCTCACCCCGAAAACGTGGTTACGATTATTTTTCAAAAAAACGGTTTTTGGTGTACTTAGGTGTTTAGAATTTTGATTTTTACAATTTTTTTTACATAAAAACATAGGCTGACGGTCTCTCATTCACGCTGTATAGTTTTCAGGAACTTCCCGTACGATCTACACACTTAAAAATACGTAAATCTGTTTTTTTACGGCGAAATCGTCAAAAAGTGACGAACGCCGTGAAAAAGTAACGAATGCTAATAAAATAAAAATAAATTATGGAAAATTTGCTGTTTTTTTTATCGTAAACCGTTTCGTTATCGTCACTGACAATGCGTGTAATGTTTCAGAATCCAAAACCAAATTCCTCACCCCGAAAACGTGGTTACGATTATTTTCCAAAAAAACGGTTTTTGGTGTATATAGGTGTTTAGAATTTTGATTTTTACAATTTTTTTTACATAAAAACATAAGCCGACGGTCCCTCATTCACGCTGTATAGTTTTCAGCAACTTCCCGTACGATCTACACACTAAAAAATACGTAAATCTGATTTTTTACGGCGAAATCGTCAAAAAGTGACGAACGCCGTGAAAAAGTAACGAAAGCTAATAAAATAAAAATCAAATATGGAATATTTGCCGATTTTTTGATCGAATACCTTTTCATTATCGTCACTGACAATGCGTGTAATGTTTCAGAATCCAAAACCAAATTCCTCACTCCGAAAACGTGGTTACGATTATTTTTCAAAATAACGGTTTTTGGTGTACTTAGGTGTTTAGAATTTGGATTTTCTGAATTTTTTTACATAAAAACATAGGCCGACGGTCTCTCATTCACGCTGTATAGTTTTCAGAAACTTCCCGTACGATCTACACACTTAAAAATACGTAAATCTGTTTTTTTACGGCGAAATCGTCAAAAAGTGACGAACGCCGTGAAAAAGTAACGAAAGCTAATAAAATAAAAATAAATTATGGAAAATTTGCGTTTTTTTTATCGTAAACCGTTTCGTTATCGTCACTGACAATGCGTGTAATGTTTCAGAATCCAAAACCAAATTCCTCACTCCGAAAACGTGGTTACGATTATTTTTCAAAAAAACGGTTTTTGGTGTACTTAGGTGTTTAGTATTTTGATTTTTACAATTTTTTTTACATAAAAACATAGGCCGACGGTCCCTCATTCACGCTGTATAGTTTTCAGGAACTTCCCATACGATCTACACACTTAAAAATACGTAAATCTGTTTTTTTACGGCGAAATCGTCAAAAAGTGACGAACGCCGTGAAAAAGTAACGAATGCTAATAAAATAAAAATAAATTATGGAAAATTTGCGTTTTTTTTATCGTAAACCGTTTCGTTATCCTCACTGACAATGCGTGTAATGTTTCAGAATCCAAAACCAAATTCCTCACCCCGAAAACGTGGTTACGATTATTTTTCAAAAAAACGGTTTTTGGTGTACTTAGGTGTTTAGAATTTTGATTTTTACAATTTTTTTTACATAAAAACATAGGCCGACGGTCCCTCATTCACGCTGTATAGTTTTCAGGAACTCCCCGTACGATCTACACACTTAAAAATACTTAAATCTGTTTTTTTACGGCAAAATCGTCAAAAAGTGACGAACGCAGTGAAAAAGTAACGAAAGCCAATAAAATAAAAATAAATTATGGAAAATTTGCGTTTTTTTTATCTTAAACCGTTTCATTATCGTCACTGACAATATGTGTAATGTTTCAGAATCCAAAACCAAATTCCTCACCCCGAAAACGTGGTTACGATTATTTTTCAAAAAAAACGGTTTTTGGTGTACTTAGGTGTTTAGAATTTTGATTTTTACAATTTTTTTTACATAAAAACATAGGCCGACGGTCCCTCATTCACGCTGTATAGTTTTCAGGAACTTCCCGTACGATCTACACACTTAAAAATACGTAAATCTGTTTTTTTACGGCGAAATCGTCAAAAAGTGACGAACGCCGTGAAAAAGTAACGGAAGCCAATAAAATAAAAATAAAATATGAAAAATTTGCCGTTATTTTGATCGTAAACCATTTCGTTATCGTCACTGACAATGCGTGTAATGTTTCAGAATCCAAAACCAAATTTCTCACCTCGAAAACGTGCTTACGATTATTTTTCAAAAAAACCGGTTTTTGGTGTACTTAGGTGTTTAGAATTTTGATTTTTACAATTTTTTTTACATAAAAACATAGGCCGACGGTCCCTCATTCACGCTGTATAGTTTTCAGGAACTTCCCGTACGATCTACACACTTAAAAATACGTAAATCTGTTTTTTTACGGCGAAATCGTCAAAAAGTGACGAACGCCGTGAAAAAGTAACGGAAGCCAATAAAATAAAAATAAAATATGAAAAATTTGCCGTTTTTTTGATCGTAAACTGTTTGGTTATAGTCACTGACAATGCGTGTAATGTTTCAGAATCCAAAACCAAATTTCTCACCCCGAAAACGTGCTTATGATTATTTTTCAAAAAAACCGTTTTTGGTGTACTTAGGTGTTTAGAATTTGGATTTTTGGAATTTTATTACATAAAAACATAGGCCGACGGTCTCTCATTCACGCTGTATAGTTTTCAGGAACTTCCCGTACGATCTACACACTTAAAAATACGTAAATCTGTTTTTTTACGGCGAAATCGTCAAAAAGTGACGATCGCCGTGAAAAAGTAACGAAAGCTAATAAAATAAAAATAAATTATGGAAAATTTGACGTTTTTTTTATCGTAAACCATTTCGTTATCGTCACTGACAATGCGTGTAATGTTTCAGAATCCAAAACCAAATTCCTCACTCCGAAAACGTGGTTACGATTATTTTTCAAAATAACGGTTTTTGGTGTACTTAGGTGTTTAGAATTTGGATTTTTGCAATTTTTTTTACATAAAAACATAGGCCGACGGTCCCTCATTCACGCTGTTTAGTTTTCAGGAACTTCCCGTACGATCTACATACTTAAAAATAGGTAAATCTGTTTTTTTACGGCGAAATCGTCAAAAAGTGACGAACGCCGTGAAAAAGTAACGAAAGCCAATAAAATAAACATAAAATATGGAGAATTAGCCGATTTTTTGATCGTATACCGTTTCGTTATCGTCACTGACAATGCGTGTAATGTTTCAGAATCCAAAACCAAATTCCTCACCCCGAAAACGTGCTTACGATTATTTTTCAAAAAAACCGTTTTTGGTGTACTTAGGTGTTTAGAATTTGGATTTTTGCAAATTTTTTTACATAAAAACATAGGCCAACGGTCCCTCATTCACGCTGTATCGTTTTCAGAAACTTCCCGTACGATCTACACACTTAAAAATACGTTAATCTGTTTTTTTACGGCGAAATCGTCAAAAAGTGACGAACGCCGTGAAAAAGTAACGAAAGCCAATAAAATAAAAATAAAATATGTAGAATTAGCCGATTTTTTGATCGTATACCGTTTCGTTATCGTCACTGACAATGCGTGTAATTTTTTCAGAATCCAAAACCAAATTCCTCACCCCGAAAACGTGCTTACGATTATTTTTCAAAAAAACGGTTTTTGATGTACTTAGGTGTTTAGAATTTGGATTTTTGCAATTTTTTTTACATAAAAACATAGGCCGACGGTCTCTCATTCACGCTGTATAGTTTTCAGGAACTCCCCGTACGATCTACACACTTAAAAATACGTAAATCTGTTTTTTTACGGCGAAATCGTCAAATAGAGACGAACGCCGTGAAAAAGTAACGAAAGCTAATAAAATAAAAATAAATTATGGAAAATTTGCGTTTTTTTTATCGTAAACCGTTTCGTTATCGTCACTGACATTGCGTGTAATGTTTCAGAATCCAAAACCAAATTCCTCACCCCGAAAACGTGGTTACGATTATTTTTCAAAAAAACGGTTTTTGGTGTACTTAGGTGTTTAGAATTTGGATTTTTGCAATTTTTTTTACATCAAAACATAGGCCGACGGTCCCTCATTCACGCTGTTTAGTTTTCAGGAACTACCCGTACGATCTACACACTTAAAAATACGTAAATCTGTTTTTTTACGGCGAAATCGTCAAAAAGTGACGAACGCCGTGAAAAAGTAACGAAAGCCAATAAAATAAACATAAAATATGGAGAATTAGCCGATTTTTTGATCGTATACCGTTTCGTTATCGTCACTGACAATGCGTGTAATGTTTCAGAATCCAAAACCAAATTCCTAACCCCGAAAACGTGCTTACGATTATTTTTCAAAAAAACCGTTTTTGGTGTACTTAGGTGTTTAGAATTTGGATTTTTGCAAATTTTTTTACATAAAAACATAGGCCGACGGTCCCTCATTCACGCTGTATCGTTTTCAGAAACTTCCCGTACGATCTACACACTTAAAAATACGTTAATCTGTATTTTTACGGCGAAATCGTCAAAAAGTGACGAACGCCGTGAAAAAGTAACGAAAGCCAATAAAATAAAAATAAATTATGAAAAATTTGCGTTTTTTTTATCGTAAACCGTTTCGTTATCGTCACTGACAATGCGTGTAATGTTTCAGAATCCAAAACCAAATTCCTCACCCCGAAAACGTGGTTACGATTATTTTTCAAAAAAACGGCTTTTGGTGTACTTAGGTGTTTAAAATTTGGATTTTTGCAATTTTTTTTACATAAAAACATAGGCCGACGGTCCCTCATTCACGCTGTATCGTTTTCAGAAACTTCCCGTACGATCTACACACTTAAAAATACGTAAATCTGTTTTTTTACGGCGAAATCGTTAAAAAGTGACGAACGCCGTGAAAAAGTAACGAAAGCCAATAAAATAAACATAAAATATGGAGAATTAGCCGATTTTTTGATCGTATACCGTTTCGTTATCGTCACTGACAATGCGTGTAATGTTTCAGAATCCAAAACCAAATTCCTCACCCCGAAAACGTGCTTACGATTATTTTTCAAAAAAACGGTTTTTGGTGTACTTAGGTGTTTAGAATTTGGATTTTTGCAATTTTTTTTACATAAAAACATAGGCCGACGGTCCCTCATTCACGCTGTATCGTTTTCAGAAACTTCCCGTACGATCTACATACTTAAAAATAGGTAAATCTGTTTTTTTACGGCGAAATCGTCAAAAAGTGACGAACGCCGTGAAAAAGTAACGAAAGCCAATAAAATAAAAATAAACTATGGAAAATTTGCGTTTTTTTTATCGTAAACCGTTTCGTTATCGTCACTGACAATGCGTGTAATGTTTCAGAATCCAAAACCAAATTCCTCACTCCGAAAACGTGGTTACGATTATTTTTCAAAATAACGGTTTTTGGTGTACTTAGGTGTTTAGAATTTGGATTTTTGCAATTTTTTTTACATAAAAACATAGGCCGACGGTCTCTCATTCACGCTGTATAGTTTTCAGGAACTCTCCGTACGATCCACACACTTAAAAATACGTTAACCTGTATTTTTACGGTGAAATCGTCAAAAAATGACGAATGCCGTGAAAAAGTAACGAAAGCCAATAAAATAAAAATAAAATATGGAAAATTTACGTTTTTCTTATCGTAAACCGTTTCGTTATCGTCACTGACAATGCGTGTAATGTTTCAGAATCCAAAACCAAATTCCTCACCCCGAAAACGTGCTTACGATTATTTTTCAAAAAAACGGTTTTTGGTGTACTTAGGTGTTTAGAATTTGGATTTTTGCAATTTTTTTTACATAAAAACATAGGCCGACGGTCCCTCATTCACGCTGTATCGTTTTCAGAAACTTCCCGTACGATCTACATATTTAAAAATACGTAAATCTGTTTTTTTACGGCGAAATCGTCAAAAAGTGACGAACGCCGTGAAAAAGTAACGAAAGCCAATAAAATAAAAATAAATTATGGAAAATTTGCGTTTTTTTTATCGTAAACCGTTTCGTTATCGTCACTGACAATGCGTGTAATGTTTCAGAATCCAAAACCAAATTCCTCACTCCGAAAACGTGGTTACGATTATTTTTCAAAATAACGGTTTTTGGTGTACTTAGGTGTTTAGAATTTGGATTTTTGCAATTTTTTTTACATAAAAACATAGGCCGACGGTCTCTCATTCACGCTGTATAGTTTTCAGGAACTCTCCGTACGATCCACACACTTAAAAATACGTTAACCTGTATTTTTACGGTGAAATCGTCAAAAAATGACGAATGCCGTGAAAAAGTAACGAAAGCCAATAAAATAAAAATAAAATATGGAAAATTTACGTTTTTCTTATCGTAAACCGTTTCGTTATCGTCACTGACAATGCGTGTAATGTTTCAGAATCCAAAACCAAATTCCTCACCCCGAAAACGTGCTTACGATTATTTTTCAAAAAAACGGTTTTTGGTGTACTTAGGTGTTTAGAATTTGGATTTTTGCAATTTTTTTTACATAAAAACATAGGCCGACGGTCCCTCATTCACGCTGTATCGTTTTCAGAAACTTCCCGTACGATCTACATATTTAAAAATACGTAAATCTGTTTTTTTACGGCGAAATCGTCAAAAAGTGACGAACGCCGTGAAAAAGTAACGAAAGCCAATAAAATAAAAATAAAATATGGAGAATTAGCCGATTTTTTGATCGTATACCGTTTAGTTATCGTCACTGAAAATGTGTGTAATGTTTCAGAATCCAAAACCAAATTCCTCACTCCGAAAACGTGGTTACGATTATTTTTCAAAATAACGGTTTTTGGTGTACTTAGGTGTTTAGAATTTGGATTTTTGCAATTTTTTTTACATAAAAACATAGGCCGACGGTCTCTCATTCACGCTGTATAGTTTTCAGGAACTATCCGTACGATCTACACACTTAAAAATACGTAAATCTGTTTTTTTACGGCGAAATCGTCAAAAAGTGACGAACGCCGTGAAAAAGTAACGAAAGCCAATAAAATAAAAATAAAATATGGAAAATTTACGTTTTTCTTATCGTAAACCGTTTCGCTATCGTCACTGACAATGCGTGTAATGTTTCAGAATCCAAAACCAAATTCCTCACCCCGAAAACGTGCTTACGATTATTTTTCAAAAAAACCGTTTTTGGTGTACTTAGGTGTTTAGAATTTAGATTTTTGCAAATTTTTTTACATAAAAACATAGGCTGACGGTGCCTCATTCACGCTGTATCGTTTTCAGAAACTTCCCGTACGATCTACATACTTAAAAATAGGTGAATCTGTTTTTTTACGGCGAAATCGTCAAAAAGTGACGAATGCCGTGAAAAAGTAATGAAAGCCAATAAAATAAAAATAAAATATGGAAAATTTGAAGTTTTTTTGATCGTAAACCGTTTCGTTATCGTCACTGACAATGCGTGTAATGTTTCAGAATCCAAAACCAAATTCCTCACCCCGAAAACGTGCTTACGATTATTTTTCAAAAAAATGGTTTTTGGTGTACTTAGGTGTTTAGAATTTGGATTTTTGCAATTTTTTTTACATAAAAACATAGGCCGACGGTCCCTCATTCACGCTGTATCGTTTTCAGAAACTTCCCGTACGATCTACACACTTAAAAATACGTAAATCTGTTTTTTTACGGCGAAATCGTCAAAAAGTGACGAACGCCGTGAAAAAGTAACGAAAGCCAATAAAATAAAAATAAATTATGGAAAATTTGCGTTTTTTTTATCGTAAACCGTTTCGTTATCGTCACTGACAATGCGTGTAATGTTTCAGAATCCAAAACCAAATTCCTCACTCCGAAAACGTGGTTACGATTATTTTTCAAAATAACGGTTTTTGGTGTACTTAGGTGTTTAGAATTTGGATTTTAGCAATTTTTTTTACATAAAAACATAGGCCGACGGTCTCTCATTCACGCTGTATAGTTTTCAGGAACTCTCCGTACGATCCACACACTTAAAAATACGTTAACCTGTATTTTTACGGTGAAATCGTCAAAAAATGACGAATGCCGTGAAAAAGTAACGAAAGCCAATAAAATAAAAATAAAATATGGAAAATTTACGTTTTTCTTATCGTAAACCGTTTCGTTATCGTCACTGACAATGCGTGTAATGTTTCAGAATCCAAAACCAAATTCCTCACCCCGAAAACGTGCTTACGATTATTTTTCAAAAAAACCGTTTTTGGTGTACTTAGGTGTTTAGAATTTAGATTTTTGCAAATTTTTTTACATAAAAACATAGGCTGACGGTCCCTCATTCACGCTGTATCGTTTTCAGAAACTTCCCGTACGATCTACATACTTAAAAATAGGTGAATCTGTTTTTTTACGGCGAAATCGTCAAAAAGTGACGAATGCCGTGAAAAAGTAATGAAAGCCAATAAAATAAAAATAAAATATGGAAAATTTGAAGTTTTTTTGATCGTAAACCGTTTCGTTATCGTCACTGACAATGCGTGTAATGTTTCAGAATCCAAAACCAAATTCCTCACCCCGAAAACGTGCTTACGATTATTTTTCAAAAAAACCGTTTTTGGTGTACTTAGGTGTTTAGAATTTGGATTTTTGCAATTTTTTTTACATAAAAACATAGGCCGACGGTCCCTCATTCACGCTGTATCGTTTTCAGAAACTTCCCGTACGATCTACATACTTAAAAATAGGTAAATCTGTTTTTTTACGGCTAAATCGTCAAAAAGTGACGAACGCCGTGAAAAAGTAACGAAAGCCAATAAAATAAAAATAAAGTATGGAAAAATTGCGTTTTTTTTATCGTAAACCGTTTCGTTATCGTCACTGACAATGCGTGTAATGTTTCAGAATCCAAAACCAAATTCCTCACTCCGAAAACGTGGTTACGATTATTTTTCAAAATAACGGTTTTTGGTGTACTTAGGTGTTTAGAATTTGGATTTTTGCAATTTTTTTTACATAAAAACATAGGCCGACGGTCCCTCATTCACGCTGTATCGTTTTCAGAAACTTCCCGTACGATCTACATACTTAAAAATACGTAAATCTGTTTTTTTACGGCGAAATCGTCAAAAAGTGACGAACGCCGTGAAAAAGTAAGGAAAGCCAATAAAATAAAAATAAAATATGGAAAATTTACGTTTTTCTTATCGTAAACCGTTTCGCTATCGTCACTGACAATGCGTGTAATGTTTCAGAATCCAAAACCAAATTCCTCACCCCGAAAACGTGCTTACGATTATTTTTCAAAAAAACGGCTTTTGGTGTACTTAGGTGTTTAAAATTTGGATTTTTGCAATTTTTTTTACATAAAAACATAGGCCGACGGTCTCTCATTCACGCTGTATAGTTTTCAGGAACTCTCCGTACGATCCACACACTTAAAAATACGTTAACCTGTATTTTTACGGTGAAATCGTCAAAAAATGACGAATGCCGTAAAAAAGTAACGAAAGCCAATAAAATAAAAATAAAATATGGAAAATTTACGTTTTTCTTATCGTAAACCGTTTCGTTATCGTCACTGACAATGCGTGTAATGTTTCAGAATCCAAAACCAAATTCCTCACCCCGAAAACGTGCTTACGATTATTTTTCAAAAAAACGGCTTTTGGTGTACTTAGGTGTTTAAAATTTGGATTTTTGCAATTTTTTTTACATAAAAACATAGGCCGACGGTCTCTCATTCACGCTGTATAGTTTTCAGGAACTCTCCTACGATCTACACACTTAAAAATACGTAAATTTATTTTTTTACGGCGAAATCGTCAAAAAGTGACGAACGCCGTGAAAAAGTAACGAAAGCCAATAAAATAAAAATAAAATATGGAGAATTAGCCGATTTTTTGATCGTATACCGTTTCGTTATCGTCACTGACAATGCGTGTAATGTTTCAGAATCCAAAACCAAATTCCTCACTCCGAAAACGTGGTTACGATTATTTTTCAAAATAACGGTTTTTGGTGTACTTAGGTGTTTAGAATTTGGATTTTTGCAATTTTTTTTACATAAAAACATAGGCCGACGGTCTCTCATTCACGCTGTATAGTTTTCAGGAACTCTCCGTACGATCCACACACTTAAAAATACGTTAACCTGTATTTTTACGGTGAAATCGACAAAAAATGACGAATGCCTTGAAAAAGTAACGAAAGCCAATAAAATAAAAATAAAATATGGAAAATTTACGTTTTTCTTATCGTAAACCGTTTCGTTATCGTCACTGACAATGCGTGTAATGTTTCAGAATCCAAAACCAAATTCCTCACCCCGAAAACGTGCTTACGATTATTTTTTAAAAAAACGGCTTTTGGTGTACTTAGGTGTTTAAAATTTGGATTTTTGCAATTTTTTTTACATAAAAACATAGGCCGACGGTCTCTCATTCACGCTGTATAGTTTTCAGGAACTCTCCGTACGATCCACACACTTAAAAATACGTTAACCTGTATTTTTACGGTGAAATCGTCAAAAAATGACGAATGCCGTGAAAAAGTAACGAAAGCCAATAAAATAAAAATAAAATATGGAAAATTTACGTTTTTCTTATCGTAAACCGTTTTGTTATCGTCACTGACAATGCGTGTAATGTTTCAGAATCCAAAACCAAATTCCTCACCCCGAAAACGTGCTTACGATTACTTTTCAAAAAAACGGTTTTTGGTGTACTTAGGTGTTTAGAATTTGGATTTTTGCAGTTTTTTTTACATAAAAACATAGGCCGACGGTCTCTCATTCACGCTGTATAGTTTTCAGGAACTCCCCGTACGATCTACACACTTAAAAATACGTAAATCTGTTTTTTTACGGCGAAATCGTCAAAAAGTGACGAATGCCGTGAAAAAGTAACGAAAGCCAATAAAATAAAAATAAAATATGGAGAATTTGACGATTTTTGGATGGTATACCGTTTCGTTATCGTCACTGACAATGCGTGTAATTTTTACAGAATCCAAAACCAAATTCCTCACCCCGAAAACGTGCTTACGATTATTTTTCAAAAAAACGGTTTTTGGTGTACTTAGGTGTTTAGAATTTGGATTTTTGCAGTTTTTTTTACATAAAACCATAGGCCGACGGTCTCTCATTCACGCTGTATAGTTTTCAGGAACTTCCCGTACGATCCACACACTTAAAAATACGTTAACCTGTATTTTTACGGCGAAATCGTCAAAAAGTGACGAACGCCGTGAAAAAGTAACGTAAGCTAATAAAATAAAAATAAACTATGGAAAATTTGGGTTTTTTTTATCGTAAACCGTATCGTTATCGTCACTGACAATGCGTGTAATGTTTCAGAATCCAAAACCAAATTCCTCACTCCGAAAACGTGGTTACGATTATTATTCAAAAAACGGTTTTTGGTGTACTTAGGTGTTTAGAATTTTGATTTTTACAATTTTTTTTACATAAAAACATAGGCCGACGGTCCCTCATTCACGCTGTATCGTTTTCAGAAACTTCCCGTACGATCTACATACTTAAAAATAGGTAAATCTGTTTTTTTACGGCGAAATCGTCAAAAAGTGACGAACGCCGTGAAAAAGTAACGAAAGCCAATAAAATAAAAATAAAATATGGAGAATTAGCCGATTTTTTGATCGTATACCGTTTAGTTATCGTCACTGAAAATGTGTGTAATGTTTCAGAATCCAAAACCAAATTCCTCACTCCGAAAACGTGGTTACGATTATTTTTCAAAAAAACCGTTTTTGGTGTACTTAGGTGTTTAGAATTTGGATTTTTGCAATTTTTTTTACATAAAAACATAGGCCGACGGTCCCTCATTCACGCTGTATAGTTTTCAGGAACTTCCCGTACGATCTACACACTTAAAAATACGTAAATCTGTATTTTTACGGCGAAATCGTCATAAAATTACGAACGCCGTGAAAAAGTAACGAAAGCTAATAAATTAAAAATAAATTATGGAAAATTTTCGTTTTTTTTATCGTAAACCGTTTCGTTATTGTCACTTACAGTGCGTGTAATGTTTCAGAATCCATAACTAAATTCCTCACTCCGGAAACGTGGTTACGATTATTTTTCAAAATAACGGTTTTTGGTGTACTTAGGTGTTTAGAATTTGGATTTTTGCAATTTTTTTTACATAAAAACATAGGCCGACGGTCTCTCATTCACGCTGTATAGTTTTCAGGAACTCTCCGTACGATCCACACACTTAAAAATACGTTAACCTGTATTTTTACGGTGAAATCGTCAAAAAATGACGAATGCCGTGAAAAAGTAACGAAAGCCAATAAAATAAAAATAAAATATGGAAAATTTACGTTTTTCTTATCGTAAACCGTTTCGTTATCGTCACTGACAATGCGTGTAATGTTTCAGAATCCAAAACCAAATTCCTCACCCCGAAAACGTGCTTACGATTATTTTTCAAAAAAACGGTTTTTGGTGTACTTAGGTGTTTAGAATTTGGATTTTTGCAATTTTTTTTACATAAAAACATAGGCCGACGGTCCCTCATTCACGCTGTATCGTTTTCAGAAACTTCCCGTACGATCTACATACTTAAAAATACGTAAATCTGTTTTTTTACGGCGAAATCGTCAAAAAGTGACGAACGCCGTGAAAAAGTAACGAAAGCCAATAAAATAAAAATAAAATATGGAGAATTAGCCGATTTTTTGATCGTATACCGTTTAGTTATCGTCACTGAAAATGTGTGTATTGTTTCAGAATCCAAAACCAAATTCCTCACTCCGAAAACGTGGTTACGATTATTTTTCAAAATAACGGTTTTTGGTGTACTTAGGTGTTTAGAATTTGGATTTTTGCAATTTTTTTTACATAAAAACATAGGCCGACGGTCTCTCATTCACGCTGTATAGTTTTCAGGAACTATCCGTACGATCTACACACTTAAAAATACGTAAATCTGTTTTTTTACGGCGAAATCGTCAAAAAGTGACGAACGCCGTGAAAAAGTAACGAAAGCCAATAAAATAAAAATAAAATATGGAAAATTTACGTTTTTCTTATCGTAAACCGTTTCGCTATCGTCACTGACAATGCGTGTAATGTTTCAGAATCCAAAACCAAATTCCTCACCCCGAAAACGTGCTTACGATTATTTTTCAAAAAAACCGTTTTTGGTGTACTTAGGTGTTTAGAATTTAGATTTTTGCAAATTTTTTTACATAAAAACATAGGCTGACGGTCCCTCATTCACGCTGTATCGTTTTCAGAAACTTCCCGTACGATCTACATACTTAAAAATAGGTGAATCTGTTTTTTTACGGCGAAATCGTCAAAAAGTGACGAATGCCGTGAAAAAGTAATGAAAGCCAATAAAATAAAAATAAAATATGGAAAATTTGAAGTTTTTTTGATCGTAAACCGTTTCGTTATCGTCACTGACAATGCGTGTAATGTTTCAAAATCCAAAACCAAATTCCTCACCCCGAAAACGTGCTTACGATTATTTTTCAAAAAAACCGTTTTTGGTGTACTTAGGTGTTTAGAATTTGGATTTTTGCAATTTTTTTTACATAAAAACATAGGCCGACGGTCCCTCATTCACGCTGTATCGTTTTCAGAAACTTCCCGTACGATCTACATACTTAAAAATAGGTAAATCTGTTTTTTTACGGCGAAATCGTCAAAAAGTGACGAACGCCGTGAAAGAGTAACGAAAGCCAATAAAATAAACATAATATATGGAGAATTAGCCGATTTTTTGATCGTATACCGTTTCGTTATCGTCACTGACAATGCGTGTAATGTTTCAGAATCCAAAACCAAATTCCTCACTCCGAAAACGTGGTTACGATTATTTTTCAAAATAACGGTTTTTGGTGTACTTAGGTGTTTAGAATTTGGATTTTTGCAATTTTTTTTACATAAAAACATAGGCCGACGGTCCCTCATTCACGCTGTATCGTTTTCAGAAACTTCCCGTACGATCTACATACTTAAAAATACGTAAATCTGTTTTTTTACGGCGAAATCGTCAAAAAGTGACGAACGCCGTGAAAAAGTAACGAAAGCCAATAAAATAAAAATAAAATATGGAAAATTTACGTTTTTCTTATCGTAAACCGTTTCGCTATCGTCACTGACAATGCGTGTAATGTTTCAGAATCCAAAACCAAATTCCTCACCCCGAAAACGTGCTTACGATTATTTTTCAAAAAAACGGCTTTTGGTGTACTTAGGTGTTTAAAATTTGGATTTTTGCAATTTTTTTTACATAAAAACATAGGCCGACGGTCTCTCATTCACGCTGTATAGTTTTCAGGAACTCTCCGTACGATCCACACACTTAAAAATACGTTAACCTGTATTTTTACGGTGAAATCTTCAAAAAATGACGAATGCCGTAAAAAAGTAACGAAAGCCAATAAAATAAAAATAAAATATGGAAAATTTACGTTTTTCTTATCGTAAACCGTTTCGTTATCGTCACTGACAATGCGTGTAATGTTTCAGAATCCAAAACCAAATTCCTCACCCCGAAAACGTGCTTACGATTATTTTTCAAAAAAACGGCTTTTGGTGTACTTAGGTGTTTAAAATTTGGATTTTTGCAATTTTTTTTACATAAAAACATAGGCCGACGGTCTCTCATTCACGCTGTATAGTTTTCAGGAACTCTCCTACGATCTACACACTTAATAATACGTAAATTTATTTTTTTACGGCGAAATCGTCAAAAAGTGACGAACGCCGTGAAAAAGTAACGAAAGCCAATAAAATAAAAATAAAATATGGAGAATTAGCCGATTTTTTGATCGTATACCGTTTCGTTATCGTCACTGACAATGCGTGTAATGTTTCAGAATCCAAAACCAAATTCCTCACTCCGAAAACGTGGTTACGATTATTTTTCAAAATAACGGTTTTTGGTGTACTTAGGTGTTTAGAATTTGGATTTTTGCAATTTTTTTTACATAAAAACATAGGCCGACGGTCTCTCATTCACGCTGTATAGTTTTCAGGAACTCTCCGTACGATCCACACACTTAAAAATACGTTAACCTGTATTTTTACGGTGAAATCGACAAAAAATGACGAATGCCTTGAAAAAGTAACGAAAGCCAATAAAATAAAAATAAAATATGGAAAATTTACGTTTTTCTTATCGTAAACCGTTTCGTTATCGTCACTGACAATGCGTGTAATGTTTCAGAATCCAAAACCAAATTCCTCACCCCGAAAACGTGCTTACGATTATTTTTTAAAAAAACGGCTTTTGGTGTACTTAGGTGTTTAAAATTTGGATTTTTGCAATTTTTTTTACATAAAAACATAGGCCGACGGTCTCTCATTCACGCTGTATAGTTTTCAGGAACTCTCCGTACGATCCACACACTTAAAAATACGTTAACCTGTATTTTTACGGTGAAATCGTCAAAAAATGACGAATGCCGTGAAAAAGTAACGAAAGCCAATAAAATAAAAATAAAATATGGAAAATTTACGTTTTTCTTATCGTAAACCGTTTTGTTATCGTCACTGACAATGCGTGTAATGTTTCAGAATCCAAAACCAAATTCCTCACCCCGAAAACGTGCTTACGATTACTTTTCAAAAAAACGGTTTTTGGTGTACTTAGGTGTTTAGAATTTGGATTTTTGCAGTTTTTTTTACATAAAAACATAGGCCGACGGTCTCTCATTCACGCTGTATAGTTTTCAGGAACTCCCCGTACGATCTACACACTTAAAAATACGTAAATCTGTTTTATTACGGCGAAATCGTCAAAAAGTGACGAACGCCGTGAAAAAGTAACGAAAGCCAATAAAATAAAAATAAAATATGGAGAATTTGACGATTTTTTGATGGTATACCGTTTCGTTATCGTCACTGACAATGCGTGTAATTTTTACAGAATCCAAAACCAAATTCCTCACCCCGAAAACGTGCTTACGATTATTTTTCAAAAAAACGGTTTTTGGTGTACTTAGGTGTTTAGAATTTGGATTTTTGCAGTTTTTTTTACATAAAACCATAGGCCGACGGTCTCTCATTCACGCTGTATAGTTTTCAGGAACTTCCCGTACGATCCACACACTTAAAAATACGTTAACCTGTATTTTTACGGCGAAATCGTCAAAAAGTGACGAACGCCGTGAAAAAGTAACGTAAGCTAATAAAATAAAAATAAACTATGGAAAATTTGGGTTTTTTTTATCGTAAACCGTATCGTTATCGTCACTGACAATGCGTGTAATGTTTCAGAATCCAAAACCAAATTCCTCACTCCGAAAACGTGGTTACGATTATTATTCAAAAAACGGTTTTTGGTGTACTTAGGTGTTTAGAATTTTGATTTTTACAATTTTTTTTACATAAAAACATAGGCCGACGGTCCCTCATTCACGCTGTATCGTTTTCAGAAACTTCCCGTACGATCTACATACTTAAAAATAGGTAAATCTGTTTTTTTACGGCGAAATCGTCAAAAAGTGACGAACGCCGTGAAAAAGTAACGAAAGCCAATAAAATAAAAATAAAATATGGAGAATTAGCCGATTTTTTGATCGTATACCGTTTAGTTATCGTCACTGAAAATGTGTGTAATGTTTCAGAATCCAAAACCAAATTCCTCACCCCGAAAACGTGGTTACGATTATTTTTCAAAATAACGGTTTTTGGTGTACTTAGGTGTTTAGAATTTGGATTTTTGCAAATTTTTTTACATAAAAACATAGGCCAACGGTCCCTCATTCACGCTGTATCGTTTTCAGAAACTTCCCGTACGATCTACACACTTAAAAATACGTTAATCTGTTTTTTTACGGCGAAATCGTCAAAAAGTGACGAACGCCGTGAAAAAGTAACGAAAGCCAATAAAATAAAAATAAAATATGGAGAATTAGCCGATTTTTTGATCGTATACCGTTTAGTTATCGTCACTGAAAATGTGTGTAATGTTTCAGAATCCAAAACCAAATTCCTCACTCCGAAAACGTGGTTACGATTATTTTTCAAAAAAACCGTTTTTGGTGTACTTAGGTGTTTAGAATTTGGATTTTTGCAATTTTTTTTACATAAAAACATAGGCCGACGGTCCCTCATTCACGCTGTATAGTTTTCAGGAACTTCCCGTACGATCTACACACTTAAAAATACGTAAATCTGTATTTTTACGGCGAAATCGTCATAAAATTACGAACGCCGTGAAAAAGTAACGAAAGCTAATAAATTAAAAATAAATTATGGAAAATTTGCGTTTTTTTTATCGTAAACCGTTTCGTTATTGTCACTTACAGTGCGTGTAATGTTTCAGAATCCATAACCAAATTCCTCACTCCGGAAACGTGGTTACGATTATTTTTCAAAATAACGGTTTTTGGTGTACTTAGGTGTTTAGAATTTGGATTTTTGCAATTGTTTTTACATAAAAACATAGGCCGACGGTCCCTCATTCACGCTGTATCGTTTTCAGAAACTTCCCATACGATCTACATACTTAAAAATACGTAAATCTGTTTTTTTACGGCGAAATCGTCAAAAAGTGACGAATGCCGTGAAAAAGTAACGAAAGCCAATAAAATAAAAATAAAATATGGAAAATTTACGTTTTTCTTATCGTAAACCGTTTCGCTATCGTCACTGACAATGCGTGTAATGTTTCAGAATCCAAAACCAAATTCCTCACCCCGAAAACGTGCTTACGATTATTTTTCAAAAAAACGGTTTTTCTCCACACTGCTACCACTTTTTGTATGTTGTCAATTATGATTTGAATAGGCGTGATATAATTGTATCGTTACACGAATATTGTTTTATTCGTATAAACACTTGTGTATTGACGTAAAATTTAATAGCCACTTTATGCAACATGTTGTTAATATGTATTCTAACTCGATATATTTTTCCTCTATTATTGTTCTCATTAGGAATGCTGGTTGACTGGTTCATATCCGTCCTAGTTTGGTCCAATTTTTAGATGCCAATTCTCCCTCTCTACCTATAAGCCTTTAGTCTTTGATCATTAAAAATTGTAATTATTTCATATTAGATGGTATTAACTTTCCGTGCTCACACTTCCGTGTACTTTTGATTTTTTCTTAGAAAGGTGTGCTTTGTGAATTTTAAATCTCTGCTTTCAGCGTGTTCATAGACATAGTGTACATTCCAATATCTTATAACAGTTATAATCTATATTTATAAATTTATAATTTGAAATTATAAAGATATTTAACTTTTTATGGTCCATGCAGTTTTGATATATTTTGGTAGTCTGCAACTGAATAATGAAGTTCTGATTATCACAATTATTACTTATTTATTTTTCAAAAACAATCAACAATACTTTATTGAATAGAATTAATGTGATGTGAATAAATGCTAAAATTACTATAATTAATAACATTTATGTATATTATTAATAGGGAACGAATTTAAATGCTCTTGTCCTGTTCGACGATAACACACGAGATTAACTTTAAAGCTACCAGTATATATAGAATGGCAATGCAAATTACATACTAAACAAATGGTATGTGAATTGTTGGGCCGCTACACATTTTATGTACTAATATGATATATGATTATCACTATATAAGTGTACCAATATATTGGTCACTTAATCAACACTAACTAATTTTTAGTTATGTATATTATTATCATTTATTTTTTCAATACTTATGAAAATTTTAAACGATTATAATTTTCTAACCAAAATTAATATTATTAGTACTTATAAGACATTCTTTTTTCATAAGACTCTTAACTAAAAATATGCATTCAGCTATATATTATTATGTTCTTGGTTAACGGTATTCTTACACAGAGTGTCAAGTTAAATCAGCAGATAGTGTGTTAAAACACTTCGGTTATAAATTATAATATATTATTATCATTAATGTGTTGCTTTACGCATAAATATATCTTGTCTGTACAATACGCCGGACAAGCCGAGTAATGGGATACACGTAATATTGTATATTATTATTATATTTATATTATTTTATCATTTTAAATACAGGTATTATTAGTTATAGATAGTTACTATCATTGTTTATAAATACTCGTCACAATTGTGGTTTTAATACAATGCCACTTTTTATTTATAAATGTGTATCTTTTACTATATTGATATAATAGTTAATTTAATATTCATTTCTAAATTATACGCTTGAAACTTATACAATGGGATTATTTTATCATTATACACTCATTATTTCGTTAAGCATTGACTTCGTTTCATTTTTTTTTTCAATGTATTTTTTATCATGCTTTTCTCAAATTGTATGAAATTTTTATTTTTTTCACTTTTTTATTTAATAGTGAACACCACTATCAACTCTTGATTTTCAAATATTAACCTATTAACCTATATTAAAAATGTCATAAAATATTAATGTTATTTTGTTTATGAATTTTAACGTTAAAATCATTATTGTTCATAACGGGTTTGAAGTTATTAGTTATCTATTTTACTGCTAGACTGCGACACGGCATTGCTCTGTTGTAAATATATGTAAATACATTTCAAATTTCTTATCTAACGAAAATATTTTTGTCTTTTAGGCTTGAACCCGGTTGTATGTAGATAATATTATCTATATTGTTCTATTCTGTACTCAGTTTGGTCATAGTGTACAGTGAACTGTATACTGTATAGTGTATTCTGATTCTGTATACCTACTTCAAGTCTATAGATAATAATGTACTGTACATTATACAGTATAACTATAACTATTATACATTAAATAAGTACATTGTATATACTTGATACTTTAGCATTAGCACAGTCCTGAATAGAATATTATACTATGTTACTAGACAGAATTTTTCAGATAAATCTTCTCGGTTCAATGATCTTCAGTTATTTAAATGTCAGTCTTCGTGCCTTTGCTTTATCACTTTTAAGTTAATGATAGTTTTTGTTATGTGTTGAAACTTGAAAATATTCAGTTTATTGTCATTGTGTAATGAGTGTATATTGAAGATCAAAATATATCCTCATCGACATCAGTATGTTGCCACGATCAATAAAACGTCGATTTAAATCAAAGCAATCACATTGGTACCTATCTAAATAAACACTTGAATATGACGTACACATACTACCTAGAATACAGGGAATCGCCTCGGATGTAGAGTTTAAAGACGTCAGTATAATTAATGATAAAAGTTTTAAGGTTTACCTATTTTTATTTTCATATTTATTTTTTTTTTAATAGTACTTAATGACTAACACTAATTTGACATTTTCAATGTACAGAGTATTATAACAGGTAGTTAAATTAGTTTAAAAAAAAATTATAAATTTATCAATGGGTGATTTTGTAGTCTTTAAATAATTTAATCATTTACCTATTTTGTTTCAAATTATATAATACATTTTAACTGGCAATATTTAAATATTATTTGACATTGATTTATAATTATGTAGATTTACCAATAGTACCTACAACCATAGAGTATATAAATATAGCATCTAAATAAACTCTTTTCTAATCTAAATATTTTATTTATTAAACTGACCTTTGAGATGTATGATGATGATTATTGTTGATATAGATGATGTACTAGAAACTTTGTTTAATGAAGTTTTTATCTATATTTAATATAATTTTGGTAATAAATTTACGTGGAAACATGGAAATGAATTCAATGTTGTTAAACAAAGGTCTAGATATAAGATTTGCGGATTTAACATACGAAGTAAACAGTTGGACGGATACATTTAAAATAGGTATATTTTTTAATTTTCATAAATTATGTAAAAATAATAATTTATTTAATAACACTATCTACAGAAAAGAAAACTATTTTGAAAGGTGTGAGTGGTGCGTTTTATCAGGGTCAACTATGTGCAATTATTGGATGTTCGGGATCTGGAAAATCATCATTATTAAATGCACTATCGGGTTATAAGTAAGTAAATTACTTTAAAAAGAAATATATAATTTTTTTAACTTTTAAATAGAGAAGTCATACAATACAATAAAAATAATATAAATTATTTGTTAATTATTAATAATGATTTTTAAATTTTATTTTACAACTTTAAGTTGTTTATTTAAACCAAGAATTTTAAAACTAGAAAATATTATTTTATTTAAAAAGTTGTCTGTAATGTTTACAAATAATATTTTATTTTATGGTAAACATTTAATAGTTTTTGTAAAACCAGTATAACATTGACTTATGACAGTGTAAAAATAATCTTATTAATTTATTAATTATAGGACTAATGGATATACTGGAGCAATATTTATCAATGATAAACCTCAAGAATTGAAATCATTTCAAAAACAATCATGTTACATTATGCAAGAAGACCAACTTCATGTGCAATTAACAGTCAGAGAGGCTATAGAATTTGCATCAAAATTAAAATGTTTAACTTTATCATTAAACGCGAGCAAACTTAAAATGGTAGTAATTGACTAGTAATTAGTCCCATAATCCATTAACAAGCATATATGTTATATGTATTATTTCAGATAGATTTAATTTTAGAAAATTTAAATCTGCTTAAAATTCAAGATACAGTTACAATTAATTTATCTGGTGGTGAACGTAGAAAATTATCCATTGCATTAGAACTGGTGCATAATCCAAGCATCATGTTTTTCGATGAACCAACCAGGTGAGTTAACTTAAAGAGATTCTATTTACTGTTGATAATATTTTTGTTTATAAAATATGAAATAATAAATATAATAATATGATTAAATAAATATTTTTATAACTATCATATATTTTAATACTCTAATATTTCAATGATTAGATTGATTATATTTATTATATTTAAATTTAGCGGTTTAGATAGTTTGTCAGCAAATCAAGTATTAGATACATTAAGGGAATTGGCCAATTCTGGCCGTAACATAATTTCTACAATACATCAAGCTTCTGCTTCACAATTAAAGATCTTTGACATTCTTTATGTACTTACTCCATCTGGCCAATGTATTTATCATGGATTGACATCAAATCTTTTGGATTATTTAGCTGCACATAGTTTACGATGTCCACTGTATCACAATACTGCAGACTATAGTTAGTATTTAACTAATATTTATAGAATTTTGTTTTATAATTTTTATAAACATTATAAATTAATTTATGATTTCTATAGTTATTGAAATAAGTCTTGGAGAGTATGGAGATCATGCTGAAAAATTAGTACAATATATTAATAATGGAAAGTCTACAGACTATTTAAAGAATACTGGTCAAAAAAATTTAGCTAAAGGTTAGTCAAAAATGAAATAATTTTTTATTTAAGTTATATTAAGTAATATTGTGCTATAAACATGTAGTATACAAATAATTATATGGTGTGCTTGTTTAGCAAGCAAGTAAATTTTTGATTGTGAAATTTCCTGTTCGATTTTTATATAGTTTTTTATTATATTTATCATATTTTTATTATATATTCCAAAATATAACACTGGTTTATCTTATTTCAGAAGATAAATTGACAGCTGTTAACATCAATGATGAATGTCAAGATAGACAATTTATAAAATATATTTACAACCATTTAATTCAACTTATTATTTTATCGCATAGGTGTACAGTTAAGACTTTGAGAGAAAAAGTATTTATAATATAAATTTAGACTTATTTTTACTATGTACTTATTTAGTATACAACATAGTATTTGATTATATTTATAGTTCATCATTACAAGATTGCTGGTTCATATTATTGTTAGTGCCGTGTACGGTTGGGTATACTTTGGTGTTGGTATTAACGCATCATTTATACACGACAATCTAATGTTGTTGTTTTTCAGTTTACTGTTTATTATGTATACTGCTAGTTCTTCAATGATAATCAACTGTAAGTCTTGAATAGTTATAAATTAATAACATGCATATTGTATATGATAAGCTAAATTCATGAGTGAACTATATGACTATATTTGTGTTATAGTTCCCTTAGAAATTCAAATACTTTCAAAAGAACATTTCAACCAGTGGTATTCTTTGTTGTCATATTATTTAAGTTTCACTATAGTAGACCTACCAATTCAGGTAATAAATTGAAAAATTTTAATGAAATTAAGTATTTTTATAAAAATAAAAAATTGAAAAAATAAAAATTTAATACTAAAACTTAATTAGTTAAGTTTAATATGTATACTGTATAGTATAGTATAGTATAGTAGATATTACTAGTATAGTATTATGTATTATATATTATATACTACATAATATTATATATTAACTGTTATAGTGGATTTGATTTGTCTTCTAGGGGGGAGGGAGTATCATTTTGGTAAAAAAAATTCCACTTTTAACTCGTTACTCACTTAGGCCAATACAGAAGAAAAAACATGTATCCATATGGGTATCCTTATATATATGTGTGAGGTTTGTTTTCTAAACATTAATGTTGTCATATATCTATGCAAACTATCGTAAAATGTACCTTTAATATTTTTTTTTACATTATAAATAAATTATTTTTACCTTTCAGATTCTGTGTACATTCTTGTATTGTGTGGTATTGTACTATTTTACTGGACAACCACTTGAATGGCCAAGGTTTGGGTTGTATACGCTCATGATGTTAATGGTAGGACTATTATCACAAACTATAGGCATGTTAATGGGAACATTGTTTAACGATTTAAGAGTAAGTATTCTTAAATACAATAATATTTACATGGATTTAACCATTATGTAATATTTATTACTTTTTTTAATACTATGTTTATAGTTCAGTACAATTCTAACCAGCTTTCTACTCATGCCGTGGATGATGTTTGGTGGAATTTTCATTAAAATCTCTGACACACCAGAGATTTTTCGATGGTTGTTTGACATTTCCTTTATGAAACATGCTATGGAAGGAATAGTGCATTGTGTTTACGGCTTGAATCGACCCAGGTTATATTGCCCCAAAGTATGTTATTACTGTAATGTTTGAATGTTTAAAGTTCTATTATATGATACTTAAACTCTAAAAATTATTTCAGATTTACTGTTATAGCACTTCACCTTCAAATATTTTAAAAGATTTAGACATGCCAGTCAACAAGTATTGGTTTAATTTTTTTGCTGTTACTGCCATTTATTTGCTGTTAAAGGTATTAACATATTTAGTGTTGAAAAAAAAGTTGGAAATTCATTGAGGGCTTTAACCTTCAGTTTTCTGTTTAATATGTTATCAATCATTAAAGTATCCTAAAGCATCAGTATACTTTTATTTGAACCATGTATATTTATATTCTTACCAATAATTGGTATACTATTTATACTGTTACCTAGATTAACTTTGCCAAAGACAGAACATAAAAGTGATACATAATAATAATTATTATGTTAAACTAAAAATAAAGTCAATTGTTTTATTTAAGTTTTTAAATCACTAACAAATGGAATAATTAATAAGACTGGTTATTGCTGTGTGACTTTTATCACTGTTTAATTTGTTTTTATTGATTTATCTTTGTTATTTACATATTTAAAAATTATTTTAAATTTATAAAGTAGAATGTCTATTCTAAACTCACAATATATAACAATTATTTACTTTGTATAATTTATTATGGACGTACATTTTGTATAGTTTTGAGTTTTATGTATTATTTTACTTTTTGATATATTTAAACACAATATGTGCTGTGTTTGTTGACCATAAACCAAGGTCATACAATTGTTTTAAATATATTTTAAAATTTTGATACATTATAAAATTGTTATTACATGATAAGTTTAATAGATGTTAATCAAACAATGTTGTATATTTTAAACATCACATAAAACATTATATCACATGTTATTCTATAAAATATATTTTTTTATAAAAAACTAATATTAAAAGTTTTTAATTTTTTCTGAGTTAATTACTGTTATTTTATGTATATAAAATTTTTATACCAAAATGGAATAAACACATATTAAAGTCATACTCATTAAAAAAAATTCAGTACATTGCATTTTAATTATATGTATTGTGTTAATGCAATTTATAAAAGAATAAATTTCTTATATGAGATCACCACTATGCAAAAGATTGTTTTGAAATTAAACATAATTTATCATATTCATTATACATTGTTTGTTTATTGACTGCATAATCATTTTTTTTAAATTTTTTATGTGCATGGAAGTCATTTTTTATGAATAATTATTAATTATGTCTTATTTATCTTTTGACTAATAAATCAGGTAATATTTATTATTGTTTCATAAGAAATAAGGTTAAACTCAGCATATTCAATATTTTGATAAGTTGATTTGATTGAGATACAATGCTACCTGATACTGGCCTAGTCACATGAAGTGAAGATATATTCTCGATATTTTTTGTGAAACTTGTGCAATATCAACATAACTATTGTATAGATATTATATACATACACGATAACAATTGATAAACATAATTCATAGGAAAATTCAAGTTTTAAATCTAATGTATAGAAAATTTTAATAAATAGTTTTTCTAATTTACATTACAACCAAAGGCATTTAATTAGTGATCCAAATGATTGATCAATTATTGCTTACAATTTTTATTTTAAACTATTATATTTTATTTAAAACAATTGTTTACCCAGATGCATGCCAATAACAGTATGTCCTATAGAAAATATCACGAAAAACAAATAAAATTCAATAATGATTCTGGTTTCCAACATAGATATATATATTTCAATACAAAAAGACTGCAACAGATTACAAAATACATAATCAACCAATGTAGGTGAAAAAACAAACAAGACGATAATAATTTACAAATAAAAACTGTGTTATATATGTTTCTAATAATAAAAATAAAAACTATGTATCCAAAGAAAACATTTAATAAATAAATGTTCATAATATGATTCAATGATTGTATTAAGTAATATAAAAGAGGTCTGATGTTCAATATTGCTCAATATTCAATAGGAAATATCAAATTATTGGTCGATGCCTGTTTCGCAAGTGAAGCATTCTTCCTGGCTGATTTACTTTTGCGTCGTTTATGATCTTTTTTAGAGTCAGCTACAACTGTGACTTTTGATGATATAGTTGTTGTTGGACCATTACTATTGTCATCAGACATTTCGCCAGCACTACTTTCTGATACACTGGTCTCTTCGCTTTCTGAAACCACATTTAGTGGCCCATATATTCTGTCTTCAGCTTCAGATGCTTCACTTTCACTGGGAGTATTATATTCTCGTATATTACGCTTACGCTGCTGACGTTGTCTGTGTTTTTTTGCTTGTGCTGCTATGCTTATATTAAAGCTGAAAATTTAAAATTATACTGAAAAAATTCTATTTAAATATTGTATGAAATTTTATATAACTTACTTTATCTTTTTTTCGATGACATGATCATTAAAACGAACTGTTTTTTTTAAACTAAAATCATTCAAACTTGACCCCAGTACGTCTGAACTTTCAGTGTCCACATTGTCCACAGATGAACTATACGTTCGAGGAGATAAATTTATGTCATCAACGTTACTACATTCAGACAAAGCTCGTTTTTTTAAGATCCCACGCTGGAAAAAAAATCATATTCATTTAAATTATGGTAAAATTTAAAAAAAAAATACAATATTATTTATTCATAGAGTAATCACTTACAATTGTTGGTCTAATATTATTAAATTCAATTGGCAACGAGCCGGGTATGAAATCTATTGTTTTTCTAGATTCAGGTAAACTGCTGGCAACAGCTATTGGTATAGCATTTGATTTTTGAATCTTCTTTCCTTTCTTTTTTTTCCTCTTTTCTTTGGTTGTTTTACCGTTTTTATCTTTACACTGATAATTATCATCATTTTTTTTGATACTCTGTTGTTTTTGTATATTTGATTCATCTTCTTTACTATCATCAAATACATCATCATCATCATCATCATTGTCGTCATCACTGTCATTGAGAGGAATTGTAACACCGTTGGTTAAAGGTTTTGAGTTTTCCTTGAGTATTTCCATTTTAATACAATGAATTATTAAGTTGTCTTCATTGAGGCCATACCAATATTGATTATTGTCCGGTTTAAGATGTATAGAAAAACTTAATATAACATTATTATCTGAAGGTAATACATTGACGTCAGACTTTAATAAGCTCGATTCAGATGGAATTTTTAAACAAAAAGCATACCATATAGGAAAAAATCCTGAACCAATGGAATGAAATTTACCGGAGATCAAATTTTTATCCTTAATAACTATCACATCAATTGATGTTGGATCAACATTTTTTACATTGAGCGTAAGAAAACATATATTTTCAAAAATAAATTCGTGTTCTGGCAGGATATAGTGTATATCATTTTCGATGATGTTACTATTATTACAATTATTATAAACAGTGTTGTCTTTAAGATCATTTGTGTTCATATTGTCATTACTATTAGTGACTACAGCTTTAATAACATTTATAGTATTACAATCTTGGTCATTAATGTTAATTTCATTATCAATCACAATCTTGTCTAAATGACTATTTGCAACATCACAGTCGTGACCATTTTCATCTTTTGGAATTTCAACTTCACTAACAAGATGTTTGACATATTCTAGCGATGGCTCTGTCCGCAAGACCGGAAGGCGTAAAATAAGCTTTTTAGTACTTTGATCAAACGTAGCATTACCCTCTTCTTCCAGTACACTATAAGGCAAACTGATATCAAGTTTATATTTTGAAGGCTTGTGACAAACTAATTTTAAAGTCTTAGGGAGCACATCAAGTTCTACATTAGCTGAAGAATCCAAAAGCGGCAAGTTAATTTCAATAATTAACTCTTTTGGTATGACCGCATTCATTTTACAATGCATATTATATCCATGTTCTTGGATGTCTATATCGTTTCGATATTTTATTATGTACTTAGGAACAGTAAACAGTGACTTCTGTTTCAAAGAGCCCAGATCATGATGTTGAACCGGTCGATCGACTGGTGGCTTATATGGACATCCAAGTATATCAGAAGTTTGGAGTTCGGGAGACGGCTGGAAATCCTTAATTGGCTTGCGTATGACCAACGACCGGGCGACACCTTTGAATGCGATTTTTGGATACTTGAGATTAGCCTTGTCCAAAACTACATTGTTGTTCTTCTCGATCATACTAAGTGCCGTGTCTTCGACCATGTCTCTGAGACTCTTTCCGTGCTTAGTCAATTCAATTGCGTCCGGATGAAACACCACGTCATACACGTCGCACGGTTTGTGGGCCTTGTCGTAATCTTGGCGCACCGGCGACAGGCAGTGTGGCAGGGACCAATGATCGCCGCCGGTGCCGGAGCGGCTGGTCGGTTTCTGTAGCACATCGCAACAGCACACGTTTACGAACACCTTTCGTACGCCGTTGGCGCTTGTCTTCAACACGTATCCGGGCCGAGGACGCACGAACGTCACACTGGTTCCGCGTTCCAGTTCGTACTGTTCGATCTCCCGTTCGTACTGCGCTCGGTTCTCCGGATCGTTGATTTCGTCCACATACTCGCACAGCAATCTCCGGAACTGTTCATTCTTCAAAGCTTCACCGATACTGTCTAATTCCTGTTTGGTGATGTCCAGATCCTCGAGCTTTGACTGTCGACCACCAGTGGCGTCGTTCATAGCTCGACCACTAAAGTTTTTTTGCTATGGTCGAATAGTCGTCTACGAGGTAATAACGATCGAATCGGAACGTGAATACTACGTCGTTTGCGCAATAATGTTTATTATTTACGTTATCCGTTCGCTGCAAACCAATCGGTAAATATTATTGCAATTATAGTATTGGGTATTATTGATAAGTAGGTGGTACAATAGTGTATAGTGTGTACCAATTTATATGTCTACTACTACTAACTATTAATCGTATTGCGGCAGACTACGAGTTACGATTACTGTGACCGTCACGGAACTACGGAAGTAGCGTAATAAAAATACTATAATGTTTAAACGAGCATTGTTCATACTTACACCATAGATACGTTATCACTTATCAGTAGAAAACCTCCCGGCCGGCAATTTTCGTCATAGAGTAGTGACAAGGTGTATTGATATATCAATACACCTTGAGTAGAGAGTATCAAAACCATGTTTACAGCTGTTTTTCGTTCCAATAATACAATTTCAGATATTATCTATTTTTGTTATTGCGATTTACGATTTCAACAATGAGAATGACAATTCTCTTTGATAGTTTGATCAATATCGGCTCCTGTCCGAGTGTCTAGACATTTCGTTAGTTCATAACAATGGATATTTTAAGGAATTATCACTGGGCGACATTAAAAAAAAAATTTCACTCTACATGTCATAATCAAAATCAACAAATATTATGAGCCTAAAAAAACTTTTTTGTATTAAATATATAAAACATTACCTACATCTAACAATACTATCACAACTCACAACACATAAGTAAGTAGGTACAAATAATTTATGAGTTAAATTTATTCTTTATAATTAAAAAAGTGGAATCAATTGTTAATGGCATACAGTACACACTAGATAGTAGACATACTGTATTAAGTTTAAGTCTAAGTATAAAAAACCAAATTTTAAGTTGTTTTATACTTATCAAAAAACGAAAGTTGTTGTATATGTTGAACTTTGAACTTTAAACCTCTAGCAGTTTCCAACCTTTTTTTACGGCGTGCTAAATCTAAGATATGTTTATTTATCGCGGCCCAACATTTTTCGAGAAATAAGGAAGTAATTAAATTGAAGAATAGGCAAGATTCAATATTATTTACCTATTATATTACAGTATAGGTACTTGCGCAGTTAGAAAAACCCATCGATTACGATTCACGAGCTCAATGAATAACATCAAATGAAAAAAATAATAAATGAATTTTATTTAACTAATTAAATATAGAAACTATTTTTTTATAATATATTAAAACATAAATTAGCGGCCGTAGGTTGACTAGGCTGGACTGGTTGGAGACTCCTGGTTTTAAAAGGTTTAAAGTGAAGTATAATTTAGCTAATAGCTTGTAAAAACAATAAATAAAATAAAATCGAAAACAATTAATTTGTAGATATTTGCCGGAACGACTGAAGACTAGATGAAACATGCGCATTGTCGTGTGGGATTAATTGTTTTCTTGCCTTATTATTCTATAGGTATTGGGTACCTTCGGTAAACGGTCTCTCAGATTTTCCATTCTCAATAATTATTAAATTTGTACATCCAAAATTCAAATTATCAAACGAAATTATATATATATATATATATATCTATATCTATATACATATATATATATATATATATATATAAGATATAAATAAAAGAAATATTATTATTAAATAAATTATAAAATAATTTCAAACATTGTCATTTTTAAAAAATATCGTTGTCATCCAGTACATTAGTTAAAATATCCATTGATTCATAATTTTTGTGTTTTTAAAACAGCAGACAATATAAGTACTTATTATTGTAAATTTGCTATAGAACTTATAACTTAGGTTTCTAACTATTTAGGTTTTAGATATAATACATTATACATAATATATAGTACATTTGCTATATTGTATAATTAATCTTGGTTCGACGTTAACCATAAAATATACGCCTTCTTGACGCGGTTAGATCGTAGGTCTCAATAATATAACCTTAACATTAAACCAAAAAAATGTTTTCTCGCTTCGCTCCAATACAGTTACAAACCTCGTTAATAATTACAACTACCTAGACAAGTATTTTTCAACAACTATCTCAATGAAACCACACAATGATCAAATATTTTAAATATGGTCTTTCTATCTGATACTGGTAATTGGTTCTTAAAATATTTTTTGATAATTAGCTAATAATTAGTACATATTATCTGAGAAATTAAAATACAAATATACTGAGCATTTTATTTTTATCGCCGAAAATTCTAATAGGTATACGGGACTATACGGCCGTATATCCGCGTATCGTCGTTAATTTAAAGAATATACGCTAAAAAAAAATTTAGAGAAATGAGTATACCCCCGTATACCCCCGTATCCCCTGTATACCCCCTAATACACAACTATGAATTCGATACCTAAACATACATGATAATATTTAGTACTTACCTATTACCCGATCCAAGCTCTAGTTGTTTAGAAAGATCGTCGCTTGTTCACTATAGTTTATTTTTAATTTTATATCAATTTATTATTTAGTACTTTGTAAATTATATTTGTTTTTTAAAGTACATATCATCTGCAGTTATTGCCTATTTGGCAATAGTCCACGCTATCTGTGTCATAACAACAATTTTAAATATCATGTTAATTATATAAAATATAGTAGCTAATAAATAAATTATTCAATAAAAAATTATTTACGTCACAATGATGATTAGTATTTGGAGGACGTTGTCGAGTTGTTATTTTTATTATACGTTACGATTAACCACGGAATACGAATTAAGTTATAATGTTAGATTATGAGTACATTGTTACTAGTACTACTAGTTACTATAATCAGTGACGCATTAAGCCAAATTGCCGCCCGGGGCAATATAAAATTTGCTGCCTCTACATATTTTTAAAAAATATATGATTTTTCACTTCTCTTTTTTCGTTATCACAAACACAGCAGAAATATATTTTAATTCGTTTCTCCGTTAGTTTTAAAATATTAAAAAAAATAAATATTAATAAATATTTTTTAGTATTAATTCATACTTGAATATTTTTTTCAAACACATTATTTATTAAATATTCATAATATAATTAATTAGAATTATAATTAAAAATTAAAAATAGTTAATTCGTAACGGAAAACGTATAATACTATAATATTATGATATATTTTCTAAAAATCTGCCGCCCCTCAAATCACTTTAAAATTGCCCCCCCTGCCCCCGCTAAATGCGGCTCTGACTACAATGTTATATACAACTAATAGGTAGATGGTCTATTTTAAAATGTATAATGTATATAATACTAGCTTATAATAGTACAATACCGATTATACGCGCGGTCCGTGCGTATAATATGTATTATTAATAAATAATTATTATCGACAGTTACTAAAAGATTAACAGTGAACTTCGTCCGGATTACAGTTATAGGTGGCTAGAATTGAATATATTTATCGTTGTATAAGTCTTCTAATTTGTAAGAAGTAAGCTAGGTTTGTTTTGTTGGTAAAATTTGTACTAATTATTATTTGGAGCTCTGATAAATATCTGGTGTTTATTTTTTAATTTAAAAATTTCTCAAAAGCTGACTATATAGCTGATCTTGAGTGTTTATAAGTTATAACAGTGGTTTTTTAAGATTTTTTAAAACACGACACACTCTTCTCAAAATGTTTACAAAACCTAGTGCCGGATTAAGACCGACCATAGCCCTAGGCAAACATTTTTTTATGGCCCACCGTATTAAAATTTAAGACATTTACCACGAACGCCCGGTCAAACTGCTACAGTGCTACTATTAAAAAAATAGCCCCCTCTGACGGCCACTATTATCCAGACATGTGCCTACCCTCCTATATGTTTTAGCCATGAGAGTTTTTTTCTTCAGCAAAGACCTTTTTTGTTATTACTATTTAATGGTATTTTATGTCTAATTAAGAATGTCTGCGAGATATCTATTGAAAACCACTGGTTAGGAGGGGTGCATATCGATTCCGTCGATTTTATATCGACTCCGCCGACTATTAATCCCCCTTTCCCCATTGTATATGTATTTTAAAATGTATAGTCTATTTAGAAAGTATAATTTACACAATATAATATATAACTATAAATTATAACATTAGTATTTAATTAATATATATATGTGAATATATTGTTAAATGTATAATCTAAATTGTATGACATATGACCAAATATGATCAAAAGTAGTTACAATTATTATCATTTTATAAAATTTAGATTATACACTTACAATATGTTCACATTTACATATTAATTAGATTATGCATTTTCATTTTGAATTATATAATTATATAATTGGGGGGAGGGGGAAGAACAGTGTCCGGCGGAATCAATGTGTAGATTTTATAAACAGTAGTCGGCGAAATCAATAAATCCCCGTTAGGAGCGTATAGATAATTATTATATATTATTAATAGAGGTGTTTCAACTTTGATTTATTAGTAATACACAAAAAACAAATATAAATATATAGGTATATGGTATATTAATAAAATATTATCATTAATTATATTATTTTAATTATTTTTAAAAATTAAGCGCTATACAAGTAAACGTACCATGAGCTACGTTGTGTATTTGTAAACGATCAACAATAAAGTCTCCATAATATTTAGAAGGGCTAATCCAGTTAATTGATTTTAACTAATGGAATTATTCGAAAATACGTCTTTAGGGCCGGGGCTATAAACGGCGTATTTTGCCACGTTTTTCGTCGAATTCAAGATTCATTGTCTTATATCGGAGTAGTAATACGCCGTGTTTTCATCCGCGACGGAAAATGCCGCGTATAGCCCCGGCCTAAGCGCTTTAATGTTGAAAAAGAATGTTCTGCACTCATAGTTGACACAAGAAGTGTCTAAAATTTTAAGAAAAATATAAATAAGAGAAAACAATTATTTATTGCACTTTCCAGTGTTTTAATTGCATTTAATTCATAATTTATTTCTTCTCACTTTTTAGTTCATAGTTGATACTTACAAAATAGATTTTCAAGTTTTTCATTTAGCTGATAATGTATGATTGATTATTGTCGATTTGTTTTTAGCACCATTCTTATTTTTCAAACCAGGATCTATTGTCTGGTCACTAGACTCTAGTGTTTTTTCTAAATCATAAATTATAGAATGTGTCCATAATATTATATTGATCCTTAAATCACTTTTATCAATACAAATTGACAATTGTATAAAATCGTTAAAAATGACAAGAAACCATATAATCTTCGAAAAATAGCGACACCAATTCATAGTCATGTGAATTAGCACAAATAGACAGAAATATTGAATGTAGCATGTTGGTACTACGTACAATAGTGAATAACTGGTATAAACATTATATAACTATTATAATTTATAATATTTTAAGGTAGTAAAAAATTGATGTTTAAATTATTAAAACTAGGGTCTTTATTTTAAATTAAAGGTAGGTAATAAATATATTTTTACAAGTTAGATACTTGTTAACTGGGTCGAAATTATTATTATTTAAAATTCAGATAAATGGCATAATAATGAACATTACCTTAAAAAATGTTTTGTTTTTTTAATTTATAAAAATTATTATGTAAGTGGTTATAAAATTTGCCTTTTTATTATAAAATAATAATTATAATGTATATAAATACAATAAACATATTAAATGCGTATTAAAAATCATAAATTCATCTGCAGAATGTTTATTCTATATACATTTTAATAAGGCACTACTATACAATATTAATTATTATTTTAAACTTCGCTTTTTTTGTATTTTTTTAAGAGTGTTTTCCTGCAGTTTTCGGCAATAATGGCGTGTATACCTAATATCTAAATAATTTATAGTTTTTTTTTATTGCTGGTATTACATTAGGTCGTGATGTTCAGTGTTTACTGTACTACACATACAATATACATCTGTGCAATGTAGATACCTACTATATATAAAAAAAAATAGTGCATATAGTGTAGAGTACCTATCTACTACCTTTTAACTATTTTAACGATTAACGACAAATACTAACTACCAGGGCAAAAATATTATTGATCTTTTTATTACCTTTTATATTTTCAGTTTTTAGTAAGTATCTATATAAAATACTATTGATTAAATATAATATATATCATATATATATATTACTATATATACATCAATGATGTACCCCTCCCCACTCCCAATAACATTTGTGCAATGGCATATATCTTGAGAACATTTTTAAGGGGGAAACATGAAATATTAAATATCTTACTAAAACTTTATAAAAAAAAATCCAAAAGTAATCCTTTAAAGACTTTATAGCAATACAATATTTAACGAGGAAAGCACTCTCCTAGAGGGGGAATACTTCTGTTCCCATTATAGCCTATAGGCTATAGGTATACCGTATAGGTCACTGCAATGCGTGTATTTGGGTAAGTATAAACCTTCGAAAGATTAATATTATATGAGATATAACAATGCAATCATACAAGTGAATACTTATTGATAGAACACCAGGTAACATAAAACAAATTGATATGCAAATAAAAATAAATAAATAAAAAATAAAATTATGTGTACCTCACAAACAATTATATATTTATAAATTAAAATTTGAATTATTCCTTAAATTAATTAAAAATAATCCCCGTTAAATAGGTGTACACTACGTAATGAAAAATCAGAAATCTAATATTAACACGCATAATCTCAGAAAAATATTAGCGGAGGGAGGGGAGCATTTTAACTTTTAATAAATAATGAATCGTTCAAAATATTTAATATAATTTTAATCAAAATAGGTACATGTATTTAAAGGGACACATTATTTTTATTTATTTTTTTTGTAACGATCATATTTAAGTCTTCGGAGTATTACAATCTGCGTGTCGCGCATTCTGGCCTTGGACGTCATTTACGGAGCTATAAAAAGAGCCGCGCTGCACATTTCCGCATCTCATCACGGTCTATCGTACTCGTACATCGCCATATCCTCATATTATATCGCGTAGAGTCCGTCCTTCACCCACCCGTCCACCCACCGACTGTTACCCTTCTACACGATTGCGACGACGACGACGACGACGACCGTTGAATGCCGATACCGCCGTCCAACTATACCACCCACGCCGTAGTGCGATAGCAGACCGACGATGATGATAATGACAATAATTAATAATATTAAATAATAATAATGACGACTGGTCACCCACCGACGGTAAACACGATAAACGAAGACCGGCCTTGCTCGCGACGAACGGCGTGCACATTAACATGGTAATATTCGTAAGCAATAATAATTATTTTATTTTTTCTCTCGTAATTTCGAATCCGCGCACATGACAAAATTGACAACAAATTTCATTTCGTCGTGCGCGCGCAGCACTTGAATAATAATAACAACGACGTCACGATAATAAGTATCCGCGCGACGGCGGCAGTTCGCGTTTAGTACGGTTACCGTCGACTCTTTACTTTTAGTTTCGTGGCCACTAGCCGGTGAGTTGCCCGAGTAACTTCGGCAGTCAGCACTTAGCAGTCGATGCTTGCCTACGTGTGACGGTATGGATGAACGCGACGATTTATTGGCGGATGGCGGAGGGATCGACGTACAGTTTTCGGACGTGTCGTACTCGGTATCCGTCTGGACTCCAGGCAGGATATTCGGACCAGGTATATAGACAATGATGACAATGATAAACATGATAAATTATAAGGACCTTTATTGTATTTGGTAATTTTAAAATGTCAACAACATTCGGATAATATAGATTTCCGAAATATTATTCGGTCATCCGGATATGAATATGATTTGATACTGTAGTAAGTTTCGGTGAGACTATCGGCTGATGCATTGACGTTATAATTCATATGTAGGTATCAAATATTTTTAAAAACAATATAATATTCAAGACGGCATTGACGTCAACTATAATATTGGCTAGCGTTGTCCAAGGTTTTTCTGGGTGTTGTTTAAAGTTGTGTGCAATATTAATAATTATAATCGTAATAATTTGTTACATATTATAACAAAACCATAATTATATTTAATTAAACTCTTATAATACTAAACATGATATCACTTTAATAATTGAAGTAATTCAATTATCACATATATAACGACATTATATAAATTATTTTTTTAATCTAAATAATTTTCACAGTTTGTCGATTGGCCTGTAATTAAAAAATTTTAAATATAGAAAAATAATGGAGGGTTGTATCACCCTCAATGGTAGAAATTATTAACTTAATTAGTTCAGTAACTAGTAATTTTCTTAGTTTTATTTTCGATTCTATGATATAAAACATATGTATACTTTATCTAGAAAATAAATAAACATTAAAACAATCATTTTTGTGTTTATTTTAGAGAAAAAACAGATTTTAAGAAATGTTAGCGGAGCATTCCATAAAAAACAAGCATGTGCTATAATTGGATGTTCTGGATCTGGCAAGTCTTCACTGTTGAATTTCATTTCTGGTTATAAGTATGATCAAAAAAATCTATTATTTATTTGTCAAGTATAACACTATTTATTTTATAATTTAAATGTATTCATAGGACACGTGGTTACAAAGGAGATATAATTATTAATGGAGAGCCTCGTAATCGAAAACAGTTCATAAAACAATTGAGTTATATAATGCAAGAAGATAATTTACAACCTCATCTTACTGTTTTAGAATCAATGGAAATAGCTTCTAAACTTAGAAACTGTACTATACAACTTGATGTTTACCATAAAATTTTAGTAAGAAATTAAAATTAATATTTAATTACCTATATAAATAATATAGTTATGAATAACTAAAGTTATTTTAGTTTGACATATTAGACAAATACCTACTTAGTAATTATAAAAGTAATTTGAACAATATAAATAAGTATTTAGTTAAAAAATAATAAAAACAAAATGAGATTTGATTAACTTTTCTTTTTACTTTTCTAAATTTTCATCAATAAATAAGAATTAAAATATAAAATTGTGATTGTAAGTTATTAAAGAGTTTAAGACTTAGTTATTTTTATAAAATACTTTAATGCTTAACTAAGATAAAATCATATGAGTTGTAATGTTTAATTTATTCTTCAGATCAAAAGAATATTGGATAATTTAAAGTTGTCAGAAAAAGAACAAACTTTGGCCGGAAAATTATCTGGAGGTGAACGTCGTCGACTGTCTATTGCTGTAGAGTTAATACGTAATCCAAAAGTGATGTTTTTTGATGAACCAACAACGTAAATATTAATAAATTATTTATTGATGCTAATTGTTATTAAAATTATACTTTACTTTGTTTAGAGGTTTAGATGTGGTTTCTGCTAATTATGTGGTATCTATGTTAAGAGACCTAGCCAATTGTGGCAAAACAATTATATGCACTATTCATCAGGCATCTGCTTCTCAATTGGAAATGTTTAATGCATTATACATACTATCACCCACTGGTCAGTGCATTTACCGTGGACAGTCGTCAAGTCTTATAAGTTACCTATCATCTATTGGTCTCCAGTGTCCTTTACATCATAATCCTGCAGATTTTGGTGTGTTAAACTTTAATGTTGTTATCAATATATCTTATTATTCACAGCAATATTATTGATAATATTTCTATTTTTTAATTTATAGTAATTGAAGTAAGTTCTGGAGAATATGGTGATCACAACGAAACACTTGTAAAATATATCAATAATGGTAAATCAAACGACTGGAATAATGACAAAAGTATTGAAAACAGTGAGTAAAAAAATGTTATATTGTTATTTTATCATGTATTATTATTAAATATATTATTTTATATATAGCAGGTGTTCAAATGCAAAGCCATCGTTCTAATTATACTAGACATAAATGCATCTCAAAGTTTTTCAATGAACTACGGATACTAATTAGTAGAACATTAATCATCTCATCTAGAGACAGTGTTTGTATTTTACATCTTTAATAAGAGGTATTCTAGTCAAAAAGGCTAATGAATAAATCAAATGATTACATTTTTGTATTAATATAGTTATTAATTGAATAATATATTTTGATTGATGTCTCTATTACTACATAATAAATATCATACATAATCTATACATAACCATATATATTTCTCATATTTTTTTAGGACTTTATCAGAGTAAGAATATTTGTACCTCTTTTAATGAGTTTTCTGTTTGGTTCAGTATATTTAAATATTGGCAAAAGTGGTTCGTTCACACGGGATAATGTAATAATGTTATACTTCAGTATGATGGCCATTGTTTACTTATCTGCCTACTCAATGTCTATAAAATGTGAGTGTTATTTTACTTCAAAATACATAAATAATACCAATTTTTTATTTTTATAATATTTTTAGTTCCAATGGAATTGTTACTTATGAGATTAGAATATTTCAACCAATGGTATTCACTTCGTTCATATTACACGTGTGTGACATTAATGGATCTACCTTTACAGGTTTGTAACTCATTATTTTATTTATATTAATTATTAGAGTAAAGCTTTGTAATATTATACATATTAATAAACATTTACATTTTGAAAGGCAATGAACTGTCTGTATAATTTATTATAATGTACATTACAGTTAACATATTATATGCTTATTATAATTACTAATATTGAATTGGTAATTGGTAATAATTACACAAAAATCTATTCTGTTAAAGGTTTTATAATTTTGTTGAAAATTGGAGTATTATTTATTATAATTATAGAACCATACACTAAACATAAAAAATAATTATAAAAATTGATGTTTAGAAAAAAGAAAAATATTTAAAACAAATCCATTAATAATTACTTTAAATAAGAACTGTGTATTTTAAAAGAATTTCAATTATATACTATTTAAGAAAAACATATAGTGTGGTATAATATTTTATTTTGTTTGATAATTTAGTTTTTATGTATTTTTAGATTATATCTACGGGACTGTTTTGTATTGTAATTTATTTAATGACTGGACAACCATTTGAATTATTCAGATTTTTAATGGTTTTTTTAATGTTGATTGTAACTGGTTTAATGTCACAAGCAACAGGCATGTTGGTTGCAATTTTATTTAAGAATTTTCTTGTAAGTTGATTTTTATATTTTAATCAAATATTTGAAGTAAATCTTTAAATCACTATGTATACCATTTTGATCGTAGATAAATACTATTGTTATATCTTCAATTATTTTACCAATGACAATATTTGCGGGCATTATGTTACGTATTAATGACACACCAAAAATATATAGTTGGATTTATGATATATCCATGTTGAAACATTCTATGCAAGGTATTTTACATGCTATATATGGTTTCAAAAGATCTGCGTTGCCATGTCCAGAAGTAAGTTGAAAATTCATAAATTTAGTACAATAAATTATTTTTTTTAATTTGTAAATGTTAAGAAAAATAATATATTATTTATTTATATTAATTATTATTATAAAAATTGAAGTCTTTGAACAGTTTATCATCATTTTGAAAGGTTAATTCATGGAATTATGATGTCAATTATTTAATATTTTAATGTATTAAAAGTTTAGATTTTTTTGAACCTATAAATATTGATATACATCTCAATATGATAAACAGATTCAGAAAGTTTTGTTGTAGCATCCTTTTGATCTGAATATAGTGCAATACCTTAAATAACTAAAGATAATTTTTATGTTACAAAACATCTTAAATATTTCCTTCATTATGACTATTGCATGTTTAAATTACGTATAAACATATATTTTAATCATATTTATATAATTGTCTTGTAGATATATTGTTACAATGGTTCACCAGAATTAGTTCTCAAGGATGTAAGTATGAGTGAAAATATATTTTGGACGAGTATTGGATATATCACAACTGTATTTTTATTTCTTAAAATGTGTACTTATGTTATTTTAAAACATAAACTTTCTTGATAAAAATAATTTATAATATTAGATTGACTTATATTTGTCACTAGTCGATGTTGGTAATTGTTAATAATCCATTTTATCTGCATAAAATATATTTTTCATAGTTTAATAATATTATATCCTTTGATAAGTCAAATAATTGAAAAAAATGTATAGTAATTATATTTATTAAGAATTGTAAACATAGCTATAGATTATATATTATAGTCATGAATTTAAGGTGTAGTAATTATGAAATGGAAGAATAGATGATACCCATAACTGACCTTGATGCAAAACATTTTTATAATGATTTTGCCTTTTTTTTATACTACCTATGTAATTATAGTAAATATTCAAGTTCATATAAGTCTTTAAAAATAATATACTTCCCTAATTACGGCATATCTCTTAAACAATATTCTTACTGTGCAACTGTTTTATGGTTTATTAGATAAATTATTGTTATATATTTTGAGTTAAATAATAATCCATACAGTAGGATGTTGATAATCCAAACATTTTTCTCTAAAAATAATGGTGGTTGGGTAAATAACAAATTTAAAGACAGTGTTTTTTTTTTTCAAAAGTATTTTGCTAAATTAGCATACAATTATGGATACAAATTAATGATTTAAAATTTTAAACTGTATAATAGTATATGATACACATATTGACCACAACTGTTGAGTTAGCTTCATTTGTGTGACAACTGAATTTGATTGATTTACCTATCAATTTTATTTCTAACACTGTAAAAATGAAACCTAATTGAACCCAATGGTTCTTCTTAGTTATTAGTAGGGACTAAGAAATCCAGTACTCAAGTACCTCATCTGAGTATCCACTTAAAATATTATAACATTATTGATTACAATTTTTAAATAAATAAATATTCAATTCAAATTTTGCCAAAAATGAAACCAATATCTTAATGGTAATTTGTCATTAGGATTACAATTGTTCTACTTTAAAGGGTCACAGTTATAGTTTGAAATCACATTCAGACAATAAGTCAACACAAAGTTACTGTTAGAAAAGTGTTAAAAAAAATGTTTTCAGTGATTATGTTGCTTTGGTCTGAATGTGGTTTAATTACTACACACATACAAATATTATTATTAGAATGTTTATGTTATTTATTTGGTGTTTTTGTTAATTAGTGATTTATTATTGTTTTTTTTTTTTTTTGTTAATAGATCTGATTGAGTGCTTAAAAAATAATTTGTGTATTTTTTTAAATTCAAATTTTTATTTTTATCTGCATAGACTAAAGATTATAGTTAGTATCCACTTCTTTGTAACATGAAATCTCTTGATTTCTGATCTCAAAACCAACGAATTTATAAACATGTATTTTATTTTATTATTCCATAATAAATTGTTTTGCTCAAATTATTACTAATTGTATCATTTATTATGTTCTATCTACCTATTAAAAAATTGTAGTTACTTTAAAAAAAAAAAATAATGCTTGTTGTTTTTATCTGATCCATAAAATTAATATTAGATTGCTGTCAAAAATATAATAAGTGTGTCGAGGTTCAGAGAAATGACCTAGTTTTTAGTGAATATTAGTTAATTATACTAATATCGTTTTTACTCTGCCATTTCTTATTTCAGATTAAATGTTCTTTAATATTTTATATAGATATACAGTTATGGTGCAGTTTGAAAGCAATGAATAACATTAAAACAATAATAAATTTATAATATTGAAATAACTGAAAACATTATTGTAAACCATTCTTCATCTTTACTTGATAAAGTATATTTAAGAATATAAAATTTCAGTGGTTAAATTGTAAATTGTAATACTCTATTTTTAAATTAACGCTAATATATTTTGAAATACTTAAGGGTAGTGCAAAACAGTTAGAACTGGTAATTAAAATAAATGAGTGTTTGGTATGATTATAATTATAATCATAATCATTGGTCATAAACTCAACAGTAAACTACTTCTCTCACCATCCACTTGAATACTTTTTACCTAATTAATCACAAAACCAACTAATGCATTATTCTATATTTTCACTTTTTTTTTTTTAACCGTTTTGATACTTATTGATTATAATACCCGAATACCCATATGTATTATGCAATCATTTTAACATAATTAATTATTTTAAGAGGTTTGTTAGAGTAGTAACACACATTAAACAAAAATTTGTTTTTTTTTTTGGAAAAAAATACATTTAGAATTTTAGAATGACAATGTATTTTTTATTTCATATTCCAAAGTAGATTATTTAGAAAATTTAAAATTTTAAAACTAATAATGGACCAACATTTTATAGGTTATTTTTAGTTGCATTCTACTTCCTTAATTAAACTATACTCATACTTAATTTTTTCAATCAATATAATTCCTTAAGAAATTACCAATTTTTTTTTTTTATAGCCATATAAAATTACAGAAATGATGGTTTTTAACATTTCTTTATCGTAATAAAAAAACACTAAAACAAAATATTAATTTTATACACTCATAAGTCATAATAAATAAACAGCATTTATAGTGGAAATAAATACAATTTCAATGGACTTTCAATTTAACAATTAATTAATTTTGTAATCAAACCTAGAACATCAGTAATCGGATGTTACGATAAATTTTAAGACTCTATTACATTCACATATAAAATAATTGATATTGACATTTGGTATGCAAGAACAATATCTAATAACTATTAAAAGTATCTTAAAAACAATATTTCTTTTTATTTCTTACTTCAAAAAAATCCAGAGTAAAAGTTTCACTTTTGAAGTATTTGTAATATATAACAAATTATTAATTTAAAGGCATTGTAATTTAATCCTACTCATGCATGAGGCTATGAACATTTGCTCGAATTCTGAATTGAACAGGTATAACTTTTATTCATATTATTATTTTAGCAAAACTTAGTCTTATAATACTATGTATTATTTCCCAGTACCGCCACATTAATTGTTAAAGACGACTGGGGCTAAACATATTTTCCAAATAATAAGTTTAATGATACTAAAAATAGTTGATGTCGTTTTTAGTATATGAAAATCATAACATCGAAGGGCAATATGCAGCACTGCTTCTCAGCATTATAAATATGGTTTGATTTATTAAATAATAACACATTGATTAAGATTTTTTTTTTTTTATTATCCAATAAAAATAGATAAATCTTACACGATGTCAACTAGAACCTTAACTTTTGGAAGAACCATTTGTTCTTTCCAGACTTGAATCTGTAAACAAAATATAATTAGACATTAATGAAGTATATTTTAAATGCACTAATATATTATTTTAATATGTTTGTTATTATAGATGTTGAAAAAAGAGTATTAATATAGAATTTCTATCTATACCATGCAGTTTTTGTTACTTTATATTAGAATACAATACATATAATACATTCTTGGAATCAGATAATTTTATAACCACATACAAAGGGAAAATGTTAATGATCATAGATACTTTCTTAAGATTTATTGGGTACAGAATTGAATACTTAAAAATTTAATAAAAGAACACATTGTGTTTTTTCTTTAAATTTGATAATAGGTCAACTCAATATTACTATTTAAGCTAACAAAATTTAGAAACTAGAACTTACATTTTGTTATATAACTAAGATGGACCTTGAGGTTAGGACATCTATTTAAATATTTTTATTTAAGAAAAATATAATATTAAACAAAAGCAAAAGATTAGCTAAACTTGTTTAAAAATTAAACCAATGACTAAATGACAACATATAATATCACAGAAAGGCTGTTGTAAGAGCGACATCATAATGTCTATGTACCCATGTTAACAGATGAAATAATGTTGATTGAAAAACAGTTAAATTTAATGTTTACACAGAAGTCTCAGAGGATTATGCGTAGCTAAGATTGTGGTTGTATTTCTGAATTGAAGCTATTCAATCAATAAACGCATGAAATTTGACATGGGCATTTTAATGGTATCACAAAAATATTTACAGTTGTGGTTAGAAATTACTTAATGTTAAAATTTTAGCAATCTAATCAGGGATACTATTATGCTAAAACATCCTATAATCTATTATGGGACGTGGAAATAAATTGAAATATGTATGTAATATAAAAAATATGAACTAAAATGAATTAAGTTTTGATAATCTATTGGCTATGTATATGGTTTATAACATAGATAGATAGGCAATAGTTCTTGAACTTTTAATTTTAAACACTCCATACAAATTGGAAAATTTGATGATTATTGTTATAGTGGATTTCAGAAATTGAAAAAAGGTATTTACATTTAAAATAACACTTCAATAGCCTAGATTTTTATAACTCAGAAATGAATGAGCATCAAAATTAAGAAAAATTACACAAAATTGTGATTTATTTAGTCGCCGTAAAGCAGTTGGCTATTATACTTTTGTTTCATAATGAACTAATGCAGTGGTAGATTAGACACCTCCATACTAAAATTACCCAAATAAAACCAAGTTAATTTAAAATTGTCTAAATTTATAAGTGCATATTATGATACCATGCAATTTAGGCATAACATGAATTAAAAAATATTTTATCTTACTTCTCTTCAAATTTAACTCTAGTCTGGAAACGGTATTTCTTTTTTATCATAGGATCTTTAAGATCTTTAGGTGAAACCTTGTCTACTGTAACATCTTGAACTGAATATCTAGTTGGCATGAGGTGATTGTAATTGAGTACCTGAAAAAACCATAGGTAATGAGATTAAAATGATAGGATTAATATAAATTTATAAATGGTTTTTATTTTATTACTACGAGTACTGATATACATAAGCATTTTTTTAATTTAAATTTTAAGTAATAAAACATCAGACTGAAACTTGTAGGTGGATAGTAAATAAATGTCTATAAAATGTTCATATAGATTAGTTTCTGCTAAGTAATTAAAAAAGATACTTAATATATTAATGCCTTTAAGGACATTTAATACCCACACAGTATTATCAGCTCAATACAAACTATAACATGTGAAATTTTTAAATAGCACAACCAATTTTAATATTATTAGCTTTAATATCAAGCTGTGTACAGAGAAATAGGATACATTTTTAAAAATGTCTCCTTATAAGGGGTAATGTAGTGTAATTCCAACAACAAATGTATTTTGGTCAAGACAGTGGCTTAATAATTAACAGTTAATCAATGAGTTACTTTAACTTTGAGGTAAAATTTTTGTTTGTGTTTATACAAGTAATGAATATGTAAAATATAACAGTATATATTCATACCTAACTTACTTGATAAAAACTTTAATATTATAAAAAAGAAGACACATATTTATGTTAAAGTTAATATACAAAATTTATATGACTGAATGTAAATTGGTTTTGTTGAAAGTTTGTAAAATGGAATAATACATCACATAGGTACAGTATCGCCAAGAAAGTATGTCCTTTTAAAAATTAAATTTGTATAGAAATCTTTTATGTTTAAATAAAAGCTGATAATTTAACAGAAGGTATTTCTATTTGGAACACAACTATGAATTTGATAATTTCAATACAACAATCTGGAAGACATGTATTAAAAGCATAAAATAGAATATTGCTGAATAATTTCAATTAAAATATACATGTCATTGTAATAACACGAATGTATTTGCTATTAGTAGTACTGACACAATGTTTTCAGATTATTAATAATTATAAAAGATCAATCAACCTTCATATAAATAGTTAATAAACTATAAAATTAATAAGGATCAATGGCTAAACTATCCTTGTATTCAAGCAATTAACTGTCAAAAAAAAAAATTAAATCATACATACGAGTAGGATGTAGCAATATTATAATATATATCAAATAACAAGTCTTACTTTCAGGAAAGGTTTGATTTTGGATCGTTTTTTTAGTTTCTCCTGTGACATGCGTTTGGTGACTTTCCGAGGATAACGATCTATACCAGCTACCAATGCATGACCATACTGTCTTTCTGCTGTACCTTCATCGTAGGTCTTCATTATGACAGCTTTTCGGCCGGCGTATCTACCAGATAACACCAGCACGATTTTACCAGATTTCATTATTTTACCCATTGTGCCGATTTGTGCTGAAATTGCAAGTAAAATAGAATATTAATATTAATAATATGTCAAACGTAACGCACATATGTACAAGGACAACGTTGTGAACGAAATGTGCGAAGTGTTCGCTGAAATTTTTTGTAAATTATTTAATTATTTTTTCCACAGACAATTATTCTTATAATAATAATAATATACTCGGTCTCAACTTTTGCTGAAAATTAGAAAATTAGTGTTAGATATTAGTTAGGTATTCATATCGTGGCACGTTTACGTCGGAGAACTGACAGGTAAAAACAACTCTGGTAATAATAAATTTGTCTTTCGTGGATTTTGTTCACAACGCGCCTTGACTGGTATATTTAACAGAAACGCGTACACAAAGGCAAATAAAATGCTGTTCAATAGTTAAAATAATTTGAAATTACTTACCACAAGACTACGCGATTCTTACACGAGGGCAGGCTACGAACGCCAAAAGAGAGAAGAGAACTATTTGTTTTCAACAGGATTTTGAGGTTACGAACGGAGTACCAGTTTTACCGACTCGTGACTGTCGTGACTCCGCCTGGCGCTTGGAAGAAATGACAAACGCTGGCTAACAATCATATGTCCGGGAATTCAGTTTGTTCGTCCATGAACTCTTTCACCGCCAATGTTTGATTACCGTGGAGTCAATTCACATAAATATTGTACCAAATCATAATATAATAAATAATAATTATTAAACGAATAATCAATTTATTCTCGCTCTTCAATATGTTATTACTTATATAAGTAAGTCAAAGCATAATTTATAATATTATTTGGCGATTTAAGTGGTTTATGACTATATAAACAATAGGTAATACACTAGTCACTAATACCGAAATATAGCCATGTAGGTATATTATACTGAAATACTGAATGGGTGGGCTATTAGTTGCGTCTGTTTTTTGAATTGAGACCCGAAAGTTTTTGGGGTAAATATTAATTGCGACTTGTGGCCCAGGTTGTTTTAACGTATACATACAAATTATTGCAGCCTAGATATTTAATGGATACTTGGTAATTCAAAATATATATTATATATTATGAAATATCTAATACTATATTTTTATATAATTAATTTCTTTTTTGTTAATACTATAACGTAATTATAAGCTTTCTGTCTCTCTGTAGCATCATCAGCTAGTACCTATTACCTATTTACTGCAAGTGGGTTAAAAATTGTGATTTATTTTTATTTAAATTGTTATAAATATATTTTAAATAGATATGTTGTAATTTTGTTAGATTATTCCATATTGTAATACAATAATATAATGTAATATATATATAATATATTATATTGCTACAAAAATATGGGCATAACCCAACGAAATTTTTGACATAGATATTAAAAAAAAAAAAAAATGATAATTTAAATAAAAATAAAACACGATTTTTAACGTAGGTATAAGTTACTTTGTTTATAGTATAACTAATGAATGTTTATTTGTCTATTAAATCTGTTCTGTAATTATTTTAAGTTGAATACATTTTAGTTTAATTTTTTAATATAGGTGATAGATCTAAGGCCTTATTTATGTATTATTGTGTATTTTTAAAACATCAATATACACAAAAATATTTTACCATACGCTAACTGCAGAACATGCTATTTTTTAACTTGTATAATATGAAAAACAATACGTATTTCTAGCTGTTTATTATTATTATTTATTAAACTAATTTAAACAGGTAACGTCGTAAGGGTAATATAATAAGTATGTTTGATACAACTTTAAATGATTAATAATATCTACATTGATCGCAACTATAATTATAGATATATAACGAATGAAAACTATTCATATTTTTTCTCATTGTTCTTTGGAACGAAATTAGTACTCACTATTCAGCCATTAAACCATTTATTAAGTGTCAATACATCATAATTTATATTTTGTTATTTTACTGTACAATTGTATCTATAATATTAACTAAATAACTAATGTTGTTTACTGGATATCATATACTTAAGTACAGTTAAGTAGGTGTCTTTTACATTTTTAATTTTTCCTATACACCACTAAGTATAATGAATAAAATGTTCAATAATTATAATTCATCATAGGACTTGAAAATATTGTTTAATGTTTATATATCTACTATCTATCACTTTCAGTCTTGGAATACACAATTGATAGGATTCAGGAGTAATCAAGTACCTATTTAAAATACTATTTCAATTTGCTTGAATGAATAATATTGGCTATTATAAACAACTTTTGAAATAAATAATAATTAATATTAAAATCTATATTCAATTTTACATAACACTTGTTAAATTTATCAATTGTTTTATATATTACTTTTAAATTTAAATTTTAATAAAAACACTATAATATAATATTGTATGGCCATAATAAAACAGGATAATAAGGGAAGGGAAATGATAAGTTAGTAAAAAATTTAACTTCATTCTAATCATGATTGATATTAAAAAATTAAAATCAAATAAAATATTGTAAATACAACTCAAATCATTAACAATAACCTTTTATATATTTTTTAAATAGGTCAATTATAGAATATTTTTGATTAATTTTACCAATATATCTTTAAAACCATTCTAGAAAAGAATAATTTATTTTGATAAATGAAAAACAATTTCAATTAACATAGTTAAAATTTCAAAATATAAAGGATAAATTACTTTAAATTACATACCAAGATTTAACGTGAATTTATTAAAAACATTATAATATTAAATAGTAATTTATGTATTGAATTGATTAATTTCACATTATAAAATATATTTTTATTTGTTCAAATTATGAATTATCTTGAATTCCATACCACGGTTTTTTTATCTGAGTTTGATTATTACGCATAAAAATTGTAGTTTTTGGAGTAGAATCTGGTTTTAAAGTCCTCCAATTACCTTCTTCCTTATTCTTCTCAGAATTCACAGCCTGTTTATGATTGTTATAGGTCCACGATTCATTATATCCAATTTCATTACTATATTGTACAGTTTTAACTTTAGAATCATTTGTAAATTTAGCTCCAAAAATGTGTTCTTTATTTTTCATCAAATTCGATACATATAATTTATATGGCTCTAGAATTTTCATAACTTCTGTAACTTTTTTTTGATCATCTGTTGACAATGTTGTATTTTTTAAAGCTAAAGAAAGTTTTTCAGACAAAACATCTAACAAATTAACTTCTTGGTTATAGTTACTAAATTTGGTTCTATGTGTCTATAAAAAATGTTACAATATTTTTAGTACAATGAAGAATTAAATAAATTAGTTTTTTTTTATTCACCATAAGACTGTAAATACAAGTCACATTTTTAATGCTCAATAATGTTGGAATATATTTGAGTGCACTTATGAGATCATTCTTGGTTAAAATAAGATATGATATAATTTGACTTAAAAGTTTTTCTTGATGCACAGGGTGAGTAAACGTTTTTAATAAATCCACCAACATTTGTTCTACTGGAGCAGTTTTTGCATTTATTTTAAAGAATGTATAAATATAATCAATAGAACAACCAAAGCTTTTTACATCATAAGCTTTCTTAAGATGAAATTTGGCCTTTAAATAATCCTAGTGTAAAAAAAATAAATATAATTTTAAAAATATATTTATATTATCTTTTATATGATTAAACCAAATTTATAGAATAATAATTTATATATTATAGTGTATTCAAAATGAGATTGGTATGTATGGCCAAGTTATGCTCATAGGCGTGGCTTTGATCTATAAGACATGACGGGTGAAACAACTGTAGTTGACTTGGTGGAGAACGTCTTGTCTGCGTACTGCCGATAAAAACTGGTTGCCGCCACGTTTCGATTTCAATTTAAATAGACTATAATATAAGTTATACATTTGTAATTTTAGTCAAATTATATAGTAAGATACCTTTTTATTAAACAAATAGTAGTTTCCAATTGCTCCATGAACATAACCATTATCACTATGCTCTAATGCATCAATAAGTTGCTCCAAAATTATAGTAATATCATTATTATACTCTTTATTTTGAGCAATTTTTGATAAGCTAAGTAAACAATTTTTTAGTAAAAGAAAATTTTTTGTGCTGTCTATTACTTCACTGAAAACATATTTTTAATAATTCGAATCGTTAGAGAGAAAATAATTATCAAATATATTTTTTTTTTAACTAACATTAGTAATTTTAATGCTTCTTCTAGAATTTGATTTTTGGCATTTTTATTTTTATTCATGTTTTTACTCATCCTATGATATATATGAATTAAATGCAATTTATGGTGATCCTTGTTACCAAGTTTAACCGCCATTTCAGACGCTTTAATTTCTTGTTCAGAACATTCAAAATAATTGCCACATGTTCTTTGCCAATGTGTTAATACTCTAGCCATTAAAAAATACCATTCAGGTTCAGTTTCATTTAGTGATAATGCTTTAAGTGCACTATCTTTTGCTATTTGTGCACAAGGTAATCCATACTCATAAAAGAATAATGTTTGAATACCAAATAATCCAGCTTTATTTATATTATTCATATTAGTTGGCATGATAAAATGCTCTAATACCTAAAAAAAAAAAAAAAAAAACAATTAAACATTAAATATAATCAATAATATCAAAATAATAATAATTAAGAGTTGTATTAAAAGCAGAAATTCAGTTATATATTCATAGAGATTAAAAATCAAACAAATATTCCTTTAATGAATATACAAAACAACAAAGTATTGCTTTATAGTTATTATAACTTATAATAGCATAAAGTTAAGATTTTTGTTACATATTATATTTTTACAAACCATATTTTTAATTGAACATAATTGAAACAAATAACCTTTCATTGAAAACGTAATGTGATTTAGAGCTATCCTAATAGATTTTAAAAACAGATCATTATTTCCAATAGACGATAAAATGCTCTCAATTTCACCAATAATATTTAAAGCTTTATTTTCCTTTCCTTCGACAATATATTCATAACATATAACTATGTTATAACCAAATCTAAAAAAGGAAATTCAAATTAATAATCATTATAGAGTTAATTTAATTTATAATGTAGTTGTAGTGGCACAAAACTAATTTCATTAACTTGGTATATTTATAATATCTATACACAACCTTAATAATTGGTTAGAAAAATTAAATATTATATAAATCATACAAATCATAATAAATAAAATGACATAATACTTTATAATAATTTGTTAAGTTTCCTTACACAGGCATAGTAATAAAACTAAAATAAAATAATATTATTATTACCTTTAAGTACTTAATCATTGATAAAATGAAATAAAATGGTTAATGATGAGTTAGAGACCAAATATGAAAAATATTATCATACAGAATATCGTGAAAGAATAAAAGTCAAACTTACATACAGATAATTTTATGAAATAATAGATACTAACTATTAAGAATAGGTATAACAGTTTTCCTTTAAATTGTTTTATATTTGCATATAATAATAATCAAGGTTAAGCAATAGTGAGTTAAAAGTTAAAATTAAGTTAGGTATTTTTAATCAAATTACATAAAAAATAACTTTTTTTTAAAAGTAACTAATAACTTAATATTTTTACCAGGATATATGTTTTTTCTAAACATTGAATTAATTTTATAGCACCTAATGATAAATTAATGAAGTATAGATTAAACATTACACCCTTTATATTTAAAATATATTTCATTTAGAACAAATTATAATTTTTATTAAAAAAAAATTCAGAAATATTTATCATTAGGTATACGTATATACTATAATGTAAATAATTGAAGTAGAGATAGAAGTATATTACAATCTGGATTTCAATAGGAATTAAAATAATACAAATAAATACAACTTTATGTAACTTTGTATATAAATTACAATCTCTCCTTAACATATAAATTTCAAATTCTCAACAATGGTCAATGATACTAACAGACAACCTTTAATTAAAATTGTAACTAACATCGGTGCTATGATCATATAAAAATAATTTCTGTAATTTTAGAGTTCCGTTATGAACATTTTTCCTTGTTGTTATTATTTCTGTAAAAATATGTCAATTAATTTTATATAGGTATTATTTGTACTAAGTAACAATTTTATTTGTGTATATTTTTATAAATATACTTATCGTTACTTAGCATAGATTGTTAATTATATTATATACAGTTAAAAATTAATATGCAATAAATTTTTACTAAGTTGTTACCAGAGTACTTTTTGATTATATAGCTTAAAACTTTTACAAGATAAAACTAAAAATTAATAGATAAAATGCGGTTTTGAAAATAATTTATTAACATAATCAAAAAACACTAGATAAAAGTAAAGTATTTTTTAATTCCACAACATTGGTCACTTTAGATTGATATATTTAATAAATGTAAATATTGAAATACAGAATAAAAATGTCTGTTATAAGTTCAAAATTTATTTAGTTAACTAAAAAAATTACTTATATAAAGAAAAAAATATTAATTTGTATATAAGGATATCGGGTATATTATTATTATACATATACTTGTGGTATAGTATAAATAATTACATTAACGTCTTTAACTATGTAGTTTAATAAAGTACCTTTAAAACGTATTATATTACATTGCATTAATTAAAAACACGTTTCTTTATTATTTGCTGAAAATAAAACATTTTTGGGTACCCTTTAAGTACTAGGACAACACTGGTTAATTGTAAATACTAATATACATACTATAGCATATACCTACTTGAGTACTAGATGACCAAGATTTTCAAGAAGAGAAATTTGATATTCACTTAGTAGGTTACTTGCTGATTTGTATCAAGGTTTGAGTCTGATACTGGTTAGTATAATTTTCTTTTATATTGCATATTATATAAGAGCTTGAAAGCTTAACTTTAGACTGATAAATATCGATACTATCAAATCTCCCTTGAAAATCTTGAAGTATTTTTTATTTGGGTAATTTTTCAATTAGAATTTGAGACCGAGTAAAATTGATCACTTTATTTTAATTGTTCCAATCACTAGATACTTTAATTACCAAACCATAGTTTATAGGAAATTTATTTTGCTATTTTATAGGCAAGTAATTAATATTAGATTACTACCTACTGCAACACGCACATATTATAAAAAAACAAAATTTAAAAAATAATAATTTTGTATTTATTTTGCCACACAACAAGCATTAAGTTTTATATTATTGTCGATAGATACTCACAATTTCCATTTTATGAATTCTGGATACGTGTCGTACTGCATGCCGTACTGACCCTGGGTGATGGTCTTCATGTCCAGGTTGTCGAACAGTACGTCCTTCGACTGATCGCCGCACACCTTGAACCTCTTCTGCCACGCAACTGGATTTTCGTATCCGTCTACAAAGTCGACCGTTGTCGATAAAAAGTTGATTTTTTTGAACTTTTGGCAGATAGTTGTCGACAGATCGTTAACCGGGAGGTCTTCGCTGTTGTTCGCCATGTTCGTGTACACGAGCTTTTCTCCTATTACAATACTTACACGCAAGACAGAAAATCGTTCGATCAAACCGAAAAGTATAAGGGTGACTAGTTATTACCGTTCTAAGACATTCAACGATAGAATGTGAGTGAACGGTCAGCGAATAATGTAAATAAACATTTAGAACAAATAATAATATAAAATGTTAGGTACGTAGGGAGTGAACAATACTGAAACACTGCACCAGCATTACTAAACAGCAGAGGTGCAGAATGGCATGACATAATAATGGAAAATGGCCTCATAATTAGTTAAGATAACAATTGGAAAATCCCGACACTCTGAGAAGACGTATCTATTTTAAGACGGATATTAAAATTCAGTTCCATTTTCTATGTTTAATGTTTATCGTTTATGTACCGCAACAGTATTTATGAATAATAAATATCAATATTAATTATTTGATACCAAATTACAAATATAAACATTAGGTACAAACAATTAGAATAATTATTAATTAGATAAAATAAATTAAGCTTTGGTTCTCTTTTTAAAAGTAAAATTAGTGCTAAGCTCTTTTTAGTTCCATAAGTGTGATTTATAATGCGTATGGAGTATGTATTTTTATACATTCCGAGCTGATTCTTTTTAGATGGCATATGATCAGTTTCAAAATAAAATTTTTTAGAAGAAAAAACTCTCGTCACCAACTTCCTAGTTCTTACCATTCTCGGTGGACGGCGACCCTGGAAGACGATCAAAGCGTAAGTGCCTAGTAGTGTCGGTTTCATAATCTATTTACTGGATGTTGAGGACTCTGAAACACTCTGAACTACTGAAGTATTGCCAATAGGTGGGCTCTTATAGCACTCAATACCTACTCAACAGTCAACACCAACTCATACGACATACATCACTTAGGCTCATTATAAAAAAAAAATATGTAGGTATGATCGATATTTACAAATTAATGGTGTGATAAAAATCATGAAATTATAACTTTTGTCTTTTTCAATAAACACTAAACACTTTATAAAATGTTTTTATTTGTCAACAGAAAAAGAAATTGAAAAACCTAATATTTTCTAACAAGGAACTCTAATAATAAGAATGTTAATCGTAAATATTTTTAAGGCGTTAGTACAAGAATTTATATTTTTGGATAGCACATATTTTTTTAAGATGTATACCTTGCAGCTTGCAACCATTCTGCGGATGTTTATAGAAAGTTTATTATAATTATTAAATTAATAAAGATATATTAAATAATATCAATAATAGAACAAAAACTAATATTTACAACATATTATATTAAATGGTACAAACATTAAACAGTAATGGCGTTAGATGGCAAATAGTGGATGATTATGTAAAGTCAAAGTATTTACATACAATCATGTCTTATTATATATATATATTAATGTTCTTAGTATGACGGCTGACATATTATACTTATAATAAAACTTAATGTCTTGGAAGTTAATAGAGTATATATAAAATAGAATTTACAGTATCAACAGAAAGTTCCAAATGGTGTAGATTGATTAAGGGGCAAGGGGAATCAAAGTCTATTTAAAATTATTTTTAAATATTTAATATTTTGTAAAGAAAAATATGATTAAAAATTTCTGCTGAAAAGACATAGGTATTTCATAATTATTTATAGATTAAGCTAGTGAAATGTACAAACTATGAAGTACCTAATATAATATATTAGGTATATTGTTGGTATTTATACTTATGTCATATACAGTTAATAATTATAAAATATATTATAAATATATTTTAAAATATACCTAGTTAATAGTTGTTAGTATAATTGTGTTTTTTTTATGTAAAGTCTAGTTAATTTAAACTTATCAAGGTTTACTATGCAAATTGGTGGTAAAAATGTTGCCTTTATCAATATAAAGTAAATAAAAATTTCTTAGTAGTTTTCAAAATAACTGGGATAAACTAAAAAATATTAAGGAAAAATAAGAATTTTTAAGCTAAATCAGTATTTAACAAAATCAATTTTATTTTTTTGTTGTAATTCATAAACAAATAATAATTGTAGATCTGTAAAATTTTTACCAAATATTTAGGTTTATTACTATTTTCATTACATGATAAAATTTTAAATGATTTTGACTATTTATAAAATTTGTAATTTTTAATTCTTTTAGTTTATTTTTTATAAATGTAGATAAAACATTATTTGCTGGATGAAAATTATTGAAAATGTAATAAAAAATTCTATGTCAAGAACAAGTTGTTCAGTATAAAAATATTTAAAATATATAATGATATGCATAATTTTATTTTATATGCATTTGAATTTCAAATTTAAACAAATTTAAATATTTAAATAGTGAATAAGAATATTATTTATTTAAATATAATTTTAAAAAACATATTTTTTAGGACTATACCTAAACCTTTTATATTATAAATTGTATTATATATAGTAGCATTTTATTTAGTAATTAAAATTGAAATATTGGTATTTCTTTTTACATAATTTTATAGACATGTTAAACTTTAACAATGTTATTCATGTAAATGATGATACAATTATACATATTTTTTAATACTCCTTCCTAGTAACAATAATATATGGTTTTACATAAACTAAAAACTTATTGTATAATATTACCCTTTGATCTTATTTTTTATAAAATATAAATACTATTTATATATTTTATAATATCAATCATAATTGTCATTTTAATTTAGATGATTTGATGGTTTTAGACCATTTAAAAAGCACCTACAAACTGGAAATAATTATAGTTTACGGTCACAATTTTATTTTTTTCTTAATAAATATAGTTGGTATGATTAGTAATTACAATTTACAAGATAAGATCACAAATTAAATTTTTTTAGGATATTATTTTAAAATAAATAATCAATTATTTTTATATCATTAAATGTATTATTATTATTATTATTTTTATGATAAATTTTAGAAAAATTTGTTCTATATTTTTAATCAAAGTATAATATGTATTGACATATTGTATAAAATAAATAACATTTTTGTATCAATCAAATACATTTTCAAGACAAAGAAATTTCTTTATCAATCACAAGAAAAAGTGCTATTATAATAATATTATGATGTGATGAATACTCTTTTCTTAAAGCTTAAACACATATAAATGTCTTTCAGAAACACCTATTACTAAGTCTTGTACACGTCTATAGTTGTATGTATGACTATTCTTAAATTATAAATAATAATTACAAATTAAAAACATTTAAAAAATAGTTTTATTTTTACAATCAACCTACCACATTAAGTACTAATTCACATGGATAGAAACAATATTTAGTTACAACTCCTAAAATTAAGGATATTTTATATAAATAGTTGAATATCAATGATATAAAAATTAAATACAACACTTACAATTTACATAAATAAAAATAATAAAAATATATTGAACAATATTCTATAAATCTAAATAGCAAAGGTACCTATTACTTAGGTTTAATATAAATATACTGGTAATCCTAAATCTTAAGTAAAAAAGTATTTACACTAAATTATTAAGATAATATCAATTAAATTACTGTGTATTGGGTAAATTGTTTACCAAGTTAAAGTAACATGTTCAATATACATTTTAAAGATTATAATCACAGATTGATAGGCTTAACGACATTTCAAACTTTTTCGTAAAGTCAGAAAACTAATTATCACAATGAAAAACAAAAATCCAACCATCACTGATATGTCTGTCCAATATTTTCCATCGGTCATACCAATTTCCTTGAATGTTGTTTCTGGGAAACGGTAATGACAGTAACCTTCTTCATTTAAGCAGATTAGAGGTTCACGACCATAACCGTAAATAGAAACGACCAGCCCTTCTAGCGCATACCTCATATAACTGATGTAAGACACATAGTACAGAGTAATAGGCATGTGGTTGAAAAGTACTAAGAAACCGGCAAAGAGAATACATAGACAAGTGATGATTGAACCAATAAAGACTCCGTTCTAAAATATATATTATGATGAGTAAAAATGGACAGAATTTTTACAGAATTTTATAGACTTACAACTGGATTCATGGCAGTTCCAAGAATAAGGCCAATACCTTCAGATATTAGAGTCATTAACTGACAGACAAATAAAAACATCAAAAATCTGGTCCACGTCATCATTTGTGCTGACAAGTAGTAAGAAATTGATGTGTAAATAAAACAAAACATCATCTGTGAAAAATACAAGTATTAATGAACAAAAATGTCCATATAAATTGTTTTGATAATTTCTTAACTTACCTGTAAAGGCATATTTGTGATGAGAAACGCTACAAAATAGGTTGATAGTTTATACCAGTTGTTAAATAATTCTTTTTTTAGAATGTGTAGTTCTGATGGGACTGAAAAAATAAATAAGTTTTAGATTAAATGCTTATTTATTTGAGATATTATAATACAACTAGAACAAGTAAATATGTTTAATCAGTACTTACATTTTAAAATAGCTGGCATAATGGATGTGTAGCTTAAGTATACGAGTGTCACAATACAGAATCCAATATTGTTGATGGTTTTGCCACCGTCAATGCCAGCGTTTTCAAACAAAAGTCCTAATAATATTCCAACAAGGAAGTGCATACATATTTTTACATGAGTAACCGTCTATAACAAAATAATTAAACTGTGATGATATAATAATATTTTAAGTAGTAAAAAATAGTTAACAAATTATTATGTTTGCTTTTATTTTATTACAGTTAACAACATAATGTGGTTTATTTAATAACTAATTAATTTAAAGAAAGAAAAAAATTGTTTCTAGTTTTTTGACTGCTTACCTTAACCCAAGAAAAAGAGAAGTCTTGTGGAAACGGTTTTATGGGTAGGTTATTTTTATATATTTTTAAAAACTTAACAGTGAAAAATATAAATATAATATAATATAAATATATTTATTTTGTATTTCATTTGATATAATATTCAAATTGTATAAAATAATAATTTAAATATTATTCTAACTACATTATGATACACAATTTAGGTATATATAATTTATTTATTTCCAAGAACATAAGAAATATTTTGAACTTTGAGTTATAGCGTGACCTAATTTTGTAAACATGAGAATTTATTTTGTTTTATTACTGTTATGTGATATAATAACATACAACTTTAATGACCTAGTATTTTTTTATTATATAATTTTCTAACATAATAATTACTTTCTTGATAGATTTAAAAACTAACAGTATATTTTTACACTACATTTTTTTTTCTTTTCAAGAAGTTTATTGATAATTGTAAAATGTATTAAATCTAATTAAATTTATTTTTAGGATAATTAAGTATCAAGAATAAATTCAAAAATAGAGCTACATAACTTAAGTATATTATTATAAAATTACTTAGGAATTATGTACACGTACGTTTTGTTGATTCATTATAAGGTTATATTTATATAGCTGATAATACAACTAAAAGTAGGTATAGATAAAAATAAATTTAACTAACCCAATCTCTGTAGACCTGCATTAAACTTCTATGTATTAGTACTAATAATTTATTGAATTCGGAAGGCTGGTTGACCAAGACCAATGTAGTTGGACCAGGATTCTTAGATTTTCTTTTTAATAACGTACCTGGACATATTAAAAGCAATTTAATAATCATTAAAGATTAGGTAGTACTTATTTTATAAATATGTTACCTACTTAAAAAACATTTCATTTTACAATAATTGATACACTATATACATTATAATACGTGTATAAAAATACAGTATGTATATAGTATATTGTATAATATATTGTACAGGAAAAGTGATAAAGACATAATTCAATAAAAAATTAATTAAATTACGTGAATCGGTGATTTGAGGTGGTGTCCGCCATGATTTATCAATAGCTGCTGTTTTGAGTTGAGAGGTGAAATTTCCATATTCACCCGTCACTACTTCCAAAACTATAATCACAATTTTTTTTAAAACATGTCAGTAGATATTCGATAGTAAGTAGAAAATGTATGATATGAGAGAAAAGAAAATATTGTATTTTAATTTTTAGTAAATATAGGGTTGGTAATAAGTGCAAACGGTTAATCACTCAGAATCAGTATTCTATAGACTAGTGTAGATATTAGTTTTTAACGAGTATTTTTTGTTAATGTAATTAAGTATTTTTGAATTAAATGAATTTGTTATGTTCTATATGACAAAGTAGACATGCAGGTTAAATAAATCAAGATGATATCACACAAAGTTAAATTATTGTAAAGAAATACTAGGCAGGATGATACAAATTTATTATTTTAAGGTGTATTTGTATCTCATAATATTAATTATTATGTATAGTATTTTAAAAATCAAACAAATTAAAAACCAGTTTTTATTTGCGATTTTAAATTTAAATATAAGCAATAGTTTACAGTTTCATAAAATCAAGGGGACTTTTGTTTACTTGTAAAACATTATTGTTTTACTGCAATATTGTTAAATATATTATACTACCTACCTATTACCCGTCGTATACGATTATAAGTTACGTAGTAGGGATAAAAACATGGTTATATAATAAAGAATTGTAATTTAAATAAAAATTGTATAAGGTCATTAGGAAACTTAGATGTGGATCTACTCTTTTCCAAAGAAAAATATGTATAAATAAACAAATAAATATACACATGTTATACGTACCTCTATATTCAACAGCAATACTAGATATATTGATGTATTCTATATCAATTTCGATAAAGTAAACGTTAAAAGCGATATATGAAATTTTAACCGTTCAGTCATTATTATATAATATATTAATGTAATACCGCTATATAGCTTGCAGACCATTTAAGCTGTGCTGCGCGGAATAGCTTCAAAAATAATAATATATTGTCTTTATCGTTGACTATGTTATATGATTATTATTATTGCGTCGGGTACTCATCAGGGACGGATCCAGTAAGGCCCGAGTGAAGCATACCCGTATCAGAGCATAAACACATTTACTCATTTTTCTAAAATTGAACGGCACATCTATTGGTTTTTTTAAATTTAAATAGCTTATAAATAAATTATTTTTAAAAACGAAGAGAAACTATATAATATGAAATACATTAGAAAAAAATATGTGTGATATAATACTGTTATACGTTTTAATGTATTTGACCATTTCAGATCATCACTCTAGATCCGTACCTGATACCTAAAATATAGTTATTATAGTATGTTATATGCACACAATAAAAAACGTTTTGTTGATCATTATGATACACGATGATAATTTATCAAACCATTCAGACCACTGGAGATCGGACCAACTCCAGTTAGAAGATTTTATAATTAGTAGTGATCCCGTCAACACGTGGGCGATAATTACAATATGATATGGCGGAAAACAGACGAATTATATAATATGATGGTAGTGGTATGGTAAACATATTATAAATTTATTAAAATTTCATTGCAGTACTTACTGAAATCAGCTGGGTTGTGGTATTGCGGACAGTTAAGACCGATTGTTTGCAAATAAGGTATGGTGTTCTTACTAGAGCCTTGGTATACGCAGTACCCCTCGGCCATAATGTAAACGTGATCGAACATTTCGTATGTGCTAGCGCTGGGTTGGTGTATCGTGCAGACCACTGTCCGGCCGCCTTTGGCCAAACCTTTCAAGATCGATACGCACTGGTGAGAACTTGTACTATCCAAACCACTGGAAATAATAATAAAAGACGTGTTCATACTATTATACATAATATGAGCAAAAAATATCTAGATAAGAGTATATAATATATATAGATAACTATTATAGTTTGAATGTTTAACAGAAAAATATAATTTTTAAAAAAATGAAATATATTTCAAATGTATAACAACGTATGGATTCTGGTATTATAAGTAATTTTTCTTGCACAGATTTAAATACATTTATTAAAAGGTATCCAAAAAATATTATTTTGTTCCGAACATATAGTTACCTCTTTAAGTAAGGTACCTTTTTAAATTCTTATAGACACTAGTAATTTATTTCAAATTGTATAAAATATTTGATTAGTAAAATAGTTTACTAAAATCAGATTGACCAAACATGGCCTAAATGTCACTAAATCATGTCTAAGGGACCATTAGCTCACTAGATAGATTGATTGTTCATACATCCATATTAGTGTAGAAAATTCATAAATCATACTGTCAGCTACTAATAACATATCTACCTACTTGTTGTAGTAACTTAAAAATATATTCAACTATCAATTAAGAGGATGTTATACCCGAATGTGTTATCTCTGTTTTACTAACGTACCTACTTATAGTAAATTTACATTCAGTAGACTATTTTTTATGTTGTTAGCTTTAATAGTGGAGTCAATTTACCTATTATCCAATTTAAAAGTTAAAAGTAAGAATATTATTATCTAGAAAATGTCATGCTTTTATTGATGTTATCATTTTAAAGTGAGTTATAGATATGTAAAATATTACTACTTTATTACTACTAATAATTAATAACAATTTTAATCAATGATAAATCGTAATATTTGAAATATTAGGTGTACTGTTTACAGTTGTTAGTTAAAATAAAAATATAAAATAAAAATTGAAATGTATCTTAGAAAATGGGAACGAAAAAAAGTATTGATCAAGTAGTATTAAATGTATCGTGTCTCAATAATTCTAAGAGTTGTTACATCAGTAATTACAATAAATCACATAAGTACAATACAATAAAATATTAAAAATTGAAAAAGAATAGATAAAGAAAAACAGTGCTAAAACAAAATAAAAGCGGCATTATCGACCCAATAAATAAATTGACTTACTGTTATAATATTATTCAGGTACATAAGTACTTTCGTTTTTATCACGATACATGTCTTAATGATTATTAAATTATTGTATAACCCGCTCAATTCATTTAGGCACTCGACAACCGTTAAGATTAAAAATAGTGGTACGAAAATTATATTTTTTATACATAATATATTAATATAGTTTTTGGACCACCTTTTTTTTTAGTTGTTATTCGACCGCGTGGCAAGATGAACAAACCGGATTATATAATGGATTATCTCATGATTTGCACAAATAGGAGGTGCATGTAGGTATTATACATAGGTAATCTTAATATGAAATAAAATAAAATATCAAATTTGAAGAGCTTACGTGGTGGGTTCATCGAGAAACATGATGGGTGGATTATCAATAAGTTCTAGAGCGATGGACAAGCGTTTCTTCTGTCCGCCGGATAATCTACCACACCTGGTGTGAAGGCTGCCGGAGAGTCCGATGCTGTCTAGAATGTCCTCGATCTGATCAAAAAACAAGGAGAACAATGTCAATTTAAACACGTGATTACAATATTACAGATGTATAAACACATGCTCACACAAATGTATATTAATTAGGTAGGTATATTTATGCGTGTGCATACAGGGAAAATTAAATAAAAACGTAATATGTGAGTATAAAGGTGTGTCGTAGGTGTATTTGTTTTTCGTGACTTAAACATTTGGTGACTGACGTGAAAAAGAAAAACTCATGGTCCTAAATTGAGAACTAAAAAAATAAAGCTAAAAATTATTTAAATAATACCAATAGCTTGAGTTCTTCTTTTATAATTATTCGAAGGATGACATGTAATAAATAATTGTATGATAAATTAAATCGACATAGCCTTGGAGACGATTGAATTACGCTGCGGTTAGAAGAGGCCATGATAAAGATTATACTTTTATGCGAATTGCTAGTACAAATGTTGTTTGGAGAGACAAATAAAGGAAGTTTTTACAACAGAACAATGACCTAAACAAAAGTATTTTTAAACGTATTTTGGTAGTAGGTACCTACTAAGATGAAATATATACTTATATATGTACCTACTATTATTATTTATTAATATTTGAATAATTATGCAATAGAAGAAATATAAGCGTATCATTGAATGCATGAGTTAACAATAGGTAGTAAGTACCTACTTAATAGCTAGTATAATTTGTTTTTAAAATGACTTTTTATAATTACGTTAGTACGTTTATTTTTAGTTAGTTTTCGTAATTGATTTTTTAAAATTTTAAAAAACATGTACAAACAGTGGCACAGCTAAGATTTTAAAATGGGGGAGGGGGCAAACCTAAAATAATAAAAAATATAATCAACAATTAACAATAACAGTTCATTTTTATATTAAGTTGATACAGCCGATGGGGGGTATGCCCCCCTGGCAATGTCAGTGTGTATAAAATACAAGTATAACGCCACGACAATATAATACAATTTATATATTATTTTTAAATAGTAAATCCCGGAAATTAATAAGATATAAAATATTCTAATAATTGAAAATCAAGATTATATCAAATAACAATAACATGTGAATTATTTATCAAATTATTAAATCAACTAGGTATCTATTTCTTTTTCATATAATAGCTATCTACAGCCAAAAAAAGAAGATAAGTGTATAATATCACAAGGCTTTGATTAGTTATCTATTAATATTCCGTACTACTGTATAAAATAAAAAAATATATATAATAGAAATTAAAATATAGATTCAGTTGTCATATTAATAGACATGTGAAATTATGAAAATACAAAATAATAAAAATAAAATATTAAGTTTAAAATACGTGTTTAAAACATAATAAATTAATCATTAAAATATAAATAATTATTTTGAAATAATAAGCACCCTATGTTAATACAAAACTACCTTTTATACTTTAAATGTAACTATTATAAACTATTTATTATTTAAACTATTATATTTTAAAATTTTATTTAGGTAGGTTTTAAGTGTTTTAACTGTGTTTAAAAGAAAATTTTAGTTAAATCACACGTGTAATAAACGAAAATAAATACGTATTAACTATTAAGATCAAGCTGAAAACTAGGTCATATAATCATTTTTATGCTTTTTCTTCATTTTTTATCAAGGTAGTTCTAACCCGTTGTATCTGACCTTGTAGATAACAAAGAAATATAGATATAATAAACATATTAGTAATACAATTAATGATTAGTTAATATTAATATAGTTAAGCTTTAAATATATGTAAAATTATAAATACTTATAGTATGAGTAAGTAATAATTTTAATGTTAAATTGGTATCGATTTATAATTATTTATTTAAATTAAACTTCTGACATACGAGTAGGTAACGGAATTTTCTATCGATAATTATTAACAACCAAGAAAAAAAATAGCACCATGCCTATATAGTAGATGGACAATGTTGTGAATTTAAAATTAAAAGATAATCAATCAATGTTCATCATTATTAGTTTATGGTTTATACATTTATTAATATATTATTTTATAAATACTTGCTGTATTTTTAGCTATCGATTAAGAAGGTGCCAGAGCAATATTAGATTTTTGTCTTGGACCCACGTGCAACAGATAAAATGCATTTATGCATAATTATTCATTAGGATTTTTGAGTAATTTTAGAGTAAAATCTATTACAAATCCTATCATAAAGATTAAAAAGGATAATATTTTTGAGGATTTAAATAGTACATATCAAGTTGTTTAAGACAGTATTTAATCGATATATATGTCATATACTTTCAAATATTATTCTTTATAGTTATTTTTAATGGGTTATTTTACTTTAAAATTACTCAAAAATATAAAAAAATAACTGCATCAATGCATTTTGTCTATGTTGCATGTGGGCCAGAGAAAGAAAATCAACAATGCACTAGTATAATCCTTTTAAAACAATATAAATTACATTATTTTTCAACAGTATTATGTTATTTTAGGGTTTATAATATTGAGTACTCATATATTTTACATACACGTTTTATTTATGTAATGTACATTTTTGTTACAATTTAAAAATAAGAATTTCAATCACGAAATCAAAACCGGTTTAAAACCGGTTAACAACGAAAAAATGAAAACTATTTTTAGACCAATTATTGCAGAAAAACTGTTTTTTTATTCGAAACTAAAATCAGAAAAATCAAAGCCATCTTTTTTGGATTGAGTGTAAATAGTTTGAGAGGTTAGATTATTACAATTTTCATACAGGAAACTTGTCTTAATTTCTATTATTTAATATTATAATATTAAATGAAAATATTAACTATAAGTGTATGATAGGACTATTCTTTTTTAATTATTATATAACTTTATAAGTGTAAATAAATAAAAACAAAACTTTGTAAAATAGATTAAATTATACATTTTTTGACCGAATTACGCTTAAAGAGAAATATAGTTTGGTTTTAACTGCTGAAAAAAAAAAAATAAAAAATTGGTAAAGGTATTTAATTAAATGTTTATGATTTAATTTTTTTCTGCTTGTTTAATACGTATAATACGCCCTAGGAAAACAATATTATATATTGTTAAAATAAATAATAAATAAATAAATTTGTACCAACCATATTTTTAGGTAACGGAGACTGGTTTGATCACTTACCACAAGAAGTTTAGATTTGTAGGAGAGTGTGTATCCGAGTTTCAGGTCTGCTGCCATCATCATGATTTCCAATACAGTGAAAAGTGGGCACAATTGGTCGTCTTGCATTATGTAACAGGATTCTTTTCGGCACATAGTACGACCCTCGTTATTCTTTTTTCTCAAATCATTATTTAATAGCAAGTCATCGTCATCAACGCGGCTTGTCCTGACTTCGCCGTTCATTCCTTTGCGTCTAAACACGTAAAACGAAACATAATTTATGATTTAAGGTTGTTTTTTTTTATGGTATTGATTATGGATTATGATAACAAGTTCAGTTAATTAGTTTTAACTAATATTGAATTAATATTTATGTAATTGTAGTTCTTAGTAGTATTTAGATATGTTTATTTTTAATAATTTCTTTTAAAAATATACTAAATACTTTAAACTTAAAAACTAAAATAATTCCAAAATATTATAATTCAAGATCTAAAATAATAATATTATTAACTAAAAATATACTTTATTTTTATACTTTTACTTTATTACGATAATATTTACGATCTATAATAAAAGAAACGCGAATACAATAAATAGTTTCTAGTTTCTTCTTATACTTCAAAATATATTTTTATTTTTAATCAAACAAATAGAATTTGAACGACATTTTAAAAATATGTTTTATGTCTTGAGGCAATTCAAGTTAACTTCCTACATAATATTCATTGTCAACTTATTCAATGTGAACAAGACCACCCTGAGAAATACATTCAATGTCCAAATAAAATGTACTTGATATTGAATTTTTAAATGCTTATTTTGATTTTTAAATGTGGGTCACCCTGTTGGAACGTTTTGTGTTGGAAGGTCACATGTTCGAAGTATATTGTGTGCATGAATTATAATTATTATTATTGCCTTTAAATGTTTTTTATAACGATATATACATAATTTAACAAATAAAAAAAACTGAAATGCACATGCATAAATTATAGTCAACTATTAATACATTTATTTTGATTATTTATGCGACTTTAATGATTTTTTTAAGATGTTTTGGTTACTAGTTACTGCATTTAATATAATAACTAATGTATTAAGATGGCAGTGTTATATACTATGTACACAAACGTCTGTAACTGAAACAAATATCATCTCAAGTATAGATGAATACAAAATTTAAATGTACATGCTTAATCTTTAGTATCTACCAGTTTTATATATATTGTTGATCGCAGGTTAGTTTACGAGCAAAATATAAATTCCGGGCTTTGATAAAAGCCCAGTAACTATAGGAAATTTAAATTATTATTTAAAAATGAGAGATTTTGAATAATTTATAGAAATTAAAGTAGAGGCCGATTTATCACGAACAATTTTAAATATTTTAATTTTAATTCTGATCGGTGGAAATAATTTATTTTTATTTTTAATAGTAGGTATACGGATATCCTCTGTCGGGGTTATTAGTGCCCACAAGTGCTAATTTTTATATATTTATCATAATGAATTTCAAATTTGTTTATGGCCGTTATGTTTTATAATTCAAGTATTTAGGTACCTATTTTGAATTATAATAATAAATAACAAATAATATTATTATATTGAATTGGTTTTCTTTCTGTGATCACCTTATGTTTAAAGAGTCAAGGTAATGAGAATCAAAAATGTGATGACAATCGATAAAAAGTGATATATTATTACCTAAGTATTCTTATTGGTACTTTGAATCTATGATTGATTGTTTATATTATTATTAGTAAGAAGTAAGGATCACATAAAGAGTTATGAAATACAAGTATAGACAATATAATATTGAAATATAATATTGAATACTACATATTGATTACCTACATATTATTTAGTACTGTACATTTTTGAAACTAGTTGTCCATGGGATCCATAATAAATATATTAGGATTTTCATATTTGTTTTTTCTATTTTAATTTTTAATCGTATCATCCAATAAAATAAAAATTGATCCATTGAGCAACATATAATATATTATATAATATATAATTCTATCTATGTACATTGTAATTAAAAAAAGAAATTTACTAACTTTTAACATATAGATCAAAACTACAGTGTCTAAAACCTTGAAATTTTGCAAATAATATGAACAGACATTAAGAAGGTTGAAGGTTCTAAGAGGTTGAATTAATTAGTCTATAATATATACCTATATAAAACCGAAATAGCTAATCGAGTGACGAAATGGGAATACACTAATAAACCCAAAATAATCTGTCCGAATTTTATAATAACTTCTTTAAACTATTTTTCTATAACATATGTAATGCCATTCGTATAATAATATTTAGTCAAATTATACAGAATTCCTTACAATGGTTCGTTTCAGATCCTCTTAACACGATGGTGAATTTTAAATCTTAATAATAATATGATATTCTGAGCCTTAAGACAAAATAGTAGTTTATCATATATTCTCAATTCATTAAAATTGTGTATAGTACGATATTTTAAGTGTATAGTAAGGAATTAGATGTTTTTTTTTAAGTTTTCTTGATCGATTAATTCATACATATTAATTAAGCATTTTAATATATTTTGTAAAAATATCAAAAAATATTTTGTATACTTTCTGTTAACTATGTATGTTTACATAACTGATTAGTAACTTTGTTCATATGGTAATACAGTTTTATATAAATTCAGTAGTACAAAAAAATATATATTTCACCAAAATAATTTTATTAAAGTTAATAAATTTATTATTCTATAGTATTATATAGGTTTATTGCTTCAATTATTGTCTTGATTGTGGCACCAGTCTTGAGTATAATTTTAGTGTTGGAGACATATGCTTAAAGACTTTTCTTGAGTACGTTTATAAATTAAATTAATTGCTTTTAATTTATATGTATAATACATAATACATCTAATAACAATAACCAAATTTTTACAATTTTTATTAAATTATAACATATGGTTGTTCGAATATTTATTATTATGTCCTTCTAACTTATAATGGCCAAACAAGTGACTGGCATCCATATATTTTTCATAAGAAATAACGATCTACTATATAAGTAGGTATCAAGTATGTGGTTGTACGTATACTTTAATGTGGTTAAGTTTTAATTTAGTAATATGTATATCGATTATATGATAATAATTGTATATTATAGTTTAGTCAAATTGTAATATTTATACTAAATTAAAAAGAGTAATTTGTATAAAACGCACAACATAATATACATTTAATTACATATATCCATTATAAATTTATGATACTGGAAAATGTGGCATTGATCAAATATTAATTTTAAGACCCTGGAGTCGTTATCAGTTTTAAATAGATTATAGGTATATATAAAGTATTCAGTGTTGGTAAAACATTGATTGAGTAAACGAAATTGTAGACATTTTATATTGTTATATAGAGTCTAAATTCTATATACAATAGGCCTATACATTTTATGTCAAGGGCACTTTTAGCGTCTACTTAGTTGAGAAGTAAAAAAAAGTAAATAATCTAAGTTGATACACAATGATGTATTTACTATCTTTATTATGTTAGTTATTTTTGATACGGTTAAATATTTAAATATACAAACATATTATTTGTGTGGTATCTTATTTAAGTAATGTATAAGAATTATTTAGAAAAATTTTAATATTTAGTGTACATCAAAAATAATATACCTTATAAGTATGTACTATAGTATAATACATAAAATATAATATATAAATACTATAATAAACACTATCAAAATGGAGGCATACAATTATTATTTATTTTGTGATATAATAAATCAATGGTATTATAAATTATAATTTATATAATTATTAATGGGCACTTTAATTTTAACAATTTATATTATAATAATTTTAAAACTACATTTATATAAATAGACAATTAAAATTATAATGTTTGCATGAAATAGTATAATGAAAATCATCAGTAATATGTAAATATAGATCGTTTATTAATGTAAGTAGAAAAATAATTTACATGGCATAGAATTATCTAACTATATGATACATATAAATTTTTCATATATATATAGAAAACTTAACACTCATTATAGTATATAGATATTATATATCCTATATACGTTATACTATATGTCTACATATCTATTAAATAAATTAAAATTTTGAAGCTTGTATTATTTTTTAAATAATAATTCATGGTAATAATTAGAGTTAGAATTTATATGCAATAAAAAATAATAAAATATGCAAAGATATGCAAATATTTTTATCAGATTTTATGAAAAATTAACTTTACTATTTTTTCATAAGAATCAAAAATTAATTACATATTATTAATTGGAAAACCGAATACGGCAATTTATAATTAGTTTATTTAAAACAATAATTAAAATCTTTCATTAAATAAATACGATTTTAAATATATTTTATAGACATACACAGTATAATTGCATACTATAATATCAATAACACACAAAAAAAAAAAAAATCAATTTATATGATTGAAAAATAGTATTTTAGTTTAAAAAATGTAATTGGAATAGTTATGAAATTATAAAAGATGATTTAGATGACACAAAAAATAAATTTACTTAGTGTAGTACGAGTGCATATTACTATATATATTTATTTTTTGTTAAGCATCAAAACAACTACTGCGTTGAAAATATTATTATACGATTAAATTATAATACTAATATATTTTATATATTATGTATTGTATTATACAATTAGCATATATATTCGTATTTTGTGGCTGTAGAATTTCAGGTCAATACCATACAAGTTAGCTAAGTACAAGGTCGTTTAATGTAGTTCCACTTCAATAATTTGTATATTATCTTAGTAGACAATTTATGTATACACATATTACATTGGTATTATGGCCTATCTTTCTCCGTAAGGTCTTATATATAGATTACAAAAACATAACCACATATATTATTTACCATTTAATCGTATTTAAAAAATCCATGAAATAAATGCCTATTTAAGTTCACAAAAATAAAAACTATAATTTCTTAATACTTAGGTACCTATTATATAATTTAAAATGTAAAATTTCTGTATTTGAGTAGATTATTATTCGAATCAGCAATTCCGTAAATATATTATGTAAATTGACCTACAATAACTGTAGATAATTTAGATACAAATTGATTACATCGTTTCTTATTATTTATTTTTGTAAACACAATTTTAATAGTGTTATAAAACGTATACAGGATCTTTCAAAAATTAATTTTCTGATTTTATTAATTTAAAGCAGTGGTTTCCAACCTCTTCTACCCTATGCCACCTCTGTAGGTTTTCAAAAATCTCACGTCCCCTCCTATAAATTAAAAAAAAATGATCACCTAACCTTTTTTCATTACATTGTAAAATAAAAATAATTTAATAAATAAAATTATACTTCGTAATGACTTTTTGCGCTTCTCCAGGAATGTTAACACGCCCTATAGGTTAGGATACACTGATTTAAAGTAAATTATTTAATCAAACGTTCACGGGACAAAAGTCATTATATTAAATAATATAGTTTTAAAATTTTATTGAGTATTTTATCTACTCTTGTTGATTTATTTTGGCTCCGATAAAAAAAAAAAAACAGAAAATAATATGTAAGTATATCTCACCTTTATAGTTTATACATTAAAAATAATCAATTTTAGGATTTTTGTTCCTGAAAAATTAAATTGTTACACAAATTTATTTCTAATAATCAACATATATAATATACCACAAAGTACCTACAAATAAACAGATCAAGTGAAAGAACTCACATTGAATATAACATACAAAAACCCTGTTAAACGTTACACAACTATATTATAGTATAGCTAATTATAAAATGATATCCAACGATTCATAATTTTGAAAATAAATATACGATATACATATACTATGTTTTTTATGAAGCTCAATTATAATAATTTATAATTATTTTCAATTAATTTAGTATAATAATTCATGTTAATAATTCGTTTCAAGATATACAATTCGAAAAATGTATAGTTATATTTTGTGTATATTATTTTAATTAATATATTATATTATTATAATTTATTTTTCTTGTACCTGCTTAATATTTACAATATTATATTATTAAATGGTTTTCACTTTTAAATACATTAATATTTGTGTTCAAAATAATAAACTATGATTTTTATAAATAAAAATTATTTTTTTATGTATTGAAATGTTATTTTAGAACATAAACACTTACTCAAATCCAGTAAGAATATTTAGAAGGGTTGATTTTCCAGCACCAGATGGTCCCATAATTACAGTTAATTCGCCACAGTTAAAACGTCCAGATACGCCTTTAAGTACTTGTTTTTTTTCTAAAAAAGAAAAACAACATCCATTAAATAAAAAATAATGAAAAAAAATTCATTAATCACTTACAAAATATGAAATATTATTGAATTATTATTAATAAATAATATTTATATCACTAGTGTTATATCCGCAGGTTTATACAATAGTATGTATCTGCCAGGTACTGAATACTATTGTCTAAGTCTAATTTATGTTCTATCTTTGTTTGTATACACATTTATGGTTATTTTCCATTTTTATTTGATCATGCAATTATAAAATTGACCGCAAATTCAAAAATTAGGACATTATAATATTGTACCTAATACACCAGAATACGTAGAAAGATTTTTAGGATATCATATTATTATAAGTTGTAATTTGTTATTTATAACTTAACATTTATAAGGATAATCAATATGGCTAGCGGTAATTATTAACTATTTATATTTGCGTTTTGTTTACTATATTTCTATGTGATGCTACAAGAGTAGTTGTTCGACTACATTTAAAATTTAAATGGTTTTTAAATTAATATCTATGTACCATACCTAATACGAAACATATTGATTTTGGTGATTGAATTATGTGACTCGTGTATTTAAAATTATAAAATAATACATATATAATTCACATTTAGATGAACTTGGCGACCATGTAATACTAATGAATTGTATTCACTGATGCTATACAGTATACCATTAAATTTTATACTGCCTATTATGTAGTTAAAAAAATTCTACAGGTTTTGTGCATCCGAATTCCGAATATAATATTAGATATATATATAACCTGTTTTATCACACGTGGGTCAAGATTTTTTTAAATTAACTATTTAAAAATTTGATTAAGGATAAATTGATTATTGTTATTTCAAAATCTAAATAAATATTTAAGTAATTCAATATTCATAAAACATAAAATATGACTAAATGCATAAACAACTATAAATATTAAATATATTTAAATCGTTTTAAAGTACCTATATCTATAAAATTTAAAATAGTGTCTTTATAATTTGTTATAAAAACACTAAACATTTTCCAAGTTTAAATTTACAAATTCATTGAATTTTTTAAAAAGTTCATTTTTAATCTAAAATTATTACAACTTTATGAATCAGAATGCAAATAAACTAATTAGATACTAATTTACTTTTAATTGTTATTTAGTGTATGGTTAAATTAGTTTAAAAAATGTATTTTATAAATGTTAATTTAAAAATGACCAATTATATTTATACTTAAATATTATCATGTCCGATACACGAAGAATATATTTTGTAACCCACAAATTATTTTATCAGTTTTAACCTGAGTACACACGCCGTCATATTATTCAAATTTCTACTATGCTTTCAATGTTATATGTCGTTTCATATCACGCTTTCGATAGCTAGGTATTTAATTACTTCAAATTTATTCAAACATTTTATGAGTAACTTTTTACATAAACTCAAATTTCTTAAATTATATTTAAAATATTTTTACTAATGTTATTTTTTTATATATTCTATCATTTTTAAATATAAAAGTAGCTAATAGTTCAATAAGAAAATATGAGTTAATTCAATTGTCTTCTACTTAAAACAAGGAATACATTTTATTGTTAAAATTAAATTGTTTAAAAGTTAACTGCTTAGTTTGATTAAAATTTTATAAATCTAGAGTAATTAAATAACCATTAAAATCTAATTAATTTAATTAATTTAAATTAATTTTCTATTTTTTTCAATTGCCTATCATTAAAAATAAGTATATCTTGGAGTTTATATTATTTGATAGAATTATTCTATTGTAAACCAAGTATTCTATCATTGTTGCATAAATTGCTTATTTTTAAGACTTTTAATAATGAATATTGTTTTAAGTAAAAATAGAAGATTAAATTTCTCTACTTAATATTTATTTAATGTTTTAGACAACAAAATACGTCGTAATTACACGTGTGAATACTACAAATGTCTTTCTGCAATATAGTTGTTACGGAAATACTCGTACGTTATATTGGACTTGGATATAACTAAACAGAACCGGAAGGAAACTAAAGTCAATATAAATTCGTTTTCTCTTTTAACTAATAACAAGATAGCTAGTTCGTCACGGTATACAACATACCACGTATTTTGAATAAAAAAAACTGGTAGGTATAACGAATTGTACAGTTTGTTTCAAATTAAATAAATAGTTTAAATGTAAAATATTAGAACTGTACATAGATACAAACATTTATTTTATTTTTTAGGTCGACAATTAATTTTATTTAAAAAAAATAACTATATAATTTATTCCTGGAAAAATTAAAATGCATAAAATACTTATGACATTAAAAAATATAGGCGGGAATGATTACATAGAATTTATATTTATAAATGATAAATATATTTAATATGTGTGTGATCAATGATCATACATACTATAAGTATTTAGAATCAACTAAATGTATATTTTTCAATATATTTGTTATTAAGTATAGACATTTGAAAGAAAATGAAGAAATAATAATCATAAAATAATATCGATAATTTTACATGGTACCTTCTATATAACACTATTAAACATTAAACTTTTGCATATTTAAATTTAATGATTTTGCTAAATAAATGGTTCTAAAGTTATTTTTTGAGTAATAAGTAATAACTAATAAGAAATACCTACACTAAGTAATATTTTTCAAAATAATATACTGAATATTTGTAATAATAATATATTTAGATTTTTTGAGTAAGAGTATAGTTGTCTATAAAACGTTTTATACTAGTGATATAATCATAAACTGTTTATAAAAAAAAATAAAGTGTTAGTTTTCGTAGATAAGTTGTAGCTACAAAAATATACTTGTCATCATAATTTACGATAATTGTTTAAAGACATATTACATTATAAAGAAATTATACTTAAATAACCTTATTTTTGGACCTATTAGGATGATAAACATTTTAATTTCTAATGGTCTAGGTACAAAACATTTCACTAACTTGCAATGTTTAAACCAGTTATTATAGCAGGCTGTCAATCTAATTTATTATATACTTACCACAATAATAAATAATAGGTTTCATTTAGGTTTGTAATAAAACAAAATCATATTAAATAATATAATGAAATCATTTTATTGAGTATAAATGTATAGTGAGATAGTTCCGAGAAATGTAAAAAGCGAAGAACCGTATCGGTGAAGGAGTTTCAAGGGGGTACAGTAGATAGCTAGTGCATATTTTATTTAATATATAATATTATAGGGTCTTCAACTTCAGGCTTAAGCCGGTTTTAACTCATTAAGCTTTTGAAACCAGCCTGTCAAGGCTGATTGATGTTTTGATCTTGAACTTCAAGATCCTAGCTCTATTCAAGGAGTAATTATGAGGAAATTAGTCAAATTTAATAAAAAGAAAGTAATAAAATGATTTTTTCATTTGTAAAATTAATTTGGTGAAATTAAATGATTCTTTTTACTTTATAATCTTATTATTCATTACCTATCTATTCCTCTCTTGCAAATAATTTTGGCCCGTGATGTCGAAATATATATCTTAAATTCATCCCGCTATAAAAAGACTTGAGATTCCTGTTATATTGTACTAAACAATGAACTGTATTAAAATTCGAACGTAATTTATTTTTACTTAGCGTTCGTGAAATTATTTTAAATTAAATTCCACAGTGATGATCAAAATTATTTGTTAAAAGCTTGTCAGGTTGTAGATCAACTTTAATTATATATGTATTTTGTCAGTTTTGTGAATGACATTTAAATGCTCTTATTAATAACTTAACTAGCAAATTCTATAAAAATAATTTAATATATATGTAATCTATGTCGTATTGAAATCTGTATGCATGAAACATGCGTAAATTAACTGAAAAACATGAAATACCTACTTCAATAATACGGGGCTGTAAAAAATATATAACTTGGCACTGCAGGTCAGCATTGAAAACGATTTAAAAATGCAAGTATAGGAATAGAAGTATTTTTAGTATTTACCTACTTAAAATAATAATAACATTATACGATAATTTTGATGTACTTAAATAATTGTTATCAATCAATCACTCATATAGTTTTACTTTCATCTACTATCATTATATTAGTATCTATAATTTTTCATACATCAATAATAATTATCAAGCGAAATTTTGTTCCGTGGGCCGATACATACACATCAAACAATCACGTAGGTAGTATATTATAGTAGGTCAATGCTAATCAAGGTTATGACTTATGAATGTTTTTATGTAACACTACCAAATATATAAATGATACTATACATTATAAACTATTATTACTAGTTTTTTTAATCGTTATTAAAATAATTTATACTTTTTTTACCTTTGCGCAGCGTTCCAACGTCAACAGTGAACTGGATGTCCGTAAATGTGATATCGATTGGATTGTTTTTGGGAAGGTGCATGAGTACCATTCGGGTAGCGGACGCCATGTTTGAATCCGAAATGGTATGTACTTATATTTTTTTGTAAGTTGATCGGTGGAGTGGCTTATTTCTAGGATTGTCTATATTCTAACGATGTTTCGTATACGCCGCAAACGAATTATTCATCATAGGATTTTGTCATTTGTTAGGAAACCTGTGAACGAAAACAATTTCGAAATGTTATTGCATTCAAAACAGAAACGGACAATTTAACCGTTGATATTGAGTTGGTTAAAGTATCTCATTTTTATATATTATTTTAGTTTGAAGAAAAGTCAAAATAATAGTTTTAAGTAGCATAACCACTTCCGCGGGATTTCAATCAAATGTATTAAAATAATATTGTGTTAAATAGTATAGCGGACACGCGGCATTATATACAGATATTCACTTTCATTTTTCTGAATATAAATAATAGAATATTATATTGTCTGAAAGACTGCAACGAACAAAAGTTTACGAGTTTATTTTAAAACGCGTATATATTTAAATTAATACTATCTATTCGACGTAAACGAAACGAAATGTCAAGGATTACAATATTACATATTTAATTGTTAAATATCTGAAACATATTTTGAGCCTTAAATACAATATATTATATTAAACAGTCAGCATAATATATTTTAATGTTATATTGTAGCTTAATGAATTATAATAATATTATATAATCAAATAATAAACATAAAACATTATAATATGCACACACAATTTATCACACTTATAGTCTAGCGCAATATTAATTACAAGAATTAATAAGTGGAATAATTACACAAATTGACATTATTAAACTGGTGTTAAGCAATAAAAACAATAGGCGGATAGATGATAACTAATATATAATGAATTTAAAAATTTGATCAAGCACCTAGATCTTCTATTTGAATTTTTATATTGTTATTTTTATCACAATATTAAAGATTTTAAGTTCATAACCAATAATATAAAATATTATACCTAACCCGTAACTATAATAAAATTTAATAATTACATAATTAGAAACTTTAAGAAATATAATTGGATTGTACTGTATATATTATAGAAATTCATAATTCATTGGTTATGAACCGATAAAATTATACTATATTTTTTAATAATACATTGTATAGATAATAATAATAATATAATAGATTATATTATATATTCATTTTCTAAAATAGTGTTTAGAAAATAATTTAAATAGAAAAAAGTTATCGACAAAACAAATATTATGGTGAATTATGCTGTACAATGCTTTTACTACAGTATATAGAGTATTAATATATTATATTTGTGAATTTCGGATGTTAGTAAGATATATCTAAAAATAAGTTTCTAAAATAATTACATATACATTTTTTTTAAATATTCAAATATAAAATTTAAAAGTGATAGTGGCGTAGCTAGAGAGGCTGCAGCCCTTCTAAAAATTTCTTGAAAACTTAAAAATGCTTTCATCATAAATGTAACTTTCTGTCAAAGTATTATACGTAAAACGCGAATTTGTTGATGTAATTTTCATGAAGTTTACTGCAAAAATCTAAAATGTCATATATTCACAATATTTATTCTGGGTTATATAAGCTTTTAAAAAAATATTCATTTATAGTTCCTGTAGGTATTCGTTTAAACAAATGACATTGTTTAATAATGAAAAAATTGAAAAACCATTGAAATTATACAATTTATGTTCAATTTCCTATTTATTTAATTACTTGTTATAGCCTTGTATAGATAATGCATTTAACGATAGAAGTCATCTGTTTTAGATTAGTTCACTCGATGATAATTCTCGTATATTATATTTTTTATTTGTATGATTTTAACATTTTAAAATATTCAAAATATGATTTTTAGTTTATTACTTTCGTTTTGATTATCTATCAGTTTATGTAGGTGCAAGAAACACAATTTAAAGAATCTACAACGTTATCACGTATATTCACATAACTGAGCTCTGAAGGTACTATACAATTAAATACATCGTTATTATAAACTAAGTGCGAATCTGCTAATCTTTGTACATAAAATTGATACTTTCAAGAAAAAAAAATTTAGTATTAAAATGCTATAGATAGTATAGATTAGATGTATTTACCAGTATAATTGAATTTATTTTTGTTTTTATAAAGTTCATCATAACTACTTTATATTATTCTCTATGATTCTACAAAATGTCCGGGCCATAAACGATAATTTTTACATTTCTTACTTACATGTGGCATTCTATACAGTATAAATTTCATATTTTCCTAGGAACCTTATAAATGATGAGTTTTCTCCTTTGTCCGTCACATATATACGAAACATGTGTTTTTATTAATTGTATATAGAAGTAACGGAAACTTAATATGTATATCTCGTGACCATTGTCAAGGTTTCCATCATAATTTATAAACACACACTACACTGTATTATTACTTATTATGCCGTTCACACATCAGCCACATGTGTAATATACGTCATACGCCTACATAGGAGGTGTATATTGAAGGTACATACACCACCCTTTTTGCTGATGTTTTGTACTATTAGTATTATCATTATTACATTTGTGCAAAACTAGGTTTAAACAGCAGTAAACAGCGAACGGGTTAAGTAACCGCGTGTGCGTACCTATAGGCAATATATATATATACCATGGGATATATATATACCATGCGAGTGGTTCGCGTATTTTATACGCGAGGCCGACGAAATTACAGGTTTCTCAGAGCATCGGGGAAGCTGTATGTACTGAGCGCATTCACGCGTGTCGACACTATCGCTGCCGCCATGGCAATCTCTGCAACGGAGGAATTGCTCAACGATATACTAGACTGCCGACGACACACATATGTTTTATTTGTGTACGCTGCACAGATAGGACACAATCACCGTAATAATATTATATATATATGTATAAATATTACCGCAGCTATTATATAATATACATTTTTATCCACAGCAGCATTTACGATAGATCTCGGGTCGTTCGTCATCGCATATTCGCGCAGAGATATAAATTGTGTACTTATAGGTATATTGTACATTTGTTAACGTTAACTGCGATGAAAAAACAATTAAGGTGTATTGGTTTCAAAACTTTATATATTATGGGTATGTAAAAGAAAGACAGAAAAAAATTAAATTTGTGAAGATCCTTTTCGATCTAAGGTTTCGTCTGGTTTTTTAAAAATGTAATTACTTATGAAGCACAATATTAAGATATTATATATGCGTGACGTTTCGCTGATATCCAGGGTCGATATTTACCGTAATAATCATATATATATATATATATATTTGAGCCAAAATCGTTTGACCTTCGCTCCCCTGTGTACCAATGTAAAATATAAATATAATACATCATATACAATAACTGCATCAATATTAAACTTATATATTTTATTATATTATTGTCGAAGTACTAATAATACACAATGCTACTAATACGTTGATTGTAAAGGCGTAGAACCACGGAATATAATGAAGCACGTAGAAATATTATAATAGATACAAAATATACTACACAAAAGTACAATATTATAATATACAGTATCAACCTATAACATTTAGGGAAACTTGAGAAATAGTTCTTAAGCATTTTCAATACATTCACAATATTTGTTTATTTAATATACAAATACATTCGATATATGTAGGTATAATATAGTTTTAAATTTGAATGTCATCATGATGAAGTTTTTTGTTGTTTATATAACATTTAACATACATATAAAATTAAACTTATGACCTGCACACCATTCAACATGTGCAGTTGTTATGAAATCCATTTCTCAACTATTAACGGTTTTAAACATTCGTTAACTGCAAAGCAGTTACATTTTTCTAACTTTCTATAGACGAAGGCAACCTAAAACTATAAATCTAAAACAATTATTTAAAATTGCCTTACTAGGTGATGTTACATCATATATATATACATATATTTTTTTAAACTTATTAAGGAAAATATTATAGAATATTAGTTTTTCGGTAATTTTCTTTGCCAAAAAGTATTGAGTTCTGTGTTATATCGTACTAATACGAACATTTCCTCACAAATTGCGTGTATGATGAAATTCTTACCATCATTATCATAGTTACGCATGATAAAGAATGGAATCTTGTTATAATACAAAACATCATGCTTGGTTTATGTATAACGTACATTATATAACTATTTAAGTCTCCTATCTACCTATACATTAAAATGTATCTAATTCTTTCATGTTTATAAAAATCATGTTTATTATTTTTGGAAACTCGTTAATTTATATGTGAATCATTCAAGGGCACGTAGGTACCTATATTAAATATTTTTTGAATTTGAGTAAATATTGATTTATAATATATAATATTACATATGTTGAATTGGAATTACATAACGAATTAAAAATTAATAATGATTTTCTTTCAAATTTTATTCGTGATATTAATTTTAACGAAATTAAAAATAATTTAATTTACATTCGTCTTGAAATTAGATTATCTATAAATATAAAATAATCAATAGGTTTGGGCGTATAACTCATAATAATTATTTAAGAATAATATAATATTAAGGCACAGAAATAATAACAATAATCATAAAATGTTTGAATAGATGTGTGTAATATGCGTGTAGCTGATATTCGCTTAAATGATGCTATATAAAAAAAAATAATTAAAATAATAAATGTATTATCTTTAAAGATATTTTTAGTTTTTATCTATTTTTTATATGAGCTTTATAAGTTACCTATTGATTGGTTAAGTTTTTGTCATTTTGGTTATTTAGACTATTTAGGAGATAATTATTTTGTACAAATATATGCGTTAAGTAGATCCATCGGATCCACAGTTTATAGGGTGGTGTGTACTACTTAATGATGTATATACTATACATTTTAAAATTATAATTAAAATAATACAATATTAATTAATAAAAATGAATATAGGAAATTTTGAGACGCGGTATTTTATAAAATTATTTTTAAATATTAATAACAAAAGAGAACACTTTTATACTATAAATTTTAATTCAGATGCGTGTTTTAAGTTTAAGCCTAATAAAACGAAACAATATAAATTGAAAAATATAAAATTACACTTATTATTATAATAACCAAATACGAATTTGCATATTTTTTTAAAATTTAAATAAGCGTATGAGGTGCTATCTTTAAAAAAAAACATTAAAAATAACCTTGAATGTTTATTTTAAGGATAATTGAAGTCACGAATCGTCAATTTTCACTTCAGAGTACATCAAGAATAATTTAATTCTGTTAGTAGATACATGTAAATAATATTAAAATTAAAATGCAAAATAAAATAACTAAGAAATAATAAAAAACAGCAATACAGTCGTAGTTTGAAGGTACTTATATCTGTGCTTTGTTGTAAGCCACAGCTTTCAAAATTCCGTAACTAGTCATATTCTCTATTGGACACTATAAATGTATGGTAATTGATAGGTATTTATAAGTTGTAAGATTGATATTTTTTAAAAACTAAGGACAATTTAAAAAATATAAATTAAAATTGTTCATGTTTATAGATAGGAAACTATTTAAAAAAACAATAATTAAAGTTAAATATCTAATAGGTAGATGCTTTCTAGTTGTTTGTTTTACGAATAAATTCTTCAATAAATGATACAAAGGGGGAAAGTAGGTAATCGCTCTGCTCTATAGTAGGAGTCGAGTGTAATTCGTCATTGAGTAGGTCACTGCTATAAATGTATTAAATTTGAATTTAATGATAAATCATTAAATATTATGGAAAAGGATGCTTAGTGGAAACGGTATATCAAAATATTATCATATATAATTTTATTATTAGTAGTACGGTATCATTTATAAATAGGCAATAGCATATTATTATTCTATATGTTTTTAAAATGTTTTTGTCTGTACAAAATATAATAAAAAAAGTAAATTTTTCAAAGCCCTACAAAAATTATTTTTTAATTACAAAAAAATTTATTATTTTTGGTTTAATATCGAATTTTTTTCAAATTTTAACTTCAAATGTTTAAATATATATATTATATACATATAGTATATAAATTAAGTTAGTAAATAAATAAACAAAATAGATTTTTTGGTTCCAGTATAGACTACTTGTGAGGAACCTTATTTTAATTTTTCAAGCCTAGCTATAAAACTTAATGAACTTAAATACATAATAATTTGAATATTTTCGTGATTTTGAATAGTTTTAGTGAAGATTCTAACTTTAAACGCTCATAGTAAATATTGTGATTATGTGTTTTCAATTTTTTTTAATTGATTTATCTATAAACAACTTAGAAGAAAAACCTTGTGTTAAATTTCCAAGGCTTAAGGCCGAGATTTTTAATGGCATTTATAGAAATAAAACTGAAAAAAAAAAATCAAAAATAATTATATAAACATTCGGCAATAATTAAAGTATCGACTGTATTTATTCGTTTTTGAGTTTTATCAAGTATACAAAATTGATTTTGTTGAAAACCGGTTTAGTGTAGAAATTCTTGTTTTTCTTTTATTTTTCTCGAATATTATAAAAAAACTGGGAATTTTTGATTTTGATCTTTCAAAAGTACCAACTAGATCTAATTTTCTACGAAAAACCACATTCTAAGTTAAATATCGTAGCATTTTTTTACTATCAATTGTGTATACATACACAAAAACAAAAAAAAAATACATTGCTCTGCTCAGAATCTTAAACATAGTACGTAAGTATCTAAATATAAAAGTTATATAAACATAACTAATTATTCAATTTATTAGTTTTGACTGTCAAAATAAAATAGTAAACTGTAATCAATTAATATCCGTAGTAACTTGATTATACTAATTACGAATAAATTTTAGTTTAATGTTATTGTTAATCATGTTGACTTGTATACAAGTGTATTATAAACAGCTATCATAATATTAACGACATTCGCTATTATTTATTTATTTATTATTTCGTGATGCATTTATAATAATTGGGTTAATGTCTGTCTGGCCTCAAACTTCCACTACTTAATCAGTCGGTTTCATCGTAGTGACCTCATTCTTCATTTTCCATCTCTAGAACTCATCTGCATTGTTTTATACGTTTAATTTTACAAGCAAACTAAATTTCAAAATTTCATCACAAGTTTAACTGTTAAAGAATGTTTTTGCAATTGTACGTCAAACACAATAAACCTTTCTCTGGTGTCATTTTCAGTACTTAATTAATATATTACTGCTATTGCATAATGTTTATCCGAGTTATTATCATATACACTGCAGTTGATATTTTATTGTAAGATTAGATATTATTATTATTGTTTTTTGGCCATTGGTCGCTAAGGCTGAATAAACTCATTGATATTTAATTCAATATTTATAAACTGTGTATTTATAGTTATAAGGTAACAGGTATTAACTGAAATCTAGTTATATCTTATATAGTACCGACTGGTTTTTTCATTACATGATAAACGACTCAACTCATAATCGGTTATTATTAATTTCTTAAGCACGACCTTTAATTTTTTAAGGCTATTAGAGTAAAACATTTAATAATAAGTAAATCTTACAGTAAATAGTTAGGTTTGTTGTGAATTATCAGTATCGTAGCTAACCTTCATTACATCATTGGAAAAACTAAATGTTGCGCCCTCTGTATTACCACTAGGAAGTAGGCACGTTATGAGAATAATGTACTCTTTATCAATAGTATCTTTAATCATAATTCTATCGGTATAATAGTATAGGTACATATTGTAGGTTAAATTACCTACACATAAAATTATTAACTTTCACAAATACATGACAATTATTTTTTTGAATCGTTCATAAAAATATTGTAATACAATTTAATTTGCGTACATTATTCAAAAACTATATGCTTTACAATTATTTTGTAATAAAACGATAAAAATTATAGGTCTGTTTACCGTCCAAAATATTTCTACATCCTAGATGACTGCACACATCGCTAACCTCTACATATATATGTATCCTTATATGGCACTAACCTGAGTAGTAACCTATCCGGCATCTACAGATTGTGTGCCTGAAGTATAAATTGTGAACGACAATCACACAATATTATACATCAAAGTTTCAAATCAATTATCATAAATTCTGTCAGTATTGAACCGGTTTATTACATATGTATACGAATATTATAAATATTACGAGTTAGATTAACTCCCGCGCGAGTACACACAAATTATGTAATTAGTATAATCATTATTCATTACACATTACAATATTTTATATAAAGGTAATATAAATTAGAGATTAAAAATTGTAGAAAAAAAATAATTAATAATTTTATAATTTATACGTCATATACTTAATAGTTAATAGTTTATTATTTATTTAATATTGAATAATTTAAAATATTTATATCACTATTAAACCCTAAAACAAATTTACTCAAATATTATGTAATTAACAATCATATCTGTAATATTGTAATAATTATTATCCTAAAATAATTTGTAACTGAAAACTAAAATAATTTATCTTTAAAATAATTTAATATCTTAAAAGCATATAGATAGGTAATATAATATAATTAATATTAAAAAAATCATTAAGTTTGATATTTAAAAATTGTTTACCCTCAATATGATTAAGAAACTTAAGAAGGATAAAAAAAATTAACTATTTACAGTGTTTTTTTTAAAATTAAATCTATAGTTGTATATTATAATGTTTTATCTAGATTAAAATATTACTTTATATTTATCACATGTATTGAATAATATTATTATTATTATATTTCAAAAAATATTAAGAAATGGACTGGCATTACAGAACATATTATAATTATTACAATTATTGATATAAAATACAGTCGAATCACGATAACTCGAAGTTGATGGGAGATAAAAATTCGCTTTGAGATATCGAATTTATATTTCTAGGGGAATAAAAAAAATTCGAGTCATCGCGACTCGACTGTATTTAAAAAAACATAATTAACAAAAATATATTGCTTTTACTGGAAAAAAAATCTAGTACTTATGTATTACTATAGAATATAGTAGATTAATAAACAGGGTGATTCATTAATTATGCTCACTTCCATTTTTTTTAATATAAATGTATTCAGTTTTTAATTTTTGAATAAGTAAATATCATATTTTGAAGTTAATGAGATTTTTCGTATACTTGAAGAGTGTCCTATAGTTATACAAATGTATATTTTTCTAATGAGAACTCCATTCTTTTATACTGTACATTATTTAGCAAATATTATATTTTTGAAAATTTGAATGTATTAAAATATATGTATAATATTATAATAAGGATAATAGTCCTTAGAAATAGTTTTAAAAAAATATAAATGCTGGTTTATTAATTATTAAAATTTGCGAATTTGCATTCCTCCCATATTTTCCACTTATCATGGACTTTTTATACAAAAAAATTGAATTGATTAAAGACTAATTATTCAAACTGATTATATAATACGTCAACATTTCCAGAAAAATTATCAGCTCAATAATTTTCAGTAGGCAATGGTGGGGGGGGGGGGGGAGTTTTCATTTGACAAACAGAAGTTTAATCTTCAATATCTATTGGAAACTCTTAAGTAATAAAAAAAAAATCTCAAAAATTTAAAAATACCTATGGTCTTTAGTTAGTTATATTTAAAAATTCCAAAAAATAGATTTTAAATAATTGCATTATCATAGAAAAAAGAATGAGCATACTAGATGAATCCTAAATATATTAAGTTGTATTATAAATAATATTATGTATTTAAACATACAAAATGGGAGCATATACTTTAGACATCATTACATTAATAAATAACAAAAATAGAATGGCAATAGCATTAACACATTATACCTACCTATTAGCTATTAGGTATTACTATTACTAATTACTATACTGTTTGAAGTATATTATAATATAATAGCGTTCAATAGGTTTTTCTAATTATACATTGTTAATATTTCTAAAAAAATATTGATTAACGACTTGCTATGTTTTTAAACCTACAATTACAATGTGATAATTAATCAATAAGCTTTTTATTGAAATATTAATTTTTGAAAGCTTTAAAGCTACATTTAACAATTATTGAAATTTAAACATTGGTTAAGATTAAAACTATACAATTGTTATATTTCTTCCTTATTCGATGACGTATTTTAAATTATATATAATAACTTGAATAATTTTATGTAGTCATATTATAAATAATTTACCTACCTAATGTAATATATAATGACAGTTAGTCTTTTAAAATAATTACAGTATTACCGATTAAAATAAGTATTTTTTTAATAACTTAAGATTTATAATTGAATTACCCCTAAAAGTAAAGATGACAATTCCAATGAAAATTTCAATAAATATTTGTAAGTGAATAATAACCACGTTGTATTTTATTTTTAAAACAATATAATACACGTTACTTTAATTTGTTTATGATATTTTTATTGATGAAGAGTTTAAGTAAAAAGTCTAAAATATTGAGCAATTAGATAAAAACCCCGCCAAAACGTATCATATTATATTTCACACTAACGATTACAATACCTCTAAAACTCTTTTGTTTCTTATCTATCGTTACTCACACACTATAAGAACTTTCTATGTTAAATCAAAAAGCGAAATCTTTTAAGCCAATTATTCAAAATAATTAATTTGTTATTGTATTGATAATATACAGATTGTTAATTAAAAAAAAAAATAGATGTAAAGTAAATAGAAATAGATGTAAATGTTTTAACTAAATGCTGCAGAATTAATAAAAATAGTCAAATAGTTTTAATTTATTATACTTGGTTTAAATATAATACTATTGTTTGTTTATGTTTGTACTTGGACTTCTACGATGTTTTAATTTTAGAGTAAGCGTGTAAAATATTACAATTTCTACAGAACTCAAATTTGTTATCTAATGTTGTTTGTTTGTAATGCTGTGATAACACACTAAGTCGTGAGGCGTGTTCTCTAGAAATAATTTTAAATTTTGAACCAAAACACATTATCACTTCCTTACCTTATCCTTCGCTAGTTACACTTCTGGATCAACTACTGTAATCGAATTATTTTAACTATGGAAAAGAATGAAAAGAATAACTGAATAAAAACCTAAATTACACTAATAAGTAATATTTTTAAATGATCTTTGGTTATAATTTGGAACTAATGAAACTACTTATAGAATATTATACATATTATAGAAGTATAATTATATATACTTCTTTGTGTACCCATATATATTATAGTCTACAATTAAACCACGACAATAAGTTTAAATCAATGATATTATTTTTGAAAATAAACTAAAAAAATTAATAATAGTAATAGTTTTTCATGAATATTCAGGGTTATATTACTTATTTGACTAATTTGGTAATGTAAAATATTAAACAATAGTTTCGTAGTCTATGTTTTTGGTGCTGGTGTCAATTAGTGTTTACGAAGAGTACCTACCTACCGAATGATAATTCAAGAATACTGTAAACACCTTGTGTATACTATACATTATAAGAAATAAGAAAATACATAGGTAATATACTAATATGTATAATTGTAAATTGTGATTAAGTAACTGACGAATATTGGCCGTTTAATAAAATATTAGGAAAGTCGTAACCACCACTTGTAGTATCTACAGTACAAAATATTTTGTAACACAATCTATTAATAATTGAATATTATAATAGGTATCTTTTACCCGTATGTAATGATGGTTATCAAAAACAAAAATGAATAACTAGCAAGCGGCATTTAAACAGTAAATAGTGATATATACCTATACTGTTCACAGTATTATAATTATACCTATAATATATTATAGTATTTATAATAATACACTGTTTATAACGCCAAAAATTTAAAAATTATTACCTGCAGCCGATTCAGAGGACTGCTGACATTATTGCATCTAGACACAGAATTTTCGAAGGTTTAATTATTTTATCAAATTTTATATTGTACTGTGATCAGCCGTCGAACGCTTTATAGCAAGTTACAACCAATACGACCGTTCAAAGGTACACTAGGTCGATGGTTTGTGCATTTGAGCGTGTTATGCATACGCACGACTGAAAGAGAAAGTAATAACGAATCGTCGTCATATACCAATATAATAATAATAATGATATGATTATAACGTTGCAAAGAGAAACGAGTATAATACAAAAATCGTAATATCGCGTTAAAACAAGATATCTGCAGCTGGAAACACGCAAAATAAAAATAAACCATTCACACTTCATGTGAATACATAATAAAAATAATAGATTTATAAGATAATATAATTATTAATTATTAATAATATTATATATTATATGCATAATACAATATTCCAATAACCACCACCGCACCCAAACGAAGGCCTCAATAATACACATATGTCAACGTAAGAGAATTGAAATAATAATAATAGTATTAACAACAACATCGATGTACGTAATTCGCAAACCTGGTATAATATATCCTTCGTTGCAGTAATCGATGACTAACGAGCGGAATATGTTCATCGACGTATATCTTCTTTGCAGGCGTAGTACCTATCGTCCACCGGGATGACTAAAGTGGGATGTTGTTAACGGGAAAATATTAAGCAGTTATTATCGGATACAAGGTAAAAGAAAAAAAAAATAGGAGAAAAAACAGTTGACAGTGCAGAAATGACAATAACGACGTGTTTGTTGTCTCCGTCTTCCACATCCGGTTAAATTGACTTAGGCCGTCGTCGTCGGCGGCAATCGTCTCGTTTTTGAACGGACGACGACGATTATATTATTACGAAAATAAAAACCGCATAAACGAAGCGGCTTTACCGCCGAACTCGAATAATTCACCAAATACGCACACGTCAGTTTAAAACGGAGAGCGTGTGATATAAAAAACGCGCAAGTATAATAAACGATTATGATTTATTAAATTAATATCGCACTATAAGAATAGCGCGCCAATATCAATGTGGCGGCAGACCGCTGTCGATACGTTGGCGAACACAACTGGACTGGCCCGGGCCGACAGATTTGTTTACCTATAATATATAATATCAACGAGTGTTCTCGCGTGCGCACGCGTGTGTGTATTAGCGTGGTAGTAAATCGGTAATAGTAGTGTAACTGGTAACAGCAATAATAGTAATAATAAATAGTAGTAGTAGTAGTAGTAGTAGTAGTAGTAGTAGTAGTAGTAGTAGTAGTAGTAGTAGTAGTAGTAGTGTACGATCGTCGCCGACGTCGCGAATGCCGAGTACTGAGTAGTGACTCACGGTGTTGTGGACGCGGGTTGATGAAAGAAACGACAACAGTTGAACAGCTGATCGGCGGCCTGTAGCAGCAGCTGAATTTTGCCGTGGTAAACCGGTTAGCAGGACGCTATCTGTGGGGGGTCATCGAGACCACGGTTATTGGACACAATAAACAATTGTTTTAACTTTTAAGCACATGAAATTAACTATTAAGTTAATACGATCGCTATATACTTATAGATATAATATAGTTAATAATATACACATCATGTTTTTAAATTTTAAAACGAAAAAACGAGAATATTGTTGCAACAGGTACCAGTTTTAAACAACACTATTTCAAGCTAATTTATACCATGAACCTATTCACATGCACCGTTCTTCAGCATGCGCCATACAATACCTATTGACTTATAAGTTAATACAAAAATTCAATTGTGATATATTATTATATTAATTGTTATAAAATTACATTATAATTTAACACTCCTGCAATTTCACTAGTAACCTACTCAAATACTCGATGACAAAATACACACGACAATTTTTACAATGCATTTATGAGAATATACCTAAATAATTATTTCAAACGATTGTTAATATAAATTACAATAGTGTAATAATTTCGCCAAAAATGCATAATATGAGTGTAGCTATAGCATCCGCTTTTGTATGCTGTCTTCATGATGCAAGTGTATGACATAGAAAATCTATGCCGAACAGTTCACATTTAATGTCAGTAGCTTTATTAATATTAGAGTTAGCGATCTATTATGAAACTTAATGGTAACAATTTTTTTTTATTTGTAAGTAGATTTTTTAAATTTCGTGTGTATAAAATATTAAATAAGTATTATAATACTTACTAGTTACTATGTAGAAAGTGCTATGTATTTAAAATTATTTGTAATTTAAATGAATTTTAGTATTGTATGGACTACGAATTTATATTATTAGTTTAAGAATCATATAGACGGGAATAATTTTTCAAAACAATTCAATTATTTTTTGACGAAATAAGAAATCGAATTTTAAATTATTTTAGTTTTAAAATATAAATAATATTCTATCTGGATAATATGTTATAGTAAAAATGTGACATTTCAGTACATGTTTATTCAGTTAGGTACTCGTATTCCATATTATAAATCCTATTCCATAAATATTTAATGTATTTTATTTTCAATTATTTTTACAAGGAATTTATTAACTCTATTTTTTGCTATAACTTTCAAAGATTTTCAGTTAATTTTTGAGAAAATTTATATAATTTGAATTTGTTTAGTAAATAATATATAAAGAATTTTACATAAAAAAAAATCTATACAATGTATATTAAATACATAACAATAACAACAACTAGATATCTAATCGACTTTGTATATCATTCTATAAAATCAGTGAAACTGTCAGTTTCTAACTGACCAGTGACCACCATTAATATGTTCATATATCAATAGAATAATTATGTTAACATTTCAAACATATAGTGATTGGTAATAATTTTGTTAATAATATGCAAAAATTAAAATTAATTTAAGAATCAGTAGAGCACATTTATTAAATCCATAAATAAAATAATACTCAACACTATTGATATTTTGTAAAAATTGTACCTACTATTGGTTTCTTATGGTTATTTTGCTTTACTCATATTATTAATTATTATAGAGTGAATACTTATATAATTATAGTTATAGTTGCTTATGTATCTGTAATATATAAAATCAGATATATGGATGTGAAGGTGAGCGAAGGTGTTCATTCCAAGGAGGTTTGATATAATCGATAATCGCATCAATAGATACAACTTCAATATTTTCTTTTATCATTATCAATAATATTTGGTATGAAAAAAACATTAATTAAAACAAAATAAATAAATATATATATATATATGCTACCTAATAATTTATTCATGTTTAAATAAGTATAAACTATATTATACAGATTACAGGTATAATAGTAGATATAGAAAATCAATTCACATCCGCGAACGCATATTCGTGTAATCGTGTTGTTGTGACATAAGTATTCGGCCTATAGGCACAAAATATAGATACTTAGGTAATTACAATAATTTGGGTTTATTTGAATTTATCTATTCTATTAATGTGTCTGATACCAATTTTTATTGTTTGTTTAACAGTATTATTAAAGAATTATTTAAAAACAATAACTATTTACCAATAAAGTTTAAAATAAGTAATGACAATAATTTAACACTTTGGATCCATAAAAACTCTTATTGGTAACTTATACACATGACTCAGTTATTCACTTAGCTGGATACTTAGTGCTTATCCCAATTTTCTTTTAATCGTGTGTTTTATTCAAATTCTATTTTTTGAAAATGTTAATTTTAACAAAGTTAAGTACCTATTTTTAAGTTTTCTTGAAGATCATATTTTTAATTATTAGATTTATTACTCCATTTTAAATATTCATTTTTAAGAGTAGTTTTTGTAATTAGTTCAAAACTAAAGCATTAAGCTATTTGTATTAATGTGGTTAAAAATACCTTTATTAAAATTAATTAATTTATATTCATAAAAATTTTCCAGGTACAAGACTAAACATTATATCTATTTTATATTTTAAACATCAAATGATTATTAATAAATAATAACTAATAAAAAATTATTATTCATAGTACCTAAATATCTACATTTTAATGATTCAGAAATTACTCGTTCAAATTTCTGTTTAGATAATTATATCAATATTTAAAAAAATAAGCTTTTTATAATGAATAATTAAAAAAATGGTAATTTTTATAACAATATTTGAAAAAAAAGAAGTCTACATTGCTTTAATTGACTCAATAAATCTTAGTATATTTAAAAATTATATGGTCTTACTCTTTATGTATAATTAAAAATTAAAATATTAGATACATTAGCAAAGCCCATAGGATAAAAAAGGGTAACTATATGCTTGTATAAAAACACTCTTATAGTATAAGACTATAAGAGCTATTATTATGCTTTTTTCTCGTTAATTTGAAAAATTGTATATGTTTGTTTTAACAATACGTAATAAATGTTTGGATGAAAAAACAGTATATTTTTGTGTATACATAAGTTTTCTGTAATAAATAAGAAAAAAATGTATACATTTCACAAAAATCTTACAGGACTGATTGTCAAATTAGTAGGCTAGGGGTTAACGTGACGACCGTGACTGACTGTTGTTGTAAAATTTGGCGGACGCCGAACGGCCTGTGCAAAATTATGCATGTCGATGATAGGTTTTAGACTTTTTGGCACTTAGTGACCGTCCACATTACACATTTGCATATACTACTTACGTCCTTTATTATTTACGAATCTTTAATAGATAGGTTGTGACTGGATCAAAAAGGTCAAAAATAAGTAATAGCGATAGCATACTTGCGTGCCAATACATTTTTTTTTATAATTTAGTCCTATCCCAAAAAATCAATAACTTGAATGCACTTTGTTCTTTGTTTAATATGTGAACATACTCATGTCTCATATTATAAATCTATCTATCTATCTTCTTACATAGTAGAAACTATATATCACAGTTATACAACTTTAACTAATTATTGCCGACTATCATTATACACGAGTTCATTTTGATTTCCATTAAAGTACCTAAGTAAGTAAATTATTTATTTAACAGATACTAAAAATAATATGCTTTATTTATAAACAACATATTATGACTGATGTGTAGGACAAGTGACTACTATGATATCATTGATACCAATCTTATCTAATCTTTGAAATATTTATGTCGTAGGTACCTATTACTTAGAGTAAATCAAAAAAAATAATTTGTTTAATTGATTTAACACTCTAGCGTAGTAATCAATATTAATAAAATAATTAATATAAACATAATAAACTTTACCTTAACGTATTATTTCGTTAATTAATAAATTAACTTATTATTTCATAGAATATTGCTTATCAATATTTTAAGAGGATGTTAAACCCGTATGTGTTGTCTCCATCTTACAAATGTAAAACATAGAAAAAACTGTTTTTAATTGTAACATTTATAATTATGTAAGTACCTATATATTATATATTATGGTAAATAATGTTATATCAGAAAATAACGTTCACCGGTTATTATCGTTATTTACCTAAGAATGTGGAAATTATCGTTATTTTCTAGTGAATTACACGAATAATCATATGAAATAGAAAATTTTGATAATAATTTATAAAACAGATATTCAATGAGCAATGACAAGGTGGCCGCTGAACTAATTGCTGTACCTACTTTAAACTGGGTAATCTAATACAATTTTATCGGGCACAGATCCAGGATACAAAAAAAAAAAAAACAATTATTTTAGAAATTAGTTAAAAAATTTTTACTTATCTATTTATTTTTTGTTGATATTGCAATACCTTAATATTAAGAAACCAAATATAAAATTAAAAATAAATGTATTGGTGTAATAATAAATCAATAATTGTCGATTTTAGTGATAGAATAACATTGATAATAGCGATTATAGCCACTTGCGTCCTCGAAACAGGACTCAAATTACTAACCGAATTTACTACCTATAAAATAAATCACATTTTTAGTGATCTAGGACAAATGACCATCGTTTCTTCGTCGTCACTATTTCACCGTCACCGCTTTGCCCTCGTTACTTCACCGTTACCATTTTACAGTCACCGCGTGGTCGTAAAACCATTTGCCTTCGCCATTTCGACGTAAGGTCACTTTGCTGTTAAAAAATACCTGATAAGATACGACTATAGGTTAAATACAGCTATGAACATATATATTACTAATACTAACCTACTACTAAAAATGTGCTTTATTTTTATAAACATATGATGTAATTGTTTTAAAAAGTTCTGATATATTTTACCATATAGCACACGTGTTGGTTTTTGTGTGTGAGATTAATCATAACTTATAATATTTGAGAGTCTGCGATGGACAATAAACACACATACATGGGTACTTTATTATAATATATAGGTAATGTAATAACTGGTATTTCTTAGCTTAAAGTTGAATGTGTGTTATGCTATTTATTTTTAATGATCAGTAATAAAACGACAAGTGTTTATAGATTATCTGTCGACGTAACCTTTTCGAAAATAATGGTTGTTCTGGCGAGCTCATGATTCCGAATGGATTGTAATTTTGTTCTATTACGTTCATTAATTTTCCGTCGATAGTATTATAGACTATAGCTAGGGTTACTATACGTCCGGATTTCGTTCGGACAGTCCAGATTTCAAACATCTGTTCATATTGGAGAAATGTCCGGATTTTACAAAGTTAACCGTTTAACATGGTTGAAACAAACACGATACAAAAAATTATGTCAGGTAACAAATTTTCGTGTTTACTCAGTATAAATGTATAATATGTAATTTCTATTTTTGTTTAGATTTTTTTTCGGAACATCAGGATAAGTAACTAGGTACCCATTATTATCGCAAAAAAAATCGTTAAAATAATATATTTTATAGCGTATTTCACCTAATAAATCTTATGTAGACATTTTATTCATAGATCTAAATAAAATTGTATTAATGAAATAACAATATTGTTTATTTTAAATTTTACCCCTCCCCCTCATCCCATCAAAAAAAAGGAACTGATGTCCGGATTTGGTCTAAAAACATTATGGTAACCCTAGCTATAGCTGTTAGTCTTTTTAGAATCGCGAGTGTTAATTTTTATCTACCTTTATAAATGAATATTCTTATTTATTTTATATAATTTATTTATGCATTTTTTTTTTTGAATAAATAGACAAACACATACTTACAACTTTTTCATAGATTAAACAATTAAAACCCAATTTATGTACCGATTTTATGTCGCTTGATTTTGATAATACTGCTGACTTGTGCCAAAGATAACAACAGTTTCTTACACCTGTCGTTAGTTCTAAACTTCTAAATGCTCTAATATGTGCCCCCCCACGCATAGTGACTGCTATAAAAGAAAAACTAGATGATGGTTTCTACTTAAATCAATGCTTCATACATTTATAATAGTAAGTAATAGTTCTGTGAGTATAATAACATTTTAAGTTTCCCACTTTATACGTGGGATAAACTTAGGTATACGTGCTATTATGAGTAACCCTGACGAAAAACTACCTACCGTGCGCTATGATCAAGTCACATTTGATGTAAAACATACTATAGTTTCATTTTTTGATATTTTCTGTTTATTTCACATTTTGCGCTTGTTAGCCCCTTGACTGAGAGTAGTCAGAGACGTCTTTTAGTTAGTTAACTAGGTCTTTTTCTGTATATTTCGTTCGAGTCATTGGTTTAGCCAATATCCTTGAGGTGAGTGAGTCTGGACTTACTCAGTTTTTGAAATAGGTTTTTAGAGTCACGGATTATAGTTTATTGAATAGTCGATGAAGTTATGACAGTGTTCCGAACAAACCAGGGAGAGCCAGTTATTATTCAGAGGGCTATATTTTGTTGAGCTTCAAGTTTGCTTCACGATAATATTTAGAGATTAATGATATTCATGCTGGGTCTGCGTAGGTGATTGAAGATTTGATGTACACTTAATATATGTTAAGTTTTGCTCTAATCACATTTGGGCTGTGATGGCTGATAATAGAATATTATATTATTTTAATTTGGTTTATTGTTACTTTTAAATTACAAAGATTTTTTTATTAATTATATAGAATTTAATAAATCGTTAAATAAATATTTTATCTGTAGATAATTATAACTTTATAAGTATTGAAGAATGCTTTTCTTGTCAACTTCTTCTACATCATATTTCATATAAATGTAAAGGACGTTGAAAATATTGTGAGGAATTTACTTATTACTTTTTTTACTTAATATTGTTATCATATAGAGATCAATGATGTGGCGCTATGCTGTAAAATAATTGTGTATTATAATATATGAGACTTGATAAGATAATTGTATAATACAATAACTGCTATTTTACAGAGATATTATTATTATTGTTATCGTCGTAACTCGTCGACTTTTATCCATGGAAAATTCAACATACATACAATATGCCTACAATTATTTTTTGAGTCGCAATATTGTTTTATTGTTCGATACGTTGCTGCAGGCCAACACATACCCATTTTATTATCTTATAGTATTTGAATTAAAAATGTCTATTATATATTTATTTATATTAATAAATAAACGCTGATCGGGAATATTTTAAAATACCTATAGGAAACGTTCGTGATAATTTATAACATGTGAAAAATAAACAAATAAATGATAATATTGTGAAAATCTTATAGGAGATTTCTTTTAGACGCAACAGTCACGGTTTATCGCCATTGAGGATATCAGATTAAACATTGCCAAAAATCGTAAGATTTAGATGGCTTTTTAAAATTTATTTTTATTTTATTTGCTTCTCGGTATTTTTGTAATGAAGTAAATGAGCTAACGGTTAAATTGGATGTTGGCGTTTTCACTAATGAGGTTGCATGTATACCTCGTGACAAATTTTAGAAAATAACTTAAGTTGTTAACCCCAACAATAAGTTTACTTTGGTTAAAGTTATTTCAAAATAAACGGTAATATATGGTAGTTGATTGTTCAACATGAACATTTGTTATGGTACTATAGTATTGTTTTGTCAAGGCAATTATTTGGTAATTCCTATATATTTAATATATTTTTTACTTCTTAAAAATAGCTTTTTGAAATTGTCTTTAACTATAACAAAATAACTACTTAAGTTAAGTTACAATTATTTATAACCAGAAGTAACTCAATTACTGGCTTAGTTATTTTTTAAACATTATACATTTTTAATTACTCTAGATAAAAGTTATTTAAAGTAAGTTATTATTATTAATTTTTAACTTTTTATTACCTAGTTTAATGTTATGTAAATTTATATTTCTGTAAATTTTTTTAGGTACATATTATTATGCACAAATATAGCCATGTTCTTGTTGCAAAGATCAAAGTCTAAGGTGCATAGTATTTTAAATTTAAGTTTCTGATCGATGAAATATTTAAAAAAATGTTGTTTATAAGAGTACCTAACATTTAATAATGCTTCACATAAAATGTATATTTTTTAAATCGGTTATCAAAGAATGGAATAACTATTAACGAACAATTTACCTACATAAGGTTTTCAATTATAAATACTAGTTAGATATCTTACTATAATATATTGAAACATTCACACTGATCATCACGTTTTGTTATTTAATGGTTTAATTCGCACGTTGTGTGATTCGTTTTATTTTATCCTTGAAAAAAAGTCAGTTGGTCGTGATCAAAAAGAATATGTTGTATTAAAATGTTTAATGATACCTATTACCTAATAGAGCTGACATAGGAAAATTATATATTTTACGTTTCTAATCAACCGATTTTGTTTTGTTTACATTTTATATATGTATGGCTAGTATATCACAAGGCTGTATTATAATACAAAATTATAAATAAGTAAAAACAATTGAATATTCGTAGAAATAATTTTGTGTTGTGTTGATAATAATCATTGCGACCCCTTTATAAATGCTTTCATTCTCTTCGAGCCTGGTAAGTCCAAACAATGGAAAATATAGAAGCAATATTTGATTAGCTATTCGGTCTACTGTATCCTCAGGATAAACATATTGGAATCCAAAAGTTGAAATCATATCCATAATCTGATAGAAATATAGAATGTTGGTAACCTGTATCCTTCTGTGTTGTAGGTAAATAGAAACAATATATTTTATGGAAAAAAAATGTTTTTATTTATGTATATTTTCACTTTTTAGTGAAAATACGTTATACGTAGTGTATTGTACGTTTTTTGTGTATTATAAATAATCATTTAACTATGAATTAAGTATTATAATATATTAATATTATTATTTGTTTTTATACACTTTTGTGCTTTACATAAATACTATTGATTATTATTATTGATAACGTATACCACGTCTCCCTTGAGTTCGTGTTCAAGGTCATAATCACTGGATTTTAGTACAAAAATAGTGTCTAAGGCCTGGTGTAATATTTATTTCTTCATAATTATAGTATAATACTTTAGCTTCTAAAATATTATCCTTATAATATGAACGTCAGCAGATAATAATGTTATCAACATAATATTGATGTATATTATACGTATAAGATTCAAATACCTATATCTATTTCATGGGTGGAGACTAAAGAGGTTGTAGATACATCAAAAACAAAATTAAGTAGGTATATGATCTTTACAATACAAAATTATGTGGCATGGTATATTTATACTCAAGTTTCTACTATGTAAGTAAGTTAGTAAGAGATTAAGATCCCAGTGTATTATTATTATTATATCGTATTACCTACCTATCATAGATTTATATTATATTATAAGCCATCAACTATTAGGAAATTATCATGTTATTTACTACAATATGAGTAATTTATTTAATATTATAGTGTGATAATGAATAGAGGATAAAAAAAATGTACACATCACCTAACTAGTATTTGATAATACATTTATCTTATAAACAGTTTAATATTAAATTTAAAATTAAATATATTTAATAGCTTATAAATTTGATACGACAATCCACATTGTAAATATAGTCCATACCACCAATACACAAATCTGAATTCAGTAGTTATATTAGTAGTCATGTTACAAATTATAGTTGTACAACGTACGTTTGATTAAAAAGCATATTGATATAAGTTTAATTATTATAAGTTTTGGTTCAAAATTAAATTTTGTAGGCAGGTAAGTTTCAGCGCTATTGTGTAATATTATTGTTAATCTATGTTAATATTAAACAATTATTTAATCAATAGTCTATATTAAGTATATCTGGAGAATTTTTAACATAAACTTTGGTTAAAAGCAATTTTATCAATAATTCCCGTAATATATTTTTCAAAAACATTTATAAGGAGACAGTAGTATTATTAATGTGAGACAATGATAAATAATATTATAGAGGAGGAAAAAGGAAGCATGGTTTTGGAATTCTCTGCTTATACCAACCCCATACGCGATGCAACCATCTGGTGATGATATTCACCATATTTACAAATCTATGATAATAATAAAAAAACTTAATGTCGTCAATGTAGTCAATAAAATATATACCAGTTATATAATATTTGTTACACGAAATATATGGATGGTGTTTATTATATTCATGTATATGCCTTCAAAGGTTAAAGAAGCCTTGGGAAATTAATCAAAATTTTGTACTTTCTTCCCTTTTTTATGATTGTTCTCAGTGTTCTTACAAATTTTTCGAATATCCCCGGAAAGTTGTCGAATTTGATTAATTTGAAATCGATTTAGTGTTATATGAAACTTTTTGAGCTTTACAACCATCCCAAAAATATATGGGTAATATATAACTTTTGTATCTCCTTTTTACTATTATTAGTATTATTATGCCACTGTCACGTTATATGCGTGTAGAGAATATGAATAGTTGTTACTTGTTGGTAATGTAATAATAAAAATATATAAAATGTTGAACATATATATTAATGCAAAACAATTTTGAGCGCTGGTAATTTAAACGCAAAGAGTTCTAATATACTACTGTCGAGGTCAACAATTACCTGTGATCACGGCTGGTATATTTAAAAACAATTGACATGCATATTATTATTGTTCAATGTTGAGTAAATGTTGAGTAAATTTCGAGTACTTAGAAATTAATGACTCTTTTGTCCAAAACCATGTATACATTAATTTTAAAAATAGAATCGTCTTCACGTACTGGTTGATTACTTAATTTGTCAAGGTAAAAAATTAAAATTGTATAGACCAATGACATGTCCACATTTCTCTGACAATAAGTATTCTTTCGTTTAATTTGTAAATTTTTAAATTATTGTGGTGAGTACTTAAATCTCGTATTAGATCGTATAGAAACACATATTCAACTACACAGGGAAATAATTAAAGAAGGGCAAATTATAATTATAAATAACATAATGTATTTAGATTATGATAAAACAAGTAATATTCCTATATAAGTGATAGATCTAACAATAACTCTGGTTGTAAAACTAATGTTTAGAAATTAGATGAATTTTAAAAATTCTGCATATAATTTATTTGTAAATAACTATTTGATTGCATGATGATATGCATATTACAATAAAATATACTCAGTAGAAAATCGAAATCATTGCATTAATTTGCTTCAACAGTGGCTATAATAGTTTATACTCTATATATTAGAGACTGTAAATGAAGTAGAAGTTCCTTGAAAATATTTGGTACAATATTCAAACTCACTAAAGTTTAAATGACTCAAATAATAAACTATTGGTTTAATATAAAATACTTATAAATCAATACTATTAAAAATTATTTTTTTTTTAGCATGTAATATTCAAAATGCTGGGTATTGCAATGAAAAAAAAAATAACAAAAATATAATTTTTTATTTTTGCAAAATGTTATGTTAAGTACAGAGGTCAAAATTGTCATTTACATTATATAATTTTTTACAAAAAACAAAAAAATGTTAAGAGAATAAGCATTATTGTATGTTAAATTTATTACATTTTGATGTAGCTATTGAAATTCGAAGAGCTGTACACCAATGATTGTAATACTCGAAGTTACCTAAATTATACTTAACATTTTTAGTTTTGAAAATATTTTTATAACAATAACTAATAATAAGATACATTTTAATATGCCTGCATTAATATTATACTATAAATGTTTAACCATGACTTTATTCAGTAAGAAAGGAACTTTTGGAACAAAATAAATTATATAAAATACAGCACTACATCAGTGTATCTCGATTTTAGTACAGATATGGATAAATCAGCACCAATGCACCCCATAACATTTTATAAAGTAATCCAACCGGATGAGTAATTTTACCACAATTTACCTATGTCGGATTGGATATAACATTCTATTTATTTGTAAATGCGGTTCAAGCTATATTCTAAACATCTGATAAATCTATAAGAACAATTTTCGAAATTTTCTTAATAATTGGTTCAGTAGTTTTTACAAGACTATATAAACTTCTTCATATATTAATTTTTATAAATCTATAGATTAAATTGTAGGGAATAATTGCTTTAATATCATTTTTTTTTGGTTCATAATGTGGATTATATAGATTTTTGAGTTATGACTACATGCAACTTACTTTTTGAGATCGATCCTATATTTTGCTATTTATTAATTATAGTAACATATAAACGTTTTCTATAATAATAATCTATAAACGATAAATTGGTGTATTGATAATTAAAAAAAAATAATTTTTTATATTATGGTACCTACGTAAAAATACATTATGACTATATATAATAGATCGCCTAATATTACAGTTTAATTATTTTATTAAGTTTTACTTATCTCAATACAATCTGTATGATAATAAATATTGCATCTCTAGCTATTTATCAATAATGACAAATAATTCTCTATAAACATATATCGTATTATCGTGTATATTATTTAAAAATGTTCTATTTAAATGTTGAAAAAATAAGGAATTTATTCAGGCTACTGTTAGTATTTCAATCTTAATATTTTGGCTTTAACCATTAATTATTAATTGTATACAAATAAATAACACTGTTAATGATAAATATGTGTATTTTTTAAGAATTTTAAAGTAAGCGATAGATTTGATCGTATAAATAAAACCAGTTTAGCATGTTAGATGCGTACAATCGCCCACACTATACAACCACAATTATGAGCAGAGTTTTACGGTGAATATTATCATACAGCAAATTACCATACATACCTACTCATTTAAGACGACCATATAGTATTCTTATAATTCATTGTTTCTGAAAACTTATTCAGTCAAATTTAATATTGTTCAACTGTTTGTGTGCTGTCGTATTTTTTTACAAAAATTTTTTTTTTATAAGTAGTTCATATTTATTATTTGTATAAATAAATATGGTTCAAATTGGTACCTAAATCTATTTCATGGCCACTGTTTCCAGGATTTTATTATATAATAATAAAAGCATGTATCCAATATGTATATATTATATGACTACAGAATACATCTTTTACCTATTAACAAAGATAATATTGATTTTTTTGTGGGTTAGTGGTTATTATAATTACCAGAAATTATTGAAAACTTTGAAAAATTGTACACAATAATCTATAGGCCAGTAACGCATATAATATATTATTAACTAAAAAAACTGCACAGAAATGTATATATTAGTAATAAACTTTAATGAAGTTATAATGATATAGCTATATTTAAACTACCTACATTTTAGAATCATAAGAATCATAAGATTGAATAAATCATATTGCTTTCGAGTATATATGATGCATTTTTTATCAGAATTGGTTAGTTTAATTATAGAATATACTTATATATATATTTGATTAGAGTTTAATTTAGAGGCGTATACAAGATTTTCTCGAGGAGGGGGATATGAAATAACTTTTTGGTGTTGTTGCAATCTTTTAATTTCAGTTACTTTATGTGAGGTATTTTATAATAATAAATATACTGCTTATACATGGTCAAAAAAAAAGGGAAAGGGAGGGATCCGTCTCCCATATCTCTCCCATAAATACGTCGCTGATCTAATTAGGTTAGAATTATATGACTAATATAACTGCAAAAATGTATTAATATAGTTATAAAATATTTAATACAGAAATTTAAATTAAATTTAATTCAAATACAACATAGTTATTTATACAGTTCATGTAATAATATCAAACAAGAATCGAAATTTAAGAACGGGTTCAGCCTCGAACATAAAAATGTATATTTTTATATCATATAATAATAATAATAATAATAATAATAATAATAATATATAGGTAATGTACTATTATAATTTATTATAATAATAATTACATAGCTCTAAAAACGCTGTTATGGAATTTTAAATAAGTATACCTATATTGAAGTATTGAAATATAATATAATTTATAAAAATGTAACGCAGGATACATCCTTTGTAAATAGGCAGTATATTGTTTTAAATCAAATTTATAACAAATAAGTCTGAGAGTTTCTACACTGGTATGCCTTATTTCTCGTGTAATTAATGTTATTATTTTCTTTTTTTGAATGTTTATTGTGTGTGTGTGTGTTCCGTGTGGACTGTGAATGTGTAATAACTATTAACTGTGATAAAAATAATATAGTTTAATGATGACATAGTAATAAATTAAGGACGTAGTTTAATGATAGTCACGAAGATCAGTCATTTAGAGAGTGTCGGAGAGTGCTGGTCGAGTATCAAAGGAGACTGTCAGGGAAATAAAGATTTTTCCATCAGCTAGTTCAGTAAATCAGTAAAAATTAATGTAGTTAGTATTTAATTAATTATTTGTTTAGAAATAAATGATAAATTTAGTACGTGTAATTAAATTATTATAGTATATATAAATGACAATTCACACATAGTGGTTAAAATACTCAACCGCTGTTGTTGATTTGATTACCGAGCTTTACTTTATGTATTAGTTAATTCCCTGGCTATTAAGAGGTATGTACGAGTGATTCCTTTCTTAATTTTAGGAATTGAATTTTATTTTGAATTAGATACAAATTTGAAACACATTGTTTTTAAAATCTAATATTTGGTATTTGGTAATGAGATTACCAGTAGGTATACTTGTTCATCACTTATCTCAATAAACTTTTTTTCTCGGTTTTTCTTTGATTTTCTAGTATCATTGCTCCTATATTTAATATAAGTTTCTGACTGTATTTTTAACAGTTCATTTATAAATTGATAAATGTTTGGGTGTCTACTATAAAAATAACTGTTGAGTTTCTCGAATGATAACTCTCATAACTATTCATACTTCGTAGTTCTATTTATAGTAATGTAGAATTGAGCTCACATACTTGGTGGAAAACTTGCTTTTGGAGAAATATAATTATCATAAACATAGCCCATAAATTCCACAATTCTTTCGTCATCTGTTGGTCGAACTGTCATAAAATACTTGTTATTTTAGTTACTCATATATAACAATAAGATAATTAATTCATTCGTACCTCTTAATGGTCGTATTCCATTTCGCCGCATAATACTCAAATTATTTTTGTTATATAACATGGTTATGAATCTGTGATTTGTTAGGTGATAAATAGTCATGGTTAAATATTCATCATTAAAAAGATTTTAGTACTATTATACATTACCATAAATCTCCGATAATTATATAAATAAAATAGAAAGAATAGTGTGTCGTGGCGGCGATAACTGCAAAGTCAACAACACAACAACACAGTTAATGTTGTATGAATAGTGGCGGCTTGAGTCTTCAAAACTCTAGGAGCAAATTTTAAAATAAGCTACTCACCCACTCACCAACTAAATTTACTAAGATCAATGCCATACTTTTATTTCTTCTTAAGTTACATTTTTCTTTTCCTTTTACATTATAGATAAACTTATTTTAATTTTAAAAACAAATCTTCTGTTAAGATTAATTTTGACCAACTAAAAAAAAAATGATATTGATTAATTAATATTAAATTGTATTTAAATACATAAATCATAAATATAATTAATTAGTATGTAATTTGTAATTTAAAAGTTATATATTAAGTAACTCGAAGAATAAGTTCAGCAAAATGCTACGGTAGTAAAATTGGCACTGATGCCTCTTAATAGCAACGCCAAATATATCAATTTAACGGTATCAGTGCAGATAAATAAGTATCTAGGAATCAACTCATATGCAACCTACTCTGTTACGTCGAGGTACATCGTTTATACTATAGACCCTATAGGAAAAAATTTACTTTATTATAAAAGGAGACTTTGTATACATAGTTGTATAAGAAAGGAGACATTAAAATAGACGATTTACCAAGAATGATTATTCAATTGTTTTCTTTAATAATTAATTTATTCTAACATATTATTATAAATTTATAACATTTACAATTTCCGGAAAAATTGGAATTTTTTTGTGAAAAATGAAAAAAAAAATAGTAGAAACTGTAAACAATACTTAAATATTAATTTTATTATTATATATTTATATATTAAATTAATCATTTATGTATATTGTATATTTATAAATATGTAAATTATTTATATATTATAGCTAATAATTATTAAAGTTTATACTGGATGGATCTTTTGGCCTTGTAGGTTAAATAATTGATGATAATAATATTAATTAATAGACATTTTTTTAACAATCGAAATTCCAATGCTTACAAAAATGCTCGTGACAATATATTTTTAATATTATTAAATTGATATAAGAACAACTTATGTGGGATCTTGCATTAAGTTTTTAAGCTTTTTAAGCCAAGCCTAAATTTTTTTTTAACGCAGAAATAATTAAAAATTTCAAAAGTTTTATGGCAATAATTAGCTTAAAATATTTGTCTAAATATTTTGAAAACTTGGTTGTGTATAGAAAATAAGTATCTAAGTAACTAAAAAAATTTGTTAAACAATTTTGAATATCGAATGTTATCAATATTCGAACATCAATCGCTTATAAAATATTTTGTTGCAATATAGTTGAATACTTTTTACTATTTTTACCTGCAAATAATATAATGCGATTGTGGAAAGTATTTTATAATGCTGGAATTTTAAACATTCACAATTTTTTTATAATGTCTATAATAAATATTATGATATATTATAATTTTTACATATTAAACTATTAAACTATAGAATAATTAATTTTTGTATTAAACAATTAAAATATGGTATAATACACACATTTTATACAGCACTTAATCGTAAAAATTCTATAATATCCAAGTCTTTTTTATTTAGAAATTTTACAAATTGTATAAACAAATTCACATCATTATACGTCTTTACATATTCATAAAAATATAAAGTTAATATTTGTCTAATAAAATAAAGAAATGAGACATTCATACATTAAATAATACTCAAGAGTCAAGATAATAATAGCACAATACATTTATTACCTATTTCGTTTATTGACAAAAACGATAATAGTATGTTAAAAAAAAAAAAAAAACATAAAGTTATTTCATATATTTTTACCTCTAAAATGTGGTTGTGGTAATAGCAATAAATTATTTAATAATATTTCATTATTTTTGTATTTTTCCAAGCATAAATACATTATAAGTTTGTAGACAGATTATTAAGGATTGGAATTTTTTTTTATATAACCTTTGATAGGTATGAATTTATTATAATGTTTGGGATGGACCGGAATTGTATATTAAAAATAATAGCTGGAAAAGTAATACTACGTTTGAAAACACTGCTTACTCGCACTTATTAAAGTTATTGGTAATAAAAAAAATATTATATTCAAACATTTCAAACTAGTAGTCGCTATACAGTATCTACCGACTTTAGTAATTGCATATAAATAGGTAGTAGGTACTAGCATTGAGTATAATACCAAGTGATCTACGTATTTTACATAATACTCTCATCATTTCATAAACTATTAGGTTATATTTTAAGTTATATATGGATACCCCGTATACATAATACATAATACGTGATATTATACTCAATGGTACTAGGTAATAGTACCTATTATAATGGAATTTCTTGAACTGTAACAATAGGTAGGTATAGAAAATATCTGTTACATTCAATCATAATGTGTTTTTCCAGTAAAAAGCTAAAAAGTGCGCAATAGTGTTACGCCCAAAAAAATGTATGTGTTTCTACAGCAAATTTTTATTTTAATATAATCAAAAAATTGTCTAAAACACTTGAGGAATATTATATTACATTTTCAAGCTTTTCACTCAAAAACAACAAATGTTATTAAACATGAATTTTAAAATAACTAATGAATATAAGATATTTCTATGTATAAATAGCACAAAAAGTAATGTATTTTTTACCGTTATTATAATTTTTAAATAATAACTAATTCAAACATTCAACGCTCAACTTGTAATTTAAAAATAAAATCTATAAAAACATAATTAAATTTTTTCTTGGTAGATTCATTTTTCTATTAAATATTTGTATTTTAAATTCTGAGTGGAGCGATTGTATTGACTTTACAATGATGTTTTTCTTGTATATGTACACGATACGTAGTCGATAAAATACTTTGGTTTTAAACTTTAAGGATGAATTTGAATGGAAAATTAAACCTAGTTTGTACTTTGAAGAAGTCAAAATTTAAAATGCTACGTATTTTTTTTTAAATAATCGGAAAAAACAAACAAAACATTAAGGAAAAATAATAATTTTTACACAAAATCAGTTTTTGACAAATTTGACTTTATTGTAATTCAATAACGAATATTCATAAATAATTAAAATTTTCACTAAGTGTTTGTATTACTATACTCTGCATCTTGTTTAATTTTTATATTTTAACTATTTTTAAGCTATTTATAGACATGATAAATTTTAGATTTTTTAAAAAAATGTTTCACTGAGTCAATTTCTTTAAAAATTGAACACAAGATCCCATATAAGTTGTTCTCGTATCTGTTTAAATATATATCATTTAATTACAATTTAACACACGCATTACAGTGACCCATTATTCGACACCTAATGTACCTCAGGAGTTGTACCTACTTCATACTTGCTTACCTTTTTGAATTTAATTTTTATTCCAAGTTAGTACATATTTCATAACTTTGTAGTTCAATAAATTATTTTAAATTTAAACTATGTTTCAATTTTATAATTCATTTGTGATTTTTTCATACTTTAATTTATTTTAAGCGTAATACAATTTTTAATTTCTGATGTCTCTTAATTAATTTTTTAAAAACCTCTTTCAGAAATCTGTTATTTAAAATTATTTTATAAGCAGTTTTTTTCCTGAATTCTGTTCTCTATGAATATAATACGTATACTGTTGTTATACTACTACTCAAGATATTAATTATGAGTTAACGTATCTTGGTATAACCAAACACAACCACTATACTATGGTAAGAAAGGTCAGCAGAGTGCCGGAATATATGCAAATATTATACGCATTACTGTGCATAATATTTTTGCTGGTGTAGTCGTGGAGTTGCGAGGGTCATTGACTGTTGTTTTTGCGCGTTTACTGCAAATTGTTGTAACGCCGATGGGTTGTTTGTTGCCGGTGCTCAGTGCTGTTTGCATATTTTAGGTCCAACTGTGGGTAAACAGGTTCTTCGTTACTAGCCGTCTGCTTTATTCTCTCACATTGATTGGATATTATACAATTATGGATTATCAACTGCAACAGTGGTAGTAAAAACAGAACGTTTGTGAACGTTTGCCGAACGCATGTGCAGGACAATATATAATGTAGTTCTTCACAAAAAATTGTTTTATTATTGTTAAAAATTAAATTGAAATGGTTGCGATAATTTTTTATTTTTTAACATAGATGCAATGGTTAGGTGAATTTTATTCATCAGAGTTTCAAATTTTCACCACTATTGCTTGTCACAGTAACTGTTCTAAAAACATAGATTATACATTGAACGAATTTGTTTTCAATGTTATTAACCAATAGAGTTGAATTGGAAAGTTGTATTTCTATACTCTTTTATTATTAGACAAATTATTAAAATACTACAGAGAAAAAATAGTGTCACGTTCATAATACAATGTTTTAATATTGTAATACTTCTAAGATATTTACCATGTCTACATACCTATATTGATGTGCAGGGCTCTGAATTTAACGTATTAAAAAACTGTTAAATATGAGCATAATGCGTTAGGAGTTAAACAATAGATATACAATTATTTTTTTTAAATACAATATTATCAAATAAATCTTTGTCAAGATTATCAATGTTTGTTGTTCTTCTTTTCTTATTGTTTATACATCGTATTGTATACATGTTATATATTGTGATTTATTGTTTAGTATTTAAACTTAGCAATTAAATACAGAACGTATAATATTTTTTTTCGCTAGGTAGGTATTCATCAACATGTAATATATTGGCAATAATACAGTAAAAATTAATTTTTCTTTGGAAAAAATGTTAAATTATTTTAGGAACGAAAATATTAAAGATAATCTGTACTATTGCTCCCTTATTCTCATAGATATAAAAAAATCAAATTAATAAACTATTAAAATATGCAAAATACACTTTTGTACGCATACAAAAAATTATATGAAACTCGACTATTATTTTTTTAAATAAACTGTTTATTTTATTTTTGACTTATTATTTTATAAGTAATTAATATTGTATTATGTAAAACCAAAATGTGTAAAATTATTACAGGTATGCCAATCATAAAAATAACTAAAAAGAATAATTAATGAAATGTGTTTTGATTTATTTATTTTATTATAAATAGAATGCCTTAACTGCATTGGTTATTGGCCGCTATTAGTATGTATATTGGTTTTTAGTGCATTATAAAAGGATATCCATTTTTTCTTTTGATTTATTATGATAACTAATAGTACTATATTATGAAAATTTGTTTATTATTATCGTATTTACATCATGTTTCTACTGATTCCAAAAATAAAGTGTTTAAATGTTCTACCTTAGACTGTTGAGTAGGATATCAATGTTTAATTTCAGCTATTTTACGGCGATGCATAAAATAAGTTTATAACGATTCGAATTAAAATAGTAGACAAAACTGATTGTATGTTAAATGTCAATGACCTAATGAAAACTTAGGGTACAAAGTTTTTATTTTGACATATATTATAGTCAGTTTATATATTTAGTTTACTATGCTATTATCTTAATTCAACATAAATATTGATAACTATATAGAAATATTAAATTATACTAATTATAGTCTAATCCTAATGTAATTTATAATAGTAAATTTATATAATTAAATATTTTACAATTTAATCGATTTTTGAATTAAAATTTGGGCCTTTATTAAAAATGTTGGATTAATTCAAGAAGTATACTCATGTAGTGAAAAAAATAATATTAGTTTAATAATAATGATAAACATTAGGTTAAGTTTAATCTATAACTACCTATACTAAATGGCTATTAGTAAAAAAAATATTTAAAACAATTTTTACTCTACTTTTAATTGGTTATTAACTAATCTTTTGTTAAGTTCTGATGAATTTGGTAGTGAGGATAGATCACACATTATTATTAAAATAAATATTGTAGTCAGTATAAAGGATTATGAGTGCAAACCTTATATAATATTTTCGTTACATCAACAATTCAAATTTACATCCTTTGACTTGATAATATTATAATTTATGTAAATTGTATAATTGTACATAATGCTGAAATTAGATTGATATAAATTATAAAGGATAATTTGCTATATTCAAAAATCATAATAAAGATATAACATTATTTTTTTGTATAATATGCATAAATATTTAATTATGTATAATATTTCAAAATACATTAATGTATGATAGGTTGTTACAATATATATTGATGTTATATTAATCGTTTTTAAACTACTATTTTTAAATGCCTATTCATTAACAACAATTTTTTTTTATCTTAATCATTACGAGCTATCGACAGTAGAAAATTGATTAATATTAAAATGTATTGTTTAAGTATCAGTTTAGAAAAACAAGATAAAATTGTAAACATTTCTGGAATTATTAAGTCTATGTATATATATATATATATATATTGGTGTTAGTTATTTGACTTATTTTTTATCTATATAATAAAGTTAATTTTATAAAGTATATTTTAAATATAAATAATTTTGAAGAACAACAGTCACGTCAATAGTACCTATGTCCTATACAATAAAAAATATTTATTTTATATTATTAAAATACCTGAGTATACCTTCACGTACTTATTTATGTGAAAAAAAACATTAGCACTTATACACACGTATAATTGTATTTAATTAAGGTAGGTACATATATATTATTTGTGTTGATGATCATACAATTTTTTTTAAAAACATTTTTATTCATAGTTTTTGCAAGTATTATTATAATACAAATATATTATAAGTACATTTAGAGGCACTTATTATTTATTTATAAGACATGAAGATATGGGTAGAGTTATTACATCCAATAGACATAAATATTTGAAAAAAATAATGAAAAATAACCTAATAATATGTTTTTTATTTTAGTTTGATAAAACATAGAAATATAATATGCAGTGTTAAAATTTAATTTATGATATCTGTAGGTAGGTACTGATCGATCTAGGTACGTCCTACCTAATAAATTAAATAATATAGTTACAAACATTGAATTAAATTTAAAAGTAATTTGAGAACATTTTTGCTTGAAGTTTTTAGTTTCATAATGATTATATATTTCTAGTCGATATATTATAACTAAATATTTATGTATAATTAATTTACTAAATAATATAATATTTATACATGTGTTAATAATAATATTAAATAATACATAATATTTCATATTACGTGTTTAATAAAATTGTATTGTGCTGTTATGGACTACTTATATAAATTTGTATTTATGCTTAAGCAATCAGTTATTTAATGACGATGTTATGTTCAAGGTTTGGCAAAAAAAAAAAAAAAATTATAGAAAAAATAATAAATTGACACGTGTGTCAAGTCAATTCTAAAAATTAGCCTTTGTAATGCTATACTTGACTATTCATAGAATTATTATCAAAATGTTGAATATAATAGGGGACTATGAAAAATACCATTATAAATCGAATTCTGTGAATCATAAGGAGAAATAAAAAATTTTAAATTATAATTTCAAATAGGTACCTACTATGCAAATACGAATAATGATTTAAATTTCAATGGAACATTATTGTTTTAGTTAATCATTTTTTTACGGGTCTACATTTTGTTGTAATATATTCGATCAGTATTTCATTTGTGTATAAGTTTATTTAATGATTCAAATCACAATAGTTGATTTATTTATAAATTTTGCAAGTTGGATACAAAATCAACTGTAGATTTAATAGTTTATAGTGCGTATCGTATTCAATTATTATAAGTTCGTCATCAGGTCTACATAAATAATAAACGTAACGCCTAAAAAATGATTGAAGATTATTTTGGAAAAGGAAATAAGTAAGCATAAATTGCAATATTTTATATGAGTATAAAGAGTTCATTTTGAAATTCATCAATTAATAACAAATCTCGACAAAAGTGTATAAACATATATTAACAATAATATTGGTACAGAAATAATATCCAAGGCACTATTTTTAACGATATTATAATTATTAGGTACAATTTTCTACTCAGCTATATAAAGCCTTATAGTTATTATTGATTATACAGCGATATATTTTTTTAAAGTGATTTTTCACAATTACATACAAACATACGTAGGTATCTCATGTAATTACGTAAGTACATGTAAAATGTAATTCAAAATTATTATATAGCTTAATAATTTAATAGATATGTATGTATAAACGTATAATGTATCTTATATAAAATATATTTTATAAAATAGTTTACTTTTAGTATTGAGAGTTATACATTAACACGTTGTACACCTCAAATAATATTAGAAGCAACTTTTCATAAAACATTTCTAAGATGTATTTGAATCATAATACATATGTATCACAAAAAGTTTCGATTGTTAATGTGTAAAATCGTGTAATTAAAATGTTGAGATATTAATTATATTAGGTAATAGATATTGACTGTTGGTATAAACTATAATATAATACTCAATACTATTTAAGCGTAAAAACATCATTATCTTAACATTAAATTGACGTTTATTTAGGTAGGTACGTTATAAACAATGAAATATAAATCAAAATTTGAGATCTAATAAATAATAATGTGTGAATTTGTTGTTAAAATATTATAATACACGTAATAATAAAGGCAAGGCAATATTAATTTTGATATTGAAAATATTCAAGTTTGGTTACATAAATATGAAATATCATATTTTTACTAATTAAAATCATCTATTATTATGCATTTATTTTGTATTTACATATATATATTTATTTAATGATAAAATGATAGTTAACATTGATTTTTTTTTAAATTCACAGTTATTTAATCAGTAAAATCAAATCAATTTATTAAATGTATATCATCTATAATAGTAAAGTATGATATTTTAAAATAAATTTCACTATTTGTCTTGACATTTAAGTGAAAGTCTATAGGCATATTATAAATTACCTAGTAATAAGTAATAATAACAGTATCCGCTAACGATAAGCAAGCGGCGTATTTCATATTATTTATTAAAATATTAATAAGTAGATACATTGTTGCATAGTTAAATTTAAAACTAGTTTATATAAACCTAAAAAAAATATATGAATATTAGATAATAAAATAATATTTTAAATATCATATCTATTGCAGAATTGTAAGAATATCCGAATGTCTATAATATTTAGTTGATTATTAATTTAAAATAATATTTGACTATCATAATATGCATATGCCAATCCTTATATTTATTTACAAATACAAATTGAGATGTATTTTATTGATTAATGTTTGTCATATATCTAAGTTATTATGTACTTTAATTAAGATTTCCGAGTACCACCATGCTCAAACGTTTTACATAATAAAACGATATAATATACTAATATATTGAAATACATAAATAGGTATGCACTTGGCTTATAGTTATGCATAATTTATACTTACCCACAAAACGTTTTCCTTATAACTCCATCCGGCCTATCCCGCCAAAAACAAGACAAATATGGTTTTGTGTACGAGTAAATCTATTACAATATGATTTATGTTTAATACTATTATGTCGCGTATCATTGTTTATTTAAACAAATACTACTTAATATAGTTTTGATAAAATGTTGAAAGAAATTACTTGTGTTGTTAGTACAGGAACACTAAACGACATTTATTTTTAAGAATTCATCATAACTGTTAACAAAATATTATTATTATTGTAATAATATGTGTTATTTTAAATCCTTGAAAAGACAAAATATGTGTCTATATTCACGATCATATTTAGTTTAATTTAGTTTAAACTTTTATGAAGGTTATAATATGCTTTAGGTTGTGATATGTGTTATCTATAAGATGATCTGATGATTCATTAAAATATAATATGAGTAATACCGTAATATAATATTTTACCGTATGTTATAATAAAGTTGTTTGAATTGGAACATTAATGTTTCAAACGATTTAATTTATTACGTGCTTTATTTTATTATTATTATTATTTTAACTTAACATAACATGATACAGTCCTTGTTTTGAAGGACAATTTTTAAAGTCAAACTTATACTATTAGGTTGTATAAAATAAAAATATATATTATATTAATTTACAAAATATATTTAAAATTATGTAAAAAGCAAATAACTCATAATACACATGTTAGTTGTCTATGAAGATACGCTATAATAATTTAATATTTTAAAACTATATAGATATTAGTTCATAAAAATTTAATTATAATATTTTTTTTAGTCTTTGTAAACTTAATAAAATAGTTTCAAGGACTATAATTTTATGTCGTTTTATTACTGCAATTGTCCTTTAATATACGTGTATTTATATTGTTTTTTATAGTATTAATGTAATTTTAAGCAGTTAATAATCTTAGAATATATTTTATTTTTAAAATTGTATGATTATCCACAGATCGACTGCTTCTATTATTCCAAAACCTAGTTACTATAAAGGCCCTAAACATGAATCGTTGAAAAACATAACCGTTGGAAATTTGATTGATGAAGCGGCAGAAAAATACTCGAACAGAGAAGCTATAGTTTCTGTACATCAAAACCGAAAAATTACTTTCTCAGATCTTAAGCATGAGGTTGTAAAATTTATTTTGGACTATATTTTTTCATCAATAAAAGATCAATATAATTAAATAATATGAAAAAATTGTGTTTATAAAACTTATTAGGTAGACGAGTTAGCTGCTGGTCTTTTGGAAATTGGGATGAAACCAGGTGATCGGTTATGTTTAATGGGTTCGAATTCGATAGAATGGGAAATTACACTATTAGCATCAATTAAAGCTGGCATAATTGCGGTAAGTTTGATTTTCAATCTCTGTACTTGTACTTGAATAGGGTAACACAAAAAATGAGATAAGTATTTAACTTTTTGATTCGCAGGTAAATATAAATCCATTGTACATGAAAAATGAACTCCATCATTGTCTTAGCAAAGTTGACGCAAAAATGCTGATTGCCCTCGAATTTCACCCAAATCAAAACTATTATGAGTTGCTGAAAAATATTGTTCCGGAAATTGCTCAGCAACCTCATGGTAAACCAGTTACTACTAGGCACTTGCCGAATTTAGAGTTTATAATAATGAACACAGAAAAAAACTTACCGTAAGTCAATGAAATGAAGCTTATTCAATTAAATCACCATGTCACTTATCGTATTCTAGTGGAGTCATTAAATACTGGGATGTATGTCAATCGGGTACGATCAAATCAACATCATACTTGAAAAAAATTAACCGCGAACTAAATCCTCAAGCAATATGCAACATACAATTTACTTCTGTAAGACAATTTTTTGTATAACAATTAGAACTGCCTGTTTTCAATTGATCGATTGAACTATTCATTTATCGTTATAATTTATAAATATTACAGGGGACAACTGGTGCACCGAAAGGAGCGTGTTTGACTCATAGTAATATTGTGAACAACTCCTATTTCTATAGCAAGAGAATGATGTTAATGGAAAAGGTACTTAATTTTGGATAGCGCTGATTTCAGAGTGTTATAATAATAATTGATACATTTTAATATGAGATTTTTTTATAGACTATAATAATTTCATCACACACTATACACCTAAATCGAGATTCGAACGAATAGTTTCTGACTTATTAAATTTTGATAACCAAGGATAAAGCATTTTAATAATGGTTATAATTAAAAAAATAAAATGTAATATGTAGTATTTAGTCTAATGCTTATTCTACTCTAATAATATTTACGGATAATAAAATGTTAATAAATCAATATTAGTTACTATAGGATACCATGTCTTCCAAATGTATATTATTAGGTATGGGCTATTATCCTTCGGATACTAAGTTAATTTAATCAGTAATTACTCGTTCGAATCGATTAATACATATCAACATTTTCAAAAAAAATCATGTACTTAACCATTTACAATAAAAAGGGCGGTTCTTGTTTAAAAATAGATCACAGGACACTCCTCATTTGGAATATACTATCAAATTATTTGAAAATATGATATTTAAGTACGTACTTATGTTTTGAAAAAAACAGCGGTGAGCATGCTTGGTGAATCACTTTGTATATATAGTGATGAATTGATTGTTACAATATGTAAATTAAAATTACTTGAAATAATGAGAATATTTATGCTTAATACAAATACTTGTCTATATAGTATTGGTATATTAATTCATATATTAATTTGAAATAGGAACACCGAATATTATTGCAAGTTCCATTTTTTCATACTTTTGGAACTGTAGTCGGTATTATGGCAAGTTTAAATAGCGGTAGCGCACTGATACTGCCAGCATTTGGTTACAAACCAATTGAATCTGCTAAGGCCATTTTTACTGAAAAGTAAGTATTGCTAAATTAAAACATAATAATAATATACATTCGATTGGTTGTTCAAATTATGACTTTTATTATTAAAAAAAAAAAAAAAAAAAAAAAAACACTTTACTTATATACTTATACATTAATTTATCTGCAATTCGATGAAAATCATTACTATTCATGAACAAAATAAACGTAATAATACATGCATGTAAATTTTTTTAAGTAGAAGAAAAACATCATCACAGTGTACATACAGGTTACCTATATTAATTTAATTTTTTTAGTTTTTCATAATCGATTTAAGATGATATTAGTAAATAATTTAATATAAATAAATACGTTTTATTTTAAACTAATATAACAATATAATGTAAGAAAACAAAATAATATGTAGTTTGTAGTATATCATGTTAATATAGGTGTACAATTTTGTATGGAACACCGACGATGTACATAGATTTGATTAACGCTTCCAAAGAACTATTGGATCAAGGGCACACATTTACTACTCCTGAAATTGGATTATGCGCAGGTGCGCTGTGTTCGCCCAATTTATTCAAACAAATTAAAACCACATTCAATCTCAAAAGAATCGCGGTAATATATTTTATTATGAGGAAAAAAAAAGATCTGTGCTTATATTTTTATACATTTAATGCGTTTGATCTGAGGTATCTTTTGCAACGTTTTCGTCACAAATATCTGATTAATAGTCGTGGTGCAAAAGTTGATATATTCCACTTCGTTAAGGACCAAAACCATATTATAGGTCAAGTGAAAAATTAAACTTGCAGTTGTTCAATCGTATACGCTACGAAAACGAAGAAGTGAATTAGTAGGTATATAATAATAACTGACCAGAGGGGAAATATTGCAGTAAAGCGTATTTTAATGGGTATTATAGCGCTTCACGAGTGTTGTAAATATAGTTTATGATCGAATTTGGAAATATGTATTAGATTTTCGCAACAGCGTCTAGACTTAAATTATCCATCTCATAGCCCGCATACTATCTATTTGCAGTTACCTACTCGTATAGTCGTATATCACAATATCGCGTAGGTAATTAATTTCAACTAAAATAGACTGGCTAGCTCGTGTTTATCTATGGAGTGTTATATAATATTATTGCAAATTGATACTTTTCTTATAGTTGTTTACTATACTTATAAGTATACAGTAAACACACGTGTATTATACATACAAAATAATATATTATGTACATAACGCGATATAATGTCATAATAAATATATCATTTTATACAAGGAAAACGTATTCCGTCAGATTTCAGATTAACATACGAAGTACGTAACTATTTTTGTATACAAAGTCAAAACCTAAAAAAGTAAAATGGGTGCTGTTTGTTATTAATTTTCTTGAACGCAGCTTATTATAATATGTTATCTGTTTGTTATACATTTTTAATATAATTGTTTAAAAATAATAATCAACGGTTAAGTGTTTAAACTCTGGCCGGGATTAACAAGTAGGTACTAAAAAGGTCGATTGTTTATTCCGATTCGATAATATTTTTGCATTGATAAAGTTATTACGTTTATTATAAAAATTACTCAATTTAATTTATAAGCAACAAATAATGTGCACACATAATTGTGTAAAACTAAAAAAATCTGACAACAACGACTACAAAGTACAAAAATAGCGAAATATCAATTTATATAATATGCATCATCATATGGTGGTGTACTATTTAAAAAAAAAATATTTCATGATTATATAATCACGATTTTGAAATAAAAAACAAACCCAATTGAAAATCATTTAACATTACATATAGAACAACACAATGCAAGGATATGATTTTCTTTATTTTCCATCAAAAAGAATTTTTAATTTATTTAATTTATTGTGTTCATTTTATTGAAAAATTTACGAAATTTCATATCCTTGCATTGTGTTGTTCTATATGTAATGTTAAATGATTTTCAAAAATAAACACTATGCGGTCTTTATATAATGTACCTTCAATAATTTACTAAATTGAAAACTAATTAATACATCAACATTTCACTGTTCATAAAATCGGTACTGAGCTTATAATAAACTGTAGTACATTTTAAAACTTACTAAAATTAACGAGTTGAGTTTACAAACGTCATAATTAATACCAAGCTAGCTTATATTCGTTAGCATATACACAATATCAGTACTGATAAATTAACACAAATAACGAGCATTTAAATAGTAATTAAATTACTAATTTAAAAGATATAAACTTTATGATGTAAACAAATTATGGACAATTTTTAGTTAATATATTATTATAAAAATTAATGTTTTTTAAATTATAATTAAATAAAAAGAAGCAAAGATTAAATAATTAAACATTTTTATTACTTAAATACAATATTTTAAAATTTTTTTTAAAAACACCAGGAAATTAAATGTTTTGAATGGTATACAGTTTTTACAATTATTATAAACTAATATGTTTATCAATATGAAATAATAGATCAATGACCTGTTGTTAGTCTTTATCTGGAATTTATGTAAAAAGAATTAATGACTAGCAGGATTCTCAAATTCGATAAAACCTTTATCAATTTCTCTGGCTTTTGTACTGCAAGATTAGAAGATCTATGTTTTGCAGTTCATTAAAAAGCAGAATAGCAAATGAATTAATCAACACGAAAATAAATTGTAATTATTACAATATTATATTGTTGTGTGTGTTTTGAGTATAATTAATAATTAACTATACTACGTATTAAGCAGAATTTCTCCGAGAAAATAACCTGTCATAAAGTCTGAATTTCCGAAAATAGGATTAATAATCAAACAAATATGAAAATATACAAATAAATGGTTAAAAAATAAATATTGAAATAGAAGTGAGCAATTTTATAGTTATGATTTTTATAGATATTGTCTTTTGTAAATCGTGAACAAATTAAATACCAATTAATAACACAATTTTAACTACGTATTTTATAATTATTATTCTGTCGATTTAAATTTTAATATGGGTCAAATTTGATTTTCAGTACAATCATTATAATCTTTTTTTTTGGCTGTAAGAATAATAAAAATATTTTACATTATTAATCTTTATTATTTAATCGAATTGTATACTATTAAAAATATATTTTGTATCATACAAATTTTAAAGAAAAATAGGTTCTTTTATGTTCATAATAAAATAAAGTTAGGTCAAGAATATTTTTATAGAATAAATATTAGATATTTTTTTTTATTGACCCAGCTATTTTTAAATATATCTGATTATGAAGTTATTGTCAACTAATTAATTTACGAAGAGGATAATCTAGGATAAATTGAATAAATTAATAATAATTAATCAAAAAATAATCAATATTATTACAAAATTAAAATAACTAGAAAAAAAAAATCGCAAAAATAAGATAAAATGTGATGGTTTCGATTTCTGTGTATATAGATCCGTCGATAAATAATAATAATAATTAAAAAATAAACACTTTACACCATGTAATATTCTTGTAAATTTCCTTGGAACTAAAATATAATCAAATACATTTTCTATTTTGCAATAATGATTGCTTCAGGTACTTATACGTGTATATTAGTTAAAAATAAACTTAAAGATTTGTTGAGCTCAATAATTAAATAACAGGTTTACCTACATGGTATACCTAGTAAAAATATATTATTATAACAGTTTAATTTTATATTTATTAAGGAAGTTTAATATTGTTTCGATAATAAGGGCAAATGTTTTCATTTTGGCTTATATTTTAAAATTTGTTTACTTGAATGTTATTTATTATATTATCTATAAAATTGTTTTGATTGTAGTCGATCTACGGCATGACAGAAGCGAGTCCTATTGTGTTTCTTTCGAATGCCGATGAGTCTGAACACAAATCGCTAACTACAGTTGGTCAAGTGCTCGATCACTCTGAAGTAAGTTGAAGATGAAAAATAAATATAGATATGCTATTTATTTGTGATCAGATTTGCAGATATTTGTTGTTCACCTTGAATTGGTGCTCACATAGGAAAAAAAAACTAATGAACAGTATATATTTATATATTAATTTGTTTTAATGATTTCTGCAGTTTTTACTTCTTATAGTATGTACTTAGAATGCCGTTTCACAATTTTATTATAAAATATTAATAATTGAGTTAGTTTTTATAAATATGTATAAGCTAATTTGAGATTGTAATAAACAGAGCTGTGAATTTAGTGTTCTAAAAAATCTTAATATAAATGCTAAATTTTTTATTATGCTAGTAAATAAATAAGAATCTAAAAATATAAATATAAAATTAATTATTTTATTTTATTGGCTATAGCAGTTAATAATAGTAAATAGTCAGTAGGTATTTATGATATTTGTATAATATTGAACTTTAGTTAAAATGAAGACACCCACAGACAGTTATTTGTGTAGGTTCATTAAAATACGCATTTTTTTTTAATGTAAAATTTAGCCATTTTAATAACAAAAAATTGCAGTAAACATTTAGTTATTATTATCAAATGGTGTACAGTCAATTTAATTTAATATATATAAAAAATATGTATTCCGAAAATGTTTTGATACATAAATCCGTTATCTTGTGTCAAACACGAGATCGGATCAACGTTGGCAAGCAACGGCAACAGGTACTATTAATTTTTGATCTTTTTTTTAACACAGTGCATTCTTGGTTCAATCTACCGAATTCACACCTAGCTCAGTATATAGTAAAGTAGCTTAGGGATCATGATATGAATAAAGTTAAGCGACGAAATTGTATCAAATAATAATTATATTTCTTAATCATATTAAACTAAACATCGTTATATAACGATGTATGAAAACAAAATTTAACACGGATTTTATCAGTTAAACTCGCCTACATTATAATATTTAATATTATTTAATTAAAATTTATACAAACAGTTTTAAACCGTTGTCATAAAGGTGGCTTATAGTCAGTTAGTTTTTTAGAGACACCGGCTCTATCATATATTCATATGTATTTCTAAACGAACGTACAATTTTATTACTGTGCAAAATACATAGAAATAAAATAATAAACTATGCTAATACAAAATAGAAACATAAGACAGCCATGAACATGTATTATCGTCTAGAATATTGTGCAAGCGAAAATAATATACCATGCTAGGTAGTTTAAATTTTGCATATTTTGAATGCTATTGACTTGAATGAGATTTGTATCTCATTACTACTTCTTACATGCAATTCCTAAATAAATTGATTAATATGTTATGCCATTTGAAGTACAGCCCCGACCAATTAATAACTATTATTCATAAACTATAATATTAATATAGTTATTTAGTGCCAAGTTCAATTTTAATACATTTATACATTTATAAACCCCTTAAACGTTATAACTATAAATCAATTATACATATTTCTAGTACAAGGTTGACTACTCAAAGCGCCGTTCAAAGTATTTTTCCGTTTTATAAAGCATGTATTAAAAACAAAAAAATACTAATAACGAATTTATTACTACTATAAATGTTTCATTAAAGCTTTATATTTTATGATGTAATATTAAAACCTTTAAATGCTATTAAATGCGTTTGAAATGTGAAAATTACAATACTTTTTATAAAATATATCGAGTTTTAACGTTTCAATATAATTTATCTATCCTAATACGAATATAATACTATACTTTATATTCAGGTTAAAGTTGTGGATAAAAATGGGATCACTGTACCGATGGGCAGACCTGGAGAAGTTTGGTTTAAAGGCTACAACGTTATGCCTGGCTACTGGAACGATGAGGAAATGACGAAAAAGGCAATAGACGACGACGGATGGCTTAAATCTGGGTATCTATCTGTTACAGAAACGTTAATTTTTTCTACATATGAAAAAAAATAATAATAATATTTTGTTTTTGATGTTTAGTGATATTTTAATTATGAGTGAAGATGGTTATGGCGTGGTAACTGGCAGGATTAAAGACATTATAATCAGAGGCGGTGAAAACATACAACCGCAGGCAATCGAGTATTTTTTGGAATCTCATCCAGAAATTATCCAAGCACAGGTCTGTATTAAAAACCCAAATTTTATTTTTAATAATTTTGCTGTTCTTGTAAAAGGTGTTTGGAATACCAGATGAGAGACTTGGTGAAGTAGTATGTGCTGCTATAAAAATTACAAAAGGATCTATTATTGACGAAGAAACTGTAAAAAACTATTGCAATGGCAACGTGAGTGTTATTATTATTATATTAAGAGTTTATGCAGAGCTGTATAAGAGTTCATATACATTTTAACAAATTTCTTTCATATTATAACAGATCGCAAGATTTAAAGTTCCAAACCACGTTATGATCATAGACGATTTTCCAAAAACAGTCTCTGGGAAAATTCAAAAGTTTAAACTTTGTGACATCATGCAGGATTATATAAAAAATATGAAAAATTGTCAATGATATTTGTTATTTTTTTTTTTTTTTGGTTCAGCGCTTATACGAGTGAATTAGTCTTATAACAATTTATTGGAAACACCTAATTGCAAAATTATATTTTGAGTTCATAGAGAAGTAGGAACAATTGCTTATATTAATTATGGTCTTTGTTGAAACATCAAAAAGATAGTTACATTATATTATGAACATGTGAAGTATAATTATATAGTTTTACATATATTATTACATTATATACTATCACGAATGACGTGTATTAAAATACAGTTAATATTATATTGTACTATAACAATATAATATACGTAAATGATATAATATTATGGTATGTGAATTTAATAAACTACCAGGATAATGCAATCAAACACAACGTTAGAAGTTTGCATGACTGAAACATTACATTTTATAATTTTGACGATTAAGGTTGGAAGATGAGCATAACCTTGTGGAAGTTTTCTTACAATATTTTTCCATATATTAAAATAATAACAATGCATTTTTAAGACCTTCAAAAATAAAAAAATAAATAAATATATAAAATTACGCATGTTCAAAAACGTTAAATTGTTTTATAAAGGAAATGTATATAAAAAAAACAATTATTTTAAAATAAAAATTGATCTATTATGAGAAATATATGATAAGATATTAAAAAAAAAATTAATGACTATTGGACATGATATCATTCTTAAAAAATATATCACCGTAATGATACTTAAAATCAAATTATAAAACTAATTTTGAGTTCTATAGTCATTTTATATTATATTACTATTTGAATAACATTAATTATTTTATGATGAAAAACTGTTATTTGAAAATCTTTTTGATTCGTTATTTCATGTAACTGATAAAGTATTTTTATTTTACGAATAAAATGCACTGTGTTCTAGAATTTAAGTATCATATAGCAGATGACTTAAATAAAAATGCGATGTTAAAAAAAGTATGACAATTTACTTTGTAATCGTTTTTTTATTTTAAAATAATATTTATTTTAAACCCCATATTTTTTAGTTCACTACACGCAGGTTTGGGGTTTTAGACGCTAATATTGTCATACACTTTTTAATAATTAATCATTAATCATTATCTGTATTGTATCGTATTATTAAATAGACATAATCAACTAGATTAAGCACATGCAATTACCATTCGATGTTTCACGTTTAATATATATATATATATATATATATTTGTAGTTGATAACATTAAATTCAATTTTGGTTAGTAATTATATTAATATTATTAATTTCATTATTAATATATTTAGTAAATATTTAATGATTTTTCCCACGAATTACATAAATATTATTATAATGATATATTTTTGATCAAACAAATACTTATAACTGTGGCATTTCATATCACATTTGTCCCGAAAAACTTCAATACTTGCATTTAAAAATAGTTAATATATTATACCATATAAGTTGTAAAAACTAAAATATTCCACTTCAATCAGAAATTACGAAGTATAAAAATTAAAAAGTAAAACTTTTATAAACATTATGTTATTAACTTCTAAAGTCTTAAAATAATTTAGCACTATGTTCAAATTCAAATTTTGAAAATAAAGTAATGAAAAAGTATTTTGTAGAAAAACATGTCATCAATTTCGTGTAAGATATTAGACATTATGTATTCAAATAAGTTACCCAAAAGTGTTTTTTAGTTTTTATTTATTATATACAGGTCATAATTATAATATTTTTATAAACTTATTCTTGTTTAAGGGGTAAGAAAAAAAAGAATTGCAAGTTATTTAATTTATATTTTGTTGTAATAATAATTAAAAAAAGACTTAGGCTATTTGTAGATATTTCTGATATTATACGTATAATAGATACCTCGTACAGATTCATATACATGATTTGATAAATTAAAAATATTGACTGAATTTCTTTTTGCTTTTTAAATGGATCAAAATGATCTAAATGAAGGTACCTATTTGATATATTAATTTCCATTTATCTGAATATTTAAATAAATATAATCTCGGCTTGCGATTCTTCTTCTTTTTTTTTTAAACATGATCTGAAAATAAGCTTAGTTCAATCATTTTTACCCATGAAATATATTAAACCTGATGTGGTTTGATTTATGAATAATAAATAATAACATATAGATACAAGTATCTTTTCATTGAAAATTTGTTGTTAAAATATAATAAGTATTAAACATTAAGATAACGTCATTTTCATATTAGAATTTCGAATTTATGTTTCAGTGTTGTTTACAAACTATTATGATTATTACCGTTTATTTAATAAAATCATTTTTGGAGGATAATTAACATCACTACTTCATGTTCTTCTTCGGATAATATTAAATGGACAAAATAATATAACTTAATACCTCATTTGACATGAGAACATTTGGGCCTTTTTTTTATTCAAGTATTAATTTTTATATGAGAAAAATTGTGGCCGAGTTTATGATCACCTGTAAATTTCAGTAAAAAATAAGTTAAATATGGATAAATTGAAATTTTGTAATATAGCTTAAATAGGTACCTAATAAAGTAATAAGTTATAGCTAATATTATAGTTTGGATACTGAAATTTGAGAACTTTTCAAAATTTAAGGACGGACAAAAGCAAGGAATTATTATTTTAATTTTCTTATATTATATCACAAAAATGTATTTATTAAAATGTATTCGTAACATTCAATAATTCATTATTACCTATTAGTTATTTAATACTTAAAAATTAAACTTTATTTGATTTTAAGTATGCATTTATTATTCAATTACGTATGTCAATAGTGTACCATCTATCTATATATATATATATATATGCAATACATTTATATAAAACATACTTGATACAATTGATTATTATAATTAAAAGTTACCTATAATAATATAATATTATTGAAATGTTCATTTTATTTAAAAATACAAAAAAAAATGTTAAAACATCGTTAAATGAACAATACATTTTTTTATAATTGTTTTCTTTTTGAACAATAAATGTTTAGCAATGAATTGCTTTTTTATAATTGATCAAATAAATAACTATTAAACTTAATTTAATAGGTATTACATTATTTTTAATAATTTACTGTTTTACATTTTCTTAATATCTACAACTTTGTCTTTGGTTATGTCTTGTAGTGCGATACTTCGATTTGCTTATATGTTTAATAATACTCCTTAATATACGCGTTTCGTGTACACAAGAGTATTATGTTTTGCATACATTCATATAAACAACGGTCATATTTTTATGATCTAAATGGGTAGTAGACGTCAATATAAACATTTTAACTATTTTAAAATTTCAAAAACATGCATTACAGTATTAAATAATTTTGATTACATTTCATTAGCAGTCATTAATTATTATAAACAAATTTTGATCAGAAATTGAATAATTTTGGAAATATTAATTTTAAATAAAATGTAACAGTATAATTATTATTCGTCCTTATTTAAAACAAAAACGATATAAACATCTAGTAAACCTGTTATAGGTGTATCATTTATTTGTTAAAAATAATATTGTCAGCGAACATAAACATGAAGTCTTATTTAATCATTTATAAATGTCTAGTTAAAATATAATGTATATTCGTTTTCATTACATAGTAAATTTATAATTGTATATTGTATATTCTATAATATAGTTATAATAGTATCTAGTAAAAATAACTCATGATTTATAGTTTAATGAGCATACATCAATTTATAGTTGAAAACATTTATCACTAGTTTTTGATTATTATAATTATTTATCTTAAAAACTTAACATATCGATGCACCGATTTGATTGCCTTTATCGAACAGCGAACCAACGTACATTCTTTACTTATATCTAACTTTTTGGGAACAACTTAAATAGGTCACATTTACAAGTAAAAAAATATATAATACAAATTAGCTGTGATTCGACACACAGTGCATAAATAATACATCAGTTTCAACTGCTTAAGTAGTTGGTACAAAATGATTATTTTCTTAAACATTAATTTTGTAATAATTGGATGGTTTGTATTGGTATTATTGGATTTTAGTCGCTTCGTGTAACGCTCTGCAGTGCGTTTACTGTGATTTGGATTGGAGTAGCTTGTTCTTTTTATAAGCTTGTTGATAGAAGTCGAAAAATAGAGCGAAAAAAATGGTCGAGTGAACCAAAAGGAGGGCGGCCACTAATTTTGGATATCCACAATCGAAAAATAGCACTTGCGCCGAATGGAAAAATACTAACGTAAATTGAAGCTGTGAAAATTATAAATAATATTATCGTTAACGACTAAAGAAAAAGTTTATATTTAGTTTTTATTGCTATGAATTATTATAATATAACATCATGTCAATACAAACCAATTGGATGGTAGTCAAATGCTTCTTCCACCAGAGGTACTTTTGATATTGAGGTCCCATTGCGGACATCATATAGTAAAAGTACATAATTACGTGTACCATGTTATTCACCAAGTTTGAAAATGTTCCATGGCCGCCTAAATAATATCATGAAAAACCATTAATCAAATACTCGTTCGTGTTCGATTACATAACGTTACACGAATTTATCATTTGGATTAGAAATATATATCAAATTATCTGTGTATAATATTTTGTTATATTTTGTCTAATAAAAAAAAAAAAAAACATAAATAAAAAATAAAATAGGTCATTGAAATTAAAACGGTATAACACAATTTGCCGTTGTTTTTTTAAAAATTATTATTTTATTACGAAATTGCGTGTAAAACATTTACAAAATATTAAAAAAAAATATTTTTTAAACAACTTACATAAGCGCAACGATGCTATAAATTAATTATGAAAACTAATTACTATCACGCACTAATGACGTAGGTACTTTATGTAACTAATTCAGATTTTATAATTGAATTAAATACATCATATATTCATATGTATATGTATTATAGTGGTGGCAGTGGTGCTATAATTCCGTGACTAGAATATTTGTTGTAGTCAATTGTACGAAACCTATACTTAAGCTCCATTCCTTAGGGTATTTAAAACGAATATTTTATTTCGAGATTTTCTAGTCATACGGCCCGTGGATTCGAACTGGGTCAGAATTACTTTTTGGCTAACACAAAAATGATTTTCATACTTTAAATAAACGCAGTAAAATATGTATTTACCGGCAATGAATTTGACGCAAATCCATGTTTCGATAGGTGTAAGCGAATGGTGGTACAGATGGAGTAAGCTGATTTGGTTGTCCTTTTTTCTCAATACGAAAAATGCCTGAAAAACAATAAATGGGTATGAGTATTACGTAATATACTAATATGCGATGATCGTTTTTAATTTACCGTGTCAACGAATTCTGTTAATTTGGATATGTAGTACCACCAACACAGGTTAGCCATCTGAAATATAACCGAGTCCATATATATTATTTAGTATACACATACATATAATGATATAATGCTTAATGATATTTTATATGAATTCAGCATTTATATAATATTAAAACTACTAATTAGTTAGTAGGTGAAGAGAGATGATGGCCACTGTATAAAAAAATATCAATATAATCGTTAGTTTTTTCTGATATTTTATTTTGATATTGTAACATATTGACTTGATTAACTATAAAAAAATCATTTATTGTATAGGTAGGACAGGTAGGTACTTAATGAAAGCTGAATCAATTAAGTTAATTGTACTTTGGTTAACATTATTTCTAGCCTCTGTAGAATTCTTTGGAATCATTTTGACTAGTAAAATTTAATTTATTCCCAAATCAAAATATGGTCAAATACATTGTGCGGATAATTCAAGAAGCTTATGGTCCATTAGAGCCACTTATGATAAAGCGAACTATATTTGTAACAACTTAAAAAAAAAAGTTTAATTTCGTAGGTTTTAAATTTAGAAATGTGTATTACACACATTCAGCGGCCGTACCTTCACCTCATATAGAATAATCTTAAAACGATAGCGATGTTGAATATTTGTCTCGATGTCGAATATTACCGGTGGCCATCATTATTATAAGATTATAATTATTATAATAGTGTCATCGTACACTATTAAAACTCGCGCGTCGACTTTAACTGTCGTTATATACATACCCTCAGTGCAGTAGGGTTATGTGAATAGTCGACCGGTTGACATTTGTAGCTGTAGTCCAACAACCATCCACTCATCAAATGCTGAAAAATAATATTAGAATGTTCTTTTTTATTTGTTTTTTTTTTTATCATCTCTATTATCAAAGCGATGATTTTTATACTGCTAAATACCTATAATAGTATCTCTCAACTGTGCGGAAATAATTATTATTCTCAATTCCGTATTTCATAATATGTGCATTTTTCAAAAAAAACTCGGAGGCACTATATATTATTATACCTAGCATTATGTACGCCTATGTAACTAACAATATTATATACCTATTTTACACGATAGCTCGGGGCGTGCACAACGTACGTTCTAGTGGTCGATTGGGTGGTACAATAATTATTTTATTCATTTCATTTCTTTTTTTTCTTATCATTATTATTATAATTAATGGGTTCTCGGCAATTCTTAACGTTTCGTAACACTAAACACTGGCAAAGTACAGTCACTGCGGTTTGTCATAGGTAGATTAATGAAACCTATCTGTACAAAGCCCATCGAATAAACGATGGAAGAGTTATGTTTTCATTTCCCTATGTATATGGTGTATGGGTTGTAAAGGTTACAAAATTCCTCAAAACTCACCGTAGCGTCAAAATTGTTACGCAAATGTTATACTATACAATTTGACTGACCTACATATGAAAATTTTAAAACGAAAAACTGATATAAAGTTATATTATTATCACACAAAAAAATTAATTGGGATCTTATTATATAAAACAAAGAATATTGTAGCACGCTTTTAACATTATTAAATAAAGTTTGACTACTAGTTTAATTAATATTGCTCATATGGTTTTTTTGACAAATATTTTGTTTATGAATGTAACCAATGAAGCACCTGTGTATAATTATTAAGTGTTGTATAGATTTTTGAAAAATATGTGTGCATTTTAGGTTTTTGCTTGTAAAAATAGTGATAGTAGTACAATTCCGAGTTCAAAATTATATTAATTTTTTTAAACGTTGTTTGGACTTAATTACACAAAAATAAATAAATAAAATAATCATCTTTTATTAGGACAAGTATTCATGATATTGTTATACATTTTTTTTTATTTGTTTGATGAGCTATTTATTGTTACACTTCAAATAATTTATCACTTATGTGAATAATATGGGAAATCAAAAATTAAATCATTGTTAGATTTTTAATAATAATTATTGTCTAGTTAAAAAGCGAGTTAATAATTATTTAAAATATTTGCCATTTGAAATAACGGGAATTTTTTTTTTTTTGATACTGATTCTGTGTACATAATATATTAATATCTATTGACAAGGCCATGCAATTACGAGTACAGGCTAACGGAAGACAACTAATTACATCAACAAGGACGAACAGAGAAAACATAATTACGGCTAAGTACTTTAAGTGATCTCAGATCTATAAATTTATCCTTAAGTTGCTAATTACTTTAACGAGACAAACAAATTAAATAATACGGTTAGAATTATTTTATTTAATAGTCGTCTCTAAATTTGTCTATACAAATATTAATAGGTAGGTATATAATAAATCACATATAAGTAAAATTGTAAAAAAGATGTTCTAGTAAAAATATTAAAATGTATTGCGATTGCGTACTCTCGTTATATGATAGAATGACAAACAGCCACCAGAATTAAGAAAAATATCTAGATACTATATACTGTTATTTATTATATGAATTCCTACGAAAGAAAAATATTATTTTAAACAAATCGTTTTTGTCAATCCTCTACGGTCATTTAAATACTCTACCATTATTAAATACCATGATTTGTATTAATTGCTTAAGACAAGAATTTATATTTTATAAAATTTTAAATAGAAGGGGTATGCCCTCTCGGGTGATGGAATGCGGTGACGTCATTAGACAACTTAGGGACGTCACGTCTGGCAGGTGGTAAGTTTATGTTATTTGTGTACAGAGTCTTTGCTATAACGCGTACCAATAATAAACGCGGTTGATAATAGGCCGACCGTCCGTTGGCGCGAGGAGCGCGACGACTGCATAACACGTGGACCGCGCGTGATCATGACCTCGATGCAAGTGACCCGATGCCGTCAAGCTGCGGATCGAGTGAAAGTGTGAGCAGCGGCAGAAGAAGAAGACGACGAAGAAGGAAAAAGGAACGTAAGCTGGACGGGCCGGGGTTGGGTCGGCGTGGAGATTGCATCACAAGGACGGCAGCAGGGCGGGCGGGCTGGAAAGAGGGGCGTTTGTTGTTCGACCGCGTGTTACATCACATCCCGGTAGATAGGTACATGCTGGTTGCATATATGTTTAGTATATTATATTTAATAATAATATACGTGTGACGGTACCGAGCCAGATAATATTGAAATATAATAAAAATTCGGTTACGTTTTCCTTATTCTCTAATTTTGATGTTACATCGGGTTATTTTAAATTTGTAATAATATGACTGCATTAAGAAAAAAAAATCGTACAATATTTTTTCGTATTTTACAGTAATAATACGCAGCGCACATGTTGAAAATAATTAAATGTAAAATTTAAAAAGCCGACTGTGATGGACGTACTGATTTTCTAAACTGTATATATTTCGTATCCATTTCAGGGACTGATAACTGTCTGCATAGCATCACGAATGTCCGATAAATAAACTCTACGGGGACGCCATTGAATGTAGTAAATATATTCTATGGAAACATTGAGAACGCCACTGAATATAATAAATACGTATTCATATAAAACAGGTAAGCACGCTCGAAGCGTAACGAGTTGTGCTGCGAATGCCGAACCACACGAATAGGATCGTTTTCAGGTTTTGTACGTCTTATTCAATAGTATAGCAACGCGACGTGATCAACTTTTGAATGTCTGAAAAGCCAGGAACAATAAACGACGATGTGGTAATACGCAGTGTATCCATTTTTTGGTATTTGTACGTTGTGTAATATTGTAACAATTTTGTGGATTTCAATGTCAAAGTTTGATTTTTGATAAAACAACGAGAAAAAAAACTATCTGGATAGAAATGGGTCAAGGTCAGATACGTCTACAAATTCTCCGTAAGCGTAGAAATCGCGACAGAGCTTCCGTAACCGTCCTTTCTTCGTCGTTCGTTATCTGCATCGTATCATTATTACGTGCGCGTGAAAAGATGTCTTAAAATTTATAAACTTAAATTGCTATCTACGAAAAGAAAATAGTCAAAGTCTATTCAAAGTTTTTTTCCAGATTACATCTTTCCTTATAGTCGCTTATGCAATTAATTATTAAGTATATAATATGCTGATATAGGAAGGTCCAAATATTTATAAGAAGTGAATATTTTTTTTTTTTAATCATTAAAAAATAGTATGGATTATATGTAATTTTAATTCCGGTTCTCTATAACTGTGATGAAATAACTATTTGTGCGTACCACATCAAGTAGTAAGATAAATATAGGTATTAGTTGTTTATTATTGTATATATTATTTATTTTCTTAGACATTCCGATAAATTTTAATTATACGGAATAGGCTAGTTTGTATTATGTAACTGAATTAACTATTATTATTTACTATTTTATACCTATAGAAATATTATTATATATACACCTATCCGAAGAAGATTCTGACCCACTGACACTCAAAACCATAATATATTATATTTCATTCTATCACGCACCTCAGTGACTTTCGTTCTTTGGTGTTAAAACGTGTTTTATTATGTAATGATTTATAATATGATTGACAATAGAACTTCAAATCTTGTGAGAAATTATGTTTGAAATCGCGATGATCGTTATTTTAATTTTTGCAATAGATCCTACCTCCCACAGCATGACGAGACTGAAGATGACTTGGCCAGCATTGTACCACACTAGTATATTGTTCAGTTTGAAGGGTTTTCGGTTGGCCATTACTTTAGGCCCCAGGTATGTGACGATATATAAGTATGTGATGACCATGATAAGTGTTGGGAACGGGCTGTCCATCAATGGCCAGTCGTTCACTCGGGGGTCTGTATTAAAAACGAAAAACAATTTTTTGTTTTGTAAGCAAAAATTATTATTGGGATTTAAAAGTATGATTAATTGTATAACTTATATGTATTATAATTAACTATATTACTTAAAGTATAAAATTAAAAAAAAAAATTAAAAAGTACTTACCGCTTATGGAGTCCACGAGATTTATGTATCTGTCGATGGCCATATTTACCAGAACCGACGCCATGTTTCATTCGTGTTATCTATAAAAAAAACAAATTATATAAAAAATATATAAAAAAAATATATATATTTGTTTTTACAATGGAGGAACTGATATTTTTTCTGGGTCGTTTCAAGGTGCAACAAGGAAATTATTGTAAGGTCTTGGTCAGTTCTGTGGTGAGAAGTACCCACAAAACTGTTCTTATTGGTGATTCCAATTAACATTGATGAAAAAACGTTTGAAAGTTGTTATTTATATCAGTTTTCCTAAATTTACAGTATATATGTTCATTTATGTCTGAACATACCTACAATAGCTCCTAAACTGACAATAATATCTAGACAAATATTTTATATAATATTATCCAACAGCATATAAAATCATGGTTTTTGTTAGCACTATAATGAAGTTTGAAATATTAGCAATATGGATTTAGTAATAATAATATCCAAAATATAATATATTATTTATATTTACACCATGATTTGAGTTAGACATAAGTTAGAAAAAAAGTCAAAATAAAAATGAGATCGCTATCGATTTGACAATGTATTAATTTATTCTATTATCTGAACACTGTAAATTATAATATGATAAGATCGGAGGTAATAACCAGTGACGTATGGTTTTATTTACCCCGGATAGCGTTTTAATCGCACACATTAAAGGACAATGTCGATAATTTAGCTAAATGTTCCTTGATGAAAAATTATAGTAGGACAAAAAAAAAGTTTGCTGAAAAAATCTAAACCCCATTAATAAAAATAATAACACAGTGTTGAACGCCGCAGTAAGGTCATATTATTATCATTACAGAAACGACAGCAGTGATATAAGGTCACAATGTGTCGAAGACGATATTATTTAGTAGGTACGTGCATACTATCCGATGTCCTGTAGTGCACTGCGATCGCGTACAAATCACACTATTATCATGGATTCACTAATAATAATGTAACATTTGTAAATTGTAATGATTAATATTTCATACTGCCAGCATGTAGGTCGAGGTATCGCGTATCGATCGCGTAATTACATTATTGATGGTCAATTTATTAATACAACAGCAGGAATAGTGAAACTATATATACATAGTAGCCGCGTTGATTATATACACATAATGTGTACCTATATCAATACCATAGCGATAACAATTATAATAGGTTATGTAAACCTTTAGTAGATCTGTACTCTACGGTGTAGCTATTAAACTATATAGTATACAGGGTACTATATTATTATTTATAGTTTTTATACATTTTAAAGATGTTCAATATTCAATAGATTATTATGTGCGGTGTATACGTATTGTTGATCAAAGTTAAAAATAAACCATAACTTTATTCACAAAAAAATCATGATTAGATTACATAAGAACCGTAACTGAACAGTTTATAAACAAAAAATATATTAAAATGCATTATAAGTTATAACATATTAAACATTCGGTAGAAAAGACAACGATTACTTAAATGTGACATTTATTGACTGTAACCAAACGTGAAATCACGATAAAAGCTATTTTATCAATTATTAACAATAGGTATTATGCGGTATTCAACTGTTTTTCTATTAAATTCAATGGACATTTAATATAGTTTTGTCAAAATATGGTTTTCTACGTACAACTGCGCCGGAACGTATCAACACAGAAAAAATTATACTTCTCTATTCTCCATGATATGGTACTTCACAAAGCAGAAATATGCAGATCATGGACACGAGATTACAAAATCTCAGTTGATTTTAAAGTTTTACATAAATTATTTTGGCTATTAACAAATACTGATGTGTGGGTTGAGTTATGGACTTTTTAATTTTTTTTCTATTGGTTTAGTAAATAAATTAGATACACTTTTAACTGTTCATAAATTTGTTATAATAGCTGGTTGTCCATAAGTTACAATGTTTGTCCTAAACGATATTTCTGTAATGATTGTGTTGCTTTGTAATACAAAAACATGTATTATAATGTATTATTATGATGTGATTTGGATTTGATAAAAAATAGCCGTATAGACTGCTTAATCGTTTTTGCAACCCAATCAGTACATATATAATGACTCTAGCACTATTATACTTTCACAATTAGGCAACCGATACCATTTGAGTCAAATAAATAAATTAATCTTAAGTACTTAAGTAGAGTATCCTAAAATATTTATAATACTATTTAAAAAGAATAACAATCTATAATTGTAGACAAAATGAAAAAAATAAAATAAAATACTATTTGGAAATAATGAATATGTGATAAACTGGATACAGATTATTTTCATTTAATAAAATGTCGTAACAGCATGTGTTGATTCTGTTTTATTATTGCAAAACACATAGACTTTTACGTTCAACAATATACAATTTGTTGTTATTTACTAAAATCTTAGCGTGAATTGATCAATTATCAAACTTAAAGGTAATAACATTATTTTTGTTCCTTCATTGATCTTGATAATATTTTAATTTTTGATTTTGAAGCGAATAATGAGCAATAATTTTACATATACTTATACTTCATAAGAAAACACAGTTAATGTTCTTATATATGTGTTTGATAATAGATCAACTCACTTTAATATTTAAACTAATAACACAATATTAGAAATACTGAATAAAGATTTGCTAAGTTGTGTATTTGTAAGTCGAAGATAACACATGCACTGCATTTATAAGCTACGAATTATTTAGATTTCAAATAAAAATGTATTTCATGATATGCTACCATGTTTGATTTTTTTTTAAATAAAATAGTTTTTTAATAATGTACTGAGAACAACATTTTATAACGAAGATCTTATTCATGTATACGATGAAAATAATTAAAATTGGCACCCATTTAATGATTTAACAAATTCGAATTAATTTAAATTCCGGGTTAGAAAAAAATGATGTAAGATCATTAAGAAGAATATAACGTGTTTCTAAAATCATAACGTTGAAATCGGTTAAAGAAACGTAAATTAAATCACACATCTATTAATTTAAATTGAATTTCCAATTATATAAACAATTATTATAGTATTTACTGGTTAATTAACAATAAACGATGTATTGGGTTTTGAGTACTTTTTATTGAATAATAGGAAAAGAATTAGAAAGTAAGTTAACCGTATTTACCTTGCGATGCAATAATATTATAAATAAGCAATTATTAAATCGTTATTGTAAGTTAAAATAAATATAAGTATAGAAAAAATAAATATATATGCTATATAATATTTTTGAAATTATACTAATAATTATTGTCTATTAAAATTTATTTTATATTAATGTATATATTTATCGCGGGAATATAAATATCGTATTTTGTAGTAGTTATTGTTTACCATCTGACCAACCTCATTCGTAGGAATTTGCCAATGTCTACAATAATGTTTGAAGACCTTGTACTTACATTTTATTGGTCATAAAAATCTAATAATTGAACTTTTACCTGGAGAACCTTTGTTTAAGTCTTAGGATATTTTTCAAGGCTCTCGTTATACCAGTACATATATTATATTCGTCCTATTTAGTACTTATAAAATTGAAATTTTTGTTGTACATCGTTGGAAACATACGTAATGCGCATACGAAGTAAGCAACCTCTTTCCTGCGATCCTTTCACTCTCGAGCCTGTCCAAGTATCAAATACGTCTGAATCATATAGAGTGATATTATTTCATCAGTATAATAGGGTTCTGCTCATCAAATAAGTATAACAAAATATATTAGAATATTGTGAGAATTTATTAATTTATGAAGAATTAAAAATATCTACTAGGTACTAAGATAAACGAGATACGTCCCACAATTGTAGAAAATAAATCGAAAATTGATCAGTAAAACTATAAAAGTTTTATTATTGATTTTTAAATATTATCGATTTTGGTCGAATATAAGTTTACTTTTTATTAATTAAATAATATTTTTTTTATTGTTTTCAACCGAACTTTCAGTTAATGAATATAAGACATTTAAAATTAATTAATTTTTATCAAGTATGTAATTATTAGTTTTTAAATCTATGAAGCATAATAAGTAATAAATTAAATATTTATTTCCCACTTTTGATAAATTTTAATATATTATTACAAATGTATAACATATAATATAGACATATTATTTATATATTATACATGCATTTGTATATAATGTCTAATGGGAAGCAAAATCATCGACTTAGAACCGGTTTATGATGTTCAGTGTTCACTATATTAGATATCATAATAATTACTGATTAAATGTATAGTATTTGTAATCAATGTATATAATCAATGTAACAGCTATCTAACTTATGCATTTTTGCCGGGCAATTTCAAATTTTTTGTTATTACGAAAGTGTTCAGAAATATTCGTTAATAAAGATTTCACAGTTGATAAGTATGGAATAAATCTATTACACTTAAATAATGTAAAAAATCTTCAAATAAATATATTTATATAAGATTTTGTTTGTTAATATTAAAGTCAAATTGGTACATTTTTATAGTATGTAATATCAAACATATTAATAATATTGTATAATTTTATCAATGTTTAATTTTGTTTATTTGACTGAATTATGAGTTAAAATATTTTCAACTTGACTATCAACAGATACCTATGCACGTTTTAATACATTTTAGTGTTAAATACCTTTATCCATAACTTTTTACAGCCATTGAATAAAAAATCTTTTAATCATTTACATAATTTGTTACATAAATAAATAAATCAAAATATGCACCGATGTCATATAGTCAAAATAATGTACCTATTATGTAAAATAACATTTTTGTTTTTTCCCAGCAACGTGTAGTGTAAAATACTAAAATATACACAATAATATATTATTTTCGGCGTGTTTAACACGGACATAAGCAGTTAAATAATACGCGATTCATAAACTAGTTTAAAGCATATTGACCTAGTGTAACGATTTCTATAAAAATACATATGCGGTTATGTAATTTTTAATAACTTGGTATGTACTTTTTAACGTAACATTCACTTACATTATGAGAGTATCAACTTGTAATATTATTATATACCAACATAAATAAAAAAAAGAACATTATATAAAGGCTTTTTACAAACTTTTGTCTTTTCTGAAAAACTATCATTTTAATAATAATACTTAAGTGTATTCAATTAGACAGGCGTAATGCCTAAGTAACGATTGAAATCTAAATATTTTTTTATTTTTTTATTTTTACGAAATACCTACGTTGATATTCCATTCATATTATTTGTAAAACTTTCCTAAAAAAAAAATATTAAAGTTATTAGTTAATATTATACGGTATTCTGTATGATAATATAGTAGGATTATACGTGTTAGTTATAATAACGGGACGAAGATACGGCGTTAAAGTTGAAAATAGTTATACTATCTACCACTAAAAAATTTTTTTAACAATTTAATACCATAATACTTACAATACATTTTCAAAATCGGATGGGACGAAATTAAAAATGCTAACAAGTACTAGAATTATAGTTGATAATAAAACTGATTTAATCTAATAAACTAATATAATAACTGCTTGTAATATTTTTATTCATAGACAATATTATACAATATACTCATTTTATTATTAATATAATGTAGATACCTGAGTTTCGTTGATAGTCACTAAAATCGAAGCTCTCTTGATAGGTTTTAGCACACCTGCTCGAAATATTGTGATAAAAATGGACGACGTTCGTATCAGGTGAACCACTGAAATTCGTCACAATTCACAATAATTGCGATAAAAAAACATTTTGTCACAAGCATAATTTGAAGTTAAACACTTTTTCAGATTAAAAAATGAGAACATCAGTAAAAATATATCAAAAATAATGAGGTATGTAGACGTAAATGAAAGAGGTACGACGACGAGTCTGCAGCGCCAGACTGGTTCGGTTTTAGGTTCGAGCTCGCGGACTCTCGACAGAAATGAAAGTGAAAAAAAATGTAAAATAAATATATATGGTTATTGCAACATAGGAGGCATATGTCTGTCCGCTCGCTGGTTTTATACTCGCGTAATCCGCATTAACTTCCCCACTCAGGTATCTGTACATTATGTGTATACCTATATAGGCTTGCTGGCGTAATTTTTTGTTTTGAGGGTCAGAACTAGGATGAGTCGAAATCGACTCCTTCTTTCTTTCTCTATTTCTCCCTTACCCTTTCCCCTAGTTCATAGTATACATTTCTATGTACATATCTATATCTACGTCTAATTTATAATTGACCTTTATAGCGCACTTGACTTCTTTTTTGTCTAATTGCTTTGTCCGATTGCCTTGACTTGTGGAAAAATATAGCATTGTCGTTTCCCGAACAAATTGTTTCAAATATTAACTGTAAAACAACACAAAAAACATTAATAATATTAACGCGCGAATTGTATTACATAAGTATATAAATTTGTAATAGAGTTATGTATTTAATTTTTAATTTTATAACCTATATTTTATTTAATGTCTTTACATTTGACAAATATACTCTTTTTGTTGGGTCAGAGCTGCTAAAATAGGTCATTATTAATGAGTTTGTAATATAGTAAATACTATACTGTGTATAATACGTTCAATTTTTAAATAAAAGAATAAGAGTATTTAGAATTTTTTTTTAATAAATAATAGCTATATGATTATAATAACTGTCAATTTTATATAAAATTATTGCATAAAAAATTATAATATAATAATATTTTATCACATATGTAGGTATTATATTCAATTGTTTAATATCAATTGCCAATTTATTGGTTTTGAACATTTTCACCCAAAATAGAAAATGTGCAAATAATTTAATACATCTAGTTAGAGAAAATAATATTTTTAGAAAAAAGACAATTATATAATTATAATTTTTATAATGATATTTAATAAAATCAAGCATTAATTTTTATATTCAATTTAAAGTAAATTTTAAAAATGGTTATCAAAATAATATGGTTGTATGGTAATGGAAAAAATTTAAGTTAGTAAGTTTAAAAGTATTGAATCAAACGCTATTTAAATACAATAACTTGTATTATAGGAAAAAAGTTTCATGCCTCGTAAAATAATTAAATTTTGATCAATTTTTTTGAAGATAAAGTGTTATCTTAAATCTCATTGTTTACGCATGTTGGATTGAGTTTTAATTTGAAAAATTTAATTTTCAGAAATTGTAATAAAGTCTATATAGGCATCACATATTTTTAAATTTATTTTTCCAGCATTATTTAAAGTTAAATCAAACGTTAAGATTCTTCATAATCTGAATAAAATTGTAATTTTTAAAATCAAGAAAATAATCAAAGCCTAACTATTTTACAGTACGTGATTATTTTTCTTGTCAAGTCATTGACTGTAACAAGAAAGTATCTATATTTTTACCCCTTAATAAAAAGCGCACTCCAACAGCCTCCAACATTATATTTTTATGATTAAAATTTATTATTTAACAACAAAGAGATTTGTTTTTACATACTAATTTTTTAATTTATTTAAAATACAATTTTTAGTATTAAAATCGATGTCATACATTATAAAGAGTTCGTATTACTAACAATTGGTCAAAGAACGCTGCACGATGAAATATAATCATTATTTTGTATCAAAAACCATAGTTATGCCACAGTGTCAAAGAAAAAAGTGTTAAAGAGGAAAGAAGTCGCCGTAAATAGCGAAACAAATAGTTATTTGAAGTTTCTGTTATGTGAAACGAATTATATACTTAGAATGCATTGTTCTAATAAGCATCCAAAAAATAATAAACTTTGCATTTAAATTCAGGACCTACGCTTATATAGTATCTTTATATTTTATAATTTTTATTGTACAGTTTTTTGTTAACGTGAATGGAAAGAGAATATAATTAAGTGGTATGTATATATATAATATATGTATAGGTTAAATATTGTATCAATGTGGTTATAATTATTTTGTCATTTTTTTTTTTTTTTTGTTATGGGTTGATGAAAAGCAAATCGTGATATTTTAAAATCTATGCCCTAATCTCAGTTGGCATATTCGTTAACACGGTATTGTAATATTATGGTATGAAAACTAAATTTTACATTTATCAATAAATACCATTTGAATATGTTTAGCTAGAATCAAAATATACAGGTAAATAATTAACTAATATATTATCAGTGGGATGATGATGGGTAATATAAATAATTGGCCATAAAAATACGAAGAAAACAATAACGTTTTACTGTGGAGCGTTTATGTTTATTAATCATTTATATTTGTTCGGATTGAATACCTTATTATCTGTAAAATCTACCACCTGCTACTCCATAGTAAAATTCTAACACGTTTCTTTAGAAATTTTAAAATAGATTTTATCTTTACACGGATAATGACTTCTGTTATTATTTCATATTCACAGGTGTGATTGACTCTAATCATAGATGCCACATAAACATCAAAGTTGCTCAAATGTATTTTCAAAACGCCCAATATATGTTAAACTACCAACCAAATAAATACCTTTAAGAAGATTTGAACATAAGCATTCAGATATTTGTTCCAACGTACCGATTGATGAGTATAGTAATTAAAATTATGAAAATAGATTTGAATTTTTTATTTAGATCTACTAAAGACACTTGATTAAAATTTATGATTTTATTTTTCTAAATCCTAAAAAACTATGTGAAATTAGTACAAATTAAAAGTTTGTCATACTTAAATTTTCAAAGAATTCAAAATGAAAATGTATTACTTACAATACAACAAAAACAACAGATTCTGTTAATTCTTTTGGGATATTTCTTAATGTTTTATGATCATTAATATTGTTATTATGAATTTGTATAAATATTGATAAATAGAAAATACAAATTACCTATCACAGGATATTCTTTAAGTAGTACAAAAATCTTTCAATTATTTTATAATAATATGTTCCTTTAGTATTTACGTTTAAAAATTCCAAAAGTCAGGATTTAAATAAATTGTATAATAAAGGAAAAAATGGGGAGCATTTACTAAATAAATCATCCTGTTATTTATTTAATTATAAGTACGGTAAAAATGTAATTTCATTAAAGAATTAAAACACGGGTCACATAGATCCTAAATAAATATCTAGTTTGGTATCATAACCATTTGGTAGTATAACTTATAATTGATTGTGTAATATGTATTTATATAATATATTAATTTTTAATAATACACGAAATAGTTATCGTTGTCAATTCATTTCTTAAAGAACTATACAAAATCACTTTGATTAAAACGTATACCTATAAATAATTACAGTAATTACGTTGTTCTATTGATAAATATTTTGTCATTGAAGTAATGAAGTATAATAAGTTATAACAAATAATTGTTTTTATATACACACCTAATGGAATACGAATTCCAATACGATCAATAACCAATTATTTGAAGTAATGTCTATGAATTTGTATAATAGGCCCTTGGAGAAGATCAACACATCAAGCTGTTGTCATTACCAGTGGGTGAGCAGATAATATCTCAGTGTAGTATTTATTGGCCAACATCTGTCATGGTCGACTTGTTAACGAAATTTATCAGTAGAAATTCAATATTGCCAGTGGAACAATAGAAATTCTGGGTAAAATAATTTAACTTGTAGGCTAAATTAAAATTGGGAGTTATTTTAAAAAATGTGATCAATATAAACACACATGATATGCATATTATTATATATATATATATATATTTATACATGATTTAGAAAACGTTGTATATAATTATAGTATTAACAAATGATAAAATAAAAAACTAATATATCTATACTAAAATAATGTTTAGTTTAATCGTGAAACAATTTACAAAGAAAAAATACGTATAATTGTATTTACTTATTTTCCAGTACTTCCCAGTTAAATATAATGTTCTTAATAAAAAAGTTGTTTCCTAAATGTCTAATAATATTGATTTTATATTTATTTCCTTAGTTTATTATAGCTTTATATTCCAGTGGTTATATATTATATTTTATCTGAGTAAGAATTTAAAAAAATGCCGTCAAGTATAGTTGACCGTTTGCAATAGGTAGATATTGAGTGTATCTCGTCATTAAATAGACATTGTAATGAATGATTATAAGTGATAATGATCTAATTTTTTGATAACCAGTCTCACTTTTTGATAATCAAGGTTACCAAATAATTAATAATTATATTCAAATGTTAACAAATGTTCATATTTACTCTGAGCGTAGAAATTAATATATTTATTTTATAATACCTATTTTTTAGTTTTAATTTATTTTGTGTGCTTGTAATAGATACATTTATATAAGAAAAAATGCTCTGCTTATCAAATTTTATTTTAAAAGATTAAAATTTTTTATATTATAATATTGTTGTTAAAATAATTGTTTGGTAACCTTGGTTTGGTTACCAAAATGTTAGATTATCCCAGTTCAGAATCGTTTTTAATCTTATAATTTATCATTAAATTAAAATTAAATACATCCATACCAATGCTTATTCAATAACAAAATACAATTGACTTCTGTAGTACAGCAAAGCAGTTACTGAAATAAGTACTTCCCCCTTTTTTCTTGATTATTTTTAAAATACTTAGAATTTTCAATTTTGCCCTCACAAAAGTACCAACTATAGATATTATTTATTATACAATGAACTTTCCTTGAAGTTAACGTATCAATACAGTTTTCTGCTAGAAAATATGTCTTTATATCATATTATTATACACAAAAAAGAATATTTATAAAATAAAAACACACTTCATTGTAAAGTCAGTAATACAGTATTCACTCCGCTCACAATATTATACGATGTTATAAATATGGACTTGTCCCCTATTTTAGTAGTTATTAGATATACATAATACGTATAATTATAATATTATCCTGCGCAATTGAAAATGTTTAATATTACAATATGATATAACGGTCAGGGCCAACATTAGCTAGGTCCTACGGTGCCTAGAGCGAGTTATAATCCTATTGCAAAGTCCTTATGAATATTGTAACTACGAGTTTAAATTATATAATTTTTGCAATACCTAATAGTAACTAACAAGTGATATAATGATTTGAAAAATTCCCAAATTCTATTTGAGAGCTCAAATCGGTAGGGAGGGGGGCGAAAATAGGCGTGTAGTTTATCTCGGAAGTGGGGATTGTGAGTTGAAATGTGTAAGATCAAAATACATTTTGTAGTTTTTTATATTTTATATACCCACTGGTCATTACAGTTAAAATCTATTGAATACAATTAATGTAATACACAAATAATTAAATACAAACATACAAAATAATAAAAGGAGTAAGTATCAAAATCATTTCACGATTTACATAATAGTGTGTCAAAGCGTATCTAGTAATAACAGTATTAGACAGTGCATTAGTATATGGTATAACTATTATATGGAATCACTACTTCATTTATACATTTATAATATATTGTTTCCCGTGGTGTATTGTGATGATTAAACTAGTGTATGTTATGGAGTGTACCTATACAAATGTTTAATATAGATGCTCATCGCACAGGCATTACTCGTGTAGCCGTTCGGCGTTTAATACAAATCAAAAAATACGGTTAGTTAATTTGTTATATTTTGTTTGACTACAAAATTAATAAATTAGATGTTGTAATTAATTTAATAAGGATCGAGTTTAACTGAAATATTCAATGGTTTTAATTTGACTGTAGTTGGTTTCAAGGCAAGTTTTCCAAAATAATATAGCACTAGCAATATAAAATTATTTACGAAGGTTACAGAAAAATAGTAAGATAATAATTGAGTTATAATATTATAAGTTAATCTTTGAAAATATTGATTACATTAATATTAAAATACCAATGAGCACTTTTATTAAGATTACTTTAATTTTATTTTTAAACCATATAATTTTTTTTTTTTGTAATTTAATTATATTTTAATGGTAGATAACTGTACGATATAAATATTAAATAAATCATTAATGAAGCTACGGAATACAAGCTAATAAACTCTTATACTATTTTAGTTATTTTTGTTACAATAGTCAATGTTATAACTTAAATAATTAAAGATGAGTAACGATGAGCTTACGAGTTACAAAATGTATGGGTAAATAATTATTAAAATATATTTTTTGAATTGATTATAAATAATTATAAAATGATAAATTTAAATTTAGATTAATACTTGATATTTTTTTTAAAATTTAGATTGAGTCGATTTAATTTAAAATTATTGATTAGTCATCTTTTAGTATGAAGTACCTATTTATAATAACCTTTATTTTACGAACCATAAACAGTCAAACACATTTATACTTTATTTCATTGTCAATGATTGAATGTTCGTAAAATTTCATTATTTTGGTTTGATTAATTGAATGATTACAAAGTAGTATTCGTCTACTTATGTCTAATATCATAAATTATAACAAACAAATCACGTTTATTTAACATAAACTTCCTTGATATCCTTAAAAGATTGATTATATAGCATTAAATATGAAGCGAATTAATAGGTAAGTATAAGTTTTTATTTAGTTGGTCATGATAAAAATCTGTATATAGTTAAGCATTAAACTTAAGATAATTTTTATAAATCGCATAAGAAATATAAGCATTTGAAAATATGACGGTTATAAAGTACATATATTTAGAAATTTAAAAAATTAAAATTTGAATAAATTTATTTTTAAAAGAAAAATGTATGTTAACAGACTTGGTGAATAATTCTGTGTATTACATATATATATATTGGTAAATATTTATTGGTTCTTAACTTCTAAGTATCACCATTAAATAAATAAATTACATTCATGACGGGTTTATCGAAATAATTAAATTTGTTTACAGCACATTTACCATAAATTGTTTATTCCAATCGAGCGAGTTATGGTCAAAAATGTCAGAGCTTTGGATATGACATCAGTTCAATTCACCGTGAAGATTTATGATCTAATTAAAGTAAATTAGGAAAAGTAATATTTGGATGTTATATTAATCAATTCAACTGCCTTGATATTATTTTCGATGTTGTCGTGTTGGTTGTTTTTCAACGTCCACAGTTGACACACTTACACATTATATCATTAACAAGCAGATGGTGTATGACAATTTCTCTATCACTTAAATCAGTTAAATCTAATAATTATTGAAAAAATTGGGAATATATACCTCTTTTTAAATTATCTATTGCACTTATATATAATATAATAAAATTAATAAAATTACAAATCTTTGTATGATGTGATAATATTATATTTTATTTGTACGACCAGCAAGTTGAAATGTACATTAAAATTAAAGATTTATTTGTTATAAAAATAAAAAAAACTAATACCAGTGATCTAAACATAAGAATCTATAATTAGTTTTCTATACCTAGTAAATTAGTCAAATTAGTCAAATCATTACGCATTGTAATTATTATTTTGTCTATAATAAATCATTGAACGGTAGAGAGATTTCCACTAGTCATTTTCCCACATTCGCGGACTTATTATTCACTAAGCAAAAATGTTAGTGTTTGTGTAAATTATAATGATTTTATTTATCATGATTATATAATATGAAATAGGCTAGTACATAGAATAAAATAAAACACAATATTTTTTCATAATATTAATTATCAGGTTTATTTATTTTATTATAATGATAACTTATATTTTTAATTTCATAATAAGAAGAGTACTTTTTCAAAAACATTTATGTATAAAATACAATAAATATTAAATAATGTACTAATTTTAATATAACTAATAAGTTTATATTAATAAATTTAATTTAATTTTAAATTTAGATAACTAAAGCTGTAAGATACAAGTAGTCAAGTAGGCATAGTTGGTTACTTGGTTGATTAACCATTTATCACCTTACATTATGTTATACCTCTTTTATACCCCGTTTTGTTTCTAGTTGGATATTGAGATTTTTGCCGTGTGACGTGCACCTGTATAAGTATACGCAGTTGTTATCGAATCAAATATTTTAATTTGAAACTATTCGTTTTGAGTTCTGTACGCGGACAAATGAGTGATGATATGAAAACATAATAATAATAATATGATATTATATATTATTTCCTAATTATAACAATGTATTATAACAATACATTTAAGAACTCATTAGCACATACGCACATCACATAAAAATCATATTATTATAAGGTCCTTGTCAAATCATTGCTGGCCGCTGCAGCCACACACGGACATATTATATTATATTATTTTATTATCGCGGCGCAACGCAATGTCCTTACCTGCTGTATTGTCTAATCATCACGTCTGTCACATTGCATAAATTCTAGCTAGGATGTTGTGCCAAACGACTTTTGTCGTCTCTAGACGACAACAATATTCTTCGAATGGATTGTTCTACGGCTGCTTGTTACCGGTCGTCAATCAACGGGCGGTATAATCTCCGGCGACTCTATAAGAGGTAAACAACAATATAAATCGCTGACATCGTATGCCAATTAGAACCTCGCATTATTGTTATTTCAGGATGATACTAATATATTATTCGAATAAAAATAAAAAACAACTAGGTATTTAAAATTATGAGTAGATTATGTGGTGCTTATTATAGCGGTTAATAACACCAACAATATAATAAGGATATAATTGTCGTGTTTACTTTATTATTAAGCTATATTAATATTATATAGAATAAGTGATTGCGTCAAGCCAGAGCTAATTACCACGTAGTGACAAATAATTTAGTAGTCAAAATTTTTTTTAAATTTTATTTTGCTTAGTTATATAATTATAATTTTGAGCACACACTCAAATTGACAGTCTAATATAATATACATTTTTTTAATAATGAAACATACATAATAAAAAAATAAAACAAATATAATAGTTTTACATATTGTGCTATCAACCTTATTATATTATGTAGATATACTTCTAACAAATTTTAACTTGTTTTAACAATGAAGATTTACTTTGCTACTTTTAATCTTATGCTGTAAGATCAGCTTGTCTTAAGACTTTCTCACTTATTAAGATGAGTATTCATAAATTATTATCTCAATTTTTGCTCGATTTTTAACTTGAGTATTTTGAATAACGAAGTTATTTGCAAAGACTTACAACCGCAGCTATAATACAAAATATTCAAACTAATATCTATAAAATAATTTATAAATGTATACATAATATACAATTATATTCGTATATACTTAGAGAATGTTTATAGTTTTATTTTTCAACCCACATAAGTTAATATAGGGTGACTCACACAGGAATTTCGTTTTGGCTCATGTTTGTATATATAGGGTTACCATTGGTTAAAGAAATAAAAGAGACTATTTTATAATTCATACATATATATTTATATTACATAAATTAATGTATAGTTGTAGCTTATATAGGACATAGGTACTAAAATCTATTTAGCCGATTTTGACGTCTATTTTGGAGATATCAAAAAGTGAAAGTGTAAAATGTAGTTCTAACTACGTTAAAAAATATACCAAGTACTATATCCAAATAACCACAGCCGGATTGATCATCTCAGTTAAATTAGTTCACAAAGTGAGTTACACCAACGCTGATTTGATTGTAAACTAGTGTACACTAAAACTGAGTACATTTATATACCATCGTATTTTATATTTGTTAATTTTTTGGCGGGCGGATCTGGTTATACAGCTTGTTATTATAAAGTGTCTATTATAAGTATAACGTATATCATACATAGAATATAAAAGCAATAAATTTAAAATACTTAGATACTAAATATCGGGTACCTATAAGTATTGGTTAGTATAAGTTGGTTATTAATATTTTTTTTTTTATAATCACATAAAATCTGCTGAGACATAATATCGTTAATTAAAAATTATAGGTGATTGTAAAATATTTAGCTTATATTTCTTAAAATTTAAAATTCTAATATGTATACTATGTATAGGTACAAGGCTATACGGGAATATACCAGCATATTTTCATAAATTTGTTTTTTATAAACGCTAAAATAAAAACCTAGAAAATATAATAGGTACCTAAACCTATACCTTATACTTTTAACCTTATTCATAAATATTTAAACAACATTTTTTTTTAATTTAAAATTTAAAATCATTAAGTTATTATATTAAATGTCGATTAATTCAAATCTAGTGCTAAAATTATATGGTTGCATATAACATGGTTACTACACCTATATATATATATATATATATAATATATTAAACTGTACTATTTAAAGTTCTACTTGCACAATATTTAGGATTAAATCATTTAAAATGTCTTGATATATGTATTTCAGTACCTATTCACTTAGGTCAGTTCCCCCTAAAATTCCACTTAAATGCAAGGTTATCTGACAAAAATATTTAATAGTACTTTGGAGCGGAACACACGGTTAATTAATTTAATAATAAAACATATTGTGTTCCATATAATTCATAATTGCTAGTGTAATTTTACAAAGTTTTAGCAGAATGACATAGACAATATTAAAGATATCTACGTATAACTCACATTTTAATGACAACTTTAATTATAGCATAATTTCAGTGCATTATATTTTAATTGTGTAGTTTAATACATCGTATCAATAATTTTTTTGGTATATACGTATTTTATGACAAGTCATTTTAAATTATCATAACTCACAAAACAGTTTATATTATAACTCATTTTATAGTTTGCTTTACTTTGCAATATATTTTAACGATGAACTGACTTTGTTTCGTTTAAAGAGCTTAAAAAAATTCTACTAGGTACTGAAATGTATATTTCAATATCAATATTATTTATATTTTGTTTAACATCACGTTAGCTTGAGTATCGTGTATCGTGTGTTTTTACATAAAAAAAGGAAAAAATGTTTATTGGTATTTTTCTAAGTCCAAAATTCTTAAAATGTTTAAATTATGTTTAAAATATTATATTTTTATTATAATAATACGAGCATATTTTTATGTAATAATTTTGAATAATTTATGAACATGATTTTCTAAAGACAAATGGCCAATTATATTATATTTTTATTCATTTTAAATAACATATTTTATTTCTTTAATAGATCGTTATTAATGTGAATGTTATACATTATATTTTTTTTTTATAACTCGTCTTAAATTATAAATTTCAAAAAAAATTTTTAAAACTTGACTTAAGTTTTAAGTATAAAAAAAACACGTGTAGGATTAATAATATTAAGTTGCTCAATTTCAGTTAAATATTGTTTAACGCAAAGTGCATATTATTTTGTAAAATGATTGTAAGATATAATAATAATATTTAAGATTTATCTACATAGACGTGTGTTACAGATGACATATATTAGATAACTATTATAAGGTATAGTATTATATTGTTATTGAAACTAGAGAATTTTTCTATAATCGCAATTGAATACGACAAAAACCGAAGTTTCTTATCAAATAAACCGTGTTTACTTTATGATTGATAAAAAATAAATGAAAAATTTCAAAACATAAAAAAAAATAAATATTATGATTCTAAAATATTAGATATAAACACGTGGACCACCATGCTTAAAAATGTCACTAGTCAACTATTCTATCAATTTCAATATCACAATGACCCGTCAGTTATTCTGCAATAATTGTATCTTGTAATAATAATATTGTTTTGTATTGTTTTAATCATAACTCCCTATCTCCACCACAAGCTTCATAAGTTTACAGGAGGTAGGTTATATCCAATCTATGAATAATTATAAATTCTAATCTGTAAACTATGTTTGATTTTTCAAATAAAAATTAAAAATAAATAAAATATAGTTACAAAAGAAAATTCAAAATATGTTGCGGCGAAGAAAAAAGAATTACGCACACCACGGTGGCTTAGCAATAATCATAACATTATGTATACATTTTACAAATAAAAATATATTATGTTTATGTTACTTACTTACCTATTTACCTACACTGTTACGTATCAGACTGCATATAATAATGACAGAAAATTCAAAATTATTTTTATTTAAAATTAATAAACAAGGAAAATTATTGAAAAACATTTGATTCTTGATTCATAATAATATATATTTATACTATTTACATCGTTTTTATTTTTAAATAGATTGAGAAATGTTAACAAGCACTGAAAAAAATGACGAATTTTCAGTCGGACCTGTGTAGTTATAATCGATATATTGTTTACACTTCGGAGACATTAACATTCGGTGACCTTTGATGTTTCTACGTTTGCAAATAAAAATAAACACGTGCAGTAAAATTGTTTGCTCGCAACGCCAGCGTATAACAAAAGCGAGAGTGGCGTGTGACCAATGAATGCGAACGGCTACTACACGACCTATACGTATAATATTATGTACTATATGCATAATTTGTATATTGTACATGTACGTCAAAACCGAATAAAATAATAATTATAATTCAATAGCAACTGTTGACCTATACCCGCTAGTAGCTAGGTATATATAGGTATGCCAGGTATATAATAAAATTCACATTCGACATATTTTAGACTCTTCACGTATATCCATATAGCATGTAGGTAGGTATACCACGCCATGCAAGTACATATGGGTACGATTATATAATTCAGTATATATACCTATCGCAGACAGAGAATACCAGTATATCACTGGTAAATTTACGTTAGGCGAATCAAGAAAATAATAATTAATAACATGACATCAATTTTATTATAAGGTATCAATGTACGTGTTTTAGCAAAGTAGCATTTAAGTATTTTATAATTTATAATATACGAACATACACGTTGCATCTGACCGATGTGTATAGACAGCTCAGCGTACAATTCTGTTTGTGCGCAGAATTATTACTCGTATTATCGAAGTACCACGTCCCATTAGCCAAATAATGATTAGACGATTTGTTGGAAATTCGTCAATATATTATTATTGAATTACAAGCTAATTTGTAAAATAATAAAACGTTAACTATTGATGCATTATCAGTACGTTTAAAAAAATCGTCTACTATTTCTTAATGGGACTTGCAGTAAGTAAGCGCTTGGCTTAGGTTAATTCGTATTTCTCTATATACTCAATGCACGAAAACTCTCAATTTTAATTCGATCTGACCCGGTCTAAGAGTGAAATTCGTCTTCAGGTCTCCGATTTCATTTTGTTTTTTTTGTGGATACATCGTATATTATTATATAATTATATGTGCAGCGTTAGTGACAAAACGTTAGCACAATTTTTATTTTTTTCGCTAATTTAACATTTAATAATAAATACATAATATTATAATATCATTGCATCCACACGCAAACCACCGACCGACAAATCCGGTCGTCTGTCGTCTGAATGTTATATCGTACAACTACAATGGCGGCGACGCACAATATTACAAATACACGCGCCGTACGCACACGCGAAGATTGTAAACATCAGTCTCGATGGGTTATATAAGTTCGACGCGCACTGTCGTCTGCGGAGTCGCCATAGTTGCATCACGCTTACACACCACACGCTCGCGCTAGGCAACAACCCAGTAGCACACTTAGAGCGGTGTGTGTTCTTCCTAGTTTTTGACCTCATTCCGTGCGCGCAGTAGAATCACTTTTTTCACTTCTTCTCCCTTCCACGTCGGTACCTATATAATATTTTATTTTCGCGTATACAGATATGCATATCATTATTATAATTATGACTATTGCTTATTAGTAACAAGTACCTAATAAATGCCACGCCTGGTATTGCGATCATAACATAGCAATAAAATTGGGTATGATATGTCGTCCTGCACGTGGATACAGCCGCGAATATAAACGGAACGCAGTCGATAGATGTGATGTGATGATTGAACGTGAGCGCGCGTATTATGTGTGCGAGAGGAGAGACCCTAAGGATAGCGTCGGACGTATTTATAATATGATATTTGAATTGTACAACACTCACGATAATACACAAGTACTCATTACAGTCTAGTTAATATTATTTATCCAAATATAAATTATATATATGCGTAAACTCTCGTTTTTGTTATGCATATTATATCTACATTATACCTACATTATAACTATATGCGTAATACCAAAAATAATTGACGCGATATTATTAATGCTGTAATAATTGTGTTTGCGTGTCTTAATTTTAGTGGATATACGAGTCAAGTCTGCACTATTAAATTCTCTCTTAAAAATGAAAAAAAAAAGACATTTTAATTTATTTTGACCACTTGTAGGGCTGAATCTTTTCGCAAGAAACTACATGGATGTTAATTTTAAGATATGAAACTTAATTTAATAACATTTCATTAGGAAACATTATTTTTATAAACAATATACGTTACAAATATTTACAAGTAGCATATAAAATACAATAGTACAATATTTTACTATACCATTGCCATCTTTGAATGTCTAGAAATTAATCAACAACGATAATCCTAATAACTTGTCTCCACGCCTTTTTGAAAAAATATACATCGAAAATGGGAATTGAGTGTTTCGATAGGTAGACTGATAGCAATCATCACCCTGGGAAATAGATACCAGGCTGGGCAATCCACCTACTGCAGATTAAATGCGTGTCCTGTCGCTTGCCCGGTGTTTTTTGTGTAGGGTATGTAAAAATATACGAAAAATGATAATCGAATGTCTAGATAGCAGTCATCATCTGGCCGCCTACGACGGATTGTCATACCTAACCTGACGTCAAAAGTCTAGTGTTGTATTGTACTTGAAAAAAAGTTAAATTTTTCAGTAACCAACGTTGAAAATAAATTTACACTCGACCAAATCTCCTAGGTAGGCAATCCGATTGCATTAGATAACAGACAATATTGGCGGGTGCGTAGGTAAAATATTATAATATAAAAAATAATATGTTTATACAAAAAATTATAAAAACGTCGATAACAAGATGTATATTCAATATATTACGCAATCCATTGTGTAATTAGTTAAATAAATTAAATAGTTATTAAATTTTACAAGTATACAAATATATAATGGTAAATAATTATATTATATTATTGTTATTAGTAAGAAAAACTATTAAACAATAAAAGTGTAATCAATTGTAATTAATTTATATAATATACATTTTACTACAATCAGTTAAATCGCATAATTGTTATTATTTAGTGTATTTTTAATGTGATTGTCTGTAATAATTATTGTATAATTTACATTTTTTATAAATTAAAAAACAAACACTATTTGAATTTACCTCATGAATTATCTGATGAAATGTTAAATATAAACAAAATACATTATAGCAACATTATACAGAATTTGAAATTTTTGATGTAAAAATATATAATAATATTACCATACTTACATACTTACAAACATATATATTGTAGTAGTACAACAATTTAAATGTATAATTATAAATTAATCGGTAATTAAGTAAATCATTTTTTTTTCTATTAAACAATTATAACCTGTATAAATGATAAAAATACAACTACAAAATACACTATTTACGTTTTACAAAACAATATATAGTTGAACGTTGGTATTAAATAATATTAAACGTAACAATGTAAGTTACTTATACCATAAACAGTACATAAGACTCATAGTATATCCGTGTAGCTATTCACTTATCAATTTATCTATAATTTATCATATTATGCATACATATATGTATATATATTATAATGTACGATCAAGTATATAAATATAGTATTGTGTGATAGGAATGTCGTCGAGAAACACTTTTATGCTATAGAGCGCAACCCGCGGTTTGAAGATATGTCTAAAGGTTAAGCTATCGCAAGAACAAAACAATGTATAAATACAACGATATGATGCAATTTATTGAATCAAAAACAGTAGTGTACTTATATGAGACTTTCATGAGTACCTAAATGAATTCTGCGCATCAAAACAGACGTCACCGCTCTATAGAGAACTGTAACATGACGTTCACGGTACTATACTAAAATATCAACAATGAAATAAAGAAATACATACCATATTATTAGTCCAAAAACATTTAATTTTTTCCCCCAGCGTTGACGGTCTAGAACGATGTGACGACATCTACGACTTATTTCGTTTTATTTTGACGAATAAGTCTTCATCACGTTAATTGATTTAATATATGCGTCGAACTACCAGATTTAAGCAAAAAGTATAAGATACATATCTCGTACGTCGGTCTGTGTCGGCGATTCTAATCGTTCGTTATAATCAAATGAATGAAATAGTCGTACAAATCGTATACGTACGACTATTAAATGTCACGCGTTACACGAATACGGACAAAACGTATCTGAAAAACACAAAATGGATCAGAAAAAAGAAAAAGAAATTGGAGAAAAAGGTCTGAAAGACTTTCGGTCGGCAATCGTTTTGTCACCGCAATTGCGACCACTACAAACGAAATATGAAAAAACAAGCGCACGTACAGCTTTTAAACAACATACTCAATGCGAATACAAACATAATGGGTTCAAAAAAGGCCGACAAAACTTAAAATCTGGTCAATAATCGACAATTTTTGAAAAATCACATCATAAGATATATGTAGTATTCACACTTATTTAATTATACACAACTTACAAATATAGGCCATTAAATTGTTGTTTTCTAGATTTATAAAGAAAATCAATAATAAAAAGTATATAAATATAATAATGAATACTTTTTTAGTCATTTGTTATTCGACACACCTACTTCTTGAATTTAATATATTAAAATCACATTTTAATAACATTTATAGAAAATAGTGTCCTATCATACATATGATAGATACCTCAATATTTAAATAATCACTTATCCCACATAACTATAGGCCATTAAATATTATAATAATATATTTGGTTGGGTACCTATATTATTTGGCAATACTAAATATCGAATAAGGCGATCATTATGACACCTTGTATTGGTGTAATGAAATAATTTCTATAAACTATTTAATCATACTTGAAATGGCACGCCCTTTAGACCCAAAAATAACAGATAATTAATTATTATAGTTTTATACTGTGCTTCAGCGGTGTATTAGATATTTAGGTATTTACTATATGTTTTGTTTATAATTTTAAGAAATAATTTTTATTTTTAATGTTCTATTTGATATAATATAAAGGCTAAAAAGAATTCATGTTTAATCTAAAACGATAATATGCCTCTCTATGCCGTCACGTTTGGATTGTATAAAGTAAATAAATAAATATATATATATACTTATCTATTATTAATATACATTGTATTTATTATTAATATATGCGAGCTCGAGGAGCTTATAACATTGCATCAATTAATCATTAATTAAATTGAAACGACATTCTATGGAGCAAATCTGCCAACCGTAGGCTTGCTCACCACGAAAAATATATCTAGACCGAAACAAACGGGTCAGACTACGGAGGATATTATGCAATAATTATTATATTGTGTCTTCTAACGAAAGTGATTTGTAATTTGTCATTATGTTACTTACTTCGTATTTACTTATAGTATTTTAAACCTTGCGGAGAAGACATTTCTTTTTTTTTTACTTAAGCTCTATTTCGTAATAAAATAATAACAAATAACATAATTATTTAAAATTGTACTAAATATTTCATATTATATTCAATTAAAATTAATATTCTACGAGAATATACTATATAAAATGTAATATTTATTAAATCAAAAAAAAAATAGATAGAAATTAGTTTTTGAAGTAATGAGTTCGCTATAAAATAAATTTATATATAAATATATGTACATTTTTTATTATTAAAAAGTAGTGATGGGTTGAACTATGAATTTTTAAATCAAACCGAACTTTAAATTATTTTTTCGAACCCGAACCGAACCGAACTTAGAATCATTTTTAGCCGAACTCGAACACATCATTTTTGTAAACATGTTATCATTAACAGCATTGCCGAGGTATCGAAATATTACTATAGGTTTACCCAAAATAAATTTTTTCCGTTACAATAAATATGATAAAAACAAATGTAGTAATATTATAAATGTAGGTACGTGGCTTTTATTAATATAGATCGATTTCTGAACAGTAAAAGATGCTTGATAGTTCGTTTCGAATTTTTTTCATACCTAGTTCGAATTTTGAACCAAAACGATCATCAGGGATTTGGTTCGGTTTAGTTCGGAATTCCAGCAGTTCGACCCATAATCTTTTTTAATAGAATGTCACTTATATTAATAGATTAACAGTTACAATAATATTTATTATAATAAAATCTATTATTATGTACTTACGATATTATTACCTGTCAATCATACATTTATACATTATTTTTATCAAAAGAAGGAAAATAATTAAGAAAATTTGTATTTTGAAAAAGGTTGTCATTTATTGCTGTACACGAGGCAGTGATAAGGTTAGATCCGTCACTGCAACATTTTGTTGTACGCATAATGCACGTGATTATACAGTCGTAGATCCGTATCTATACATACGATACACGTGAAAAGCAATGATTATGTTATCAAACCTACGTTTAATGTATAATACTATTATGGTATAAATATCGAAGTTGTTTTATTTGTAATAAAACGATTTGGAACTAGGAATAAAGGATTTAATGCTTGGGGCCGATACGCATATTTTACGAGTCAATTTATCATTATTATAATTCTAATTATTTTGAATTCTTATATATTCGTATTCATCAACTGTTGGTAGTTATATAGGATACATCGAGCAGAGGAGTGTTTTTATGATGTGTAGTTGTCGCCTCTCTATATGTACACGTCAATGTAATCGAATTCGTAATACGTCAAATAAAAACGTACAAAGTCGACTTCATCATAATGATTTGCGGATTGATTCTATATAGGTAATAGGTATTTATGTACATTCCACCTATAGGTACATATTACACGTGTTATGTGTACTAGTATATTATTATATTATATACTACCGAATGAAAGTTATATGATTATCGATTTCTCATATTGAATATTTGAATACATAATTAAGTATTGCAAAAATTCGTACAAAATAAAATATATCTATGTTATGTATACATAAAGATAACATTTTTCAAAATAATTTGTAATGTGTAACTATGTATAAATTATTATCGTCTCAAATTGAAAAATTGGGGAAGTCGCTCTGCTGTATAGTATATGTTTTATGCACTTCACTTTCATTGAGTAGGTCACTGTAGTCTGTAATAGTGAAATATATGTGATACGTTTAAATAATAAAATCACTGTATTATGAAAATAAACATAAATTCTATCTACGGTATAAATATATACAATTAAACGTAGTAAAAATATCAAATCACTGGCAAGTTTTCGAAAAAAAAATTTTCTGGCCAAGAGTTATTAATTATGATAAACAAAATTTTCATTTGTACAAAACAATAAACTTGTAGTTCGTTCAAACATTAATATAAAATATTATGTTTGCATTCATCAATCTGTACTGGTATATAGATGATAGGTATACAATGCTTTACACTGGGTGTTTGAGAGATCTTATTGTATGACGTGTATATACTATATTATAATGATTCGTTCACCTTCCGCTCCTATAGAGTATAGACTATTCTGAGAATGCTTTCTGTAGGCATTTGAGCTCAACATTTACTCAGGTGCTATGAGTTCAAGGATAGAATACGGTTATTTTTACGAATAGTAATGAGTTGAACAAGAATTAATCAACTTTCATCTAAGTGATGATTAATGATTTAACTTGATAAATCGTTATGATATAACAATAGAGCTTAATATTTTGGGAATTTCTTTATACCTAGTTGATACTATAGTATACTATCTATATAAAATACCGATGTACTACAAGTATATAATTAACCACGTATGAATGGTCAAAATATTAAGTGTTTTCATTAAATTATGATAATTTTTAAATTTAAAAAATGTTGACTATACACATATACTACGGTTTTTTTACTAATTTGTGCCATCTGTCGTATTAATACTGATGACGTGAACATGAAAACCGTTGCAAATGATAAATTATCATTACACCTATTATACGTAATTTAATTGGTGGGAATTTGAGACATTTATCATTAAAATGTGCAAGATGTGCACCAACAACTTACATTAAAACGTAGAAACGTGTATGAAAATAAAAATAAAATACATTATAATATCCAAAGTGCGGTCATGGTAATAATAATGGTGCGCGGCCTTGATGAGGGCCACAGATACCTATAATACGCGACTAAAACATCGACGCGAGAGAGAAAAAATAACAAAATGTAGTTTCGAATGATTGTTACCGAACACTTTCAACTCGCTTGTGTACGGAAATGTTTATTACCATAAAAACAACAATGTATTATCATTTTATTATACTGTTTGTAGGTAGTTGTAGTGTTACTAAATTTAATATAATACGTGTGGTACTTATACCTTACGTCGATGTCCAATAAAAACAAGTTTACACAAAACGTGATAATGCGAGCGCTTTGACTGTATACGTAAGCTAAACATACACGTTCGAAAATATGATGTGGGGAGAAGCAAGGGCTGGTTAATTTAAAAAAAAATCGTAAAAAATATAAGAAATTGCAATTGCAGTCACTCAATTTGCAATTATTTTCAATTAATTGATTATATTATCTAGTGGTATTTTTAAGTGGATCGGACCAATAGTGTAAGGGGACAACTTTATATAGATACATTGTTGTATGACGCTGTAATTCTATTGCGCTATCGTGACTGCCGCTTGAACGAAAAGACGAAACGGGAATGGCTTTTGCCACCAATCAAGTGTTAGTCCGTCAATGAATCCGGTATTATTTCGGTGATAGTATAAAATATAGGTACAAATGTGTTATTGTATGAATAAAATGAAATATCGTCTCAGGACGACAAGTGAAATTATATTTCATTTATTATAATATGTCATATACTGGCGTACTGCGCATTGCATAGACTTTCGACATACATTGGATTTCGTTTGTCATTATTAGGCGTGTTTTGGTGTTGTAAACAGTTTAGTGGTAAAGTTAATGGTTATAATATTATAATATAATGATTTTCAATCACCAAAGTATGCAACATTTTTGTTTGCTGAAACGTTTATAGCACTGTTATAATATTAAAGATAAGGAGACTTGTAGAACGACCAGCTATTTGAATTTGAGTCATACTACTATATATTATAATATTACCCTATGACCTAGCTCCGAATTCACAGCTGAAAAACGCCCAGAGAAAAACCGCACGGTTAAGTCGCCACCTCCCACCGATATCGTTTAAGTCATTTTTGTAGTAAATAAACTGTACGATTGCCATTGTAAATTACTTATATTATTTTAAATTTTAAATTGATATTTAATATGTTTTACCCTGACCTATCACATATTTTATAAGTGGTAAAACTACGTATTTATGCATGATACTTTATCATTTACTATCGGTATAGTATACCGTATTAACGTATTGATTAGGACTTTGTATTTATATTATTATATACCGTAATTTATGCTTTGCTATGAATATCGTCTTGTACAAAAAAGACATGACTAATTAAATGTAAAAATTTGATTTTAAATGACATCTTTTATTATCTTCATGCCTATATATTGAAGCTTATTGCATTATTATTTGTTTGTATCAAGCAGATCTGTATTAGTCTAAACAAATTTCACGACACAGCATTTAATAATATTTATGTAGAATGATTAAAAATTGATGATGATCTTAAATATACAAAAATTATTATCTTAAAGCTTTATTTGGAAAAATATTGTTAAAACAAAAACATTTTTTTTTTAAATTTCATTATTGCTAGTTCCTAACTATATCTACTTATAACTAAATAAATAAAAAATGTAAATTACTCGAGTTAATGTTTGAGTAATAGTTAGTATTTATAAAATTATTTGATCATGCATGCATTACATGTATTACATGTATTTTTTATTCATAAATATTTATTTATTATTTATGTATTTATTTTTATTCATTCGTAGTTAGTCATATTAAAAATATAATTACAATAAGTTAATAGAAGTAATCAAAAGTTTTAATACTCAATTTTTTAAATTTTTTTACGATGGTCTTACAATGAAGTGCATTGTTATAAATAATCTAATATCTAATATTTTTTGTCTTTATATTCATTACAACCAACAAATGGTATAATGGCTATTAAATACATATTATTAGTGTAGCTTTGTTTTTATCTTTACAATGAAAAAAAAAATCTTTTCTATTATAAGTACAGGTATCTATATAATTATATCTTCTCGAACTCAAAACTGCTCTACGCAAACGACCAAAGCGCTACCAGTGGCAGTTGGTGCAAGTGGTCACGTCAAACTACGGTTTTATAACATTGACCACTATCATTTCATTATTCATCGTTATTACTTAGATTATCATAATGATTAATAACTAAACTTGAATAAATCCGCTTACTAAGTCAAAATAGCTGGTTATAAAGTGCACTGAACTTTTTTTTTATTGAACTATAACTCACTTTACAATAATTACAATAATATTAATAATAATAATAATAATATTCAACTCAAAGAATACAAATTAAATTAAAATAATATCACAACATCAGTAAACACAATAGAAAAACTATGAAAAATGATAAACCAAAACACCAGTTTACGCCAGATAAAATTGTATGAAACACGTTATCGAATACCGTAAGAGGTCAGAACGAAAGGCAAACGACGTTAATAGATAGTCGCCAGTACCAGGACCGCAGCAGAAAACACGACGGCCAACCGGGCCCGGCCGTTCGCTGGACCCGGTGATAATAATATGACGGCAGCTGCGAGCTATGGATCCAGCAATCGACCGCCGCATACACTCCTAGTTGGAATTTAGATCAACAGTCGACGAAACTCGTCATGTCGACAATTATTATTTTTTTTTTTTTTACATAAGTATTTTTATATGGTGGATAAATGAAATTATAATAAAAAATTAACCAAAATGAAAATAATAATAAACATAATATTATTTTCGACATTATGATTGAGAGAACCGCATTGCTTCATCATAATGGGCGGGATCTAAAAGTTGAAAACAGTTTGTCTGCGACGCATATTCGGGTATTATGTTATTGTTTGTGTGCACCTATTACAATTAGAGCACGAACTTTAATGCCCTAAAAAAATACGATTAAATGCCTTGTATTATAATGTATAATATTATACAGCCAGTGTATATGTATAATGTACAATATAATATAATTAATCATAATTAATTATATATTATTATGAATTATTAAATTTGAAAGCAGTCTGTACTCCATCAGATCCAAATAATATTATGAAATGTACATTGAAAATGACAAAATATGCACAAAAACCGACCGCGGTTCTTGTCTGATTTTTGTTATTTTGGTGTTTATTATATTATCGAAGACTGAGTTTACTCACCCGTGTACTAGTAGTAATTTTATAGGGGAGGAACCATAATTTTATTTAATCAATTATTAGTGCATTTATAATTGAGATAAATTTTAAACGTAGTTTAATATTCTAACTCGGATTTTACCTTTATTGTTATCATAATAATTGTTAGCTTACTTGGTTATTATTGAGACAATAAGGACATTCATAGAAATCTTCTCTTAAAAGACAATTGTGAACAATATAAGATACTATGGTCCAAGATGTTATCAAACATTATGTTTGCAATCCGCGTTATTTGGGGCCGACGAAATGATCGCCTGTTTCTAAAATATCACAAACAGAGACCATATTCTAAATTACATGTTTGATATTAATTATTAGGGTATAATATCATAATAATTTATATAAATTATTATAAATAGTAATAGGTATTTAAGTGAATTTTGTGCAGACTATTAAAATTCAAATTATTTTTTAGGAATTATGCATTTTTTAAGAAAGTAGTATCAAACATAACCTGATTTACTTGATTTTTTTATGTGTTCTGTTTAATTTTTTTGTATGTACATTTTATATGAGCTATATTATTAGGTAATTTACCTTGAAATTTATAACTATTTTAACAATAAATTCATTAATGATAATCTTTGTACAATTTTCTATATTAAACATTCTCTTTTTATCGTAAAACTAAGTTAGTGTTGATAATAATATTTTAATGTAATGAAAGCCAAGAAAGCTTATATATATGCTGTGAAACTGTGGACTATCAAGTTACTTAAATTCATACAGGGACATAGGGTAACTAAACATAATTAGTTACATCATATTATAGAAACAACAATTAATGTTATTACTATTAACAATTATATTTTTATTATCATTATAATCATAACAAAAAAAAAGTTTACGAATTTACCAATGTTAATTGTAAAACGACAGTGAAATTTTCAAATATTCAAATAAACATGACGTTATGTTAATATTTACTATCGTTTGTTGTACCTGAACCCGAATAAAGACTCATAGCAAGGAAACAATAACTATGATTACGTCGTAATATTTGTAATAATTACATTCGCATTAATCATGATGTACGATACACCACGTTCACGAGCAAACATTTAACACGAAGATTATAAACTATCATGTTGTACGTTTGTTTACATTGTCATACATTTATATTAATTTCAAATGCGTGATTGGTGAAATAGAATATTAGGGCTTGCTTATTAAAATATGATCGTCATCGTTTAAATAGCCAAAGACAAGGTTAAACAATGCCGGAATTGTGTGTACTAGACACATGTATACAAGTAAATTAGTAATAATAATGCTTGTTATTAAAAAAAATCGAATGATAGTCATAAATAAGTGATAGTGTACTTAAAAATTAATGAGTTTGGTGTTCACCCATAAGTAATTTTAATTACAAAAGACACGAATTTAATGGGATTTTTGTTTTACTCTTTGATGGCTGTTATATTGTTCGAATGCGATATTATATAGTCCTATCCCAGTGACATTAACACGATTATTTTACTATAATCTTAAAATTGTTCAAGGTAAATATATGACTTATATAAAATTGATATATAAACAAAACTAGATTAACAGATAACAGTAGAAAATCAGTAAGTAAAAAAAAAAATAAACGGTTAATTTCGATTAATATTATTTTATAAAAGATTCATAATACTTAAAAATATAATTGAATTATGTACCTACTTCAATAATCTTTAATAACCGAACAAAACTATATTATTTTACACATTGTTTTTATATTAATATTGTTAGTGTATAATAATTAGTAGTTAATTATAATATCAGTTTTATAAAAAAAAATTACGATATTCAAACAAAAAATAATAAATATCGTAAATTGAATAAGACTACATATTTTACTTAATTATCAATGACAAATTTATTTTCAAAATAAAATAATTGATTTTTTTTTTTAATTTATATAATAAGTAATACACTTTTAAATTTTGAAAAATGTATATGTGCGAGTATGATAAGTTTTTATTTTCAATCGTTGTAATACACTTTTTAGGCTTTTCTTTGATTAAGTTTCAAGAAATAAAATTGATTTGTAAATTATGATTTTTAATTTATAACACTAGTAATATCTATTAGATATTAATATTTTTCAAAAAAAAAAAAAAAAAATAAGTAACTATTCAAGGATTTTGATAAACTAAAATAAAAATATGCGTATAAGCTTCAATAATTATACATTCTATAAACCATAATATACATAAAATCATAAACTATCAAATAATTAGTAACTAAACCTAACAATTTATGGCTATCGTTATATTTTCAAGAAATTATTAATTTAAAATGATTCACAAAATGTGTGTATTTTTATATTAAGAATAATTTAAAAAGTAATGATTTATATTAAATTTATTTTTTTATGTTATTAAATTCTACATTTTTATTGATATAAGTAATCTATTAAACTGTTTTCAAATACTATTACTTTTAATAAGACGTTGAATAACTAATTATATTATGTTTTAATAAAAGTGTCTGACTATTATTCAAATTACTTATTATTATTTGTATTTTACTGTTAATTTATCATAACAACTAAAGTGTAGAAAATAAGTCATATAAATATATATCATGCACATAACAAAAGTAGTAAACAATTAATGGTTTAATGTAAAACAAATTCAAATATAATAATATTTTACTATATCGTTAACTTTAGTTATTTTAAGAATTATAAATAAATAATAGGAATAAAAAAGTAATTACGTTATATTAGCTATCAGTTTTACAATTATAGCTATATTGTTACAGCCTAAAACATTAATGTATACTATTTTGAAAATATTTCTAATTAGAAATTAGTTAACCGTAAAATAAGTAGGTTGGTATTTTATAATATCACACATTGATAATTATGTTTGTGTTTTTATAATAAACTGCCCACTTTTACATAAATATTGTTATAAGATACCTATAATGTAGTATTTATTTAGTTGAATTTATTTGTCGTTTGTTGGAAATTGATTGTTTTTTGGGAAACACGTATACTGTAGTTGTTCCTGTGGTATTTTCCGGATGAATTATTTTTAGGTTTGAATCGGTTTTAGAATTTTCAGAATTGTTTTCATTCGAGAGGGTTTGGGAATCTTCTGATGAAAAATTGTACACCGTCACTGTGTCTGCACCTTTATCGTATGGATGCATTTTTCCGTTCGAAATCGGCACCGAATGATGGTTATTGTTGATGACAGTGAGATTGTCGAAACGATCAGTAGCAACGCACGGCAGACCGAGTCCGATTGGGATGACTTGAACTCGGGGAATGGATTGGGGAGATTGGACGTTTTGGATGAAGGTGAGCAGTGTGGTTTTAGGAGTGTCGCTTAGCAGTCGTTGGTTGGCCGTCAGGTATGTGATGAACGCAGACAGAAGTGTCGCGGGCAGGGTGAGTATTAGGCAGGGTGTCTTGTCGAACACCGATATCAGTAAGGCAACTGTCGAAGGCGTAAGTGTGGCCAGTGCGGACCCGGTGGTAACTGCGCTAAACAGGGCTGTGACAATTGAGGCCGGTATGGCGCACAGGAACTTTGGTGACACGGTGCACAGTGCCTCTATGAATGCGATGAGTGTGCCAGGTAGTAAGGCCTGGAGAAGTGTAGGCATCGAAGATAGAACGGCCAGGAACTTGAGCAGCGTGCACGAAAGAATGGAACCAAGAATAGTGGGGGACGACGCGAAAAACTGAAGCAAGTCCTCCAAAACAGACAGCGGAAAATCGGCGAACAGATTGGGAAACGCGATGAGCACGTCCAGGAGACTGTTGAGCGTGGGCGGTGGAAGCGAGGCGAACGCCTGCTGTGAACCGAAAACTCCCAGTAGCAAAGCCGAGACCGTGGCCGAAGGCACGTCGAATAGGACACGGGGTTGAGCCTCAGCGATGGAAATTAATAGGTGAGCGACGTTGATCGGTCGAAGTGTTTCCATCGCAAATCGTGAAGACGCGATCGCTTCCAAGAAAGACAGCAATAGACCAGGCGGCAGATTCTGGAGCAGGTGTAGTGACGATGACGCCTTGATCACGATCGTGTTGAGTATGTCGCCTGCTAAGGCGTTAAGGACACGTGGTGTAGTGGCGGCGATGCGCAGTAATGAAGCAACCACGGTTGGTCGGAGGTCATATACGGTTTTCGCGTCAGACAGCGCGGCCAGAAGAGTGTACAGGACCATAGCGGGTATGTTGCGGACCGATTCAGGTTCGGCCGCGGACAGCAGTGAAATGATGATGGACACGTCGACTCGTTTCAGTGCGGATGGCGTCAGAGCCAGGTTCGTGCAGAAGTCGGCGAGCGTGTCGGGCGGCACAGTCGTGGCTATTAGCGCGGGCACCGACGACAGTAGGCCCAACAAAGAGTCGAGCATGGCGGCCGGTGCGGCGTCCATCAGGCACTGCGATGTGGATAGGGTGGTGATGAACGCAGCTAGGCACTCGGGCGGGAGGAAACAGATCACAGACCGTACGCCGATCATGTCCAGCAGATCGGTCAGTATAGCTTCCGGTACGGCGCTCAAGAGACACGGTGACGCCGAGTTCGCCGACGCCAACAGGTAGACGATTTTCTCGCACGGCATGGCGGTGAACCGGTTCGTTATCGCCGTTAGTAGGTTGACAAACACCACCGGCGGCAATCCAGCGAGCAATTCGTGGTAAGCATTAAACAAGTCCATCAGGTCTATCGCGTCTGTTGACGTCAGTCCGTTCATCACCATGTCCGAAGACGTCAACGATGTTAACAGCGCCACCGCCGTGGTGGTCGGTATCGAACACGAAGCGGTCGGTACGACTGTGCGCATTGCTAGCAAAAACCGCACGAAACAACCCGCTGGAATGGATGTTAGAAGCTGTTTATCAACCAATAACGAAGTTGTCAGGTCGGCGATGATGTTGGATTCCAGAGCACTCAGCGTGCCCTTCGACGTCGACAGAAATTCTAACAGAACTCGTATCGCCGCATGATCGAAGACGCACAGCAGACGTGGGCACGTCGAGATGGCGGTTAACAATTCAGACAGACACTTGGTGCTAAGGCTACTTAGCGCGTTGAATGAACCTAACAATTTGGCTATCTCGCCGATCGACTCAGGTGGTAGTGAACAGAACACAGATGGCGATAGAGACTGTATGGCGACGATTAGTTTGATTTTCTCTTCTAGAGGTATTGCGAACGACGACTCGGCGATCGCTTCGAATAGGGCGCTCAATGTTTTTATTGATAGCTGAGCTAATAAGCAACGAACTTTGGACAGCAAGCTCACCAAAGCTGTCAATTCGACTGGCGGCAATGAAGCGAACGCTGCAACATCCGTCCCGAGGAAATCGGCGAATGCGGCTATCGCGCACGGCGGAATCGCACAGAACACGTCTGAAGTTTGGTTTTCGATTTGATTCAACAAGTCCAAAAGCAGCGCTAATGGGATTCCGGACAAGCAGTCAGCTTTCGTAAATAGTTGCGTCAATATGTTTACATAAACGGAGTTCGACGTTGCTTGTAACGCGCCGGGAACCGAAATCAGCGTGGCGAGTATGTTTATGATCTGAGTGCCTGGTAACGCGGACGCGAGTTGTGGGCAACATGCAATACTCGATAGCAGTTTTGAAAAGTGAATCGAGTCCAACGCCCTCAACGAGGACGTGGAATTGAGCAGTGACAACAGTTTTCTGATATTGTCGGGTGGAATCTCTAGCAATAAACTCGAGGTGGCTATGGAATGAATGAAATCGACAATATCTGATGGCGGCGTAGCGCTCAAGAGCGTCTCGTTGGATATCATGAAAGTAACGGTCATGTCCACGGAACTCGCTGGTAGTTCGGCCAAAAATAATTTAGTTTTGCATAGTACACCGATCAACTTGACGCTGTTCTCCGTCGACAGCGTACCAGTCACTTCGGGCGAGGTCAATCGCGTCGCATACGCGGACCGGACGCACGTGGGTATGTCACAGATCAGACTGGGTGACGCGCATGTAACGCCGTATAGCAGGCCGATGATCGCCTCTGCGGTGACAGCGTCTATCAGAACGGCCGACGACAGATCGGTCAACAGCTGGACTAGCACAGCGGACGGGACGGTGCACAGCACGTCGGCTTGCGACAACGCGGTCAGCAGCGTAGTGACCGTCGTGGGATTCAACGAGCTCAGTGAAAACGGCGGACAAGTCAAGACGGCAACCAGGTCGGCGAGGACCGCGGCTGGTATTCGATGGCCGGGCGTGGTGAAGGGGCCTAGCAAAGCGTCGACGACATTCAGCGGGACGCTGCCGAGCAGAGCAGGAACCGTTTTAGACAAACGGTACAGTAAAGCGGCCGTTTGCGAGGCGGATACGGTACGGTTTCCTAGCGCCGGCGACAGTGCTATAGTTCTCAGGAGTTCGACCAGATCGGCGGGATTCGTCAATCCGGCCAACGAGCATTCGGCCAATGCGAACGCGTCGACGATGGCTGATATTTCTGCGGGTTTGAGCGCACCAAACGCTTTGGGCGATAACACGCAACGGATCAGTGACGCTTTTACGGCGGGCGACAGTTGGCACAGCACGGTCGGTGCTATTTTGGTCAAGAGACAGACGACCGTGGACGGTGGCAGAGCGTGCACGATTTTCGGGCACAGAAATATCGCGGTTATCAGCTCGCAGACGGTGCGGTCGGGCGTGACTTTCAACAGAGACGGTGACGCACACAGCGTGTCGACCAGACACACCACGTTCGGCGGTTCGATGGAGTTTAACAGCGACGGCCGCCAAGCCAGTTCGTCCAAAACGTTGCAAACCGTCTGGGGCGGCAGAAATGACAGCAAAAACCGTGACGTCGGCAGAGCGTTTACCAGCAACACTATTGCGTTTACGGACGCGGGCAGCACCAGGTCCGCGCAGCACAACATGGCCAGTTCCGACGAGGAGAGGCCGCCGTACGAATAATTGGAAGTCGACGCATACTTGTTGGGCGGTAACATCAACGTCGTAGTTGTGTTGTTTGTACAGTCGAAACACTAAAACAAACACCACGTATTATCGTTAAATATTATAAGAAATAAACGTTTATTTATTTTTTATTTATTCGAATAAACGCCAACCGTCTATTAACAATTCAGAGACAAAATGTATGCAGTACACTTAAACGCGAATTGTATCTTACTTGTAAAATATAAACAATGCGTAATGTTTAAGGAAACGAAACATATAATTAATAAATATAATTGATCACGTTCAAAATACAATGTATAGTTGATTTCGAAATATACAAGTCAATTATATTGTGTAGGTACTATTCAGAAATACCATGAATTAAAGGAAAACATTTGGGTATGTTTTGTATATGGTTGGAATTAGTTGGATATCGTAGAATCGATTCACATATTTTAAGAATGATGGGACAGTCGGATAAGCGGAGTGTGATTGTACTCAGAAAATATATTAAGGTATTATAGAAGTGAGGGAGATTAGATTTTACCTGCAGTTAGAATGTCGGATAGAAATGAAAGATTATAGCTACGAATGAACGATTACATACTTTTATAGTAATTTAGACTTGAACTATAGATATTCTATATGTAAAGTTATTAGATAATTATATTTAATTTAAAATTGTAAAATCCATAATTATTATGTATTGAATTACATATGTGTCTATAATAACATGATTATTCTTAGATAATATTTTTTATATTATACATAGGTTTATTATAGCTAAAAATATTAAAATTAAAAGATATTGACGTGAAAACAATATTATATAATTTAATATACTCGGCACTATATAGTTTTCGAGCGGTCATTACGATTTTCCATTCGTTAAAGTTTGAATTTTTTAAATAAACGTATAATAATGACAGCTTAAAATATATACCCATGTTTATCCATCGATTATCGGCGACGCAGTCTGCAGCAGGTTATCATAATTATCTTGAACATTATTAATTTAATATGAGTTATGACAGTTGTCAATTACTGTTCGGCGCTAATGAAAATAATATTTTATTATTTATATTAAAAAAAAGAAAAATGACACATAATTGATAGATACATATCGGTGTGTAAATTTTGTTTTAGATTTGAGCAGAGTGTAAAAATGAAATAAATATTGAATAGTGCATGGCTTAATAGAAATTTGGTTAAAAAATTATTATTACAGTGCCAATAAATAAGAATTTATTAGTTTCAAAAAAATAAAATGACCGAAAAATGTATACAAAGTAAAAAAAACAACAATAGGAGATTAATTTAATAATTTAAATAAATTTAAAATGAAAAAGTAATATTAAATAATTTTCAATTAATACTGAATATCGAAACATCGTTAAATTTTACATTATTTCTATTGACCTTGGATGACTTAGGTCTTTGGCATACAATAATTTATTGTTACCTATCTAAACAAAAAGGCTACCTGACTATATGTATATTTATGAATAATATTCTTCGAAATTTAGTATTCGTGAAAATGTAAAGTTCTCCATCACGAAGGACAAATAAGTCATTACACATATATTTGCCTATGTCTATTTCCTTGTAATAGTTTTTATTTTCTCTAAATAATAAGCATTAAAATATATATTACTAAATTAACATAACTAAATATAATGCTCGTACCAATATTTTACTTATCATCAGTAAAATTAATTAAGTAGTATATTAACGCGCAACGAATTTTTAACACCATAGAAAATATAACTATGATACTACCATCAAACCGACACTTTAGGCTCTAGGTCAGTATTAACTTATTAACAGAATATCAAAATTAACTTTAATATTGACCTATAGCCCACAGTACTGATAAAATTTGATAGACGTTTAACTCTCCGCCGAAATACCCACATACGTTGTTTTATGAAAAAACCAAAAAGAGAATCTACCAAAAATGAAAACAATCCTTTCAAAAAATTTCTAGATACGTAGTTCCTGACCTACCAAGTGTTGATTGGAAAAATTACTATTCCATACATGATATAGCATACATAGATGACAATCGAATATAATTTAGTGACATTCACTAGTCACGGGTTCAACTAACATTCAACACTTATATAATACATTTTTTATATTCACGCTCATTAATTCATTACAAATCAGTTGTACTAAATTATTGTGGAATTTCGACAGTATATTGATGTAATATTTTAGCTACATATTTAAAATATAAATATATACCGATTGAAACTATTAGTTAAGAAAACCAATTGATATGAAGAGAAATTTGAATAGGGAAATGTTATACTATTTTACGTTGTTTTATGAGATTAAATGCATAACACACGACAGTATTTTAATTTAATTTATTATATTTTTGGATAAAATTTACTTCGTGTATTTAGTACACATTGTGATAATATAATATATGTTTATAAACATAATGTACATAAAATATTTAAAAAAAATTATCGATATTCATTATTTGTTGTTAATTTAATTTAAATAATCATACGAATGTGTAAATTGAAATTGTTAGCTTATTCAATAGTGTAATATTGTTTTAAATGACTGAATCCTCATATGTCATATGCAGTATTAATAAAACGTACTGGTAAATGGCATATATTACAATACACGGGACAGTAAGATAGGTAGTAGGTACCATGCATTAAACACTTAAAAACCGGAAATTAAGTTTGTAAAACCACACGTCACACTTTATCACGTGTACTAGTTCCATTCATGATATAATTATCACAAATTCCAATAGGTAAAATGATCCAGATAAATGAACATTCCCTAAATCCATCATGCTGTCCGAACACCGTTACAAAAAATAATAATGGTTATATGTATATCATTTTAAAAATAGAAGCTTTAATACAATTAGTTATTGGGCGATACTAGTTTAAAATAAAATAAAAAAGAGTAATTTACGGAATTGGGACATTAACATGATTAAAAATTGAAACGAAGTATTCTTTTCTGGATATAGGCAGAGATTATATTTTACAAGTCAGTAATATTAATGAAAAAGAAATTATAAAAAATAACAACTATTAAGTAATGAAAAACATTAGGTAAACTATATGTGCATTAATAAAACAAAATATAAGTATAGGTTTATGCGATAAATTGATCATACATACCTCGGATTACGGAGCGCCTAAAAATAACAAATCATTGTCACGTTTAGATCGCCAAATATAATAATAATAATAATAATAATAATAATAATAATAATATAAATTTATGATCGTCTACGAGACACGAGTTAAAAAATCTTAAATACTAATAATTAATGATATTGTTGTGTAATAGAAACCCAATAATTGGCTTGGTTTAATGGATAGTATCTATCTTACATGAATATATTGCAGTTGTCAGGACTCATATTATAAATTTAAAAAAGATAAAAGGTCACTAAGTTTTTAAAACATTAAATCAATTTTAATAATAAGATCATCACTCACCTTTAATTTCAACAGAAATATTACGACGCATGTGATTGCCGTTAATCGCTTCATTTTTAATGTACGCAATCGTTGGACCATTCATACATGAATGTCCGGGTTCGAGATTTGACATGTACTTATAAATAAAAAGTCGAGCAGTCTGTGAATCTAAAACGATAATGGCGCTAATTGTCCGATAATGGTGTAAAATTGTCAATTTAGCCATGAGAATTGTGCATAGCAGTGATTTTTATCGTGAGTTTAATCATCTCTTCTTCGATAGTATTATGGTAAAATCAGAGAAAATTGTATAATTCATCGGTAAGTAATAAAACATGTATAGTATATTGTTTAAGCTAAATAATTGTCGTGTCCTCTTGTTGCAGTGAGTGTAGTTGACAGACATTTTAAAATGTCGAAATAAACAAATAAACGTTCGACAGAATATTGTAAAAATTACGTCTGTGTTGGATGGATGTTATGTATGTATGTTTTAGAAGGTTTTTATAATATTAGCATAGAGACAGAGTATAAGTAGTACTATAATAGCTATAGTTGGTACTTACACATAGTACCGTCAATACATATAGATAGTTTATATTATCAGAATAACGATATACTGCGTTTGTTTTTTATTTTTAATAAAAAATATTTTAAGTAATAATAATATTATTTATCACTATAGTTACTTGTCTATTTCTTAGTTTTTAGTAAAAACTTGGTCATAAATACTATATTTTGTTAATGCCACCGACACATTTGATTTTTTAATAATTCGAACGAGTTAGTTTTTCGAGCGTGAAATCTAGTCATTACGTCATTAATTTGATGAGTAGGTATTATGAATTTATATCTTATGCACATGTAAGCGTACTTAGCAATAGCATACGTCGTTCTTACTCGTGTACAAATATTACACAAACGCAAAAACCGACTTTTTAACATATTAAAAATATTGATACTACTCGAATGATCTTTATAAATATTTTTTGATTAAAATTTATAAACACTCAACGAATACCAATTACACAGCATACACACACAAATGATAAAATGAGCTAGCATTACATGTCCAGCGATTTTTGTGATTTTTTTCGTATTTCATAAACCACAAATCACAAATACCATATTATTACACAGACGAGGTGAGACAACTAGTTATAATCGATAATGGTTTAAGTTATATAACACATTAATCATGTTTATTTATTGAAAACCGAGCTTGAGCTGGATCGAAGCCAATGAAATTCAACGCCATTTAGATTGTTCTATGTTTGAAAGACCGAAACTCAAATCTTAACGTGGTCATTAGTTAAGTCTTATTTTCATAAAAAATATCTATAGAATTTCAGTATCTGAAGCGTTAAGTAAATATTATTTAGATCTTTATTATTTCAATACAAACTCTCTTAAAAAAAAAACAAAAAACAAACATATTATATATTGCTCTTCTTCTGAGACTTGTTTGGTATTATAGGTACGTAGTGTACAACTCTGGGCCTCTGTAGGGCCTTGAAGTCAGTATTATATTAACGATGAATAACAGCAGTTCTTTGGTGGGTATATTATATTATACTAATGACACTATCCATTTAGACCAGTGCATACCAATATAAATCAAACTTTCTTCTCTTATTTTATAAATAGAACTCATAGAGGGTTAGTTATCACTCAAATAAAATCGCCTCAAGACAAATTTCTAGTAGATTGCCCATCGCCTGTAAATAGACTGCGTATATAATAGGGATATGCTTCTTCCCTAAACACACATCATCCTACGGATATACTGTCAATTTGCCAATTCCTCTCTTGACTCTTCTGACTTTTGAAGTTCTGAATTATATCAGATTCAATCTAAATATCACACATTTCGTAATTAATACTTATTACACTATTTATACACGTTAATATAGTAGGTACATATTTTAAATATAATATGTATGAAAGTATATGTTTATATAAAAAAGGTTTTTGATACGATGGCCTTAAAATCAAACAAGGTAGATGTTAATACTGTTAATTAAGTACTAGAAGTAAAAATATCTCTCTTATATATTCCGTGGGTTATCGTAAGAAAATTGAAAATAAAATAAATTGAATATAAATAACATTGTGATCTACGACGCAGGAAAATAAAATTAAAAAGAAAAAGCTAACAAATGATTTGAATTATATTTTTTTATTAATATTAAATAAGCCTCGGTGTCTATGGACATTGGCTGAAACAACTTTATACTGGTTCAAATCATATCTTAAATTATATTAATGTACAAGTTAAAAATCACAAAACATTGATTAAATTGATTTTAATTATAAATTTAACCATGTATTGATGTATTTTATTTTGTCTGGACGAAGAGATTTTGATAGAATGTTTAAAACATTATTTTGTTTAGTTGTAATAAACAATAAAGCTTTTTTTTTTTAAATATTTAGCATTGAATTATTTATAAAAACACCTGTCTTATGGTTATAATTTTAAACTTTATAATTAAACTAAAATTCATCTTCGTACTATTATAATAATTATATGATATATGATTTTGCGGGCCTTAAAAAATAGTGACCAGTTGCGTTTTACTTTTTAATTTTGACACGTTTATTCAGCTGACTATTAATATAATTTTAATAATTTATAGTTGATTTAATTAAAAAATAAAAAATATATACTGGCCTCTAAAGAGTATAATAATAGTTTGAGCGTATATATGATTTCCGATCAGTGATAAAAAAAAAAAAATGGTTTAAATATAATGTGTGCTACGTTTGAAAACCAATAACTATAGGTATTATTTCAACCTTATTTTACTAAAAGTTACATTACAAATTTGTATTAAAATTAATTTTCCTGATGTACACATTTAAAAATATTTGAAGTACTTAAGTACAATCATAGTTAATACGTCATTTAAAATTAAATTATTATTATGGAACAAAGAGTCAAATACAAACATTTTTTGATAACGGAAATACAATATTTTTTTCATCACATACATCTGTATCGATTACATTATTCGAAAATACAATTATCAATTTCCTTGTACATATTTTATTTAAGTGCACCAATATAAGTATGTATAATTCTAATAAGTCGTATTGATTTTAAATTAAAAAGAAACATAATTTATGAAGTTTTTCATTTTTTGTCAATAAAAATGTTATATACTGCAGAGAATAAATAATAGGTATTATAGCAAAATATTTAATTTTAACACACCTACGCTGTAGAGCATAAATAGTCGAAGTAGTAAAATGTAGAAAAACATAAAATGTGTGACAACTAACAATCAATCGACTGGAAATATTAACATTTCGATATACCATCGTAAATCTGTGATTTCTAAATATATAGGTATTTATTTTTAAACATTGAAATCTACAAATCTGTATTAAGTATTTTCGGATTAAACTCACATCGATATTATGCATGTAAATTTACATAACATGATCTAAATAGTTAGTTATATGATTACTGTCTAAATAGTTAAAAAGTCAATAAATTAATGAATCGTTTTAATCAAAGATAGTTATAAAAATAGCCAATAGGTATTTTAATTCTAAACCATAAACTGGTTTAGTTCAAGTGTAACTTTAGATTTAACGGTAAAAACACATATAGTTAATTTTTATTTATTATTTCAAATTTTATAAAAAATGGCTTAGTGAAGCGTATGGTAATTTCCAAAAATTATTTAATTCGTTGATTAGCCAATCGTACTATTACCTACGCCATTTACTTTGTGATCTATATTATTTTTAATAGACTACTATATAAAATAAATTTATTATTTTATCAGAGTATCCATATAGATTCATAGAATGTAGGGAATTATAAATAGATAAGTTGAGTATGAATTAATGTAAATATAAATATATATATTTTAAAACGTCACGTTATATAACAGAATAGACATAATATAATAGTTAACATTCGAAATATAAATTCAATTATATTTACTAACTATAGTGGTGTGATATAAATAAAGTTAAAACAATTTAATAGGTAATAATAAGTAATTTATATTATAGGTAAGTACATATAAATTTTGTAATTTAACAGCATAAATTGATTGCATGTAACAAATAACATATTTTTGGTGTAAGGTGTTAACAATATTGATTTAGTAGTGATGTTATTGTCAAACTAACAAACACAAGGAATCTTAGCAACGACTGGTGGTAGGTTACATGGGCCGGGTGGTGGATAGCACGGTGCTGGACATGGGTTCGGTGACGGAATCAAAAACAATTGTGGTAGACCGACTGGAGTTTGGTAAACGATATCAGGTTTTTGAACATATAGACCGGGATTGAAGAACACTTGTGGCAATGGAGCGGGCGGCAAGACGACAGGTGGAGTCGGTAATGGGGTTGGTAATGCGAAGAATATTTTGTTAGGATCGGGAGCTGGTGCACACGTGATGGATTGTTCCTTAATTACGTTTCCGTCGTTGATGACAATAGGGCCGGGTGCCGCTCCTGGAAGTATGATAGGTGCGGGAGCTGGACATTGGGTCAATTTGACGAGAAGGTTAGGTGCTGGACCGGCGGGAACAACGATTGGCGCTGACTTTCCGGCTACTGATGGCAATTGGACTATCAATGGTCCTGGTGCTGGTCCTGGAGCAATGACCTGAGGTGCAGGTGCAGGGACCGACAGAGTTGTAGCTACTGTTGGAGCTGGTCCATAGGCCGGTTTCACTGGTGGTGGGACAGGGAGTGTGGCAAGGGGTGAATAAGGTGCCGCTGCCTTAAGAGTAGCCAATAAAGAGGCTAGAGCTGCTGGACTAATGGGTGGTGACGGTATGCATGGTGGTAGAGCTGGGGCTGGTAGAACTGGGGCTGGTAGAACTGGGGCTGGGAGATATGGGGGTGGTAGAGCTGGAGCTGGGAGATATGGGGCTGGTAGAACTGGGGCTGGGAGATATGGGGGTGGTAGAACTGGGGCTGGGAGATATGAAGGTGGTAAAACTGGGGCTGGTAGAATCGGGGCTGGAAGACACGGAGGAGGTAATGGTGGTGCGTAGGAAGGTAATGGACATCCTCCACAAGGTGTTGCTTCGACCTTATTATGATTAAAAAAAGGAGTTATAGTTTTTTATTGAATAAAATGTACTTAATAATAATAAAAATTGAATTGCTTACCTTAGTCAAACAAACCACCACCAAAGCGGCTATAAAACCAAAACTATTCATAATTTATGATACTAGTAGATGACAAATACTATTAATAATTCTCATTAAACATTAGTATTGGCTCTTATATACTTTAAAATTTTTGTGTTTGTCTTACTTCCACGTTCCTTTACACTGATTGCTAATGTTTACGAATTGATACGGTCGATAGAATCCGTATAAGATCGTATATTATTGTTACTTAAAAAATCATGACTAGTCATTATCCAATTGATTGCAACGTTTTAAAATCATTATATAATTATCATGCATTTATTATTTTATTAATAATAATCGTATACGTAGAAATACAAGAGTATTATATTTTAAAATCTAATACTGTAATTTAATTACAAATATGTTTTCGGGTTTAGTTTTGTTATTGAATTTATTCCTTTGAACAAATGTTGACCTTTTATTTTTTATTTTTTCTAGAAATTAAAATTATACTAATAAATAAGTTAGTAGCAACGTTTTTTAAATCTATAATCATTAAATAAATTTAAATCAACACTTTATAATTTTGATATGATATCAGATTATATTTTATTACTTACTTATTTACGAGTATATTATATTAAATTTATTATTAATCTATAAAATAAAATTTAGCATACCAGGATCTTTTACATTCAAAATAATACATAGATTAAAACTATCTTTCGATGATATGTATATTGCAAAGACTAAGTACCAAATTCGTGATATTCTCGAAAACTACTGACTGAAGAATTAAAAATATGACTACGTTAAGAGAACTACGTCATATTCGTATGTGTTGTCACGTCTCATTGACACATAAAATACCAATATTTAGATTTAGCAGTTTCGATTTTGTGTTATTAGCTTTTTTATTGACCTATTATTATGACACTTAAAGGTCAAAAATTATCTATGTTCTATCTTTGGTTTTTACGATATTTTATGTATTAATAAGCGAGTCATAAGTTTTTTAAATATTAATATTTTACATACTAATAGGTAAGTTGATTAGAATCTAAAATATTGTAAAAATCTAACGATTCAATACAGATAACATTTTTACCTTTAAGTTTGATAATAGGTCAATATATTCAAATATTTAAACTAACAGCACAAATTGAATCAGATGAACGCACATTTGCTACATTATCCGTTTGTAATACGGAGATTATGACTTGTAGTAGTGTCCTATTAAGATATATGCTTCGATATTTCAGTTTTTAAGCAAGATAGGTATGAGTATATACAATATTATAAATAACTGAAAATGCTTATATCTTGATAATAATTTATTCATTTTGATATTAAAGCTGACAACACATAATGGGTTTCACTGAATATAAATTTACCATGTTATATGTATGTAAAACGGAGACAACACCCTCATGTGTGGCGCAATCTCAACGTAAAATTTACTGTTAATGTTTAACGCCTTTGACGGTATATATAATATTTATTCAATTATTTAACTGCATACAAAAATTTTTTTCGAAAAATAGACACATATTTTTATCCGCAATTTATCCAAATTGTTGGAAAAATCGTTCAATTGTTTTTATAATAATATCTCAATTTTTATTACTAAGTAAGAGCTTAATTATTTTTATTTTTGTTCCATATTTTGGGAGCATTAATAAATTATTAATATAAATATGCAATTAGCTATTATCAGCATATAGTATATTAGTTTTTATCTTATCAATAACTAATCTATAGTTTATAAGCAAACAAAATTGTTAACTAGCTGATAGTACGGTTCTAATCAGTTACAGGAAACGTGCTAATGTGGATAACAAAACCTTATGTTATAAGTATAAAAGTCTAACCGGATAAATGGTTTACACACAATATTCGCCGTCGTTTTAATGGTCCACTTGTCACAAAATGACGACATTAAGAGCTGTTGCAGTTTTGACGGTGATTTGTTCAGCCATGGTAAGGAATAGTACCTATGTAAATATATATATATATATATATATACTATAGAAGAAAAAACCATTACATCACACAAAATAATTTTTTTTAAATTTTTTTGTTAATAAGGTCATAGCTGACTGTTCAGATACTAAAGAACCACAATCGTCGTTACCCGAAAACCCATTTTTCGGTCAATTTCCGGATTCTTGCAAAAATCTTAACTTTCCTTTTTCATTTCCTTTTCCAGGGCTCATCAACAGATTTCCACCCCCAATTTTATCTCCTATGTTACCATTCCCTTTTTCTAAACTAGATTTCAACTTTCCATCTTCATTACTGACACCACCTGTACCTGTAGAAGAACCATTACCAGCTGCACCGGAAACACTACCACCAGTCTTATAAGACACCACATTCCCGCTGAAGACACTTACTAAACTTTTATCTAACACACATAACCACATTGTTATAATAAGCGTCATACCAAATTTAACTATCAAGATTATAATATAATATTAATAACAACATTAACAATGACATTTAGCCACTTCTTAATTATACTTAAATAGGTATGTGCATATTTTTTATTAGCTCAATAAATTATGTTTTATTGCGCATTTTATTTGTTATATAAATATATGTATTATTGAAAATATTTCTAATTTTGCAATTTTTTTACAAAGCCGTCAAGTAAGTTTTTCTATACAGTAGACGCCAAGTGTATAATTGTAACGTCTTCGTTATTGAATTAATAAATTGGTCCTTGCGCTAAATATTTGGTTTTTGATAAAATTCTATTTTTGGTTCTTATTTTATAGAATCTATCCTCAGCAATACATAATACAACACCTAATACGTTATTTGCATCGAATTTTCTCTATCAATACAAGCCACTGTTGTTTCGACAGATTGGTTTTCTAGTTTTTTTTATTGTTATTTATTTTTATTTTTATTTTCTACAAATTGTAGTAAATAATTTTTGTCATTAATTTTGTTTATTACATCATTGCATAAAAGTTACATTTTTAATCTAACGCTAATATTTTTTCCAAACACGGCTTCACATGAGGATTGTTGTACCTATATAATATAACGAGTTGGTAAAATACGATAAAAACGATAAATTAACAAGGTGTAGTCATTAATAACCGTAATACAATCGTACATTAAAAGTCATTATTTATATTTAATATTATTGTAGGTATTTAAGACGCTATGGTTTTACCTTAATAATAAAGGTTACTATATGATTTTGCCCAAATGAGGTTGATCACAACTAGGTTTGCACGGTCAAAAACCGAAATATGACATTTTCAATTTTATCCAAGGTTTGTGGGCAGTTCGCGTTTTACCAGAACAGTTTTGAGGTTTGCCCGATTTCGAATTTTGCCAGTAACATATTGTATACATATAAATATTATAGGATATTATCTGCAAAGTTCTAAACGTTGTCCAACATAATGTCGATAACTTTAAATTATAATTTGAATGTAAGATAAAAAGTAAAAATTCTATAATTTTATTGATAAATCTATTTACCCCTAATTATATAATGACCTTGGTTTTTATTTTCAAAAATAAAACCAATATTCACAAACTAAAATATGGAAAATATATTGTAAATTAAGTTAAATTTAAAATATGACATTTACTAAAATCATTGTCATATTATGATAGATCCAAAGGCATTTATTTCTTAATATAATAATATTTAGTTATACTACAATATAATAGTATGATCGTCGACGGTTATCGTATAATAAGCATTAAATGGATAGATAATTTATTTACCTGTTTGTAAAGAATTAAAGAACACTACAAAATTTCGGGAAAAAACTCTTGTAAAAATGTAATTCGTAAACATTGTGTATACAATACAAATATACAAATACATACACGACATACTAATCATAATATATTATATTATCTACCTAAATGATTATATTAGAGATTTTGAATTCAACTGAGTAGTACATAATATAGTAATATCATCGATTTTAATGAACGTGAATACGACACATATAATTTAAAAAATAAGAAATACGTATTAGATACTATTATTTGGTTTTAATTTGATTACGTATGAATTGTCATTTATAAAACTTATGCAATATTGCAACTTATTTACACAGCGTCATTGACCGTTGAAATGTTAAAAAATAATCAAAATCGTTTTGAAGTATAGTAGGTATGCTGTTGTAGACATGTTTTGGATGTAAATAGAAACACAAAACAATAAACTGTTCAAAACAGCAATAGGAACTACACTGTTCTTATAAACAGACAGTACAGAAACAAGTTTACTAGTAACGGGAAATAGCATTATTATGACTTACAAATAGGAGCATATAACAATAATATAAATTACATATAACAATAAATTTTGAAAGTAAAAATAAAATAACAAATGATAAATTTAAATTTATGAGATTTGAAAACCTTTGGAAATTTTTAATTTTGTCGATTCTTCTCATTATAGAAGTTTTGATAAGCCATATTTATCTATATTAGTTAATTAAATGATATTTAGATTTTTTGATATAGTACAATTAATTAAATTAAAAAAAAAAAAAAATTAATATCATGCCAAAAGTATTATATTTAATACATTGATTTAAGACTAAGTAACAAAAAACATATGATGCTTAATTTATTTTGTATATTGTATATTTTCTAATAAGTGAACAAATATACTTATAGTAAACATAAGTTATTCGTAAATTACCAGATTATATACATATCATACTTGAAAAAAGTAGGAATTGAAATATTAGGTAAAATCATAAGAAAAATGATGAATACATTTTGAATCTATCCATACTTTACACAGCTAAAAGAATTTTTTTTAATTTGCTACTTGAAAATGAAAATGTGAAATAATTAATGCATAATTAAAATAGTCATCAACAATTATTATTTATGTAAATTCATAATATAGATGTCATTTTTTATATTATATCAAAAATAATATTGATAAACATTGGGAATGCATTCGGAAAATGTATCGTGTTACGTATAGTTATTGTTGTTTAGATGTTTTTTTTTTATTAATTTTCTTTGATTATTTACCTAAAAAATATTTTGATTTTTGATTACTATTAAAAACTTAACACCTATATCTAAACAATTTTAATTAAATTTTAAAATATTATTCCGTGCCACAAGAGTTTTAAATTGATTATTGTAACTGTTGTCAAAATACAAATTTTTATTAATTTTTTTTTTTTTATTTGTTAAAAACTTAATTTATATTTATATAATATATGATATATTATTTATAGATACAAATTATATTTTCTATAATTTATACTTTATAACTTTTTAACGCTTTATATTTTCTTTAAAAATGATTGCTTGTATAATAAAATTGTTATATTGAAAATCAAATGATATTTAATTGAATAGAATAAATATATTTCGTGATAAAATAATGATTATAAAATTGAATATACGTCGTTGGCACAGTTAAATGATAACTGAAAACATTCCCTTGAAGATACATACCATTTAGTTGCATAAAGTGTTTGAATATAATAATAAAAATAGTTTAAAATTTATAAAAATAATTTTAATTTGTATCCGTGCGGTCTCTTCTTTTATTTTAGTATCGAAATCTTAGTGGTGTCTAGTGAAATGTATGGCTGTATTATATAAGCAGTATATAGTATGAATGTGATTATACTACGTAAAATTATTAAAATCTGTCCAGCAAAATATTGTCAGCCATACTATATTAAAAAATAAAGTATAACTATACAAAATTATATTTTTTGACAAAGATAGTACTACGAATAATGAATAATATATTCTATATATAACTACATCATATATATAAATATTTCAGTAGCTTGTTGTATTAATCCTTGAAATTGTATGAATGCCACGACGCGAATCATTTATTATTATTTTTTAAATATAAACTGTTTGAAATTTGCTCTTGTTTTTTTTCTAGATTTATTATTATAAAAGTCAACTTAATGCATTTTCGTATCTACAAGAATCAAATTAATTTTTAACAATAACATAAAACAAGATTGATACACAATTTTACAAAACAACATTATTTCTATCTTATCTATAGGTTTGTTCAGTCGCCCATAGATATACTCGTCGATGTTTCAGTCATTGATACATCGTCATACTCGTTTACCGTTGCATCACGTACATCAGACCTACACTCGCGGAATCTTCTTCATTTATTATCTCATCATCATATTAAAATAATTCCAAATGACATATATAAAGAAGTGTGAATAATATTACGAGTGCATTAAGATTAAACTCGATATCCAGTCAAGTCTTGGAATGAAGTGGTCGACTTTAGTTGGCTGCTTGATTGTGTGCCTCTTGGATTTTAAGGTAATAATATCACTGTGACATTTTAAGCGATCAAAACATAAACAATAAATTGTTCTCAATGTTTAAGTCTATTGTCCTATTGTATAAATAATATTTTTATAAATATTGTATAATTATTGGACATTGATAACAAATATCTTCAATCGATATGCTATACAACTATTTCTTAAATTAGAAATGAAAGTTTGAATTAAATATTGACAATTATTTTTATCTTTTTTTAATTAGGTTTCCGATGGGATTTCCTCGGTTCCTTGTTCTCCAGCTGGCTCAGATCTACAAGGCAGCTTCGTAAATGTGGATCAGCCTCCAGTTTTACCCTCGCCATTAGCCCCCCTGTTGACCACTTTGTGTTCATCGTCAACACTCAACACTCTACCTCCTTCAGCGCTCGTGTCAATTGTTAACACGCTGTCAGCAACGCCCGAGCTTTACAAAACGTTACCACCTCCTACGCTTGTAGCCCTGTTGAGTGCTGTCTCGTTACCTTCGGTGCTAAATGAATTATCACCAATCTCTGTTCTTGTCCTGCTTGCCGCCGTCTCTTCAGCCACACCTACATCAATTTCTTCTGTACCACGTGATGTGCTGTTTCCTTTGTTGAAAACTTTGTCTTCTTCTGGTCTACTGCCACCACCTGGTTTCATGCAGCCGAACACGGTTTTCACACAACTACCACCGTTGCCGCCACCGGCGCCACAAGTCATAGTTCCCGGTCCAGCTCTAGGTCCAATGTATATAAATCTACCAAACAAATCGCCCAGACCCCCGCCGATCATCATACCGACTGGACCTCCGCCATCTATTGTCGTGTCCATCCCTCAACCATACCCAGCACCGCCACCTTTAATCATGCCTTACGGTACCCCCGGTCCAATAGTGATAAATGAAGGACAGAATACTAGTCCTCCATCCGCACAAACAATATTATCCGCCCCAGAATCGCCAAAAATATTTTTTACTACGCATCCATCAAAATCATGTCTCAACTCAATCGATGGTAGAAAATCACCACAAGACTATTGTCAATCACAGTTTGAAATTCCAAAAGTGTATGCCTTACCACCCGGTGTGTTACCAAACCAATATTTCCAGATTGATAAAAAATGTGCCTAAAAACTTATTGTTTTCAATATTTAAAACTATTTGTAAATCGTAATCAAGTAAATAAATTGTAAAAATGTTTATTGAAAAATGTTTATTTATTTAAGTTACGTTTTAAAAGGAAGATAATTAATGGTATATTTGAGTAGGATGATAAGGGGCAAAGTATTTTTTCAAATATGTGCCTATTGAATATTTACACATTTTTATTGTGTGACACCACAATCAATATAATTTTAAAATTTGGTGTACTTCCAAATTACCCTTCCTCCCTAACAACTGAGTGTACTATTTTTAAAAGATTCACTTACGATTTCTTTTAGTACACAAATGTAAGTTGAAATGTTCCCGTCACCCTCTTCAAATACGTTCCGAGTATAATATGAGAAGGGCATAATATTAAAGAAAATTATGTTACAGATCATTCATTTAGAATGTAAATCATATAAAATATAAGACATATTATTTTAATTTTATTTTAAGCATAATCAAATTTAGATTTAATTAAATTAAATAAGATAAAACGTGTGACTAGCATTGTAATAGTTACCAAGACACTCTGGTAAATGAAATTGAAATTATACTGATCTTAGTATATGGAATACTGTTGAAAAATTCCTTTTATCTGGATAAACAATTTATTTTATTTTACCTATAGGGTTAAAAAAATATATTATTTTCATAACTTTACTTAGATACTTTACATTAATTTAATCTTGTAAAAATAAATATAGTAGATTAGGTATCTAATTTGAAGCTACAAATAACGTAATGTATAGTTTAGCCTACAACTTAATTTGTAACACTTAGGATTATACAAACATATATAGTTCAACATTAACTAAACTTATCTTATAAGTTATTACTTATAATTAAAAATGATAAATGACCATTTAAATATAAGTTAATTATTTGAAAACATATATGAAGTCACTTATCTATGTATCCTAATTTTTAATCATGTATTGTACTTCTGTTTTCAAAATGAAAATGGTACATTATTGCGTCCAAGTTAAAAGATTAAAGAAATTTGGTCAAAATAAAAAAAAAATGTGAATTATTTTACTATAAAAAATGTATCATCATAAACTCTTCAATATTCATATATTATGTTTGATAATGCAAGGTTTCTCATAAGTTTATTTTAAATAATTAAGAAGAAATTGAGCATAAATTCACACACATTTTTTTATGAGTGATTAAATTTAAAATGTTCATGATATGCCATCCACCTTAAAGGTAGTTTTGTTCCGTTATAGCTATACAAAAAACTATTATAACGACAAAGATAATAAATATTAGATAAGTATGGTATTTTCTTTAGACACAGATCCAAAACTTATTGCACGTAGTTCAGCAATAAACTTAGGTAATGTAACGTGACAATGATATATCATATAAATTAAAATAATTAACATTAAATATTGACTAAAATAATACCAGCAGAGTGCAGACCATTTATAAAAATTAAAATCATTGAAAATTAATGATATTTAATTACTGAATATTGTACACAACTATAATAATTATTAATTATTAGTTATATTGTACATTATGTATTATTTTTGAAATTAATTTATTACAAAGAGCTTATGAATGTAAGACAATAGTATAGGTAAGAAATTTATATTTTTATTGCCAAAAAACAAAAATGTATTGTTTTTTATTCATTCACGTTCTTTGAAACTGATAACAGAAATTACTATACTTATCGTCTTTATTTATAAGATACCTACCAATAAATTAATGATTACAGTTATATATATATAAAAAAACACGTCCATACAGTAGGTAGTTAATACATTCATTGATAATCACTCTGAAAATCCGATAAATCATTTTAAATAACCTAAAGTAATATGTTTGTAACATTCTTTTGATTCTAAATGAAGATCTCATACTTAACGAATTTAAATTAAATATGCCTAAAATAAATGGTAAAACTTAAACTAAATGTCTAAGTATTTGCATTGCTTGCTTAGATAAAGATTTTTACAACATCGAAAAGTAATTGAAAATATAACAATATAGAGTATACAATTAAAAATATGAATTTGAAAATACTATTAAATTGATTTTTGTTTAGTTTTGAATTGTGATTATATACTTCCATATTACCATATAATCTTTATAGTCTATTAAAATGTACCATGGTACCTATACCTATATTAAAGCTCATGCTTGTACATAATTTATAATAATTTTAATAATAAAATAAATAATATATAATAGTGTTTGCTGATTTTGCAAAGTATAGCCCGTGACAAACCAAATAATGCCAGTGGATTTATCCCTTTTTAAATTTTGTTTAATGTTACTACACAGATTTTTAATAAATCTATTTGGGTACCTAGTTTTGAACAAATATAAGTTACAGGTTTAAAATTATATCCAGTCCTAATAATTGCTTTATTTCTGTAAAAATGCCAACCATATGTAAATAAAAATATATTTGTTTTTCGTGAAGCATCAAATCCTTGTGTAACTTCTTTAAAATTCGAAATTGAAAAAATTAGCTTTATGGAGCACATCGTGAGGTTGTCGTATAACTTAACCTAGGTATCAAATTTCAGAAGAATTATAAATCCAATAGACTCGGTAATAGATCGCTTATACACACATATACCACTCTTAAACATTTAATTTTTTTAATTAATTAATGAATATTATATATATATATATATATATATGATATTAGTGTATGTACGATAAAATTGAAAGCAATATAATATTAAGTCAGTATTTACGTATTACGTAAAATACAAAATGTATTAAAACTGATGAAAAAAAAATTGTTATTAATTTTATACATCCTATTGTTATCCAGTGTTTATAATGTTTATATAATTTTCTCGAAAAATGAATAAAAAAAAGTGTAAGGTTTGTAATTTCACAAATTTAAATACATTATATGATTAAAAATATTGGTACAAGTAAATTATAATGTAAATTTCAAATTTGAGGTATATTTTTTTCATTATATAGTAGTTATACGTTTGAATTATTATGAAAATTAAATGATGTTATACAATTTTAACCATCAATAAAAATATTCAATAACATGTAAATGTCACTATCCTTGTAATTCGATTTTAAGATTTGTAATAATAGTATGCGAGTGATGTGACACATTTCGAATTTAATAATAAAAAAAGTATAAATAATTATTTTAAAAGGTTATAGCTTGGGGGTTCTAATATAGCCATATTGTACAAAAATATTAAAATGGAAAATTAATATAAATAAAAGTTTAATATTTAAAATATTTAAACTAAACTATTTAATCATTAACGTATATATCGATTGCAATGAGCCGATGTATATTATTACATACTAACTAAATATAATTAAACAATAAATTATAAATTAAAAGACTATAAAATTACAATCAGATTTTTAAATGTAAATCACATACATAAATTTAAAATCAATAAATACAAATTTTACTTATAACTTGATACTTTAAATTATAATTCTATAATAATACTAACACAATAAAAATATTATTGGAATATTGAATACATTTTTTTTCGATTCCCATATTTTCCTTTATAAAAACTAACATTATAAAGCATATTTAAATATATAGTTTTTTAATGTGATTAATTTCTGTTTAAATAAATATTTTTAAATATAAAATAACCGATTTATACATTTTTTAATGATAAATTGATTTGTATAGTTACTTGAAATTGAATTTATTATAGAGATATACCTTTTGCATACACGATGGAGAATTTATATTTATATAATTGTGCATTTACTTTAGTATCTATTTAAAAAAAATAGTGTAAGTTATATTTTATGTCAAGTTCTGTGTGTCTGTCAAATATATTTAATATAAAATATTTAATTAATAAATTAGTTAAACATTAATTAGTACCTATATATGATATCTTTTTGAAAAAAATATAATTGAAAATATTAAAACAAATATCAATAATGACCTCTATTAAACATTATCATTAAAATAAACTATATACACTATATCTATATCAGTTGTTTAACATACACGTGCAATAAAGATATTTTATAAAAACGTTTGATTGATCGCATATCCTTTATCAATTTATAGGAACGTGGACGTAAGTAAAACAAAATACAAATTTCTCTGAGTATAAAAGTCGAACTGTTTTATAGAATCACATACAACATTTAAAGTGTTCTCCGTTTCACGTTCATACTGCGCTTTAGAACAAAAAAAAAAACAAAAAAAAACAAAAAAAATGAACACTTTTGGAATTATAGCCACTTTGGCAGTGGCTAGCTTCGCTATGGTAAGTAGTTGATATTATTATTATTATTATTTATATAATTATACACCATGTTTAATGGCCAATAAATAATTATGTTTTCTGATAATTAGGTCGAAGCCACACCGTGTCCACCTTCGTGCCTTCCACTCCCAGGTCTTCCAGCCCCAGTTTTACCACCCACATATCTCCCAGCTCCAGCTCTACCACCCCCATATCTCCCAGCCCCAGTTCTACCAGCCCCAGTTCTACCAGCCCCAGCTCTACCACCATGCATACCGTCACCACCCATTAGTCCAGCAGCTTTAGCCTCTTTATTGGCTACTCTTAAAGCAGCGGCACCTTATTCTCCCCTTGCCACACTCCCTGTCCCACCACCAGTGAAACCTGTCTCTGGACCAGCCCCAACCGTAGCTACAACTCTGTCGGTCCCTGCACCTGCACCTCAGGTCATTGCTCCAGGACCAGCACCAGGACCATTGATAGTCCAATTGCCATCAGTAGCCGGAAAGTCAGCGCCAATCGTTGTTCCCGCCGGTCCAGCCCCAAATCTACTCGTCAAACTGACTCAATCTCCTGCTCCCGCACCTATCATTCTTCCAGGAGCGGCACCCGGCCCTATCGTTATCAACGACGGAAACGTAATTAAGGAACAATCGATCACGCGTGCACCAGCTCCCGATCCAAACAAAATATTCTTCGCATTACCACCGCCATTACCGACTCCCCCTGTCGTCTTGCCGCCCGCTCCATTGCCAAAGGTGTTCTTCAATCCCGGTCTATATGTTCAAAAACCTGATATCGTTTACCAAACTCCAGTCGGTCTACCACAATTGTTTTTGATTCCGTCGCCGAGCCCATGTCCAGCACCATGCTATCCACCACCCGGTCCATGCAACCTACCACCAGTCGTTGCTAAGGTTCCTTGCGTTTCATAAATCATTTCGTCAACATAACATTTTGAATGTACAATTGAAAAAAAAATAAAAATGCAGTAATGAAATATTATTAAAAAATTTTGAGTATAATAAATACATTATTTTAAATGAATATATTTGTAAATTTAATAAATTCAAATTCATAAATGGAATTGAACAACGTATTATTTTCAATAACTAATAAATGCATTTTAGTACTCAAATTAAATAATCAAATTGAATTTGACGTTTGATTAAAGAAATTGTGACCAAATTATGTTATAATGACACATTTAAAGAATATTTAAGTTAACCAAGCTTTAATTTCAATAATTTAATAATACTGTTAGTTATTATTGAAGACGAGATTCTAATGTGTAACAATTATATTTTTTTCTTTACTAGTTTGTTCATGGATAGTTTCAAATTCTATTTAAATTATTATTTAATTATTTAATATTTAATTTATTAATAATTTTAATTATTATTTATTTCTTTTTTGTTACTAACCTGCTGACATTTGCGTTTGCAAACACGATTTTTAACGTTACATGATCATTATTTAGACCAAATTTAGTATACTTAAGTATATAGATAAATCTGTTTCTTTTAACATTTTGTTTTCACATGAGTTGTATCAAATGAATTATTATGAAAGATTTTTTAAATATTTGCCACTCATCAAACCTCGTAAATTACTGTCTGAATTTAGTTAAATAATTACAACTAGTTTTCTGGTCACTAACCTCGATCATTATTAGTTGGAACGGTAATAAAATATATTAATTTTCGCCATATAATCATCAATATATTAAACTAGCGTAGAATATATATATTTTTAAAAAAAATATTAAGTTCTTAATCAATAATCAATGAGTAGTAAAGACCCCACTTTTTTTTAAACGTCTATATCCTACGGAAGTACAATAAAATAATTTGTACGATAACATAAATATTATGTTATTCATTGTATTTAGATAAAAATACACATTTTACAATTAATTAAATATATATTGTGTATAATATAAAATGTTATGCAATTTAATTGTAATTTAATATTTTTTTGACACTGTTTAATTGTTTTGAAATATGAAGGCATTGCTGTTGCCTGTTACAGCAATACATATTTATATTAATAAATAGTTTAAAAAGTGTTTCCAAATAAAAATGATTTCTGTAATTGTTATCATATTTTACTATTAAAATGGTAATTAGATTGTTTTATTTGCAATATTATCTTCATTTATAATTATTGTTGACTGTACATATTATTGGCGGAGCAACACTCCGTTCTTGATGAGTGATAAATGAAAAATCTAAACTTTTAATTTGTGGAAGATAAAACAATACAAGGCAACGATATTTAGTTAGCCGTGATATCGGATTTCCGTGTAGAGTTAATGTTCTTAATTTTAATAGTGATTTTAATTTCAAAACTTCCTCAATGTCATTTATTTGATTTCCATGCATGTACAGTATCGACAAAAATTGAAATTGAAGAAATTCCTGAAAAATAAATTAAATAATTGTAAATAAAATATGAGTAATACTATGTATACTTATATACATATATTATCTAATCATTAATAAGTGAAGTAATATTTAAATAAACAAAATAATATAAAATGTTCAGTTAAATCATCCTAACATTATTAAATATAATGTAGTTATCAAAAGATTGATAAAGTTTCGTTTTTATTGATTTCTGTTATAATATATTTATGTAGACAAACTGCGGTATAGGTACTTATAATGTACATTATTACATAAAAATTAAAGATATTTTATAGACTTCAGTATTGATAAACATCATAGTACGAATAACACGAATAAACATTTATATATTATATGTTGAGACATAGTTCAAGATAACAAAAATTATGTACACTCTTATTTTGTGGAATCAACAACTTTTGAAAATCAGTTCATAATATGAATGACTATATATGATAAAAAATTAGCATAAAGGTATGGATTGTTGAAAAAATATAAATTATAAAAACGAAAATGTTACATTTGTGAATATAGTATGACTGATTGAATCTAATATAGTTTATTTTATTTTAGAAAAACATTTTTAAAATTTATCACATTATTAATGTTTGAATGTTTGAGTTGCTTTACTTAAAAAATGACAGTTTAAGATAAAATATACATCATGCTCATCTTTCAATCATTTATTTTAACGTCACTCAACTCAAAATAATATTGTGTTGTACTTATTATTCGATCGATAAAATAGGCCAGTTTACAGAGTGTAGGTACATGATAATATACATAGGTAGGTGTACCGTTATAGGATTACCATACGCATACCGACACTAACACTTATTATTTTCGTTAAGTATAAACAATTTGTGTACTTTGTTATAACATAACATAAAAATCAAATTTTTTTCTAGGCTTTGGTTATCCTCAACCAAATGGATATTTCGATGTATTATAATGCAACGTACTTAAAGCAAAAAATGTGTAGTCGTGTTGATTAAAATATACTATGAAAAAAAAGATTAAAAATATATGAATTTTACAAGACGTCGAAGATAAAAATGAGATTACAGTTTGAATAAGAACAGTAATCATAATTTTCTTCGTGCTGACCTTAAATTTTATCATACAATTATTTTTAACGCGCTCTCATAATCATTTGTACCTGGCTAATGTTTTTAAATTCATTGTGTGAAACGTCAATCCAAGTCAAATATGCCGGCAACTCGAGCAACTCTTCGATTGATTTTTTCAAACCTTGTAAGCTTGTTAAATAATTATTATTTAACCAAATTGCTCCACAGATGAATCTCTTGTTGATACCTCGATCCGGCACTCCGTGGACTCTTACAGATAACGGAGTTTCGTTTATTAGTTCTAAGATAATAATAATAATAATAACTAAATACATTTTATAATAAATCATCGGCGTAAATTAGTATGATAGCTCAAAAATTATTTGTTTTTCAAATGATTTATTAGGGTAAAAGTTATTATTGTGTAGGATTTTGTATACCTATCTAACGTGTAAGAATCAAATTATATACAAGAATGGACGTAAAAAATAATGTCTGTTATGGATATTGAACACTGTGCGAAATGTTTGAATTCTATTATTTGAAAACACAATTTTCTGAGTTATTACACTAATAATATGAAATATTCGATTGATAGTCGCATTTGTTCTTACTGTTAAGCGTCCTAAGACCCTTGGACGAATAATCCAAAGGCTTCCCTAATTTAATGTCCTGTAAAAACTTAGAATCAGTATGTAGAGCGTGTTTTGGTACGTTTCGACTCGAATCATTCATAGTTGTGAATTTTAACTTAGTATACTTAGTATAACGTGTACTGTACTTAAATATTATTGTTGCAAATTTTTTTTTAAATGAGCTTTACATTATAAAAACAAACAAATAAGTTGTATTAATAGTGTACGACAATCGTGTATCCGGGACAATAACGTAATGTTATAAAATTGTTTTTTTTCAAAATGAATGTTTAACTCGTGATCAATAATTTAAAAAAAAATTGAATTCATCAAATTATACTATAATTATTAATGAAATATCAATATTTAGTTTAATTTTTATGGTTTTTTTTAAGTTATAGAATTATAGATGATATTCAAATCTATGTAATAATATTATATATATATATATATTGTTTAACTACTAATCAACAGTAATTGATAATAATTAGTATAAAACAATTTTATTATAACTTAAATTACTATATTATTTGTATCACTTGTTAACTCATCTATCTTATTCTTATATTTTTATTTTTATTAAGAAGGTATATATAATGTATCATTTATAAAAGCCGTTAAGCATCAGCTAATAAAAATAAACGAAATCAATTTAAAACAATAATATTGAAAATAAATAAAATAAAGTTAGTGGCATTTACGGATAAAAATAATATTAATGAATACTTTTTTTCCCTTAAAATCTTAAAATATTCCATTTTCATAAAACGCGTAAGTATAAACCTAAGTTCTAAAGATCATAATGTCCGTATTATTTATATGTATTTTATTTGTGTTATTTATTTTATTATGTGTTTTATTTAATAGCAATTAAAGTGAAAAAAAATGTTGTTGGTGATGATTTTTGCGTTTAATTTTATTGATTTATTTAAGGAAATACTTGTACAAGTATTACACTCAAATAGCTACAGACTGGAATTTCTAAGAATTTTTTCGATTACTGCGTACATAATAGGTGTAATATTGGCTTACTTAAATTGCCTAAATACATATCATAATATCACATCATAAGAAAATAATTGTTATACTTGTATACACCATATATCATAAATATTATTATATATCAGTATTCACTATATTCAGCAATATAAAAAACATTCGATTATATTGATAGATCTTGGATACCAATAATAATACAGACAGACAAGAACATATTTGTAGATACCTATAGGTAATTTCATTATACATGTAATCGTTATGGTTTCATTCTTCTTGTTCGCGATAACTTGACGACTTGGCATCGTCTTCCTGCAGATTTAATTTCGACTCGGTTTCTAGATCTTCCATTTCGGCCCATAAATCGTCTCCGTACTCGTATATCTCCACGCGACTCATCGTTGGCGATGGTACGTCCACCGCAGATACTTTGTCGGCCATCAGAAAACTCGTGTCGCACGAAGATCTTACTCTGGTCACGGATCGCGTTTTTGGCAAACACGGCAACATACCACTGATGATCGGTAGTATTTCGTTTGACAACCACAAAGACTCTACACAAAAATCATTTCAAGGCACACGAGTAAAAATCAACACGGTATATTATATTATATATATGTAAACACCATTATATATGGCAACAACCATATAACCATTAAATATAGGTATAATATTATATGTACGAAATACAAATTTAATAGTTAATCGTTGAACGGACGTGTATAATATTATTGCTTACTGCATGTTCTATTTTGCACTTCAACAGATTTAGCATTTTCGTAAAATGGATTTTCGACGTAAGTGCCACTTTGCATGCACTTTAAATGTTCGAACACAAAATATCCTTTTCCAAAAACCTTAAAATATAGTATTTAAGTGATGTTAGACTTTAATTTATTTTATTTTAGAATGATGATGACATCTTTATAACGACGGATATTGCCTATATATAGTTAAATAAATTAAAATTTGATATAAAACGGTCAAAGACTTAGTAATAGAAACAAATGCTGATTAAAATAAGAGTGTATACTTTGTTTTAATATTTTTTGAAATACATTTTTTTTTTTGAAAAATTTACCATTCTTTTATTTATGTTAATATTATAATTTTATTTTTAATACTTTATAGTCATTATTTATAGCGAAATGTTAAATAATAATCTTAAAAATCAAATAAATAAACAATAATACAACAAGTTAAGTAATTAAAGTGTCTGATTTGTAACTTATTAAACAGCAATAGAAAGTTATAATTATAATAATATGGGTCATACATTAAAAAAAAAAATTAAAAGATAATAATGATAATAATATAATATGCGTTTTAACAAATATTTGATATTTTATTATTATATAAAGCATATTGTTAAGTAATATTTTATAGAGCATATATCAGAGTTTTTACTACCTAAAATAAATTTTGCTTTTACCCATTACTAACCATCTCGTTATCATCCCATGTACCATGAAACGTGAATCCGGTACCATCACTAATCGGATATAAAACTTGAAAGTTTTTGACTTTTTTGTCGTCAAGCCACATTCCCTTCAAGATGGCACCGGTTTTACAAAATGTATATGTTCCCAATCCGTGTTTCATATCAGACTTCCACGATCCCGAAAACTTGTCGTTATTTTTAAATTTGAAAATACCTGTGCCGTCTTTTTTGTTATCTATCCAATGACCTTTTCAGTTGTATGTAACAAAAAAAAATCATCGTTCCATTTTATACGTATATAATATAGATTATAATCATATTCAATTTTTTTTTTATTGTATACCAATTACAAGGTAGGTGGATATTCGGGTTATTATTTATTATATTGCGGGTCACCTTCATATTTGCTGTTGTCCGGATAACGCATTACTCCTTTTCCATGCCTCAGACCTTCTTTGTAGCAACCCTGGTAAATAGCGCCGTTCTTAAATCTGTACTGCCCGCGGCCGTGCCTGTGCCCATTTTTATATGTTCCTACATAGGCATCGCCATTCGGTAAGATAGCTTTGCCGAATCCGTGTCGCTCATCGTTACTATTACGTTGGCCTTTATATGCCTATAAAACGAGACAGAAAACCAGAATTGAACATTGAAAAATCGACTCGTCTTGGCACAAAATTTGGCTAGTAAGATCAATAATATAAGAAGAGTTGTGGCAATGAATTTAAATCACTATCTACTAATTATGATGTATAAGAAAAACCGTTCATAGAGCGGATGGCGTGAATTCGATAAAATCGAGAACCCCTTGTTTCAAAGGACGTATCTCTTTTTTGTCAAGAAAACGATTAACATATTAATTTACTCATAGCATGTCTTTGACAAAATTATTTTTTTTTGAAAATATATTCATTAAATATTAATTATTTAGGAACCACGTTCATTTTGGAAAAGACGAAACAATTCTATGTGTTACACAATAAAGAAATATTTCAATCATAATATAGTTATATATCATAGTTCATAATTAACACGTGTATAATTATTTTAATAGAAAATAATTATTAGATGCATAAAAAAAAATGATTACAGTAGTGATAGCACAGTAACATTTGTCTACTTTAGGTAGGTATTAAGCTGTTAAATTAAGTATCCTGTATCTGTATTTTTACTATGGCTATTATTGTATAATGTAAATTACACATACTTTTCGATTATTAACAAATTTTAAAGTATTATTGAATATGTTATTTAAATACAGAATAAATTACCTAAAAATTAAAATCATCTTATAATATAATTTACTTTTAAAAATAGTAATTGAATTTTAACTTAAGCGATACTAAATTATTTTTTTAAAATACCTACAAACAATACTCCTATAAATTAGCCACTATAGTGATGTTATTGTAAAATACTCAAAAAACTAGGTTCTCTTAGCTATATACCGAAATCTCGAACAATTTGCTAATTATTATCAAGAGATTTAGGTTGATATAAACCTTGAATTTTATATAACATTTTCATTAGCTATTCGTAAGTTGTCCTATAGAAATATGAAATTTAAAATATAATTTCGTATTGATCACAAACCACAAATACTATTATTTTTTAACTGCAGAGTCCATAACAATATACATAATACTGAGAACAATGCTTTGTCTTAAAATATTGATTTGAATATTAAATTTATGTTTTATTCCAATTAAAAAATAAATTAAAAAGTAAAAAAAAAATCGTTTTGATAAATTATTATACAATTAACTCGTATAGAAAAAAAATATTAATATTATATAGGTTGAATGACCAATGTGCAAGGTGCATTTTTATCCACTTACAAAAACTGCAACCACAACGTGTAACATCTTACAATGGTATTATATTAATATAGATAGTAGATATGCTAGGATTACACTACCCTGTAACATATTTAGGATTTTATAGAGTATCATGACCATCTTAGACAAGCGTTTTACCTCTCCCCCCCCCCTTTTAGAAATGTGTTACAAATTTCAAAAGTTATAAATCATCATTTTCCTATTAATTGCGTAATTGCGTGTTTTTAAAAACATTTTGAACATTTTAATGGAAAATTTTTGTTGTGAAGGTAGCATTTGTTAGGACATTTAAATCCGGGCTCAAATAATTATTAACAGATATTACCCCTATTACAGATAGTGCATCGTATGCAAAATCGCTCTCGTCACCATATTCATCTTCTGGTATATATTCATGTGTAATATTATGTTCGTCCTCAACGTCAGAATAACTTCCTTTGTTCATGTTATTTATTTTTAAATATTATTTTTTTCCAACGAAAATATTAGCTTTCTATGGAACTATATATACACATAATATAATACACAAATTTAGATTCAACGATGTAATTTTGCTAGGTAACTGTAATATTTGAATATAAAAGCTTATATTATTCAAAAGTATCGATGTATTTTTTTTTGCATTCATGTATCATCATGTCATCATATTATATTATGGTTTCTCATTGAAATCGCTTAATATATCGTTAATGATTAAATATACAAAATAAATAATATTTTTCTACGTGTTTAGTAGATAAATATTAGGGGTAAATGTTAGTTAAGTACAAATATGTGATGGCTTGGTAGCACTCAAATTCCGTGATTCTACTTGATCAATTTTAAATTGTACCAAACCCAGTAATACCTAACATATCATATTTTTGATTTTACAAATTACCTTTGAAATATTGTCTGGCGGCAATGATCCGTCGACCGTGGTAAAAACTTTACCTACTATAATGTGAGTGGGACCTTCCTCCTATAAAAATTGGATACAATTTTCCTTTCCATTTTCCACCACAAACAAAAAGGTTTTTTTTTTTTTTTAGTATTATGTATTATTTCATATAGGTAAATATTTAAATTAAAATGACCACTATGTTACGGGGTACTGGCAATTTTAACTTCCGCAGTTGTGTTTTATATTAAAATGAGGTAAATATCAGAGGCCCACTATATATAAGTAACCACTAACCAGTGAGCAATTATTATTGTTATATATTATTATATCAAAAAAAAAAAAAAATTCTTAATGCTTAATTTTATAAAAATTTCTCTATGAACTCTTTAATACATTATTGTTTATTTATAGCTAGTAATTTTTGATATAGAAATATAATTTATAAGTCTCTTCAGATAGGACACCACTACTGTCTGTAAGTGCTATTGTATGATTAAATAATCACCAAAGATGGATATTTAAGTTTAAAAAATAAGTATACAATCCATTTATAAGTTACAACAATAAAACAACTGTAAACCGAAGTAAAATTATATCAAATGATAAATATGCACAAATTAAACAGGAATAATACTCAAAAGTAAATAAACTATACATTTACGTTTAATTTTACATTCATAAAGTATAACATTTTTTTCCCATTATAAATATGAAAAATTGACTAATGCTTATGAATTTATTAAAAAACAGATGTGATTACCATCTACTTAATGCAACGTTTTAACTGTTTTTATTTTGATAATTATAAAACACGTGTTTACCTTAAAAAATTGGCGGTTATAATTCATTATTACTAATGCAATAATACTTATATAAATTTAAACTATTACGACTTCATAATATATATATATATATATATCAAAGTTTAATCTCAGTAATAATATAAGCATAAATGAATTGTATTACCCAAATCAAGTAATAATACGTAAACGCATTATAATATTATGTAAAAATATATAGATATTAAATGAAAAAATAAAATAAAATTGAAATAGTGTAATATACTAATATGAAAATTAATTGCACACACTTGTAATAATATTATGGTAAATTGTGAGTGATTAAAATAATGATACAAAAAACTAGCAACAACATAGGATTAAATTAAATTTGTAGTAATGGGTTGAAGGAACCTAGTACGTAAATTTTCAAAATGTTATGCTGATGAAATAATTTAACAAACGCATGGAACCTTAGCAAGAACTGGAGGTAGGTTGCATGGACCAGGTGGTGGGTAGCATGGTGCTGGATATGAGCTCGGCGACGGGATCAAAAATAATTGTGGTGGACCGACTGGAGTTTGGTAAACGATATCAGGTTTTTGAACATATAGTCCGGGATTGAAGAATACTTGTGGCAATGGAGCGGGCGGCAAGACGACAGGTGGAGTCGGTAATGGCGGTGGTAATGCGAAGAATATTTTGTTAGGATCGGGAGCTGGTGCACACGTGATGGATTGTTCCTTGATTACGTTTCCATCGTTGATGACGATAGGGCCGGGTGCCGCTCCTGGAAGTATGATAGGTGCGGGAGCAGGAGATTGAGTCAGTTTGACGAGTAGATTTGGGGCTGGACCGGCGGGAACAACGATTGGCGCTGACTTTCCGGCTACTGATGGCAATTGGACTATCAATGGTCCTGGTGCTGGTCCTGGAGCAATGACCTGAGGTGCAGGTGCAGGGACCGATAGAGTTGTAATTGCGGTTGGGGCGGGTCCATAGGCCGGTTTTACTGGTGGTGGGACAGGGAGTGTGGCAAGGGGTGAATAAGGTGCCGTTGTTTTAAGAGTAGCCAATAAAGCGGCTAGAGCTGCTGGACTAATGGGTGGTGACGGTATACACGGTGGTAGAGCTGGGGCTGGTAGAACTGGAGCTGGAAGATATGGGGCTGGTAGAACTGGAGCAGGGATATATGAAGGTGGTAAAACTGGGGCTGCTAAAGCTTGAGCTGGAAGACAGGGAGGTGGTGGTGGTGGCAAGAAAGGAAGAGGGAGTGGGAGTGGAAGTGGACATGGTGGTAGTGGTAAACTAGGAGGTACCAAACATGGTGGTGGGGGTGGTAAGAAAGGGAGTGGAAGTGGAAGTGGTAATGGTGGTAGTGGTACACATGGCGGTGGTGGGGGTGGTAAGAAAGGAAGAGGAAGTGATAGTGGGCATGGTGGTGGTGGTGGTGGGAAAGGGAGTGGTAGTGCTGGTGGATAATATGATGGCCCTAGTCCATAATAAGGTGATGGAAATCCATCACAAGGAGTTGCTTGTGCCTTTCAATAAAAAAACGTATTTAATTCTTCAGTTTGATATTTTATATTGTCATTATTTCTTACCTTAGCAAAGCAAGTCAACACTAAGGCTGTTATGATTCTTAAAGTATTCATTTTTCGAATAATGTTTGAATGAATATAATACGAAATAAGAAATTGAATTTGTTTGCGTTTTATACTGAAGCCATTCGTATTTTGTTTTTAATATGTTCACGTTTTTCTAATCTGATTACGGAAATACAGCAAAACACGTATTTATTAAAAACCCCTTATGTTGTATATTTAACAATTGATATAATGTGTATATCAATATTTAATCATGGTGTTTATCTGTAAAAAGTGAATCAAGTAATTATCGTATTAAATATGTATCTACATAAATTATTTGGTCAAATATATGTACACTTAAAAGTGACGCAAGTATTATTCTAATATTTTTTTAATCAGAACTTAATTGAGCTTATCATAAAACAATATGAATAATATGAATTACAATGTATTGCGTGTAAAATCATATAATATATAATATATTATATTATTATCATATATTATTAAATAACCAACAAAATTCTGAACAAAATCAAAAATAATTTTAAAAGATTTTTATGATTTCAATGTTATTCTATTAAATTTTTTATTTGAATTCTATATTGTAACTCCTTTGCCACACCACAAGCAATGCTTATGGAGATTAAAATAATCAAAAAAGCAATTTTTTTTAAGGTTTTAACTAACTATATGATTGAATAATTTTGTTTTGATTTGATAAATAAAAAATAAGTTTCTCATTCTCTCAAAGTAACGAAACAATCTAGTTTTTAAAATTGAAACACTTGGACAGTAATATTGACAACATATTAAATGGTAGAATATCCTAAAATACTACAAAATATATATTTTTAAATAAATCTAACGAAATTTCAATTTATTTTTATAAAAATAGCAAATCAAAGTATATTATACTTATTGAGCTCAAATTTCTTAATGCCTGCAGATCATTAAAGGACAAAATATCGATTATTTTAATAAATCTTTAAAAGATTTTGCATTATATGTTTTAAGAAACGCTTTTGTAATGGAATATTTTACTTGTCACGATTAATTATAATCATCAATTTGTTTATACGGTACATATATTATTTGTTTATAAGTTTACACGACTTATGCCTAATTAAAAAAATATTTTTTTTCAGTTTTATGTTAACAAATTTATATAAGTAATTTGAATCTATTTCATAAACAAAATATAATATTTTAGATGTTAAATATGTTTAGTAAAACAGATATCGATTGTTTAATAATTATAATATTTAAATGAAAAAAAAAATTCAAAATCGCATTTGGGAAGAAATTAACTTATCATTCATAATATATCATTCAATAATTTTTATTGAATTAAATTTAAAAAAGATGGTTTCAAATATTTAAGTTTAAAAGTCAATTTGTATCTGTGTATATTATATTTTTTCTTTGTAATTTTGTCTTTTTTTAAAACAAATCAACACTTTTAATTCAAATATAATTAATGTACATTATTTTATTATTATTATTATTATTATTATTATCATTATTATTTCAGTAGGTATATTTGTATTCAATGCGTTTGGTATTTAGTGTAAGATTATGATTAATGTACCAAAATATTTGGATAAATTACAAGCAACCATATGTATAGTATAAAATAAATAATAATTTGTTATGAATAACCTCGAGCTGAGTGTTCATTACTTAATCTAAATGTACTCAGTTGAAAGATATCTTAACAAAAAAACATGATATTATTTATTTATAAGTAATATTTTTATTACTTTTTAATTCAAACTTTATATATATATATATATTTTTTTATAACTTTTTATCAGTATATTCAATATTGAAATGTTAATTTACAAAATTTAAAAATTGAAGTTGAATATTCAGTGATTACCTAAAAGCAGAATCTATATCTAATAATGTAAACACCTATCTTTGGTGATATGTATACATAAAAAAAAAGATTAATGAAATCAGTAAGAGAAAATGAGAATAAATAAACGTGAACATTTGAAAAACAAAATATATAAAATTTTAGTATAAAAGCTACACTGCACTGCTAATTTAGATATATTATTCAACAGTTCTTCTAACAATTACATACAGAATGAAGACTTTAAGAATTGTATTTGCTTTGGCATTGGCCTGTTTGGCTAAGGTAAGAATAATTTTATAATCCTAACGTACCTGAATATTATCTAATAATAATTTTATCATCAAGGTTGAGGCAGGTCCTTGTGGCACATGTGGAGGATATCCATTCCTTCCAGATCCTTATCTAGACCTTTATTCAGCGGCACCACCACCACCACTTCCACTTCCACTTCCACTCCCACTTCCACTTCCACTTCCACTTCCACTCCCACTTCCACTCCCACTACCACTTCCTTGCTTACCACCACCACCACCACCACCACCATGCTTCCTTCCACCCCCACCACCACCCCCATGCTTCCTTCCACCACCACTTCCACTCCCACTTCCACTCCCTTGCTTGCCACCAGTACCACCACCATGTTTACCACTACCACCACTTCCACTCCCACTTCCACTTCCTCTTCCACTCCCTTTCTTGCCACCAGTACCACCCCCATGTTTACCACTACCACCACTTCCACTCCCACTTCCTCTTCCACTCCCTTTCTTGCCACCAGTACCACCACCGTGTTTACCACTACCACCACTTCCACTTCCTTATCCATTACCTCCATGTGTTCCACCTCCAGCATTGATTCCAGTACCTTTAGCACCTCTGCCTTGTTTCTCTATTCCACCATTATCTCCACCTTGTCCACCATTAAGTCCACCTTGTCCACCACCTCCTTGTTACTATTAATACGGATTTGTCCATGTTGTTAATATCGGCAATATTGTTAGTATTCAATACAATTATTTAAAATGTTTTCAGTTTCTAAAAAATACACAATATACATTAAAAATGTTATAGTCTAAAACAATTATATACACATGTACATATCAGTTAATAAAAATAAATATTTCATCTCATACATTTTATTTTTGTTAATTATTCATTTATATCTTATCATTCATTCATAATATTAAATTGAAAAATTATAGGTAACCATGGCTCAATTTATTTCAATGTTAATTACATTACCGTATTATATAAAAATTTGTATAAAATGTTATGTCCTTAAAGTTTTAAATATTTTAGTATTTAACTTAAATGTTACAAAACCAGGGACAACACTGCAATATTTAAAATTCCTATAAAATTGAGCATAGAAAATGATAATTTATGTGACAATGAAATGCAATAAGTTTCTATAATATAGAAACAAAATATCAAATATCATTTAATGATAAATTATTTTTTTACGTGTTTGGATTTCCAACATCAATTACATTTTAACCCCGGATTTTAAAAGCAAATAATTGTGATATGATTTTCAACTTTTTAAAAAAAGTTGCAAGAAAATTTAATACCTTGTATTAAATCATAATAAATATTATAAATATTATAAATTTTTACTTACCAAATTATTTGAAAATTTTCGTTGTTTAATAAATTTCACAAAACTACCTAAACACTTATATAAAAAAAAATAAACTGACACCATGTAAGTACTTTTGATATTTTTATAAGAACAATTTATTATGAAATACGTTGTATTCAATTTCCATGTCGTAAAATTTAAACTTTAATACTAAAGTTGTACATATAAAAAAGTCACATTAAATATGTTTCTTTATTATATATATTTTCTTAGAACAAAAAGAATTAAAATATTTTGAAGATTGTAATATAATTATATCATGCCTAGTTAATGGTTATATGAATATTTGGTGAAAATTATGTTAAGTAATACAATTTATGAAGTCTTAAACTAGTTTTACTTCAAAATTTGTTTTCGTAGTTATTTTAGAAACTACATCATAAGTGTAAGATTTATACATGTTTACTGCTCAAAAAGACAATTACAGGCACCACAACAACAATAAATTGACAAAAAAAAAAAGGTCAAGTATATAACAGCTCTGCGTATACAGTTGAAATTGAATGTACTTCGTCATTGTGAGTAAATTGCTGATATGACTTATATGTTAAATTTGATTCAATGATAATCATTCCATATGAAATTCGAATCGAATCGAAAAGTTAGTCAACCTACTTATCTTATCGAGTATATATTCTATATTTTGTTAAAGTTTAAATTTAATTTGCTTAAAAGCTAAAATAGTTAAAAATGTAAATACCTATAAATAGTTAATTTAATAGGTAGTAAGTGCTTATAATTTAGTATAAATACTTTGATTAATGTATTGAGTATAGTAATTGATAATTAAAGTAACAGTGGGATGTTTCAAATTTCTACAACTAATACTCTTTGAATAACATTAAAACATTATTAAATCATTTGATAATAAATTACAATTTAATGACTGAATAATATCTTAGTTTGTCGACATGCAAACTTCAAACATTCATTAATAATATTTTCGCAATAACACATAATTTTTTTTTTCATAACTAGAAGTATCAATTTTTCAACAACTTTTATAATATTTTCAAGCTTTATAACCAAACATAAAAAAGATCATTACAAAAATTAGCTAAAAAACAGTCTATATACTTTAAAAATCAGACTATATATAGAAAATATCAATATAAACATTAAGTTAAATATTGATGTGCCTATCTATGGTAATGGTTATTTGCTTATTCCGACAAAATTAGAAAATAATAAATTATATCTATAACTAGTTTTACCTAAAATTTCTTGTATATTTCTTAATTACTAAGAAACGGTAGGTTTTTAAAAAATTGCTTTTCCCAACTCGATTTTTTTTCCTATCAGATAATATTATATTGAAATTTAAACCTGAATCAAGTTTTACTGCTCCAAAAGATGATGATAGACACAAATAGCATAAAAAAACACATCGCTATAATAAAATCAATAAATTCATCAAACCATTCAAGATCAAAAAAAAAAATGATCTTGTTGTACAACCGATTATATTCGTTACCCATTTTAATTCTATCCTACTACCTTTTGCTATTGTTGCAGAAGCGTAAATTGGATCATTTTATGGTAGTGAAAATGCATAACTTTTACATAATTTTCTTTTTTTAATACAAATAATTAATTAAAAATAATGTATCATAAGGTTATAAAATCATACAAATGCAGTATTTTTGTAGCTGTTTTCTTAAAATTGTGTTGATTTTTTTTCATATTAAATTTCTATTTATTGTAATTTATAATATTTTATAAATAAAATGCTCAGACAATATATCCATTTTATAAAAGTAATGCACCAATGCAATTTTTAAATAATAACATTATAAGTGCTTATTTGAAAAAAAAAACATTAACAACAATTAGTGGATAAATGATGTCTGATAGCAATATTTTATATCATATATTATTATTATTACACATTCTTGTTGGTTTTGGTGATTACTGATGAGTGGTAGTATCTTAAAATAATATGTACAAAATAATTGTGGTTCCATTATAATAATATTAATAATAAAATTATCGTTATTTCATTTGATTATATAGATAAATGATATCAAATGTATGTTATTTATATTTATAATCACAGCTGTCGGTTAATAAAAAAAACCTAAAACTCAGAAATATTCACTTATATATTTTAAGGTTTTCTAGTTTTGTACATATAATAGTAATTTCGCACCATCAGCTATAGATAATTTCATAATATCTCCACAGTCTATTGTATACTAGTACCTACTGTTTCTAATCGACGTATTAAGAAACACATCTTCACGTGTTTAAAAACATAACAGATAATATATTAATTAGATACTACGGCTATTTTAATATTTAATATGTAAAATATAAATATAACATTATGAGTGTGGTATTAATTGCGTTGCCCTCCATTGAGTCGTTTAAAACGACTTTGAATTCACAAAAAATGTTCGCGAAAAATAAATCATATTATTTATAATATTTGCTAATAATAAAATTGTATCAGGCATTACAAAATAACAAAACAGTGTACCTACGGGTAAAGATCACGCGAATGGTATAGTAAAGACGTCTAGGGTTATTATTAATTTTTTTATTTCATTATTAGTCAATCCTACAAACCGGCTACTCGGAACAATTGTGGTAACGTGACGGCCGACCATGGCTGTGCGGTCGTCGATGGGATGGCAGATGCAGGGACGAATAGAGACATCAATTTTTTTAATGGCCCAGGATTCGTCGGTGGACAGGTGATTATCGGGGCGGATGGGGTTGTTGTCGTTGCCGGAGTTGTAGTCAAGTCGTCGCTTTCGTTTGGTGTTGATGGGATTGGTGATGTTGGCGGGGTTGCTGGTGCTGTCGAGGTTGGTGGTATTTGTGGTGTTGGTGTGGGTGATGGTGGCGATGGTGGCGATGGTGGCGATGGTCGTGAGACGACGATTCCGATAAAGCGGATGAAAGTTTGCAAAACGTCCGGAAATTGATGAAGTGTAGTCGGCCGGTTCTGGCGTTCGTTGGAAGACGCGGCGGCCGTCTTCAAGAGATCGGTCAACGCAGCAGCGATACCCGGAAAAACTTTTGGTTTCGATGTCGTGCACCGAACTAGAGGTACACACTTCGAGTTAATCGGCTTGGTTGAGTTGTGTGCTAAGGACCGCGACGGCGCTGTCGGAGGAGCTCCGGAGCATTCCTACAATAATAGATGAAAATCAATTAATACTTACTACTAATATTCGGCGCTCGAATGGATAATAAAAACGAAAAAAAATATTTTTTATTTTTGTATATTAATTATTATATTTATTGTTTATTACATTTTTTATTTAAATTGTTACAAAATAAATGAATAGACGAATTTGAACTGAATTGGTTATTATAGCAATACTACCTATTCAAGGTTATTTTAAAAATAAATACTGGTAAAATTATTATTTTTATTCACATTTTTCCTAAATAATTTCTAAGTTATAAAAAACATAAAATAAATTTGATTTTAATAAATATAAAATTAACAAAAAGAACACCAAAACCGGTAGAATAGAACTAAAAATTTAAAATGATTTAAGTACATGACAAAATATTTAGTACGATGAATACTTAATGCATAAATGAATGAAATGAATGTATTGCTAATTTTATTGCATTTAATTTATCTGTAGTCTAAATAATTAACAAATAGATATTTGAAACAAACAGACAATATAATCTAAGCCTGTTAATATTATTAGTTATTTATTAGTTATGACAAAATATTATTATGTTGTACCGTCGTAGAACCGTTAATATCCATGGATAGTTGGAAAATAACCAAACTTATGAGTGTTGTGTCGATTTAAAATTCAAATTTGTCAACACCTATACATTTTTGTTTTTCCTTATATTAAAATAAATGTTTATAAAAATAGTTTTGTAATATATTATTGAAATTATATCGTATTAGTGTCTAGTATAGTGTTAGTTTTTACATATAATTATATTGTATGCACCATAAATGTTATTTTTATACTAGTCAGATATTTCAGAATAATAGATTAAAACGTATATAATTTGAAATTTATAAATGACGGATATTAACAGTAAAATTTGCATTAGCTGTAACGTAAATCTGCTCATAATGTTACAATATTTTAATAACATCGCGTAGACATATTTTGCACATACTGTTGCACAGTGTAATGTAATGCTATGATAATAATTTAAAATATATATTAAAAAAAAATAAAAAAATATAGCTTAACAAAATTAACCATAAAAAATGATCGACATTTTTAGTAACTGACTGTGTTTTAGTGAATAATTTTATAACAAAATTATTTTAATTATTTAATATCCAAATATTCGATGAATTTATCAAGTTTAAATACATATTATAAATTTAATCATCTGATTATACCTACGAGGAAATTTTTTTGTTCAACATTGCAGCAAACAAAAAATGATACATCGAAATATCAACTATTTAACAGTTAGACAGTCAATTAAATAATTACTTCATGAATCTTTTCAATTTCATCAGACAGTATATTTTTTAAATATAATCGAAAATTTTTAAACGAATTAAATTAACACAATTGTATAATGATTAAAAAAAAAATAGGTGCCGACAGTAATTATATAAACAGTCACGTATATACACCTTAATTATCATATAATTGATTATTATTGCAATTAATGAATGCTATTAATTAATAATTATAGAAGTAAGTTAATATAATTTATTTTACACAAAATAAATTATTTCGTGTAGTATTATTTAATATTAAAATACACTTTTAAGAGTACGTGATACTCGTGTCTATATTGTCTCTGTTTTACAAGGTAAATTTGCTTTCAGCAAAATACATTTTATTTTGTTAGTTCTATTATTACAGTACATTGAACCATCATAAAACTTATAGTTAAGAATATAACCTGTGTTCTCTCTTTATTTTAATATTTTAAAATGAGTTGTGATTATTATGAATTATGTTAGTATTTAACATACTTGCAACTCACTATGATTTACACCTCTAAATTTAATAATAGGTAAGTTTAATATAATATTAAGACTAGCAACATAACACTAATTCTGCTTAGCAAAAATTTGATATATTATACGTTTTTAAAACGGAAACAACACATGAAAGCATTGCTTCTTCACTGCAACATTATTTTTTTTTCTCTAATGGAGAAAATAACCCAATGGATAATTTATTTGCCCATTTACGCGTGTCACCTAATAATAAGCATATCGATGTTGTTAGTTGTACCTACCTAAATATTTTTAAATGATTGTAAAAATTATAAATAAAAAAAAATAATTATAGTTTAATAACCTAACTAAATAGAAGTAATTTTTAAATTTTTTAAACAGTTAGAATAATTCACGTAATTACAATTAAAGCTAGTGTTTTAAACATTAAGCAATCGTATTTATCTTTTTCTAAAATGAAGAAAACTCACTTAAAAATTATGCAATTCATCAACAAAACTTGTTTACGTTAAAAATAACCCGTATTTATAGTCCTTATTAAGATCTATTAATCTTTATTAGGAGAAAAAAAAATTGCACATATTATATTTATTCGCTTCTTCTAACGTTCTAACTTCTAACCGTAAGAATCTATAACTTGCCGTTCGAAAAATAAATTAATATACATACCGTTAAGTACAAAAAACTCACGAATACCAATGTACATGCTGTCGAGACGATTTTGAACCATTTCATATTTATTAGTATTTAATATGATATACTAAAGTAGGCATATGGTTCGACGATTAGACTGCGTCTACTATATGAATAATAATAATATAATCTCTTAGTTTCTATAATATAAAGTCGGCGCATACTTATAACAGCCATTCTATTACGCCATTCCGGACATAATATCAACTAAAGATAAGTCAATCTGAACGCCAGTGGTCGTTAAATTAATGTGTACACTTACATAATTTATAATACAAAAAAATAGTATTTTTCCCAGTCCACAGATAACAATTAACGATCTACCTTCATCACAGCCAATTTTCGGCGATGTTTTCTACGTCCCTACATATACGACTGATTATTGCTTTTAATGTTGTAACTGAAACGATACGTAATATAAACTAAATGTTAGTTTTCAGTGAGCTATTTAAAGTAATTAAAATTACCATAATTATTCATAATAAACCACAAATCAAAGTTTAATTTATCAATTGTGTACATTAATTTTACTATTCAACGTGAGTAATATGTTTGATGTAACAATGATTGTATTTAAAATGTTTCACGTCACATTTATTTTGATTAAAGATCGCGTAGAATTTGTAGAATTAAACATAGTTGTATATGTTGAGAAATGTTTACTGTCATAGCCATGAAGAATAAACACAAATTTATTTTATTTCATTTTATTTTAATGTTTTCATTTTTTTTTGAATGTACACAAAGCGAGAGTGAAGGACGCGAGGAAACTTGATCTTTGATACGATTCAAAAGCATTTGATAAAGCTTAAGGTTTAAAGCTTAAACTTGCAGATTACAAATAACTAATCTTTATATGAAAGTTTTTTATTTTAAAAAATGTAACTACCAATAAATATATAATATATATTAATATATTCTAGATATTGAAAATGTTTAATACGGAATATTATACTTTTGATAATAACTGTAGTATATTGTTTTCTTTCATTGATTAATAGTAGCTTTACTATATTTAAAAATCAATGATAATTGATGTTTATAGTGAACTAATCGTTATAATTTTCCAAGAGTATCTTTTTTTTATTTATTTAATTTTTATAATTTCGATACATAAAACATTCAAAAGTATGTAAAGGTCAAAATCCACCTATTATTTTGTTCTTACCTTCTAAGTGATTAAAATTAAAGTTATCGAATTAATCTATTTTATTTTATTAAGATAAATTCCAAATAGGCTCAAGTTCAATTTGTATGATAATTAAGATGTGACACAATTCAATTTATAATAATATGTATTTAGTTATATATACAAACAAACACTAAAAAATTAATAATAAACTTTAATTGAATGTTACCATATTAAATAACTGGTTTAAGTGATAAAATTTGTAAATGCTTATTTAATTCGTAATGGAAAAAGCCTAATAATTCAGATTTATTTCTCAACATCATATGTATTTAAAATTGTATGATAAATGTTTAGGTACCTACTACCTGCAGTTTACATATTCTTGTACAATTAGATATTTAGATATAATATGCTGCTTTTGTAAAATAAAATTTCATTTTTGAAAATATTCAAATGCTTTTTTTACTCCAAATATGAAAATTAATTTTAAGTTATCAAAGCAGACAGTTTTTCATAGGTAAATCCTTTGAAGACTATATTGAGATATGATTGTTTACTTGGCTATGCTGTATTAAATTTATAATACTGAGAAAAATATCTTTTGAATAGTTAACAATAAAACATATACCATAGAGTATAGTCGTCAATAGATTAAATAATTAAATATTATATCGCGTAATTGAAATTTGATAACTATTGTGTATATGTAATCGTCTTAAATTACAGTTAGTATTTTGTCAAATTTTAATCTTAATATAACTGTTTATAATAATATCATATATTGTTATATTTTTATAAAGTTATGAACAAATAGGTACGATAAGTTTTAAGCTAATTATTTATAGTGTTTTACCTATTTTTCGTGCAAACCATACTTAACTCAGGCACTTGGTGACGTTGTCTCGTATTAAATGTGTCATATACTTTCCCCAGTTCCGTAATTGTTTTTTGTAACATATTTTATATCACGTGTCCGGTGATATACCTTGGTGCGTGACAATCAAATAATTCAACAGATATTCCAAGAATAGGACAGATAAAACACTAAATATCTAAACGCAGCGTTTAATGAAATAATTCAACATAGTTTTTATTATTATTATTATTATTATTATTGTAACAAAACCGCTGATTAGCTAATACATAAAAAAATGATTTTTATTCGTTTTATAGTGTACGAGTATACTTGTATACGTATATTATCACAATAGTCTAAATTATAAATACACAATAATGATGTGAAATAAATAAAAATCAATAATAATTAATTTGTAAATAAATTACAATAATATAATTAAATAATACAAAAAAAATAATAAATACATTAAAAATGGGGATGAGTGTTTTCGGGGAAATAAGCTGGGCTAATTTATACAAGAGACTATTAACAAGGAACTTTTGAGAATAGAGGGAGACATTTGATCGGGTTACTTGTAATCGCGGGCAATTTTGGGAAGCTAAGTTTTTGCGGAGCAGGTAGATTTTTATGAATAATATTAATAATTTTATCTAACGATTCTGGTTGATAGTAAAGTTTTTTAAGATGTGTAGGCTGTATTTCGATTTGTTTATCAAATAATGGAGCGGGTACAAGGACAAATATTTTAGGTTTATTCACAATTGCGGGTATTTGGGGTAAAGTAGGTATTTTTGGTAAGGCATGTATTTTGTTTACAACTGGTACGTGCAGTTGCGGCAACTTTAAGTTACCACTTGCAAATAGTTTTAGAATCGATTCGATTTTCGATTCTAATAAATTATTACCTTGTCCCTTATTGAAAAGCGATGACAGTATTGATAGTGGCGACGGTATCGGTAATGGCGTTGGTAGTTTTATTGGGGGTGTTTGAATATCGTCACATGGCTCAGGAAATCCTGAAGGTCCACCTACTGGTGGATATTCGTTTGGCGGTGATGGACTATTAGTCGTGGGTAAATCCGCGGGTAAACAGGGGGCCGTAGCCGAAGGCGTAGCTGCTGGCGCTATAGTAACAGCGACTTCCTTAGTAATAGAAACACCGGGCAAATCATGTGCGGGCGATGACGGCGGACCGGACGACGGTATGGCGGCAACAGCTTCAGCGCTGACCGCGGCTATGGGTGAAATTGGACCAGCCGATGGAGGCTGAACGGCCGGCGTTATGGTGGCATCCAATTTTTCGCTCACCTGAACCAAAGGTGATTGTGGCACTGCAGGCGGTGGAGATGGGCCAGCCGGAATTACGGTGGCATCTACGGTTTTGCTCACCTGAACCACAGGTGATTGTGGCACTGCAGGCGGTGGAGATGGGCCAGCCGGAATTACGGTGGCATCTACGGTTTTGCTCACCTGAACCACAGGTGATTGTGGCACTGCAGGCGGTGGAGATGGGCCAGCCGGAATTACGGTGGCATCTACGGTTTTGCTCACCTGAACTACAGGTGATTGTGGGACTATAGACGGCGGAGATGGGCCACCTGATATTACGGTAGCAACGACTTCGCCACTGACCGCGTCTACAGGAGGTTTGGGCGACCCATACGAGTTACCAACGACTTCCGTGCTTTGTGACCCGCCAGGTACGACGTACCCCGTATCCGCCGGTGTTCCGATGGACAACGTTTTGGTGATCGAAACGAATACTGTTTGAGGTATTGCACTCACGAGATTCGGGTTGGCCGACAATGAGGTCATGAATCCCGCTATTACGTTTCGGGGTATAGAATTCAGTATTCTGGGATTACACGAAAGTTGCGTGAGAAAATCCGTTATTAAAAATGGCGGGACTAGGCACATCAATTTTGGACTTGACGATAAAAAAGTCATAAACGCTACGGTTTTTGTAACGGCTAGTGATGTTTTTAAGTCTAATTGACCGAAAGCTGATTGTGGTTGGTGTCCTAACGGTAGAGACGATAGCGAAGTGTCTGCGTGAAATGATTTAAAATGAGCATTTGTGTTCTGTAAAAAATAATTAACAAAAAAAAAAAAATATCAGTGATTTTCAAAAATTAATAATCGATTAAAATGTCTATACAGTGTACGTTATAATGTAATAAATACGACTTAGTAAAATAAAATAAAAAATATTATTAATATATGATTATATATGATTAATAACGTACCGTAAGTTTTAGAAGCAATATTACCACGTAGACAAATAACGCTGGTTGTTTCATTTTTATGTTTGAATTTTTTTTTTTTATATATATATATATAATTATTAAAATGATTGACTGTGTCAGAATGCGTCAGTTTTTTGATTTCTCTCCCTTTTATAGTATTTGCCACGTTCTTCCGAACATACCTGGCTCAGACGTAAGATACGAGACAGTAGTCTATAATCGGTCAAAATTATTATCTCAATTATGCAATTAATTTTTTTTTTTTTTTTTTGCAGAACGACCCGGCATTAAGACTAAGAACAAAATATTTTATCACATTATATGGTTTATAATTAATATACATTTAAGAGTAATTTCGAGATACTAACATTTTTTGTTAATTTTATTTTAGTAAAATTAAGTGAATAATTTTGAATATCAAACGTAAATGCGAATGACCGTTGTTAAAATTATTATTAGATTTTCTATAAGTAGGTATATATATTGTATTTTTTAACGTCATTTTCAACGCGGAAATTAATCCACGTAAAGATGCATCAAATAATAGCTTATATTCATTTATTGATACAGAAAAATCTAAATTTCTAATCAGTACTTAATGTAAACTGTAAAAACCTTTATAACATTACTTTAAAATATTATTGACTGTAATTATTTATTTTAAAAATATTTAGTTTTCACGCACACACACACACACTGACGTACATTAAAACACACTTAATATTATCAAAGTAAATTGCAGATTCCTCAGAACGAACGTAACGTTAAAAACCTTAAATATTCATTACATTTCTGTAACTATAGCTTATTTGTTTCATTTACCTAAATAATAATTTCCAAATATTTTAATGAAATATTTATAGTACATAGAAACTAAATATTTTGAAAATAATTAATATATATAATCGAAACAACAATATAGAATAAAATACATTTTTCAATTGAATACATTTGCTTTTTATTTAAAGTAAATCATTTTTATTTAGTTTTATTTTTAAATAAATCCATTACATGTTTAAAAAATACTGATTTTATGAAATTTAAATTAAGAATATAGTATTACGTGACATATAGCTTTTAACATAGCTTTCTTTTTAAGTATACCATGAAATATTATCCATTTTTTGCTGTTATATTTATAATTATAATATGCAACATTTTTATTTTATATATCATGTGTATAATATTAGGTGAATTGTGAACATTATTTACCATTTACAAAATATATAAAATAACACTGCAAAAAAACGTATCAATACTTATAAAACTTAATACTATCTATAAGTATTAATGTTGATCAATATAGAAGTGTACTAACATTTTGTTATGATGCAGGGTATACTCGACCAGGAATGCAACTCTGATAATTTAAATTTTAAAGTTCAAAGACTTTTAAATAACTACTACCTATTTAACTATTAGTTCCTGAAATCGATTGTCTCATAATATAAAATTAAAAAAGCATGTCGAATTAGAAAATTTTAAAATGTAAAAATAGTCAAAATTATAAATATTTTTTAAATTTTTAGTAATGGCTTCAAATTATGTAAAAAAAAATTTCTTATAAGAAGTGGTTACTATTAAAATAATCACTCTTCATTCCTGGTTCTAATTATACTTCTAATTCTGGTTTATCGTTAAAATTGATTTTATTAATTTATTAAATTTAAATTGTGCTTTATTTTATCGTTATTAAAATGAAAATAAAACTGAGATAGGTATTTCATAATTTTTAATTTATAAACACAATTTGGTATCATTTACAACTATATATATTAGGTATCTATAAACTGAAATATTTTTTTATGTTTGCATACTTGTTTTTTCTACCTACTAAACAACAACAATAATAATAAATAATTTAAAACAAAATATTGCTTCAAGTATAATTCATAAATAATAAAATTAGTAAATTACTTTAAGGTATATAAAGTGAGTACATAGAAGGAACGGAATGCCATGTTACTCACATTGATATAAATCTACTTTATTATGTTTTGTGATCGTTCAACAATAATATTATAAAATCATACATCATCAGCAGCACCTAGTTTATGTAGATCGTGCAAAGTAATTTAATGTACTGCAAACAATATACTTGCCTTATTATTATTTTTTTATAGGTACTGTCATACTTCAATACACGCTATTTTTGTGTTTGAAAAGAATGACACGATTTCTGTCGCATTGAAGAACTGGGTAAGATGATAAGATCCATCGCACTAGCCTTGATTTGCTTTGAACGATGTATAATTAATACATTTACTGAAATACCAATTATATAGTTTATTATTGTTCCAAATGAAACTTATATAGTATATTATAATATATGAGTAGTATAATGTAACCTACTTGAAACTTATGCAACGATATTTCAAGTTTCGACCGATTATTTTGTTTTTTTTTTTAAATATATCGGGTTTTTATTTCTATAGTTTTTTTCTGTACATTTTTCCACAATTAAATTTTTCAGGGGTATAGAATGTGTACGTATATGTAACTATGTTTATTATGGAAATGTATTACGACATAACTTGAAAAGTGGCTAGGCACATAAATTTTATTATTTGAAGAATAACATTCGAAACAACTAGTTTTGAATGAACACGATTATAGAAATGTTACACAATATTTCGTTGAACGGTCGTAGACCTGACGAATAGACACATTACACATAATAATGTAAATCATCTAAAATTAAAAATTAAAATACTTGTTATGTTTCTTAGAAGCGAACTATGTATAATAATTTAAATATCTATAAAAAAAATAATCAGTAGATAGCAATTTTCAACATTATAAATATATTATAATATTTGTATTCTGCATAACGACATTGTTATACACTTATACATAACTTACAACATTTTTATGCTTACATCGTTTTATAAGAATATACAAATCTAATTATTGTGCATCTACGATATTTTTCATTAACATAACTTAGTGAGTCTTGTTCCTATATCGACTTTCATAATATTGTTAGCAATTGGCTATAAGTCACATAATTTAATCTTTTAAGTTTAATAAGATAATAAATGTTTGTATTATTCCTTATAAGGTTGTAGAAAATGTGTTTATCAGCGTTATGATTATATGAATACAACTGAATTTATCGCAGAATATTACTGAATTCAATAATAATTATAGAGCATAGATAGCTGTTGAAATTGCTACGGTAACATTTAAAACATACTAAAATAAATCTTCTTTCTATGTCTATGAGATTAAATATTTGGCAAGTGTACAGATATAATCTAGAGCACAAAGCGAAAATCCAGAAATGTCAACGAATAGTTTAGATATTGGGCTCTTTGTGTATCAATTTTCCGCTAAATACAATAAAATACTCGATTAGACATATATACCAATATAATTTGATAAACACTTCCCATTCTATGTTCATGACAAATTGAATGGTTTTTTTTTTTAATATCTGCAGATGTTATAACCATGTCTTCTTAATATGACAGTGTTTTTGTAATATAACTATGACTGTATTCAATTAAGTGTTAAGCTGTAATTAGTAATGCCGATATAAGTTTTAATAATTAAAAACAATTTTTTTTCTATTTGATATTATACCTTTAAGGACTTATAATAAATGAAACTTAGATAAGAGAATAAAGGAAAAAACAATCAACAATATATTACGAAGTGTAACAGAAAATACTGATAATAATGTAATAACTATACTTAAACTATATAATACATTTTCCAATCATTATTTTAAAATATTTTTTAGGTTCATTTTGACCATAGTAATACTATAATAATATAATATTAAAACAAATTATATTAGGAAAAAAAATTAGCATTGAGTATTTTAAATAATTGTGTAGTTGAAAAATAGAAGGTAATGAACATACAAAAATTACATCAAACTTGAGCATTGCGCCTACCAATATTACTTATGTATAAGAAAACATCGTATAGCGGGTGTATACGCAGTTATATTATGTAAGCGATGGCTAATAATTAATTACTTATAATTATAATACACAATTTCGAGAACTATGTATATTGACTGTTGACTCGGCAGTTATATTATATTCCTCAACACGCAATGAATTTTCATTATTGCTCGCCGGATTCAGCTTGCACATATTATATTCATACGTATAACACTATGATATTATTATTTATAGTATTTTAAAATATGTGTGTAAAAGGCAAACTGACGAAAATCCACGTAACAAATACGTGTTGTCGTTCAGAAAGTTATAATTATTAATTTATAGTCCGACTCGGTTGTTATACACTTTATATAATTAGTAAATTGTTAACCTTAAAATGTACATTATAATATTCGGTTTAAAGTATATTATCATTTATCAAGTGGATAATATCACAGTATGGATTAATATATAGGTTTCATTAATCGTAAACATAATGATACGTTAAATCGAGTTTAAAAAAATACCGAACAACTACACAAACTAATGCAGCAGGTTTATGATTTTTGACTTTGAAACTGATATTGAAATTTAAACACTTATTATAATAATAGTGTGGAGAATATACTGTTTTATTTGCCTCACTTATTCAAAGCGAAATGTAGGTTATGCGTAGTTATATCTACAAGAACCACGTTTAATATTTATAAATCATTAGATTTCTGCTGGGTCGGCCTTCAGTTACGTTTTCAGTAATAATATTGTAATAGACGTCCTTAGATTCGTCTTTAACGTTTATGAACTACTGTCGTTTAGACCCTAAAATTAAATATAATATTAAATGTTAAGTAGACGTTCACAAATAGAATCCGGCGAATAGCGAGGTTGGTTTAATTTCAATTTCAATATTAATTAACAATTAATAAAGCTTGATTGCAGAACTTAGACACACAGTACCTTCGTTTTAATTTCTAGACAATAATATGTTATTACCTACTATTATAGGTATATTATGACGTGTGTTATATACAAAGTAATATGGTTTCATAGTTCTTCAGTCGCTATCACAATATTTTCTTAGATTAAATTACATATATATTTTTTTTTTTAACTAAGTTAAAAATTGTTGTGTTTCACCGTATTAATGGAGAACAATTTAATCGTCACTTTTATCATAAATAGTAACATTTTAGTAACATTATGTCATATATAATATTAAACGCGTGACTTTCGGTTCTCGATATATACCCAACTATCGTTGAAGCATCTTTAATCTCATTACGTCAACATTCACGACTAACAGGTTTCTACGATGATTACCATACAAATATATAATACAACTATAGGCACAAGGATATATCAGACTGGAACTAATAAGGACAATGATGTTTCCGTCGTCCCGGGAAATCAATTTTGAGAGCATTTTTAACTACACGATCAACACTTATTAAACTGGGTCCGAGATTGACTCCAAACTCACACTTACATTGAATGATATCCTGACCCTATACTGTCAGAAAATTATTATTTACCTTCGAACCTCGAATAACAAGTAGGTACACTGTCTTTGAACAGTTTGAACATGAAATTCGAATTTTGTATACAATCATTGGCATATTTAATATATACCTAATTCAATCGTTATCAGATATAATTAGTACTATCCTGGGTACAAGAAAGAAATAAAATGCGGCGTGGTGTCAGTTCCGCGTGATCAGTCAACCAGAATTAGCTATAGCACAGTGTGATATTGAACATTTACGATATTTTAAAAATATCTTTAATTATAACACATAATTTTCACCTAGGGCCTAATTAAACGGTTCAGAAAACAGAACGAACGAATAGTTAGAACAAATGGTAATGAATTAATGTTAATATTTCTTGAACAACTGCATATTAAATACCAAAATGTATAAACATGTGTAAATCTTACCTTTCTGTAATTTATACGTTCTATTTTTTAAATACTGTTCAAATAATGGTCGTGATAATTGTATCAGTATTGGAATAACATTATAAAAATGTAAAATAATTGGTACCTATCTGTAAAAATGAAAACTACAATATTTTATTATACTTAAATATACAAGGTCTTTAACACATACTCGTATAATATTAACTATTTACCAATAAAAAAAATATAATTAACTATTAATATTAATAATTTAGTGAATGAATAATTAAGTTACCAACTTGCAGATGAGATCATAAATTTAAGCGTCAATACACATTTGATAAAATTATTCTAAAAGTATAAACTATACTTCAGTGTTTTTACTTTCATATTATCTACAATATACATATAATAATTAATTTGTCATAAAACTACCTTAGTACCTTGTTGATATAAACATTTGAAAAAAAAACCTACTTATATATTTTATAAATTATCAAAATATATATAATTGGGTCTTTTAAAAGTTTAAAACTAAATTAATAACAATCAATAATTTCCTAGATCTTAAATACTATAATTTCATTCATATGTCTAATAAAGATTACAGGTTATGATAATACTATGTGTTACACTAACATTTAATTTTTTTATCGTATTTGTCTTTCACGTATTGACGGTGTTATATTTCTTAAACAAAAAAGTTTTGTTTTCACAAACAATTTCTCTCTTTAAGACATGTGAACGAAATGTTTTGCACTATCAACGCAACAAATTATCAACAAAATTGCATTCTTTTATAATAATCAGTATGAAAATAATTGTTTCTTGCTTGCATTATAAATTATAATACATTGTATTGTTTTTTTTTTTTTTAATATGTCTAAAATTTTTTTTAAATATTTAATTATTTCAATTTGTATAAAAATATTCTGATTTTTGAACGATGGTAAAAAAAAATATATCGATTTCTTAAGTTATTCCTTTTTTATTTAGCTATAATTTTATTTATTTATTTTTAAGTACATTTATTTGAGGGGAGTGGTTTAAATATTCCAAAGTTTTCGGTATACAAACCCTCTAATGATTGTCACTAAATAAAATTGTTGATACTAGTCATTTTTATAAATAAATATATTGGTATTTGTTCTTATACGCCTATTTTTTTTTGCAGTATCCAGTCTATTATTAGTATTATCATCATCATCATTATCATTATTATTTTAGTAAGTTTCATTATATTATATTATACTTATATTTAAAAAATAAATAACAAAAAAATCATGATAATAACATGTTTCAAAACAAAAACTATTTGTAGACAAGAAAATTAATTATATTTTAGTTGCATAATGATATACAAATATTTATTTCACTATACGCTCTGGTTATGGATCTTAATTAAATCCTAAGTAGTATATAAAGGTATTATGTATCTATGATTAAGTATATTGTATTATGTGGCATAGTTAGTAACTTAACTATCAGTGTTGTTAAAGTTATTGTATGTTTGATAATGATTTTTTCTGACGCCGTGGCCGTTACCTACTTTTCGGACGGATAACCATCAGTGACATTCGGCAAGGCAATAGCCAGTACCTAGGTGAATCACGCAACTATGTAATGTTTACTCCTTCAATGAATCAAAAAGTCCATATACAAATATTTATCGAAATACGTGTTACGTATAATTATAACAATGTTACTTCGAGATTTACGTAATTATCATTGGTCGAAATCGAAGTGAACGCTAATACCACAAGTATCTACTTTTTCAATTCACAATATGATTCATGGTTATTACTTATATTACTAGATATTCCATACACCGCTTTACGAGTATACGAGTATAAACTAATATTTTTGTATCATTATGTAATATGTATAGCAAATCGTATATTTAGGGTTCTTAAATTAATAAATTAAGTTTCATTTAACACTTTTTAAAGTAATATTTCGAGTATTTATATTTTATTCTGCAATAATAATAATCAATCTTAATAGAAACTTAATAGGCTTTATAGCTTACTATTCAAAATTATTATTTTATAAGACATACTATTTGTATTTTGTATGCTACAAAAAAATTCAACGTTTGTTTGTATATTCGATAAATTTATATTCTAAATAGTTACATAAATACACTAGCTAAATATCAGAATAAAGATTCCTCATTACGTTACTCATTTGAATAAACCGGTCATATTTAATATTTCATTATTTTATTAGATACTATTTCACCCCATTTTTAAATCAAAAACGTCTATAAAAACTGGCATTGTCATTTGTTACTTGTCAGTTGTCACTATACCTATTATATTATCATTATGATCACTTAGATATATACATAATATATATATAAATTTGTAATAAAAGACCAATGACAATTAATAATAGGTAGATTTTAATCAATAAGTCAAAATAAATTTAATTAGTTTACATCAAAAATTATAAATGAAACGTATTTTATACAAATTATACATACATATATATTTAGTAACTATACTATAATAGACTAAAAATGAAATTGTTGTTCTAATAAACATTTTAAGATATTTTATTTGGGTGTGTAGCATGTTTTAGTTAGTATAATTTATAGCACCAAATGTAAATTATTATTACAACAATTATTTTACTCAATAGTTTATATTTGTACGAATATTAAATACCAATACATATAATACTATTATAAATTATAATCTATTATCTTGTTGATTTTTAGTAGTCGTGTATAGTATACAATTTCTTAATTAAGTTGACGATAAGATATAAATGGTAAGCAAAAAAGGAAAAATAAATGTAAGATGAACCTTTTATTTAATGTAATTATATTTAATTATATTAATCTTATTATATAGTTAGTTTTAATAAATGTTATATTATTTTTAACATTTAGGTACATAATATAATAAGTATTTTTCGATTATAACATTATCAGAGAATATTATGTAGTTATTATAAAGTATTTGGGTATAAAATAATACAATATAAAACAGAAAAAATATAATAGTAATCAACAATAAGAAGTAATCTGTAATCTGTATTAACATAAACAAGAAAGTGGTGGGCATGGTGGGAATTATGGTGAACAAGGTGGACATAATGGTGGAATAGAGAAACAAGGTAAAGGTGCTAGAGGTACTGGTATTAATGCTGGAGGTGGTGGACAAGGAAGTGAACATGGAGGTAATGATAAACATGGTGATGAAGGTGGTGGTGGTAAGCAAGGGAGCGGGAGTGGTAGTGGGCTTGGAGGTAATGGTAAACATGGTGGTGGCGGTGGTGGTAAGCATGGAAGTGGAAATGGAAGTGGAAGTGGAAGTGGTAGTGGTAGTGGGCTAGGAGGTAATGGTAAACACGGTAATGGAGGTGGTGGTGGTGGTAAGTAAGGGAGTGGTAGTGGGATTGGAGGTAATGGTAAACACTGTGATGGAGGTGGTGGTAAGTAAGGGAGTGGTAGTGGGTATGGAGGTAATGGTAAACATGGTGGTGGAGGTGGTGGTAAGCATGGAAGTGGAAGTGGAAGTGGGAGTGGTAGTGAGCTTGGAGGTAATGGTAAATATGGTGGTGGTGGTGGTGGCGGTAAGCATGGAAGTGGAAGTGGAAGTGGGCATGGTGGTGGTGGTAGTGGTGGTGGAGCGAAACTTAAATCTGGAAAGTATGGATATCCATCACAAGTGCCACAAGGACTTGCTTCAACCTTGTTAATAAAATTATTATTAGATAATATTTAGGTTCGTTAAAATTGAAAGGTTTGAAAAATAATTCTTACCTTAGCCAAACAGGCCATTGCCAAAGCAAATACAATTTTTAAAGTCTTCATTTTGTATGTAATTGCTTGAAGAACAGCCGAATAATAATACATACAAATTAGGAATGTGATTTTGCTTTTATACTCAAATCGTAAATGATTTGTTTTTCAAAACTTCACGTATATTTATGGTTATTTCATTTATTTTATCAGTAATTTATTTGTTATGTATATGGATTATAGATATGTATTATTGCAGATGTACCTATGTTTATATTATATGATTTAGATACGTACTTTTATACTGATATTTTTATTCATAGATCAACAGACTAAATTTCAAATAGTCTGTACTAGAGCTGTCTTAAGGTTATGTGTGTCATCTGCATCTCAAGTGCAATTAAATTATTAAATTTTCATGATGTAGGTATAATTTTCTAACTTAATTATTACAAATAATATATTTAAAAATGCATGTTCCAAAATTGCATAACAAATTTTTAAAGCACTATGATATTTAAGAATAAAACCAAATAAACATACTCACTCTGAAACACCATTATATTGATTATATAGTTTTATAACTGTGAATAGTAAAGTATAATATATTTTTTTCATATGGATTACTAAGTGTCACAAAAAGATTTTTGCAAAGATTTTAAAATAATTTAAAATGTAAGCTTCACATTATAATGTTTTGAGTATAACTAAATAATTCATATCTTAAGAAATTGTTAAGTTATGGTGGATTTTTTAATTTTCTTATAAATATTTAGATACCTACCATATTCAACATATGGTTAATTATCTGGGTACAGTGAAGGTTGGAGTTAAAAAAAGTGAAACTTAAATTATTAATTCCAATTGTAAATTGTTTCGAAATTAAAAAATATATCCTATAGGCTATATTTCCAAACAGTTTTAATATATGTATTTTATACTTACTTAAATAATTTAACAGTGACATGTTTACAGGGTAGGCCGACTTGGTCTAATCCTACCCAATTTTTATTTGACCGTTTGGTTTTTTTTTTATCAATAATAAAAATGTTACTATCAATATTATTAATATTTATTATGGAATATTATTATCATACCAATATCTCATGTGATAGGACAAATCTTCCCTAATAGTTATAAACACACTTACACACTATAGAACAAAACAGGCCTACCCAATTATTTAATGCTGGACATGCCACTGGTATTGAAATTGAAACTAGAAATCTGCAGCTATATTTATGATTAGAATTTAATAGTCAAGAAACAGATAATAAAATTAATTAGCTATGAACACTATAAGTCATATTCAATAAATACTACACATCTTACATATTTATGTATTCAAAATTGAAAGTTCATAATTATAAGACACGGCTATTTTAATATCTATTATTTATATTTTCATTAGTGGTGAACATCATATATTTTTTTATAACTCGTTTTATTTTTTTTTTAATGTGAAATATTATACAAAATAAAAAAAGTTAAGAAAATAAATTTTAAAAATGTGTTCATTTAAATAATTAAAAAAAATACTATTTAAATTAGTATTTAATATTGTTATTTACTTAGATCATTAAAATAATGTTTTATTCTAATAATTTAATATATTAATATATTATTAATACAAATAATAACTGTAATATAAATATAAATATTTATGTATTATACAAATATTCTAATTTAGACAATTTTCTTTAATATTATTTGAATCCCAATAAACAAAGCTACCACGTGTTTCTATTTAATAATAATAAAATTGTGTAAAAAAATTAAAAGTGTATAAAAGTTTATTTATTTTAAGTTTATATTTTTATGAAAAGTTTAATATCAATTTAAAAAAAATAAAATATAATACAGACATTTGAACTAATTAAAAATAAAATATTGAATATAATTAATATTTAATATTAAAAAAATACGTGAATATTTTCTAATTGTTTGCTCTTGACAACAATGAAAATTCACTTTCAGAAATATAAGCTAAAGATGACGGTAAATAAACATTTATTTTATCTAATAGTTGGTGTATCAAATTTGAAGGTATATTGTCCATTATTGATGGACATGTGGCCACTGAGGATAATATTTTCGCCACATTATTTGGATTTAAGGAGCTCAATATGTTTGGTGAACTTATCAAAATATTAAAAAATGATATAAAGTTTGAACTTGGCAAAGCTTTTAATATAACGTGTGATGAACCAAGGATGGATATCAGCAAGTTGAAATTAATTATCGGCATTATGCCCAACATTCGCGTAGTCATTGTAGGACTGAGTATCGCAACGGTCACTGAAGTCGATATTGTATTTATCAGGAAAGGTGACGAATCATCAAGTGTGTCAAACAATCCTTCGAGAAAACCGAACATAGTAGAAGGTGGTAATGTGGTAATTAATTCCGTAAATGGTTTGGATGCCACGAACGTCAACAACGAAAACAATGTCGGCAAAGGCAGACAATTGATGGTCGATTTTGACATCGAAAGCACAATGATCAAATTCATTCCCGACGTATGTGTTAAATTACTAAAAATTTCGGTAGACGACGCCATTCCTAGTATTGAAATTAAAGTAGCCTTCGGGATGCTGTTCAAGACACCTGGGGATAGTGAAAGCAATCCGTTTAAAAACGGGACTACATCTTTTGACGGTATTTCGCATAGTGCGCATTGATTTACTGCTAATATGGACAATACTGAATTCAAGCATTGTTGTGAAATTAATGTAAATAATTTGGGTGAACATGCTAACATGTTGATCAATTTAATGGCCACAACAGGTGGTAGTGGGACCGTCATGTGACCGTAGAACGATGTTAAGATTATAATGATCGATATTTTGTCATCCGACGATAAGTTTGTCAATGTAGTCTGAGTACTGAATTCTACAAGATCTTCGGCAGTCTTTATAGAAGTAAGCAAATCTTGTTCGGTATGATAGTCCAAGTTCTAAAAAAAAAATAAGTTTTACTTTAATTTTGTTTAAAATTAAATTTACTATTACAAAATATTTTTGTAAGCTATTCGGACTATAGTATTTGTACAATAATAAAACACTTACAGTTTTAACGAAAACTGTATTTTGTATCGACACTTTCGTCATTGTATGCAGTGATTTGGGTCTATCATTTGTTGATTTCTAAAGAAAACAATGTACATAATATATTATTTAAGTGTTTCTTTCAAAATACATAATATATGTCTACAGTGTTATTTAGTTTCTCGATATTAATTTTTTAATACCTAAAAAAACAATACAGTGATTTAATATTGACACAATATTTAATCATTAATTTTCTGGATTTCTAAAATGCCTATCTAATTTTTTTTCTATGATTAAAAACCGTATGTTTAACAAGTTAATAATTTACTTACTATAAACGATGCATTTAGAGGTGTTTTTATCAATCCAAGTTTGCAGAAAGTACATTTTCCTGCAGATGCACTTTTATTCTGAAAAATATAATTTAATTTATGTAAATTATTATTATTATTTTATAACATAGACGTCAAATTAGCTCAAAATGTTATTACAACAACAATTAAATAAAATATATCATTATTTAATATAATAGCAATTAGCAAGGTAATACATATAAAAATAAATACACTGATATATTTTTATCATAAATTAAATAAATGAAAAATATAATATTATATTTTAAATAATATTATGCAGTACTTAAAAAAAACGTCAAATAAATAAAAAATAAAAGCATAACGACATAATTAAATAAAAACCTACTTGAAAAACAGATAGACTAAAAAATATCCAAAATATAAAAATAAATCGTTTCATCATTAATTAATTATGTTAAGAAAAAAAAAACAGTACAATTTACTTGTGGTCAAAACGTTTACTGAGTATAGTATTCCATTTTATACATACTTTAGGAAGCTGATAATGCAAGATAACATTAACAATTTTGTACACTATATTTTATCTACTACAAGAACAATGTAAATAATATATTAATAAATAATATATATGTATATAATACTTCCTATGAATTATTGTAATACGAGTATAATCTGATCATGCTATAACGTACAGTGTCTAGTGTACACTTACTTACATTTTACGTACACATATTTTTTTATCTATCACTACAATTAATAATGTGTTTAGGTACATATTATGAGCCAAATGCACAGCTATTTATCGAGTGCTTTCGTCTAAATTACTATTTCCTTTTCAGTTTTTTTTTATACATTTCTCAAGTACATTTAATGGCTTTACTTAACATAATATTTTTCTCACTAGAGATTATGATATTGTTATAATATTGAAAAGTAAGACCAAATCAATATGTCCAAAGTTGTTCTATAAACATTTCTTCATTAAAACTGTATCTCAGATATTATTGTATGAGACATAATTAATTAGACGTATTATAATACAATTGATACGTAATCCATTTAAGAGAACGCTTAGAAGTAACCATATTATATTGGTTAATAGAATGCGCTGCTGTATATGTGTTGCTCGTGTATACAATCTAAGTATTTTTTTGTTTAGCAAATTTAGTTTTACATTCATTTTTTCAAAAATTACTTTAAACTTTTTTGAAAATATTATGCATACCACACAACGATATATATATATATATATAAAATGTAATTTCTATAATTTTTTAAGGTTTTCATTTTTCTGAATGACAAGATAACTTTTTAAATTCATACTCCAAAGTAGAAATTTTAAATTAAGAAATTTTAAATCTTTTGATAGATAAAAATCAAATTCCCAACGAATAGATGATTAGTTGTAACTTATAACTAAAAACTTATAAGTATTACAACTTTAGATGAGTGGAATAGAACTGCATAGCTAAAATTTGGTCAACTACTTTGCTCATCTAAAGATTTAAAATCATCACCGTGCAAACATGTATATTAGTATTTTTTTTAGTCTTCTAGACATCATGATACAACTTTAAATCATTTTGGCTTTTTTAAGTTAAATGACAATTTTTTTCTATATTTTTTTATTCGAATTTGTAGATTTCTGTATAATAAATCTTGAACAATTTACGAGTAATACAAGTTAGTCTACAGGGACATCCAAATTGTTTAGACCTGATTACTTATTATTTTTATAATATAGCTGAGACCCTTCTGACATCAGAACATGTAATATAGCAACAAAAAAATACAAGTTTTCAAAACACAAAATATTATTTAACATACGTTTAATACGTCATATTTAGCCATCACCTAAACCAAAAATGTAAAATCCACACTAGTATAATATTATTATTAAATTAATAATTAATAATATTAACCTACCATATTCATGTTATCTAGAAAACTTATTAACTTACATCTCATATAAAACCGTAGTCCGTAGTATAAACCTTACGTACTAGTATAATTGTAGTGACAATAATGATGGTTACTATCGTGGTTGTGATAGATAGTGTTGGGAACTTCAAAACTTCTCAAGCACCGTTTATTTCCAATGCTTCAGACTCTCTAAGTACTGTTTTTATGTTAGTCACTATTGCCTCGATCTCTTATTGACAAATTTTAAAACGTTACGTGGGCTATATTTGAGTAATGCACATAGACTCATATTTTAACGATAGATCTACGTGCATGTGTGTGTCTGCGTGTACATAGTGTATCGTTATATAATACATATTATAATATAGGGGAAACGAAATTCCCACGAATCGTGACTTAAATCGCGATTATACGGTTTGCAACAGGGGCAGGTCACCTTTCCTCGAGCCCACTCGACGTGGCGTTTCTCTCTTTCTCTCTTGCGCGCGCGCGACTTGTGTGGGTGCAAAAGTACGTTTAACGGTGCCAAAATGTCACTAAAAGATAATCGGATTACGCGGCGAAATCAAAACTAAAGATCGTCGTCGTGCGGCGTTTGCAGTATTTTATTTTTTTTTATTTTTTTTCATCCCCTAAATACACACAAACGCGCGCGCGAGCGGCTCACTGACGACGATAATCGGGTATTACGGGTGCTCCAGTGGCTACGCCGAGGTGACTAAACTGGGATTAGCGGGGCCGGTGCACGTGCGGGACACGCGTTCACCAGTCCGCGCTCCTAATAAAGTTAATGCCCCGAGAGAGAAAGAGACAAAGGCACGGCGACAGAGAGAGTGTGAGAGGGTGTGGGGAGAAAGTGAGAGGGAACGGCATATGATATGGGAAACCGATAGGCGTCGTTGTTTTTGTTTTTATGGCATTGCAGACGGTGCGAGAGAGGACGAAAAAATGTACAAACTCGAGAGTCGAGGGGTTTCCCGAAAACGATCGCATCGGTATATATTATTATAATATTATTATGTTGTATATTATCTGTTGGTGTGATGTAGCTATGGCTCACGAAAATTCGTCACATTATCGTATACATACGTCATATATAAAATATATATTATTATTATTATATGTTATACAATGCGTAAATAACGAACCGGGTGACCTAGAGAAATAAAACCACATTTCAACCAAAAAAATTACATCACTACTCGACGCAACTGGTTTGATTCACGATATTGTGCGGTAGCTATAGGCGGCTGGGAGGTATATAGGTGCAGCATCTTATCTAATTCTAGCAGCTGCGGTTTGATAATAATAAGAGTCGTCAGTAGCTGTACAGTACAGCTTCGTCAAAAACTATACAAAACTATACTCATCTCGTCGGTTTCGGATGATTGGTTACATTTTGCCATGTTATTATATGTACAAATAATACAAAAATGATAAAAGTATTATTATTAGGCAGGTATATTTTTATTTTAAGTAAAAAAGATAATTCACCATAGTAAATATAATACTTTATTATCAATGAATTGAAACCAAATTAACACGATATTATTATTATTATTATTATCGAACAGCTAGACAGTATGGGTATATCGTATACCACTACTATATGTGGAAATCGTATTTCATAATTAATTTCATAAAATTTTGATTTTAATCAATTAAATAAACAGTGAAAGTGACTTCATCATTCGGTCGTTACTGTTGTCAGCGTAGGCTATATGTAATGATCTGCAGTTTATCACAATAATGTCACCATATGAAACAAAATACGATCGTATTATATACTATACAGATGAAATATTTAATAATTAACATTTGACATAACTATACATTAATCATTTCCATTGTTAAATTAGTTTTCCGGGATTTATGAATATTAATATAATTAAAATTCTACAAGCATGGGTAATAATAACATTTTGCATCGTTTACTTTACACCGGTTGAACATTTGACGCTTTTTAATACGTAAATATCAGCGCGTATCATATTATCGTAGACTATAAGATCAACCTCGTAAAAGATAATATACATGCGTTTACATAGTAGGTTTAGGTAAGAGATTTGAGGTTTGAGCAAAGAAAAAAGTGTTTAAAAAAAAATACGTTTTCGTTCTCATTACGAAAACCCTATCCTCCCAGTACAATGTATAATGTATATAGTAAATATATTATACAATATATACATGTATATATAATATAATATATAAAGCTGTAACGAGAAAATCTCCGAGGTAGCATCGTTTCCGGTATGACACGGCGACGGCTTCCGTAAAGTCAGTTGCCATGGCTACTCTCGACGGTAACTACGGGCGTCGTCTTATCAGCGCCATCCAGATTGCCACGCCTCCCCCTCACCGCCAATGTTGCTCTTCTTTATCACCCTCCCCGGTATCCCTTTGCACTCCTTAACTATCCCTCAGCCCATTCACCCCCGGTGATCATTCTTATCGCTCTTCCTTTGTCACCCCTCAAAACCTAACCTGTCACCCGAATTGTTATAACAATAATAATATATATGTAATGTATGTTGCTAGATTTTTGAATCGAAAGATGAGGGAAAGGAGAAGAAAAAAGAACCGACTTTTCCGACCTTTTGTAGCCTTTCAATTTATTTTCTTTTTCTCCGTTTTGTCGCAAACCCGAACGGATACGTCGATGTTATCGATCAGCATACACTGCGCAAACCGCACTATATACATTGTATAATATAAGACACACCAACTTGTGCAAACTAACACTAGGCTATTTCATTTTTTTATTCAATACACCTACACTTTATGTTGGTACTATTTATTGTACGCGCTTTTCGACTTTTCAGTAACATTATATTATTATTTTATTCGTAATAACTTTTACACATATTTCAATCAAAATCGAACAGATGCACCCATAAGTCTATGACCTATTATATTATATATGATTTTTATTTTTAGTAAGAGTTTTGATGGTTCGTTATAATAGGATACAAAGGATTTTTAATTATTGTCAACCAAGCAAAATTTATCCTATTTAAATTATGCTAAATTATCTTAAAATATTTTGTTTTTAACTTTTAATATTATACCAGTAAATTTAAACAATTTTTCATAATATTAAAATATTTATAGCATTAAAAAAAAATATATTTTTCCCTCAAGTACACCAAAAATTATTGTCTTATTAACAATCAAAACATTTAACAAAACTTTTAGTTAGTGTGAAATTGTAAATCAAAATAAACTCATTATTAAAGTAAACCCTAATAACTATGATAAGTAAAAAATGATATTCAGCGTGTATCACCATTAAGTAAGTTACTGTAAAGAATGTGCTACATATTTAGAATTAAATGACATCGTGTATTAAATATTTATATGCATACAATTAATATACATTAAAATATTCTAATCGGATACAGTATACCAGCCTCTATTTCTAAAGGTTTTTCATAATTTATTTATATTTTCATTAGTATTATAGTAAATTGAAGTGAAGTATAGTTGAACTAATTGTTGCCAAAAAAAAAAAAAAAAAATCAAATATTAAAATTACATATATTATAAAACGGTATGAATATATTAGTTGCATTAATTAAGTTAATAGTTTCGTAACATCAATATTACTACAACTTTAGGTCATGAATAAATTAAGAATATCAAACTCAAATATTGTTTAGTTCGTCGCGATAAATTATTGACTTGAGTAAATTATACTACTAGCAGACGTTATTTCCAAATCTCAAAGTTAGTTTATGCACGTTGCCATAATATATTTGTATTCATTCATAAACTTTTATTCATTGATTTAATAATATGAATGCAAAAAAAAACTATTTCAAAACTTAATTACATATTTTATGGAAAAAAAATATAATAAAGATTAACTCTATACAATAGAAAAATTAAGGAGTTTTTTATTTATCAGATAATATATTCTACTAATACAGATCGTCATCAGCCTTAGAGCGGTTTCTTTTTTTATAATAGCAATTTATTTTTATAATAATATTTGATTTTAACTTTTAGTTATTTTTAGTATACGTCCTCCTACTTTTAAATCTTAATATTTAAATGTACACTATAATAATAAATTGTATACCAATTTTATAATAGCAGGTGAATTTCAAAAAATAAATAAATAAAACTGAAATAATATTAACTGTTAAATATTCAAATTTGTTTACGAATTAATAACAACAATTTCATACAATAATAATAATTATTATTTTTTATACATTTCATCATTTATTTTAATATAATTTAATAATAATTATTATTCATTAAAACTGTACTGAATTTAGCTATACTCTATAAAATTATTTTTTAATTAAATATTAAATCAAATAAATTTCTAAAATTGTAGCAATCAAATTAATTTCCTTGTATTTATTTAATATAAATATGTATGCTTAGATACTTACTACTTCTACTGACCAATTAGCTTTTACCCAAATAATTTCTTTAATATTTAAATTCTTATACTTCGTTTTCTTATTTTATGATTTAATCAATGTTTAATGATGTTCAACTAAAATAAATTATAACTAACAAAATATTTAGTACCTACCTAGTTCTAGTACTTCCAGTACCTAGTATGGATATGCACATCTTTCTCAGTATATAACACAGGGTCACTTTGATTTTCACATGCTCGTGGTCAACGACAACAACCCGAGGACACAGTGCCAGTCCGCTTTCGGTTGCGGCAACAACATAATAATATTATTTAGAATGCTGTTAGGTAATGAAATGTAGACAAAAGTCAAAACCATGTGAATGATATATTACTGCGTAATAGAATAGAATAAAAATTCAGTATAAAATAAAATAAAAAGTCGTAATTTATCGTTGTCGCCAGCGGGTTTACGCACCGTTGTTTATTTACGATAACGTGGACTGAGATTCAAACGCGATTTCGTATTCACGAACTCTTACCGCATTAGGTTCTTTTATGAAAACATAAATACAAAATACTTTTGTCCCGACGTCTAATGCCGAGCTCTTTTTAAGCCCGGCAAAATTTATAGATAGCTATTATATTATTATATTGAAGTACTGAACTACAAAAATGTATAATTACTTAATATAATATAATATCAGTGGATATTACAAAACATTTGTACCAATTAAAATATCAAATAGTTCGATTCAAAAATAAAATCAATAAAATCAAAATATAAATTGAATGAAAAATTATAAAAATTTCAATTTAATTATTTTAAGATTAAATATTATTCTTCATCATATTTTTATGGACATGAAATGTACGTTTGAATACCCAATTTCTATCAAAATTTAAACTTAAATAAATCTTGTAAAAATAACTTATTAGGAATCTTATATTTAATTTTCAAGTATAAGTTACAAAAATTAAAAAAAAAACATAAAATTATGACTTCAGAATAATAAATAATAATTTATAGTTTATTTTAATTTTAATGAATTTCGTTAATATTTAAACTTCGTCGTATAAAAAAACTTTGTAACTCTACGTTTCTAATATTTTTAATTACTATATTATGTGAAAGCTTGTATTACATTTTCAAGTTGTGGGCTTACAAACAATAATTTTATTATACATAAATCGATAAAAAAAAATACAAAAAGTATTAAATTTCATATAACTATTAATATAATAATTAGAGATATATACATATTATCATATACTTGATGAAAATATTAATTCTCTCTTTATAATATATGTATATCGTATTTATTTTTAAATTGCAAGAAATAATTAAAAACGATTTGCTTAAAAATTATTTTTAATTAATTAATAATTATTCTCGTTTCTCTGTACATTATTTTATTGGTTTTCCAAATATTTTTCTAAAACAGTAAAAATATTTTACTTTTAATCAACCAAAGTGACAATTTGATATTATTTTCTAACGAAATTTCACTTTGAAATTTGAAGTTGATTAATATGAAAACATTTTTACTGATTCAAAACGTATAATATCAAATACATAAAATAATAAATTTAAATACAACATTATAATACTACACTCAGTATCTTGAAAGTCTGAAATATCTTAAAAATAATATAAAATACTAAGCACATTGTTGTTTTTTTTCATATTTTTCTTGCTATGTACATGTATTTGAATAAGTTTAACTTAAATTTATTGATTACTAAACATTTTGTACGTCATAACATCTAAGAAATAATTAATATAAAACCTTCTTAAAATATTTAAATTTAGTTTATTTTTGAATTTTGAAGACTGGAGTAATCAAATACTGATTAATAAGATATATGATAGATGCATATTTTATGTCCATAATTATTATAATATTAAACAGCTGATATATATTATTATAAACGACAGTCGACATAAAAATATGCAGAGCACAATAAGATTGATCATCGCATATTTAACCGAAAATATATGGTGTGGATATATATGTATATGCATTTAACAGTGTGTATTGTATAAATAAAGTAAAATGTTTCAGTCGTAAAGAGTTATCCAAAAATAAGAGTTATAAAGGGATTGGGTATAAATATCGTATTCGACAAAGGCTCATCAATAATCGAAGTGTCATAACTGCCAGCGCTGCGTCAGATTTAAGACCCGTGTGAATGGATTTTGACCCCTCAAAAGTTGTTGGATATATACCAAAACACGCCTGCTATTTATTTTTATAAGGGGATTATTGACCTATTTTTCGATTAAAGTCCGCTTTTGACTCGGGATAAAAAAAAATAAACATCACGCAACAAAAAAAATGATAAGTCGATATTAGTGTCACACGATATTTATTAACTTCGGGAACATATACAGTGCGATGACTATTAATTATTTTAACATAGAAAAATATCATCAGTGTATTGGAACACCGACGTTAAGCCCCTTAATACTATATACAGTATAAATGCATCCATATTTAAGCGCTACATTATAAAATAACAATTAACAATACAAATTATTAAGTGGTACAGAATACATTGATTTAAGTACTTAGATAATAGTATATCGTACACTCGCAGAACGTGAATTAGACACAAATACATATAATATTGCATAATAATTAATTACATAGTTCATAAATTTTTAATATTTATAGCTAAGTAAGTTTTTTCATTAATATACTACGATATAAAACACAGTTTACTATTTATACATTTTAGTGTAGCCAATATAATTAATTAATATTATATATATATATATATATATACATACTCGTATCAACTAAAGAATATATACTGATTAGACTTTTAATAAAACAAATAGTTCTATTTGTTGTGTAAATTTTTTTTTGTTTTTATTATTAAAATTAGTTAAATACTTATAACTGAATTTATTTTATTACGTTATTTTTTCATTTTTTACTTACCTATAAGACTGCTGCTAAAATATTACGACAAATACTGGATTAATGCTATGCATTAATTATATGGTGTACTGTAATTTTATCACAGATTTACTTTTTTTAAATTCTGATAATATTTTCCTTTATCAATATATTTAACCGTTTCCATTCAAATTTGAACAAAACAATGATTAAATAAAAAATAACAAAATACGCAACGAGCATACTAAAACAACATACCAATAAAGGCTATAATAATACATAACTATTACCATTATTATCATCATTACGCGCTTATCCAATGATGTAGAAGTCGGAAAAATAAATAAATAAATTTGATAAATGTATATAAATAATAAAGCACTTAATTACACATTCATTATATACGTGACACCTAATAGCATATTTGATCTAAATCTAAAAATAAGCATACCACTCAACTTGTATTACATAATATATATTATTTTGAATTTACTGTAACTGCGAGTTTAACAATTTCGGACACATCCTCTATCCTCGGGTATAATATTATGATATACATTGCTGCGTGTGTACAATGCAAACATTTGCTTGCCACGAGAACTCGTACACCGATCACTTTCACCTTCTCGTGGCTTATCTAAATTTCAAAACAAATTTACTCGACTTGGTTCCCTGTCGTCACCAGTGGTATAAATATACGGTATATTATTATACTTTACACATACATAATACAACGGTTATGTTTATATATACATGACTACTTTCAGCAACAGCTAAGAGACATTTCAATATAATATTATATATATTTTAGTGATATGTTTTTTTTTAAATATTTTCTTTTTCCACGGGCAAATTTGATTTTAAATATTCATAAAAACGTACACACAAAACTCTCCCCTCTACCCATACTCCAAAAAAAAGACCACACAGCTCGAGTTTACGTCAAAAAAATATATATGCCTTATATATTGTACATAATACCTAAGTATGTGTATGTGTGTGTGTGTGTGTGTGTGTGTGTGTGTGTATGTGTAATGTATATAATATTATATGTATATACGCGTACACGAGATGGAGAATCGAGAAGAAAAAGCAAATACGTTGAGGCGAAAACCGAACGAGGGGTGGAAAGGAGACGGTTTTTCCGTCCCCTTCTCCTCCCACCGACATCTTGAATTTTATCGTCGTAGAAGAGAGGTGTGAAATCAAGATGGCGGCTGCCGGCGGTATGCGCACCCTCCCCTCTCGCCCCTCGACGGCGCGTATCTGCAGATATTGATCGGCCACGCAGAAGGGGTTGCCGACCATTCAAGGAGCAGATAACAACTTTCCCATCGACCGCTGGCACGGCGTGACTGCCGCCACTGCTGCTACTGCTATTTCATTATGGTATATACATATTTTATGCATATAGTCTTTGTGCAAACCGGCCACCTCGCCACAATACATGCTCACCGCTATCACTGCAGCAGTGTCATCAACGCGACCCCCCCCCCCCCCCGGCTAAACCATCACACCCGAAACCAAAAACACATTTTCTCTGGAATTCTCACGGCGGTCCGCGAACAATCTTAACATAATATGCAGTTTATTAATTAAAATGTTAGTACGCCATTAGAAACTTACTCACCCTCCGACATACGTAAGATCGAGATAGATGAACGTTTCTTTCTAAGATAAACAATAAGAAGAACAAAAATTATTTTATCTGATGAAATTTATTATTCGCGCGGACTCGTCTGCGACTTATCGTGATGCTTGGATTAAAGTATTTTTCGTGTATCGATTTAGATCCCGGAAAATATATTTCACGTGCACAAACCCATTGTTGTAAAGACTATACCAACCGAATATAGTTTAAACTGTATTATGTAAATCGTTGCGATTCAAAACGATTATTGTTGACTATATGGTATTACTAGTATACTATATTATTACAAATTAAAAACGTTCAACGTTCTGTACGGTTATTGAGCATTATTATTAATTGTCAAAACATAATATAGCCATATTTGAATTATCGGTACTCTGAAAATGCGTTTACAGAATATTAATTATTAACCACTGTAAAATGTCGTTTGTTGGATGAGAATTCTTTTTAATTATTATTTCCATTGTGATTTGTGATATAAAGTTCAAACACTATCAACTATATGTGTTTAGCGAGTTTCGTTTAAACTATCTTTAACGCTTGTTAATTACTAAGAAATTAATAACGATAAAAATATATGAAAGAAAAAACGCGTTGGCGTCTTAGACAATTGCAATTACCAAGGCCAAGTGTACATATAGAAGATGTGTTGAAGTAATATACCCAAGATGTCAAGTAGACGAGACTTAAGATGGAAGATTTCTTTCTATTCATCTTCCCAAGTGAATAACGCTATCTACGTTAATGAAACACGACGTCCCGACGGGAAGATGCCACATGAAACATTTTTCTATATGGATACTCTTATTAACCACTTTTAATTTTCTGACTAAGCGAAGAACCGATTAGAATCTTTCTTCTTTGAAACGAAAGAAAGTTCTCCGCTTTAGGGAGGGGGGGCAGAGAAATCTAATTGTATCTGCATAATGAAACATACTATGACGATGTAAATTATAAATAAATATAACGAGGTCGTAAATTGATAAATGATAAACCATACAATAATCAATATTTCAATTTTTAAACACTTAATTTAATACAATATCAAGACATCGTTCATTGTATTATAATATTACGAACGAGTAAGGTTTTATAAATTTAAGTTAATTTATTAAACTATTTAAATAAATGTATAACAATCAAACATTTTTACTGCACAAAATACAATGCTATTGATTTCAATAAATACACACATTACTTGTTAAAATACTTTAAATAAGTAATAATATAATCGACATTATCAGACTGTTATTTTAGATTTATATGCAACGTAGAAACTATACCAAAAAAATGTTCAACTTAAAACAATGATTTTTTTGCAATACATATTTGAGATATTTATTATTTTATATGTAATTTGAATAATATTCCATGTAAATATAACGTATACAGTATACTATAATACCATTATAAAAAATTACATTTTAAAAATTACTATAACATGATTTTACCTAAGGGCCGCCACACCAACATTTGTTTTCTCTGTCCATTTCGCTCATAATATAATAATAAAATATTCCGTATTTCTACGATTACGACTCTCTGATTCAGTTTAGAGCAAAGGCACCCATTATAATATATTATATAAAGAAGAATACTTCTTGTACATTGACCGGATAGTTTTTTTAATATTTTTATTTTTGAATAAGTTATTAATGGTTAAAAATAATTAAAATTTAAACATACTTATATCTATAAAAAATTTAAAAATTATCCAGTCAATGCACAGGAAATATTCTTCTTTATAAAATATATTATAGGTACCTTAGCCCTAAACTGTACCAGAGAGATGTAATCGTGGAAACATGGAATATCTTTGTTCCCATATTATACGCACCAGATAGACAGAGGAAACAAATATTGAAGTAACCTTGATGTATTTCAAATTTATTGTTTTTTTTCATATAAAAAAATGTAAAATTCATATTTTTAAGTATTATCTGTATAAGTTTAACACTTGTATAATATCGTTATGCATACCTATTATACACTAAGATGATAACATATAATATATATTATTAACGTTATCTATGGATATCGATCCCTATTAAAGATAGTCTTGATATATAAAATATATATAAATATATTATGTATCGAGGTATTTTACCTATACTAAATGTACAGTAAGTATACATGGTATTTCTTGACCAAAGTGTATACTAGTTATCACATGAGTGCCACTTGTGATAAAGAAAAAAATGTTATCAATCCATTATTTGTCAAATGAAATTTAATTCCAAATTCAATATTATTTTTTTTTACTACTATTGTTATAACTTATAACTATCATAATATTTGTCGTATTACTCATATTTTGTTTAAATTTTTTATTCTATATCAGTGGTAAGTATGCCACAACCTTCATTTATTGCATGTTATCATTTTAGAGGCTATACAATATGCTGTTACTGCTGCACTTGAAAACAATGTCCTATTCATTCATGTAAAATTTTTACTATCTACAATTATAGACCATAATAATATTATATTTTACGTCCATTACGTCTAAAAATCTTACTCTTTTAGATACGTTAAATGCTTAATTATTATGTTTCGTATTGAGTCGACGAACTCGCCATTTATGTATTTGTTCGCCTTCTTGTATGATTATCTTTGATTTGTATTCAGATTTATTTTTACTCTTATTTGCTATGACCTAATGCGTAATATAAATGAATACATACTAAAATAAAAATTACAACATCATGTCGTCATATGATAAATACCACAGCAGTAATGCACATTTTTCGCTTGCTGCGTGCACCGGAAACATCAACGGACGTCGGGTATTGAGTTTTATCTTACGGAAATTAGATGGTTACCACGTTGCCGTGCAGTTTACGTAGTTAATTTGTGGGCCATTGTGTTATATACACCACATAAATATAGTATATATATAATAACGAAAATGCGTATATCTATGTATAGTAATAGTGTATTAAAATATGGTATAATATATTGTATAGTTCTTGTGTAATATACGATGTACACTGCAGCCGTTGTGCAGAGCTCGGTTGTGGGAAACCAGGAAACGAGCTCGGTCGTAACTCGATCGCAAGGGTCGATGTACAGTTCTTTATGAACTTTTTTACGTCAGTGATACATAAAAAAAAATTCTAAATGACAATCCAACTTGTACACAATCAAAACGATATCAGTAACTCGTTAGTTGCCGAAAATGCGGCCCAAACAGCATCGCGCGCACGTGACCCCCACAGAATCGTTTGGCTACAAAAGCGCCCACACGCACACGCACACACACACACACATACACACGCGACACACGCACATACCGAGGGCGACGTTTCTGTGTGGTGTACAAGTTCCCGTCACAAATCAAACAACAATGCCTGAGGGTGTTTTTTCGAATTGGTTTTTTTACAACGCCATCGCGTTACACAATAGAAACAACCACTCGACCTATAGGAAGGGATCGTTTTTCGTATTATTACACATAATATATGTATATATATTATAGGTATACGCGAACATATCATACGACTGCGTTAAGTCTCGTGGATACAGTTTGTAGTCATCGTATTTTTTTTTTTAATATAGGTATGCGCGTATAGTATATAATAATAATAATACGAACATATAATATAATGTCACGTTATGTACCACTTATACCACTTGTGTGAACTGCAAAAAATGCAACAGACAAAACAAAAGAACTGCGTCTCTACAAGCACCTATAAACAATATATACATGTGTTTATGTATAGACGTAAAGTATAGGTACTAAGGATAACATCAGGAATAGAATAATAACTGCACGCGTGTATATTGTATACATATATACAGTACCCACCTATATATATATATATATATATATTGTATAAAATACGCGAGTATACTTCAGCATCGGCGCGCCGCAAATAATACCGATACAACACGAATATACAGCACTTAACAAGTGCCGTCAAAACGATTGTTTATACGATATTCTACCTCTATAACCTTTCATCTATATTATTATACGTCGTACATATTATGATACATTATTGTGTCGTTGTAGAAATAATAATAATAATAATTTTGTCGACGATTCGCTGTATAGGTAATAATGTATAGCGCGTGCCATCTGACGTGTCCTGACGATGGCGCTTTTTCAAACTCGTAGACAATGCAGCGAACTGCACGCGCGCAGTATTCGACCACGCCGATTTTGCCGCGAGTGGTGCACTTAACTGCTGCATTCTTCAATGCGTGCCCACGTACATATTATATGCAGCTGCGCGGTGAATGATTATGTGTATGATGACGGTGTAATATTATAATAATGGGTACCTAAGTTACATGATACGAGTAAAAAAAAAAAAAAAAAAAAGGATAAATAAAAATAATAATAGCGCAATGATTTTACCGTCATCGTCGTTGCAGCAGTATTATAATTTTTGTATGTACATTAAAGCATTAAACATACGGTCTTCGAGCTTTATGTCGTTGTGTTCTTCAAATTTTATAAGCCGTGAAGAGGTTACCATATATATATATATATATATATATCGTTATTGTTACTGTTGTATCTGATATCGTTACTATTATAATGTATATATATATTACTTTATCGGTGACCTGATCCATGGTAACGTTCTCTGTGCGCACGCGAAAAGGTCGTATAATGACATACCGTAAGAGGATAATATTGCCGGAGCACTGAGTATATTATATTATATACTCTTAGAAACATCATCAACCATCACAGGATGAACCTATATGAGTAAAGTTTCCCCGGCTTGAGACTTTATTATAAAATAGATACGACTTGTCAACAAATAAATAAGTACTTGTACAAGTTGTGTACCGCGTGTATAAAGCTGGCTGTAAGCACCAGTTAACGATTGATTTCTTATTTATTTATAGTTTTAATGTGTAATGTATTTATAATATAAATAAGTGTACAATATAAGTAATTATTGACGATTCGTTAATACAAATTAAAACAGTATAAATTCATATTGTTCATGTACGGTCTAAATACATCACCTGCACGATGCACATTCATAAAACCACGTTATGATTACATAATATTGCTATAAATTATGTTTTCTTTAGAGTCTAGAACCTCTGCTTTAGACTCTTTTCATAAAAAGTTGCACCAAGCATCTAGCACTTATAAATAGGAAAATCTATCAAGAAAGTACTTAAAAAGGTAAACGTTACGGTTTACTCGATAATCTTTCTACGTGCAGAACTTAAAACGATTATAGATAAATGTTTAAATGTAATTTTAAGTTTTAACTGAGCTCACTTAGAATAGATTCTATAGAATATAAACAGACTGCAATTTTAATCCATTTTAATCCGACTACAATATGATTATTGGTTTTGAAATCTTTATTTAATCTATTACATTTTTAGATTCTCAGCGAAGCGGTAAATTGGTTGGTTTTACAATCATGTGTGTGTATGTGTATTTTTTTTAAACACTTTTTATATTAACAAATACTTCAATCTTTAACTTTGAGATTAGATTCTGAAAACATATTCATATCTGATCTAGTTAATACTTCAGGAGATAAAAAAAATGACCAAGTACCTACTTCTCAAATTCATCAAAGAATAAAATAAATTCTTTTCTCAAAACCAGTTTTAAACAAAATTGATTATGTTTTTTTGTTGTGATTAAAAAATAATACTAAACATGAATTTTTTACTAAATATTTGTATTATTGTATTAGAATTTTCTAAAGGTGATAAACATTTCAAAATGTTTGTTATCTTTTTGTACTATTATAAATTCTTACAAATCATAAGAACTTCAAAAATACTTATGAATCATTGTTTTGCTATAGACCTTTAGTTACACTTTAAATTAAACTTCTATATTTAAATGAAAAATAACTATTTTTATACTTTCTCTGCAATTCATAATTATTTTAATAAATACCTACTTTACACTTTTTTTCACTATGGTAGTATAGTATTACATACACTAAATGAAATTAACAAAATATTTAGATTAGTGTTTAGCTATTTATACGACTGTCCTATTTTTGTCGTTCTGCGGTACGCATGTATTGACTTAATGCTATAACTTTAACACATTTATAACAGTACACCCACACCTTCTAAACGACTAGCCCAATTTATATTTTAAAATTTTTAAAATGTATTATGGTTAACTATTCGTCTAATTTAAATTCTATCGAAGATACAAATATTTAATGTATTCAATAATTAAGAGTCGGTGCAAAACTTCGATAAATCCATTTTTTTCAAAATTTTTATAAAAATATTGAGTTAATGATAAAATTAATTTTAAAATCAATTTAGATACATTAAAATTTTAAACTATGAAAATAAAACACCATACCTAGTTTTATTTTATTTTCGTAATTTATTTGAGATTCACCTACTGTTTTATTAAATTATCTTGTTTTTTTTTTTTTTTTTGTCCGAACATTGTATTTATTATTTATTCATTAATTTTTTAATACAAAAAACAATATTATTTATTCTAATGTTTTAAGAAATCTGTTTTATTCATTTAAATACAATAGAATCCGCATAATGGGGAGATATAAACAGAGTCCTGAACAAATGTTTTCATTACATTATACATCGGTTTATTGGAACAGTCAGATAATGGGGACATATAGATCACCGCCCGATGTGTCTCAATTAAGCGGATTTTACTGTGATAAAATTGTATAAACCATGGTCCAAACAAAATAATTGTTCCAAATTCACAATAGAAAAAAATTGTCGCTAAAAAATATATAAGCTCAGTACCTCAGAGCTATCTAAGTTTTTCAACGGAAAAAAATAGACGACTCCAATAACAAAATATTATCTATTTATTTCCTATACCTATACAGATGGTTGGATCTTTCTCGTTCTTATAGAAATACAACCGTTGAATCAAATTTTCAAAAAAAAACAAAATGGAAAGAATGAAGTTTTGCACGAATCTTTTAGCCAATAAAATATTCAACATATTTAATTGATTTTTAAAATAAAATTTATCTTTATGATTAAAATAAATGTACTATTCTGAGTGGTATAATGTTAATAAACTACATAGATGTTAATATTCATTAAAACATGCTATATTGTTTCATATTTTATTTCGTAACAGTATTATCCTTATTCTACATTTACATAATTTATTTGGTTAAAATATTTTTGATTATAATATCACAGAAAACTTTAATTGCACGTTACAAAAATCCTGAGGTGGGTAAATCACTAATTACGAACCTGTATTATTTGTACGGAAATATTTAATGGTATTATCATATTATAATATCATCATATGACACCGAAAATGAATAAGAATAAAACTAAACAACTACGTAGATAATAAAAAAATTTTTTTCATGAACATTATATCCAAATTGTAAATTATTAGGTTTATGTTTAGTCATTACCTAATTTAAACGAATAAAGACGTTTTAAAAAATTATCTAAATAAAATTCTAGTCAAGACAAACATAGTTATTTGCTATATATATATTTAGTTATATATTATATTTTATGATAACTTGACTTTATAAGGAATCAGATAATACAATAATATGATTTGACAAATACGTGTCACCTTTGTACAATAACTAATCAGATTATACAAGTATACATAAATAGATAAAAATTATTAAAAATATTATCACGATAGAGTCGTTTTCATTTTTAATTGGTTCTCTAAAAAATCATAATGCGCTTAAAAAAATGTGAACATGTATTATTTTACACGACTATTATGAGATATCACAAATATATTATCATTTATCAAATTAATATCATATTTTCGACACAAAGGTTACGAGAATATAAGTCGCACAGTATATTTATATAGTGCGTAACCGAGGTATCCCGTGCGGCCGTGCGCTTAGTGTATACAAACAATGGGCACATTTCAAAACAAAAGAAACTAAATTGATAACAAACAAAAAAATTGACGAGTGTACGATTTATTTTCGTCCACGTCGTATCGAATTACAAACAAAAAAATTAAAAAAGTATATCAACTCTTTATGGCGAGACGTTTTTCTTATAGCATAAACATAATAATAATATTATAATACAATTCTGCGTCGTAAGAGTGAAACGCCTGAAGAATGATTGGGTCGGGCATCTAATGTTGTCGAGTGGTACGTCGTATAATCATCATCGGCGCCCACTTGGTCAACTCGAACCGCTCTAAAAATGTATAACAAATTATTGGTGATGCACTAATATACGTACATTGAGCACGCAATATACGGTTTTGGTATATACCTATACCCATACGTTATACTATCGTTTAATACAATATTAACCAAAAAATAGTAATACTCATTCTACAGGAATTCACAAACAGAATTAACATAGTCATATCTGAATTCGCCGTTTGATAAAATCAACTCTTCTCTATGAAAGCATATTATATTGAGTTGTTTATAAAAAATATTTATGAAATTTATAGTTATTTAATCCGTTCACCGGGAAATTATTTTACATCGTTAACACGCCTAGCGCATATTCATACACAGAATTTCGGGAGACACAATAAATGCGATCGCCAGAATAGAGTCGAAAAAAGATCGCACGTGTACCCCCTTCGACCTCCGCGACCAAACGTGTTAAAATAAACGCGATTAAACGGACCTTGGCCCGAACCACAGCCCCCGCCGTGCGTTCTGCCGTGGTCACGCACGGGCGACCTGCGTATAATATTATATAGACACGCGGTTTGACTTTTGCGTGCGCAGGCGCGTGTGTGTGTGACAAAAGAAAACCCTATTTACAGGGCTTAACATATTCGAGGGACGAAAACAAACGGCGCTGATGAAAGTCCCGCGGGGAAATTGTGCATATGTGCGCGCGTGTGTATATTTTTCCGATCGACGGACGTGCACAAGTTCCGATTTCTAACACACACAACAGTGCACCACACCCAGTGGTTTAACCCCATAATACACTCTCGGGCCCAGCGACAATATGTTCAAGTCGAATCGCAAAATAGAAAAAAAAAAAATCAAATACGAGGACCAAAATTATTAGGGGTGACGACGACGGCATCGACTATAGACGGCGGTGACGAGACGATTATTTAATACGTAGCGGTCCCGGAGGACTGGACATACGTCGGCGACGACAACGTGACGATCGCGAATTGCAATTAAATTATATCGCATCACACAACGACCATACTGCAATTTAGCCGTGTTATATTATTTTATTGTATATACACCGCACAGAGTACGAGACAATAATATTATTATATAGTCCCGTATGTATGTATATATATATATATATATATAGTCGGCGCACATTATACGACTACTATCTGTCTATTCCGACTGCATACATATACATAATATAAGCGTACATTATTTTTATATGTGTATATTGTGTGCACGTCGAACCCTCACACTGGGGTTTCCTATTTCTATTTTATTATTATTATTATTTTTTACATATATACGACGACAGGTTTAATGCGGTTTGTAAATCACTGCGAATCGAACGAGGGTGCAGTCGCGCGAATGACTGTAGCGTGTACGCGCATATTACATTATATACCCGTCGCCCCGCGGGGGTGCTGTATGGACGTACAGCTGATATAATAATATATATATATATATATATATATATACGTACGATTGCGATGTAATATTATCATTAAAACATTATATGGTATGGTAGGTACCGCACTGTAACCGCGGTAAATGGACGCTAGTTAAAACGTTATTGGTTGAAAACTAGTTAAAAGTTAACAGCCGTCACCGAGACTGCGCGGCACCTATTATTACTATTATTATTGTATACTGGTCGGGGCAATGGGATCTGTTGTATATATACGTATATATATTATGCATATAATGAACACATCGTTTTGTGTATAATTGACAATAAGTCACCACCGCGACCGACAGTATAATAATATAACCGTCTACCCCGTACACAATACGAATCAAAAAAATGTTATATCGCGGTGGCTCCCCGTGTATACAGTTCCATATGTGCAATACGCATTATAAATATATACATATGCATAGATATACACAATACTGTCCTCCACTGCAACACCAAACGATAAATAAATTGCCGTCACGGTACAATATTGTAAACATTAAACATATACGTATGCGTCTTAAATTATTTTAATAAATGCAAATGAAAAAAAAAACATTAAATTATAGATTGTTTAATTTACGACTATTGTTGTTATTATTTATTTTCTTTAGAATAGTCCAAACAAATATATATTTGCAATGGTTTTGTTTTTTTTTCATTCAGTTGTTGTCAATTTTTTTTTTATAAATATAACATATTATACAATATTCTACAGTTCTACATAACTATTTTAGTATTTATATATATATATTTTATTATGAATGATTTTTATTATTTTTCTAACACAATAGGATTTAAACAACCATGTTGATAGTAAGATCATTAGATAAAAATCCTAGAAACAATACATATTTACTCCTTGAAGCTGTCAATGTTAAATATTTAAGTTTAAATAACGATGACGAATATAACAATATATAATTGATGGACGACGATCCGTATGTGTCAATTCATAAAATTTTTAATTTTCATTAAATTATAATTTTAAGTCTTTATTTGGAAATCCGTTTTTAAAAATATAGAAATCGGTATACAAAATCGAAACTGAAACCGAAAGCAAAATATGTAAAAACTGGTAGACAAAATCGTAATTTGATGTAGGGTAAGATCTTTATAAAATCACATTAAAACCTAGAAATATATGTAGGAAGAGTCCAAAATCATTGAAAACCATTTTAAAGCGTAAAACAAATACATGAAAATCCCATTAATCCAAGAGTGTCATTGTCTAAAAATTAAAAATTTCCATTAATCGTGAAGTATCTTGGAGAATCCTTTAAAATCTTCGAAAATCATGATCCAAATACTTGAAATTTCCATTTATTCTTGAGGTTTATGGTCATTAAACTTTTAATTCTCATTAATCATGGAAAATTTTAGTGTATAGGCCAATAATCATTGAGAATCTTTGATTATCATGGTCTTTAATACTATAATTCATATTAATCTAAGAATATCATAGTCTAAAATCCTGTAATTCCCATTAATCCTGGAGATTCTTAGAGCAGAAGCAAAAATCCTTGAGAGTCAGATTGGATAAAGAAGAATCTTTTGAAATCATTGAAAAATATGTTCCAAATACATGAAAATCCCAATTATCCGAGAGTATCATGGTCTAAAATCCTATAATTCCCATTAATCATGGAGATTCTTAGAGTAGAAGAAAAAATCCTTGAGAGTCAGATTGGAATAGCTAAGAATCCTTTGGAATTATACAAAATCATGGTCCAAATATTTGAAATTCCCATTAATCCGAGAGTATCATGGTCTAAAATACTCTTAATCTCATAAATCATGGAGAATCTTAGTGTTGGGACAAATATCTTTGAGATTCAGTGCGAAATGGACATGAATCCTTTGGAATCTTCGAAAATCATGGTCCAAATATTTGAAATTCCCAATAATCTGAGAGTATCACTGTTCAAAATGCTATAATTCCCATTGTTCCGAGAATATCATGGTCCAAATTCCTATAATTCCCATTAATCATGGAGAATTATAGTGCAGAGGCCAATATTCCTTGAAAATCTGTGCGAAATGGCAATGAATCCTTTGGAATCTTCGAAAATCATGGTCCAAATACATGAAAATCCCAATAATCCGAGAGTATTATGGTCTAAAATACTATAATGCCCATTATTCCATGACATTCGTGGTCTCTAATCTTCAAAATCCCATTAATCTTGGAAAATCATGGTGTAGAGGGCAATGGTTCTTGATAATCATTGAGAAAAGGCCAAGAATACTCGGAATCTATGAAAGTCATAGTTTAAATACTTGATATTCCCATAACCCGAGATTATTATGATCTTTAATACTATAATTCCCATTATTCTGACAATATCATAGTGAATCTTATTGAAAATGCCAATAATTCTTGAAAATCAATACAAAATTTCCAAAAATCCTTAGAGTCTTTCATAATCGTGGTCCAAGTACTTGATATTTCCATTTCTCTTTATGAACCATGGTCTAAAATCTTATAATTCCCATTAAACATAGAGTATCTTGGTGTAGTACCTAATAATCCTTGATACAGGGTTTGAAATCTGCTTCAGAAGCCTGTATAAAGCGTTTTAAAAACGAAACCAAATCCGTAATCGAAACTGATATCGAAAAATATTAGAAACCGGTATTAATTTCAAAACCATAATAAGAAAAAATTTAAAACCGTTATTTTTTTTTTTAATTTAGGTTTTTTAAAATTTTTAAATACGTACTTTAAATAACCACTTCATTATTTGCAAAATTATTGGTTGTTTTATTAATAGTAATGAATAATAGCTTATATAAATTGTAGTATACTAGCAAATACTATGTATGACAATACGGACAATGAACGATAATTTTATAGACAATATAGCCCTCTGAATACTCGAATGCACTATACATATACCTAAATATGAATCTTACAATCCTAGACCGTTCGTTACAATGTTTCGCAATTTTTGATACTAATTGTGCCGTATTGTCATATAACTCATATATAATATTTTTAATATAATATTATTAAATAGGTAGTTATTTATTGGGCAGTACATTACAACATTTGATTATCTATTTGACGAACGACGACCCGTATGTGTCTATTTATATTTTATTTTTATTTTTCATTAAATTATAATTTCAAGTCTTTATTTGGAAATCCGTTTTTAAAAATGTAGAAATCTATATATAATCAAAATCGAGAAATTTAGAAACTGGTATACCAAATAAAAACCGAAACCGAAATTTCTTAAACCGGTATTGCTAAGTTGAAACCAAAATCGTAAAATGTCAATACTGGTACACAAAAATTGAAACTGAAACCGAAATCTTCTAATACCGGTACTGAAAAATTGAAACCGAAATCGAAAATATTAAAAACTGGTACACATAATTGAAATCGAAACCGAAGTTTATTCAATCGATTTCAATCCTTGAACACCTAACGGCTGACATTAAATACTTGTTAAAATTCAAAAGAATACAATGTACTTATTTGTATCGCTCCGCCATCGCTACCAGATGATCTTCGTAAGAATTTTGAATCCAAAATATCGATATTCATAATCTATATCTCTGAATATCTATGGTACCTTACATATTTTAGGTTACTCTAGAATTGCCATCTACTTTAGGAAAAAGTGTAAATACCTCATATCATATTTGAATTTATATTTTATTATGTTAATCTTGTTAGTATGTTGTCGACTTGCCACTTATTATATATAATTGTAATATAAAGTCTACACACCGGCTATCTTATAAAAAGGTATTAATTTATTTGAAAATATTATTAAAAATTAGTTTTAATAAGTTATTTTTCGCAGTTTAATACTGGCATTATAATTTATAGTTATTATTATTTACCATTATTTGAAAACTTTATAACGCTTTATAAAAAAATAACATAGTACAACTGATGATCACCTGGTGGTAGAGCGATAACAAACAAGTACCGAATACTGTACTGATATTGATAATAGCCAATTGATGTTGTATATAAAATTATATTTTGATATCCACTAAATATTTAAGGACATTTTTAAAGAGGTCAGTAAAATAAAATTGTTATGTATTTGATTCATGTTGGTATGATTCTATATATTTTTCTTTATGTATTAATATGAGGAAACTGCTTTACTTAACATAAAATTATGATCATTCCGCTTATATTATACGTATATTTTAATATTTATTATAAAGAATAGTTTAGTTCACACACAAGTACACAACCTTGTGGATTACGTTTACATCGCATTCGTATAAATATATATATACATAACTATATATATATATATATATATATATATATTCGTCCAACGGGTCGTGTTTAATGGCTCAGATATATACAATAACGAATACGGTTTTGCCCTACACTGAAATAGTGTTGGTATGAAACTGATAGGATCAAAAAGTAATTTAGCGAAAAACATGTATCGTACTATACCCTTTTGGCTATCGCCCTTCCCGGCATCGTCCAATTTAGTGGATTATTTATACCCTAAGTGGGGATCGTATAGAGAGACTCCATCAACTTTGAATATCTCTTTAAACAAGAACACCCTTGTTTTAGATTTTTGCCAGGAACTGTATTGAAGGTATCGATTTAATGTTGAACTTTTCTTACGTATACGTGTTACGACCTACCAATATTTAAAGTAATTAATACTATTATATAGGTACATAATTTTTTAACTTATAAAAATATTAAATTATAGCTGCAGGTTGATAAACAATAATACAAATTCAATTCAAAATGTCTACGGACTATGTTCAATTACCATTTAAAAACAAATAACAATGTATTTATAATTACGTTGATTTTATAACATGTAATACTATAAATATACGTTGTACTGTATAAAGAGTATATTATTATAAAATCAACGATGAACAATAATATAAAATAGGTATAAAACGTTGTAATATATTTAAATATTTGACTTAATTAATATAAATTTAAATTATATTCATTGATCTATTAAATTAAGCTGAAACTATAACCCGCACAAAGGCTAGGTTAGATTAGGTTTAAACCCAATAATACTAATATATTATTGACAAATTAAATAGTACCACTGGATTTAACTTGTTTTCGTAAACTAAACGTTATGTTTTAGATTCTGAGCAGAGTGATGAATATATTAGGTTAGGTTATCATCCTATATTTATTTTACAACGATGTGTGTTTTTAACATATACATTCGGGTAATTTTAACCAAATATAAAATTGCATAATCATATTACAATAACTATTTTATTCTCTAAAGTCGAAAAAAAATTTCGTTTTTCATGATTCAACAAATCCCGAATATCTCTTTAAAATACAAAATTTAAAAGGATATTCGAGGTGCACATTCTCCGATGTAAGTACTCCATATAGTAGGTATCTATGTACCAAAATTCAAAACTGCAGTAATGCGATCAACTTGGTTGTTCATTGTGTATACACACACACATATAAACAAACATTCATGCTTTTTTAATATGCATTATTATCGGGTGTTTTTTGTTATAATATAAAATAAACGATAATATTTTAGATTTGTACTGTTGAATTGGCACTCGCGCGCTGGCTTATGTACTTAGTGCGGTACTATAATAATATATACACACATAATAACATAGTATAATGCACACACATAAATACAGTTGACTATATACATCCTGCGCGCGCGTTTAATACCATATATTAGCCCTCTCGGCGTCGCGGCCGACCGTTCGTTCATTACGCACCACTAAATCCATACAACACGGTTGCGAACACCGCGATATGCACGCATGGTGTGTGTGTGTGTGTGTGTACATGCACAGTAATAATATTATATAAATCGAGTCTTCGGCCGAGGGGGTGGGAAGAACAGGACTATACGGAGGAGTAGTCGGCTCGATACCATTGTACCCGGCGGCGGCGATGGCGACAGTAGCATATTGACCGGATCACTGAGCCGTTGGAATTAAAATAAAAAAAAAAACCATGGAAACCGGAGATGAGGGATGCGAAAAAACAACACGATCGTCGTGGGGGAGGGGGCGAGAGTTTGCGGTGCGCAAACGGACCGTTCGAAATAAGATTAATCGCGGCATTTAGCGCGTCGCGTGCGTCGCCGCGGCCGTAGCTGGTCCCTTATCGGCCGGTGCCCGGACGCATCGACACTCCGCCCGATTGCCCGGAGCCACGCGGCCGAGGGGCTCGGAGCGCGTGCCGCTCGCGCGCATAAAATTTAAAACGATACAATGACATTATATTATATATCATATGAGCGGGACTTTATGATGTCACGTGTATTGTGTATAATATGTGTACACGACTATACGATATCCGACTTCATTACACAAAACACGCGTAGTACAAATGAGTATATTTTCGGTTGAAAATATATAATGTTTTTATGTATAGCATATTATATACCTACTATTATTGTGTATAATATCATAAAGTTTTCGAAAAACGCATAATGGGTATGTATTATCTATATAGAATGTATATTAATATTATTAACAATAATTTAACCACGTCATTGCAACTACATGTCCTGTGTTTAAATGCCAAATAAATATAATGGGTAATGACAAAACCAATATATATATATATATATATATATAGATATAACCGATATAAGTATATTATTATTTATTTTATTTATGCACATTAATAATTAGAGATTTAAGACGAAAAATTCAGAGGATCCTATTTTGAGATATAAATTAACGGTTAGATTAGTTTATACAATTATCGTATACATTTTATAAAATAGTGTTATCGATGTATAATACATTTAATGTAATAAATGGCTTTAGACAAAGGCCCCTCTCAATTCGGGGATGTGTAATGACATGAAATGTGGTTCACTGAGACTGAGTTTTCGACCCTCTAGATCCTATAACTGTTAGACGTTTTTCCAGATTCGTCTAGGATAAAGAAAGGGATTTGCAATGTGATTGATACTTATTTGGCTTGAGTGAAATTAAGTAAGGCATGTGATTTAAGTTTCCTAAATGGCTAAATAAAATGAAAATAAAGTATACCTATTACAACAGATACGCGATTTAAAGGTATAAACCGTGAATGGTGAATCACGATGGCGAGATGTGATAACACTATATCATATAATAACGTTCTCTTAAACACTAATAATATTATTTATAGACTACGGTGTGTCCACAAGGGTTAACATTTAATAGCACGACAAAATAATAACATATTATGTTAAAAAATGTTATAAGAGTGCGACGATGACCATCGAAAAGAGGATTGGGGAAATCATGATAATAATATTGCGGCCCGAGTGCTTCATGTTATAACATTATTATAACACATACTTATGCGTACATTATATAGTAGAACAGCCGAACGTAAGGGGTTATATTATAATAATATATTATATTATATTATATAGGTACGTACATATTATAGGTAGGTTCGAGGCGACTACTGTCGCGGAGGACAATACGAATGTGCCTTATCTACAGAGCATAATACCGGTGCTCGGGGACCCGACATACCCTCGCCACCCCACTCCACAACCAATCCCCTTGACCCTCTGCGCATAATCGAAACAGTATCGTCGTTTAGTGAACATATATACGTATATAATATAAACATATAGACGAGAGGTGGATAAAGGCTCGTGTACATATTATATATATATATATACACGGGTAAGTGCCTATATATAGTATTCCTACGTGTATAGTAGAAGGGCGGTGAAAAAAAGCCATTCTTTATTTTTCGTTCCGCAAATAATACACCTTTAACGTTTTTGCGGCATCCGCGATGTATAAATGCCCATCGTTGTACAGGAAACTCTTTCCCGCTCACTCAACTACCCCCTTCTGCCTTCACCACACCACCACTACCATCAACGAGCCCGCGCACTGCAGCATCCGGCTCTTTTGCCTCTGCCACAAACGCTATCGCGCGATAATAAATTCAACTAAAAAACTTTTTGATTTATTATTCCTCACCGGCACCACTACCACCGTACCCTGCTCGTCCCCCGGCCATTTTCGGCCTATATAGCTGAGTTACCTACGGTTTGGCTTTGGGAATAAAACAACGGTCCCTCCACTACCACTATTGCCACGCTTACGGTATGGTTTTTTTTGTGCATTTCCCCTTTTGAAAACGTATATTTCCAACGGGATTTTTTTTTGCATTTTTCCTTTCCGACAAAAAAAAGGAACGACTGACCCTAAAAAAAACCCATTTCGACCTTTTAAATTTATTCGTTTTAGTATGAATAACAATATATATATATATATATATATATATATATATATACATGTATACAATATACATATATAATATACGAATGTAATCACGTGTATGTAATGAAAATATTATCTAACATTATACATCTAATATTAAGTTATATAAACACAAAAAAAAAAATACTGTTTAAACTATAATTTAAACAAATAACCACTCAAAAGTATTCCGTCAAATATATAAGTAATATTGTACTTTTTGTAAATAATTATTAACCAGCACTATTCAAAATGAGAATATTTAAATGGTTATCCTATAACAAGTGTACAAAATGTATGGAGTTTGATTTTTTTTTTTTTTTTTACTTTACGTAATCGTTTATCATGGCATGTATTATAGACATGGGTACTAAAATTAGTAATTTAATACTCACCTGACCATAAGCAAATTGTAGTGTAACTGGGATACCCCCTCCAAAATGTTGATCTAATATTTTGATCAATCATACTTCATAAAATATTAATTCAAATTTCAAAACTATCGTACTTCAGGATTCAGAATACTAAATTCAAAATGTAAGAGGTCCTTCAAAAAAGTAAAAACTTAAAAATTAAAATGATAAAAAATATTGTAAAAATGTTTTATTTCGAATCGAAATTAAAAAAGTATATATTTTTTCAAAAACTTTAAGACATTTTGAAATAATGAGTGTAGTTTGATAAAAGAATTACTCATTTTTATAGATTGATATAATTTTTAAGTTATTAAACATATTATATGTTATATTAACCTAATCTAATATTTTATAGAATCCAAAGTGTTGGCTATCAGGTTTGATAAAAGATTTATAATTAAAGTTTATACCATTTTATTGATATATGAAGAGTTGGTAAATAATAATGGCAATGAGAAATTATATTAATAATATAATATAGATTTTTTATTTATTGATAATAATTTAAAGTAATAAACATAATATACACTTCCAGATTAAGTTGAATTTCGTTTACGTAAAAATGTATCTGGAAAGTGTTAAGACGTTTTTGTTTAAAACATATTATATATATTTAATCTAATTTACAATTATTCTGATTAAAATATATTGCAAGATATTATTCTCGAAAAATTATAATACTAAAAAACGACAGTATTATTATGATAATAGTACTAAAATAAACATTAGCTTAAGAAAAGTGTTAAAACAATTATAATTAATGTTATATAACTAAAGTATTGTATTATCTGTTTGAAAAATAAATATTCTATTATATTATATTCATAGTAGTATAATACTACTGGGATGAGCGGGGCCACCGGTGAAATCATTTTCGAAAACGGCGTACACGAAACGACATGTAGGATTATTATTATAATACCGGGGTTGGAAAAACGATTCATTTATTTTTATTTCTATTTAATTACCTAAGGCCCTCGGGGACTCCGTGAGAAAGTCGTGGATTTTTGATTTGTGACCGACGCATGACAAATGGACACGAGTCGCGAATCTCGATAACCACCACGTCTAACCACGCTCTTGTATATCAATATATTATTTTTATTATTATATCGTATCATCCGAATCACATATATATATATTATAATACATATAATGAACCGTTCAATAATAGGTTTCGTTACAGCAGACGTAAATATTTTGGCAAGACGATATTTTCTAATGATTTATTCCACTATAAATATGTCTAGATCCCCGGGGAACGCCAGGAAGCATTCATAATTTTATCGTCTCTTATTGTTTCGGCACCCTCTGCTGGTGGACGGACTAACGTTTTAGAATCGCTCGTATTGGACGCACATTATGCACGTGAATGTATGGTGTGTGTGTGTGTGTGTGTGTGTGTGTGTGTGTGTGTGTGTGTGTGTGTGTGTGTGTGTGTGTGTGTGTGTGTGTGTGTGTGTGCGCGATATTGTAGCGATTGTTGTCGCAAACGCGTTTTCGGATATACTCTGCCGACGAAAACAGTAATAATAATAACCTACCCCCTAGCCATTGCCGGTAATTGGCGCGTGTAACCGGATCCGTCGACCACCGCTGACTCGGCAATAAAATAAGTTATATCCGCGGTACACATCTCCCCGCGAGTACAAATTTACATCACGCATTACATTTAGTACCTACTCGAATTGCCGACAACGCCGGACATGACGAAAACGCAATTTTATTGTTATTATATGCTGTACGATGCGTGTATTGTGCATGTATATAATAATAAGTACGAACACACGAATACCATTTAATGTTATAAAATTAAATTGTAGAACTGTCAATTGGCGTATCCGTACAGATTTTTATCAAAGCGCGTTGGTTACATCCGTCGTAAATAAGAGAATAATGAGAAACATTATTAGCTGGGCTAGAAACCTCAGTGTAGGATCTTAATAGCGTCGTATACCGTCTTTATAATATTATAAGCTAATTACAAGCAGTTACTTTTTTATTATTTTAATATTTTACATAATATTACACGTACATACTTACATATTATTTATTAGTTATTTCGGTAATTTTGTACCTTATATTTTGTCCATGATTTTTAGTTTTACTTGATCTACAACAATAAACATTTCGGTACAGTTATTTAACCTGTTATTATTATAGTATCATACCATATTATTTTTGTTGAAATAATAATAATTCTTGCTTACGTATATGCCCCTTGTTGTGGTCAGCTGACGACCAAATCAACACAGGTGTCGGATAGGTAATAAAAAACATACCTGAGATTTTTAATCCACGCCCATATTATTATGATGGAAAATATCATTATTTTTAATTGCAATACGGGTCTGTCACAAACAAATAGAATGTTTTTTTTAAATATTTTTTCTCTCATAGAAGTCATTTTGTAACGACGGGGAGACGTGTCCTTGAAGCCAAAAAAGGAAGACAGGTTGACACTGACAAATTGGTCTCAATTTCGAGGACAAACAACCTTCATCGGGACAAATCCCCTGCCGATTTACAATTGATTGAAATTGTCATAACTCTGTGACACACCCTTTGGCTATACACAGGCATGTTTTTATTTATTTATTTTTTAAATCATTGTGTGTCTCGTAACCCAAGACGCCATGTCTCAGCACACTTGCATGAGAGAAACTCTTTTTGTGATGATAGAGCAGTCATACAAAATATATTTTAAAAGATTTTACTAAAGAACATGGTAACAACTCTTTCGTTCGCATCCCACGAGAATCGAATGGCCAAAATTTTCAAACTGCCACAAACACATGAACATTGACATTAATAAACAATACATTTTAAACCCAACGGGCACCTATATAATACATATTATAATGTGGTATAAATGTTATAGGTACATAGAATAGAAAATCCATGTTACGTGTAGATACGTATAGGATTCGTTGAACAAGTTACAGTGCGCGATAGTCACGGGCTCGAATTTCGGGAAAACAAATCGACTACTATAATAACAATAATACGACACGTTTTTTTTTACTTCCAGACCTCTAGGTAGTTTTTATACACCATTAAAATGTCTATTATTTATAAAATACAGTGTCGCTTGTATACATAAATGTAGGTACCTGCTACACTATGTATTTGTGTATAATACAAACTACCTATATATACTCACGTATTATAGTGTATACATAAACGTTATATATAGGTATAAATGGTATAATGTTTTAAATTAAAGTTGATAACAATCAGTTTCAGACATGTATATTTCAAACATCACTATAGTTTTCATATAGCATCTACACGATATCCGTTAACCCTCTGTTTCCATTTTACAATATTACGATTTTAGATAGTCGGTGTACAACAAACATTTCGGATGTTTAAACATTGACAATAATAATCGGTGGCACGTAAAACGTTGCAGTGCAAATGTCACCTACCACTGACGACTGAAACTCGCGAGAGCATGCAACGAACACATGTTTTGTCCCCTAATGAAAACCCCCCATTCGAGTGGACGTCTATTATAATTTTTCCATCCGAATAATAAAAAATAAAAAAGACTACTAGGATTTTTTTTTGGCATTGCGACGACATGTTTTAGCATTAAGGCTCGAGTGGCCATTCGCGCTCTCCGGAATCTTTTTGTATATAGGTTATAGCGTTGTTGTTGTTGATTTATTATTATTATTTTTTACATTGTCAGAGCTTCAAAATGCATCCGCTGTAAAGATTATTGCTGATAATTTTGTTTTCAAAAAAAAAATGTCGGTCGATATTTTCGTCAAAACGTACCAACTACCAGAATTACGACATCATACAGCACGAATCGCTTTTGTTAAATGTTTTAGTACATCTCTTTAAATTAATTAAATAACTGCAGCTGAGAACTCGCATAATAAAAGTATTTTCACACACAATGATGAATAACTTAAAAGAAAAAATAGGATAATACAAATCTGTATGATTTTATATTTTAAATATAGTATTTATAAATCAACGATTCAACGACTAAAAAAAATTTAATCTCGTATTTCAAATGATTTTTGTATAATACATTAATTATACCTATATACCTAAATATATATTATATATCTTAGTAGAACTATAATTTGTAATGAGTTTTTATTGTACATTTATTTATTCGTACTGTATATACAATAAATAATACTATTAATTAATAATTAATGTACGAATCTTTTTAAACTTATCTTACCCGTAATATTGTTTAAAATCATATACAATCAGCATTGTCATATATAAAGCCGAAGAGTATTTATTACAAGTACTTAGCTACCTTTTTACAGTCATAATTATGCCTATATAAATGATCTAACTGATATATCGGGCTGTATAGATAATTTTTAAACATTTAATGATTCAGTAGTGAGTCAATGGTCTTTTAAGTATGATGTTGTGACCCACGATGATTGGACTATTACATTTTTTATGCAACTCAGCATTAATGAATGAATCTATTCAACCAATAAAGTGAATCTTAAACAAGATCAATATATTAATTTGTAGAGATAATTATTTTTAAATCTTTTATCTGTTTGAACAAATCTGTCTTGATTAAATATATTGAACTAAGAAAATATCTACATATAATACAGTTGATTCTCGTTTTAATGAGATATTTCGGAGATATATAGCTTTCGGTGATTTATCTATTATAGAAATTAATAATATATAAACATTTTATTATTATATAGGTTTTTAATATACTTTGTAAATGTAAAAATGATGAGCACTTAAACGGTTTAATTCCGCCGATCAATAATATTTCTCGACTTCTCGTCATATATTGCTAAAGACACTCCTTCGGCACGTTCCCAGACGACCCCCAGCCGAGATCATCCGGTCTTCCCTGAAGTATTTATAATGTAACCTTATAATATAGTTACAACCCAAAATTTGTTATGTATAGATAATTTTCTTTATCTTCTACATAGAAAAAAAGCATAAATATATACAATATCCCAAAAAAAACACGCTTTTTTAATTAACTAAAAAATTACTTAATTTTTCAAACATATAGAAAAAAGAATATGCACAATTTCGGTGTAACATCCAGTTTACATATGAAAAATAATATCATTAAATTGTCCACCCCTAACTTATTGAAAATCCGAAGTGCAGTCGAGAAAATTAAAAATCACTACCTCCCAATTCTATCTGGTGAGTTTCACGAGAACGCTTCAACTTAACTGTGGCTTTTGAGATCAACAGTTGAACCAGTTTTTTCAAATTTTTTATTAGCCACCGACGAATTAATGACACGTTAGGAATAGTGTCCCGCCGAAGTAAGATACAAAGTCGTTGTTGGCACATTTTCCGTACCACTTTTGTTAGATAAACCAAAACGAATGACCAATGAATAATCAACACACGTGTCTCAATTGACAACTGATTACACAACAACAAACCGAAATTATAGTTGATTAAAAAAATGATGAGAACAATGTTGTAAATTTAAAACAATAGAATGACAACTGATTTAAAGAAAGAGCGTTCATTTTGAGACACCCTATATGGCTATATATTAGGTTTTAATCAATGATTATGTATAAAATTAATATATATTTATAGTATATTTGTATTAATTTATACGTAATCTAATCATTGTATTCACAATATAATATTATCAATATCAATAAAATATATGTGTATGAGTTCGTGTATAAGTAATCTATAACTATAAGTTATGTCGCACTCATAAAAATTTGATTCATTCTTTATCCTATACCCAAAGTATTTCTAGAATCTAATTTTTTGATATTGGTTACAGAAAATAAAATAGTTATTATAATTATACTCATATATTTTTATATCCTTTCAAAACTACCTAAATGAATATGTTAAAAATATATGTAGTTTACATTTAACGGAGATTAAGATACGGTAAATACACCAGCATTATTTTGCCATGGACAACACCATGAAAGAACAGCTAATTTAATATATAATAGAAATATGTCAGGAAATTTAATGTGGTGACTATTTAGCTTTATAATTTCTTAATAAATAGTTCCACCATACGCGTTAAAAAAAATTATACAAACAATCTTATAAAGTTATAAAGTATCATTAAGAATGGTTTTCACCAAAACTACATTAAGAGTTATGTGGTATACATAATATTTTGTATATTTATATTATCATAATCCACATTACCACTATTTTATCACAAAATGAGAAGGCAGAAAAGTAAATTCTTAGCATTTTTTACTATCCTATTCGGCTTTTATTTATTAGTGCATTAAGTCTCAATAAGTACGTATTTTGATAATGGACCATAAAACTTAAACATTTATTAGCATATTATTTCTGCGCGTATATTAAAGGATATCGAGGGCATAAAATTTTAATCTTTGATTGAGCATTTGTTTGAATACACAAATTATACACTCCCACACATGTGTGCATATATATATGTATCAAATAACGACGTATTATTTCAAAAGGAAAAGATTAGTAATAAACACTATATTATATTAAAACATATTGTTACTATTATATTTAAAAATATTATCAATATTACAGTGATATTCACCAGATACGGTCACGCACGTGTGCAGTGTCACGTCGAAATAACGCGATAATTATTATTTTTTTTTTCCAAAAATGAAACACGATTGCGGAACACTGGTTTTCCTACATATATATATATATATATATATATATATATATATATCTATATAATATATATGGTCCAGATAAAAACAACATCGATAGCGCGTACAAAATAATATAATAATATTATATATTATATACACGTCTATGATATGTAATGCATCATACCGTCGCGCATCCGGAAATCTACAAACATATTATTAAATATTATGTTATCAATATTATCATGTATGTATACCAAAAACACAACACGATACGCCCCCACAATTTTTTTTCTCATTTTTATCTATGCAACACGCATATATATATTTTTTATCCGGACATCCGTATCTCACTGCTCTCGCATGTATATGTATGATATTATAATATATTATTCATGTGTGCAGTATTATTATATTAATTTACATTGTAATCGTACTGCGCGAATATCGATAAGTTGACGGGAAACAAATGCTCCGTAAACGCCTCTTCCCCGATGCATCCACACCCCCTACAAGTGGCTACCATTTAACCGGTATTTGCAGATTAGACATTATAGTAATAGTAATAATAATAATAATAATAATAATGTAATGTACGTGGTGTGTCTAAAATATCATCTGTATCGTTTGCGGCAACCGCCGCCGTTTAAGTTATTCGCATGTCTGTAGCGTCTGTCCACAGGCAGGAGGCAGCGTTTTTTAAGTACCTACACGATATCATAATATTATATACTACACTATATCATACCAACATTAAAATAATAACAATAATGATAAATTTAAATGCGAAAACACTAACGCCGCCGTCAAACCGTTTGACAATGACCGCCGACGAAACGAGGACGCATTTTTTTCTAGCTTTGGTCACGTTATTATTATTATTATTTTTTGTACGTGTCCAGCATACGCGATGGATTTCACTATACGAGTTCTCGACCGATTACTCGTATGTATACGTTACGGCTCAATTTTTATATGCTTTCCGACCGAAGAAATTTTAACGGTTGGCGGCAACGAAAGCCCGTGCGACATGCGTCGCCGACGACACGACACAGTCGTCATATACATATATTTGTGTGTATTGTGTGTGTACTGTGTATGTATAGGTATATTTTACCAGTCATGTAATACGAACAGAATGAAAGAAAAAGAAAAATATTATTTATTTTCATTATAAGCGAGCGACGACGCCGACACGAATTTATGTCTTACGCTTTACACCTGTAATTTATTTTTATTTTTTATTTTTTGTATTACTATAATGCGTATGTACACTGCAAGCGCGCGCGTTTTATAACGTTGTATATAGGTATGTAGACTTCCTCTACCGTCCTGTCACCCACCGCCAACGAGAAAGCGGGTCCTATTCTGAAATAGTCAAAATTCTTACCATTTTTGTTTGTTTTTTTCCCCCCCGTTCGTTTGTTTTAACCTCGAAATCACACGAAAAACGTACGACCGCCGTCGCTGGGACGCATAATAGATTATCTCATTTTTATTTCGTTTTCCGTTTTTATTTTTTATTCTTTAACGATTCACCTCCGCACGATCACACAATATTTATCACCACTTTTTGAATTCAGGTGGTTTGGTCCTTCGCGCGGGAAAAAACACCGCCATACCGAAGACGGATATTAATAATTGTTGTTAAGATTGTAACTCGATCGTTGCTGCGACACCGACCGATTGTCTACACCTTCCCTTCCGTGTGTAGTATTATTATTATAATCGACATTTGACATTTTACTTTTTTTATTTATTAATATTAGCATTTTAATTGAAGTATAATTCGAATAAATTACACGATGAAATTCTTTCTTTTTTATTTCAAACTCTGATAATAAAATTAGAGTGAATATAGGTGTTGGTTCTACAATCCATAAATTCTTTTTTCTTTTAGAAAACACTTCGCAGAATACATAGAAATTTGTAGAAAAAACACAAAAAACATATTCTATACTTCTATACTCATACTATATATATTATAATATATACACTTATTACAGTTAGGTATGGCTTTAGGTAAATTAAGTTTTTTAATTGTAATTTAATCAACAAAATAGTTTATTTTTTTATAATATTAATTAGTTTATGATTAACGTCACTATTTTATATATTTTGAATTTAAAATAAAATAACGACACAAATTGAAATTATTTTGAAAATCATACTTTTTTATGTTTATTTATAATATTATAATAATAAGTGTCAATGATAGTTTTAAATATTTAATTATAAATTATACAACTTCTATGAGTATATAAATAAAAAGTAACAATAACAATAATAATAAATGTATGAAAATAAAATTATTGTCGGTATTTAGTTTAGTTTTAATAACACGAGATAGCCCAAATCCTAATTTGTACATAATACGCTATGAATTTACATTTCAATTCAAATTGTTCAACTCTAGATTGGCATAAAACTTTCACAGTTTCACATAACCAATATTGATGTATATCTCGCGAGTTATCAATTAATGTACAATGTAACAACTGATCGTATGTAGTATGTACGCAAAAAGCTAGCTTTATCCATTTTCATTTGGTTAGGAAACTGTTGTAAATATATAAAGTAATGGGAATACGATGAGATACTATTGTTCGGTTTGGCATCGACAATTTCAAAAAATATCAAATGATTTTATTTGTATAACAGATAAGAAGGGTGTCATGTGTGGCTTGTGAAATCCCTATCGGATTATTTATGACGCAAAGACTTAAGACGTACAAAGATCCATGTACGTTATAATATAAATTAGCAAATTTTGTTACTGTAGATGTCTACGTTTTAATAATTAAACCTAGTCTAACTTGTATGTATAATAAAAATGTAATTTTATATCTTTCGATAAGAAAATGTATATGTATTAAGAATACATTATATATAATAAGTAAAAAATAGTTTATATGAGATATTCATATTATGTTTGCTATATAAAATTTAAATTTAAACTGTTTTCAAAAGTAAAGAAAAAACTTAATGATTGATGATGTTATGTAGTTGTTTTATTTTTTACGTCAAACGTTGTTTGTACCATGTTGATAATTTATATGAACTAGCTATTCCATAGTTCACCAGTTCCAGTACATTAATTGGTTACTTTTTGGTATTTATACTATAAAAGTATAAGTTGTTTTTTTATTATTTATTACAGTTTATAATATATAAGTAAGTACCTATTTATGCCCTTTACCACTATAATCCCTGTATTTATGTATATAGTATATAAATATAATAATATACTTATATATATTTATTTACTCAATAGTTTAAAAAAAATGTATTTGTTTCGTATCACTATGCATATATATTTTTAATGTATACGATTTAATAAATTATCATACGATTAATAACAGTAATTATTCCGTTCTTAATTATACTAGGTAATTAAGATTAAAAAAAAAAAAGAAATAAAAAGTAATTTAAATAAATATACAATTAAATTTTAAATTAACATGTTCTAATGAAGTAAAAAAAAAAATATATTAAATGTCCTAAAATGATTATGATGTAACATCAAAAATCTCAATTGCTTATGTATACACATAGTATATTTATTTTATTCACTTATTTCTTTATATGATTGAAAAGTCCAAGTCTATAATAGACATATTAACGTTATATATAGTAATACGTAAACATTAAAACATAATAGATTGTTAAATACTTACAATTTTTTGACAAAATCTAAACAATAATAAGTATAATATTAATAAATAATAAGTATAAAATCTTACAATATTTTAACTTGATTTTAGTATTACTTATATCACATTATTGTTCTGACATTATGATAATATTAATTTGTACCCTTATCCGTGTGTAATAACTAATAAGTATACTACGGAAATATTAAAAGCAGAATAGTAATGTCATAACACTCATGAAATTAAATCGAACAAAATATATATTAAAATGCTAACAATGAATTCATCGTGGATATAATAATACATGTATGTGTATCGACCTTGCACAGACATATTTTTGAATCGATCCGAATAATTAATGACAATTAAACAGTTGTGTTTACATACGTATTAATGAATAAATAAATAATTATTTAAATATGACGTTAGTCATAGATTTTAAGCAATCTGTAATCTGGTATGCTTGTGAAGAAACCACCTTGCGTGTATATGCGTGTAAATACTTAAATAGTTAAGATCTAAGAATCACTTTATTGACCAAGTACTGTATTATATAGTATATAGTACTGACATTATAATGTTACGTAATCTGATGAAATACTACACGTTATGCTGCTGCTGCAGACTCGCACTAAAAAAACCTTTTTATTGCTGCAGTACTTTAAACTGTTTGGTACGCTGCACGGTAATATAACTGTACGTTTCGAATTTCGATGCGCTTTATGTCACGCGAAATCTTCGTAATCGCGCGGTTATTGTAAAATACGTATGCAACTGTGGCGAGGTTGGGTTTTTGTGAACAATAAAATGCTATAATAGTAATATTAACGATCGGCGACAAATCGACAATATGATATGACAAAATACGATAATTTTATGTCATGTCCGACGCGTAGATATGTATTATTATATTATTATTGTGCGCCGGCGACTCGGACAAAATAATAACAATAGTATAATATAATATAAATAATATGTAAAAAAAAAAATAACGTAGACCTACACTTATTATTATTACTTTACCTACACGAATGCGTTATATATCGTTGTGTATGCGCGCGTGTGTGTGTGTGTGTGTGTGTGTGTGTGTGTGTGTGTGTGTGTAGGGCGAGGGTGATTTTTATTATGTAAACAACGAGAAATCAGAATACATAAACACTGGACCGCAGTTCAGCCGGTCGTGTCGATGGATTTTCAAACGCCATCCCGCTGTAGGCCACCAGCGGTGTCCGTCCTGCGAGATGACTGATGATATTATTATTGCCACGCATCGTATTATAATAATAATAATAATATGTCCCTCACACATTCGTACTTATAAGCGGGCGTGGAATATTTACGCGCGATCTTCATCATTCCTTACACTTATATAGTATATGTGGTTATTATTATTATACATTTTCTTTCTTTTTAGCCTTTATCTGCACCCGCTACACGCTAAATCATTTGCCGAAAAACCGTTCGGCGAACTCTTCCCACCCCACCGTCTCGACACCCCATACATATAATATAAATATAGGTACATATATTATGTATAGATACGCCGTGCGCTGCTGTTGCAGACGCGCGTCTCGACGTTTATATTATTATTATCGACGACGAGAATTATTATTGTCGCTATCCGATAGTATTATTATATGTTTTGTTGCGTTTCGAATTTATTATAAATTGTATTGTGTGTCATACCGCCCGCGACGTCATATTGCGCGGTTATACGATTATACACGGCATTGCCGCTGTACTGTAGGTAGTATTATATAGGTATACCCATATAATATATTATTATTATTATTTCAAGTGTCTCGTCCCCAGCTTGTTTGTAAACAATAATATTTTATGAAAACACCCTTTTATTGCAGGTCACAAGACCTATGTAGTTATAGGTATTACACTTATAGAACGTACGCGTTGGATCATCGCGGGCGCGTGTATATTTTATGACGCCGTGTATAATAGTTCATATTATACATGGTTTATCAACTAGTCGATACCTACTATATAATCATGTTCCAAATATGCCATAATATCATAGTGTTGTATGTATAATGCATTATGCTCTATAATAATACATTACACTGCAGTAGGCACTTAGAACAGCTGCTGCTCGTCATCGTCATCGTTATTGAAAAAAGTTTTAGTGTCGAAATCGGAGGTCATGATGCATCCGATTTGATAATTCAAAATTCGATTAGCTAAAAATTTTTAAGACTAATTTTGTATACCAATATACCTAAAAGGATAACTGTTTAACAATTCAATTAAAAAAAATATTAATAGTTGATATGGCGTTTGTACGACGATTGTGAGTTTTTGATTATTATATTATTGCCGTTGGGTAAGTTTTGCAGGGCTAATAATTTCTTATATCACTATATTATTTGACAGCATTGAACAAACTATTTTATCCGTTTAAAAAGGATGCGATTAAAAGAAACAATTATTTGAATCGATTATAAACAAACAGATCTATCTATTCAATACATTTTAGTATAATTATTTATTTAAAATTTACATTGAAAGTTACTATAAGTATAGACAATACAGTTTTCTAAAGTATAAATGCATATTATATTATATAGTTTCATCATAGGATTAGAGCCACCCCTTTTTAGTTAATCTGTATTTTAATAATCTTTTTTATATATATTTATTATTATCGTTATTCATACAACCATAAAATTCACTTATTGTTCAAAACAATAAATATATTATGGGAAATATTAAAAAGAAATTTATTTTGTATAAAAAGCTATTAGTGAATAACTCAATGACTTTTAATAAATAATTTCTGATTTGAATATATTACATTTATAAATTGCTCATATCCTAGTAATTTAATTTAAACATAGTATGTTAAACACGTGTAATAACAAGGGTTGATTAATATTCCACATTGCGTACATTTTATACCATACAAAACACAAGTCACGTCATTAACAGTAGTTTCATTAAAAATTGAAATAATTCTAAAGTTTAAATTTAAATTTCTTTGGTGTTTTTAGATACAAAATAATGATAATCAAAGGTCGACAAGTTGTCGGCATGTAAAGTAGTAATTATATGATTAACGGAAGGTTTTAAATAACAGCGTAAAATAAATTAGTTTTTCTACAATCTATGTAATATTATTATACAGAAACAAAATATATTTTTATGTTGATGAAGTAGTTAATCGATATTGTATTTTATGCATTTATATACATATATATATATATATATTAAACCATGGGAAATAAATATAAGGTAGATACACATTCGTTAAACACGCGACATATAATTAAAACGGCAGCGCATCACATACAAGGAGAACAAGAGGGGTGTCGTGCGGGAAAGGAGGCAAAAAAAAATTGACAAACAAACAATACTGAGCTGTCAAGCTTATGAATGGTCTTGGCCGGAACGGATGAATATAACACACAAGATAGATAAAAAGGACGAACGACGTCGACGACAAAGTCGTACATATGTATTTATCTACGTATGTGTATGTGTATGAGGAATTGAAAAGAAGGGTTATGGCCTACAACCGGCGTGGAGCTGCTGCTCGACGTGTATGTAGATTCTAATCACAGTCCATAGCGCCGATCAGCTGTTTGTCATTGATTTTAATCGGGTGCGTTATAATAATCGAACAGAAGAGAGAAAAAAAAGATGTATTATATTATTAAGTTTAGTGTTTACAAATGTAAACCGTGGTCCCCCGGCCGAAGCGTCTCCGATAACACATCGTGGTTATGTGTATATACATACATCGAGTATAACTATACTAGACCTACTTCAGCACATAATATATATACATATACCATATTATATGAGTAGTTTCAGTCATCCTTTATCCTTTTCCAAATTAGACCCAACGACCAATAAATAAAATGTTACAATTTTTTTTTTACTTTTAATAATTTATTCTTTGTTAATTTTGGTCCTCTTGTAATGTCACAGACAATATATTCTAATCTTTTTATAGTATTTTTAATAGACGTTTTAGACATTTTAAAATTTTACGAAATTATATATAACATAGGTACTAGAAACACATAAAGGGTTAATGATTAATATTAAGTATTTATATTCATATACTGAGTACAGTATTTTAAATATAATATTATTTTTTTTGAGTACTATTTTGTTTTAAAACTGAAAGCAATTAAATAATTACTTAAATTTCTTTTTTTAAGATTAAAACATATACCTATAGTTATAACTTATAATTATTTTATGTAAATATTGTTTTATTATATAAGTGTTTCTATTTATTTATTTATCTATATACTAAAGATATTATAATATGCATTTTTATTTTGAAACATTTTCTTGTTTTATTTATAATTCGTGTCTACAAGTCTACTTACATATTATAATTATAATTTATAATAGATATTAGGTTATTGATTATTATTTTATATTAATTTTTATAATTTAAATTTAATATTTAATATATAATTATATGTAGTGTTTAAAGTCGGAAATATTTCACATAAACATGAAACATTGAATTAAATCTAATTAAAATTTAATTAAACAAATATTGATAATAATTAATTAATAATATACTCCATAAAATTTAGCTTTAAATGCTTTAATCACATACAATTCCTTATAGGCTAATGGTAAATTTTACATTTATAAATGACAAATTTTCGTAAAAATAAAACTTATTTAAAAAAGAAAAACAAATACTGAAATATTTTAAAATTGTATATTTCATGAAATTTTCAAACACTAATTATATATTTTTAATTTATAATTATTCATATTGATATTAACACTGAATATATCATAATAATAGATTTAATCAATATGTTGTATATTATATACATTTAATTAATGTAGTTGGTGTTTGCTATTTGATAATTAAATATATCTATATACACTTCTGATTTTATAAATCTGTATTATTCTCGTTATCTCTATTTTATTTTCATCAATTACTAAAAAATATAATAGGAGTTTTTACTTTTGATTCTAATCCCTCTCCCACAGACTCTAAAGTATATTTACTAGATTCATTTTCTTACCAGAAAAGATATTAGAGTATAAAATTGAAAAATTAAAAAAAATAAATTTTTTTAAACACGCACACATTATAAAATCAATGCATTCTTCGCTTCGATAAGAATCTATTAGGCGCGGGTTGTTTAATAATTATTAGTTAATTACTAAATAATAATAATAATAATAATAATACAAATCAAGTACAAATTTTAAAATCATAAATGATGGTAATCCATTCTTGACCTGCTTGGAATAATTAAAGTTCTAGTTTGATTATAATTTACTTATATACGTATGTTGTATATAATATTTGTAATATTTATTATATTATATTATAATAAATTGTCATACATAAATTAAATTATGCTGTGCTGGGAGCTTTTAAGCAGTTTTAGCTATTGAATGAAAAAAAAAAATAATAACAAGACCGGTATACACGACATCATTGACAATTATTCATCGCAGGAAAGAGACGCTACCTATACATAGATAGAGATGAAAAATAGTCTTACAATAACAATACGCGGAACAAACAAACCCCAGAGATGGATGCTGATTGTCGATAGGTTGGTACACGTACTTTGTTGGCCTGGGTCAGGTAGCGCACAATAACACCGCCTACGCCCTTATCAGCTATACGACTTCTATATTATAGACCTAACCCTTTTATAGTATATTTATCGTTGCACATGCATCGTATTCACTCTTTACTTTTTCCCAGATTGGGTCGATAAACATCTGTTCGGACGTTCAAATCAACACGCTTACACAATAGTGTATAATATATAATCAGTCGGACAACTAGATCGTCGTGTTCCTCATAAATGTTAACACAATATAATAAATATTATATTATTATAATATGCTTCAGAAGAATATCACGATTATATAAGCCACATGCACAACGGTACAACAATATTCCATTCAATTTTCCACACGACGTAATAATGTTTTATAATATTATATCATAATAAAAAATGATTATTATAAATTTAAATTTTATTATTAAAAACCATAGAAAAATAATTAAAAATAAACTATTTTTTTATTACTAACCGTATATTATACATGATATGATGATTCATTAAACGTATATGAACTTTTATATTAATACGAAAAAATTTTCAATGTCATTTAGCACATTCAGTAATTAGAATACAATGTAATACATAAATAAACATAATAAAGGAAGTCATCGATTGTTATGAACGTTAACTCTTACGGTTACACTGGTTCGGAGGATTCTCGCTTCAAGTAGATTATAGGAGTGAAATAGCAATACCATAATATAATGTTTAACCATGATTTTTTGTTTTTTAAATATGATTCTAAAATCAGATGTAGTGGTGCTGGCACAATTTGTTTAGTATAAAAAACTATATCAAACACTTGTGTAATCTAATGTTCAAGAGATAACTAGTAGTGCAGTATTGTATTTTTTCTAGTATGAATGCTGTTGTATTTTTGGAAAACTTGGTGAATTGTAAAATGATTGAATCGGAATATTAATTGTGAATAAAGGGTATAGTCAGGTAATCTTCAGTATTCGGTTAGAAATGTTAGAATAGATCTGCTTCGCTTAAAAAGCAAAAAGTTTACCTAAGGTTGGCAATAGACTTTTAATATGTACAAAAGCCAAGTTTTTATTTTTTCCCTAACTTTGATACCGATAAAGGATTTCGGCGTCTAATTTAAAATGTTAGAAAACCGACGATGGTTGTCGTTCGTTAACACCTTTAGTAGCTGCCTATCTTCAGCGCCGTGTGATCCTAATTTTACGATGAAAATGTGTACAAAAAAAAAAAATGATTTTACTACTACCTAATTATTGTAACATGACGCTGGTGCCGAAAAAGGGAAAATTAGAACTGGAAATCGTGAAATATGATTTATATAATTATGCAAAATACATAAATACGTTTTTTTATTATCTCGTAAAAACACAAATTAAGTAAAACAGAAATATTACAATTTTATGTTATTTGTCGTAATGATTTTTTTTTTAAATATGAATTTCACAAAATAAATTATGTAACAATCATTACATATTTATCAACTATTGTAAATTAGTTACTAATAATATACAATTGTTGTAGGTATTATAATATTTCTACATATTATGTATGTTATAATATATATATATACATAATACATTTGTATATTATAGTCAAAATTAATAAATCCTTAAATCTAAAAATAAAACGTCACCGAGCCTTTAAAAAAGTATTATTTGTGACATTTATGATGGCAAATTATGTCACTAAACCGATAGCTATTGCCTATACTATACCTACTATATTATTATTTACAAATAGTAAAAAAAAATAGATGCATCTACCCTTATTTCATAGTAAATTATTAATATAATTTAAATCAATAGTATATTACTATAGGTATAATAAATATAGCATAAATGTGTATAGGTGAATATATTGTAAATAATACATATTTTTTTTATAACGAAAATGCGAAACATCCTAATCAGTAGATAGAATCTGATTATAATCTGCCATAGGCGGCGATTTACATGACAAAATAATACGACGTTCTAGTTGGAAGGTTTATGTATATGTATGTTATATATATATATATATATATTGGTACATCAACGCGGTTCTTTGTGGTTTATTTTTTCTTTTTCGAGGTTTCGCGTAATTTTCTTTTTTTCGTTCTTATCTTTCCTTTTTCTTTTTTTAAGTCCAAGACAACAGCCCGCGGGGTGACACACGTCATGGCGCCGAATCTCCACAACACACCCCACGCACGTCTGCACACTTACCGAACGGTTATTTCTCGCTTCTATACGTATATACCTATACTATAACACCATACACGCGTCTATGGACGAATTTTGAAACCGCGTTAATGCGTATAGGTATATAATATAATATTATACCTATATATGTGCATATAGTATATTATATAAGTATACTATACATGCCGGGCCGAGATAAAATCGCGGGTGTCTATTGCTGTCCGCGGTTCGGTATGTATAATAATAATATTATAATAAAATATATAATATAAGGACGTACCCGTCGCAGCCCGTACGCGCGTGATGATAACCATCGGTAAACGATTTTCTATCACTCCCCTCCCCCCCCCCCCGCCGCCGCCGTCGCATCAACCCTCCGCAGAACGCGAGTGGTCACAATGGAGTGGTCCGCGCGCACACTCTCCTGCACAATTGACACGTGGTTGCGCGCAGCGGTGACTGCCCATCTTTGATAACAACTCAATATTATTATTATTATTATTATTATTATTATTATTATATACGCGTAAGTACGGATGGTGTTGGTGTACGTCGTTAGATATCGATCGACCTACCGTGTGCACTTTGATCCCGAGCGTATACCATAATGGTACGTCGTATATTAATATTGTATAGTCTTTCGCGTACAATTTTCTTCTATTATAATATACATATAGCTGTACTCGTATGTATACGCATTATTATATTGGTATATAGTAACATGTTGTAAGTCCACACGTGTTGCGATTCTTCCCGATTGTGTGCGTGTGTATTAAGTACCATATAGATATTATAATAGTAGGTATAGGTATACACACGCCGTGGTCCACGCCGCAGCACACGCCGATTTGCGGTAACGCGAAACCCCAAAACTCCCCCTACGAATTTATGTACGTACATATAATATGTCTACAACGTTCTGCACGTAACCGCGGCCAGATCGATACGGCGAGATAGCGTATATATATATATATATATATATACATATTATATTGCAATGTGTGCGTACTGTGTACATTATGCTGTGCCGTCCGAGGTGTCTGCCGCAAGTCTATATTGTGATATACGACAACGCGATTGTTTCCTGATAAAAAAAAAAAAAATGTTTCAATCGGGTTTATATATGTGTAAAAAAAAAAATAAAAGAAGACAGTCACAATTGTGCGATGATAATAATTATTATTATTGCGACTACATATTGTACCATACGTCGTATATGCCCCGTATGTATAATACACTGCCTATATTGTAGGTACTATATATATATTATAGTAGTAGCTGCGTACACCAATTGTCAAAATGAAAAATAATCGTTACATCATCGTTGTATCCGTGCAGCGCTTTGCGTATTTTATTTCTTCGGAGATCTGACTTCCCACAGAACACGTTAACGCTCTGTAATCATATTATAATTTGTATGCCATTGTTCTGAATTCATAAAAATACATATGAATCTTATAGCAATTTATTATGTTACCCTAAAATTGAACAAATTAACTTTTTAAAATTGGTTGTCTTATATTAATACATGGTTAATATACACATAGTACCTACATAATATAAGTAGTATGATTTAAATTTTGAGGATTGAAACGCTTCATTCTCATCCCAAGAATTACCATGAGGTAGCGACGGAGGTGGCTAATGGGATCATGGGCGCCCACGGGAAATTTATCAAGGAGGGGCATAATGAAATCAAACACCAAAAAATACATTAAAAAAGTTTATTCCTTGTAAACTACAAAATGTGTTAGAATTATATGCTATTTATTCGTTATTAAATAAAAACTGTAGTCTTCGTTATTATGATCAACAATCCCACACACTAAAGTAAAAATATCGATGAAATGTTTATAAGTCAAAATAAAAGTTAAAACCTTCAATATTCTATTTTAATTCCAGAAGGGGGGGGGGGCAAATGCCCCGTCTTGCCCCCCCCCTTCCGGGCGCCCATGAGTAGGATGAATATGAGGTATTTCAATTCCATAAATCATACTACTAATATAGATTATATACAGTGGCGTAGTTACTGCGGGGCAACAGAGAAAGTTACCTCGAAACGTAAAATAACAAATAAAATAATATTTGTTTTGTGTAATTGTAAATTTATTTTATTATTTTATTTTATTTTATTTAATTTGAAAACATAAATTTGGTCACGGCAGAGTTTTAATGACAAAGGTCAAAGAATCGAATTTATATTAGGTAGGGCGAAAAATATATTTTTCCTAGCGGGACTGACGAGGGTAGTTACGCTACTGATTATATATAATAATATTATGTATGGTAAGTATTACACTATATTCACCTTTTGAAAAAATCTCAATATTCAATATCTTCTGTAGTAAAAAAAAATCCAGTACTATATCTAAGTGTGATAGTGTTTCGTCCACCATGTGTTGTCTCCGTCTTAATAACTTACCAAAATATATATTTTAATAGTTTCAGTTTTATGTTGTTAGCTTAAATATTAGAGTGAATTGATCTATTATCGAACATATAAATCAGTGGTCTTTAACCTTTTTATGCAAAGAGCCACGTATTATTTTTTTTTAAATTTGCGGGCTCCATTCGTAGTAAAACATGTATTTAATACAAAAATTCATATTATAAAAAAAAAATAGAAAAGATATATGTGTTAACTATCAAATGTGATTACGGACCGTGGATTGAAGACCCCTAATATAGGTACAAGAACATTATTCGTGTTTTCTAGTTAGTTAGTTATTTCCAAAATTTTAATTTTTAACTATTAATATTTTATATATTCATAACTTGCTTAAAAGTTTAAATATTGTAAAAAATCAATGAGAGTACATGTATAATGTTCTTACAATTCCATTCAATAATATATCAAAGAACTCTAACATTTAAGTTAATAAAACAAAACTTTAATTACTGAATATAAGTTTAGGTATGTAAATATGTAATGCGTTAGTAATACAGATGAGGCAAATGACAACACAGTGGATACGAAGTTATTTTTAGTGAGCTTACTTTTTTCTTTAATTTTAATGTTTTTCCTAGTTTTAATTATTTATAAACTGAATGTTTACAAACCTTATTTATTTTTTTTTTTTTTAACTCTAAATATAGTGAACAATAAACAACCTATTTTATTTATTAGCAATATGCGTAGGCATCTGCTATTCCGTTCATCTAAACTTTAAAGGTAAATAAATAATAACAACCCCATGTGTTTATTATTATTCCTATTCAATAAAACAAAAAAAATAATTTTTTTCTATAATTATTCTGTTGTGTGGGATAAATTTAAGAAAATAAATGATTTTTTTTTTAAAATGTATAATATTAAATAAGTAGTAATACTTCAAAGTTCACATTGTATACGTATAAACAATTGTTTTTTTAAATCACAAAAGTTGACTAAGAAAAATAGCACAACCACTTAAATGAATCTCCTACAGACTACACAGTATATATAGTTACCTATATTTTGAACATAAAGGTAAAGGTATATACCTATAATTTTAATATGAAAGTATATATTATATTAAGTATATACAATAATTTAAAAAAAATAACTAAGCAGAATGACATGTTCCTAAACATTTGGGTTTCTCATATCATTATAGTCACAAAAACACGTCTATTCTCGATATGTGTTATTATTAACAAACGTAACTAATGTAACTATTACTATAATATGTATATACGCAGATTCTTTTTACATGACGCGAAGACGAATTTAACGGGAGGCGCGCGCAGCACTATCACGGACGTCGATCGACACGAAGCCATTGTGGTCTCCCGTCACTCTTCCCACTTTCCTCTCCTATTGCCCCCCTTCCGACCATACGACCCGCCCCGCACTCTGACGACGATCGTAGCAGTGGCGGACGACTTTCTCTCTACCATAGCAAAGCCCGCACGACCTGACGACGACTTGCCGTTACGCCGGCACTCTGCAGCATCACCATTCACCATATAAAAAAATATATATATTATATGGTATAAACGGCGAACGTGCTCTTTGATCCGCGTGTCAAAACAGAAAATACGCGTCCGATGGTGGACTGATAACGCGCGCGCTTCTTATTATAAAGTGCATCAGCGGCAGCTGCTGTTCTAACCGCTTTTTTTCTATCTTTTTTCGTTCCCCTTTTTTCCGCTTTCTCTCCTGTTTATATATAGGTACCTATGTATGTATGTATACATATATATATACATAAAAGATCCCGCGTGTCCTTTGCATTCAACAAACCAACCCTTTGCCGCCTGTCCGCCAACGACAAGGTCTTATCAGATCTGAGGGGGGCCCGCCGGCGGGCTGCTGCTGCTGCTTCATGTATATACGACCGACGAGGGACGTTTTGTGTTGTATACTCCCTCGCATAGATTCACCCGCAGTACCACAAACCTACGAGCCTTATATATACACGAATAGTAAGAAAAGCCAACTTTGGGAGACTTTGTGACATAGTTTTATCACATTATTTTACGGTATATGCAAATATGCTTATAGTTATATATGCTATATATAAATAACATAATATGATATGTATATATAAATGGATACCTGGACATATTATCTCAAAATAAAAATATTTATTAATAAGTCAAGTCACTAAAGATTGGAAAAATGCATACTCTCGAATCCTACAATACAATGACGTAGGAATTGAAAAGTGCTTTGGTATTTTGATACAGTTGATTCAATCGCGCAATCACGAACCATAGTTATGGTATAAATAGAAGATAATTATTAATAAGAAATATATGAATATTATTCACAGTTATTATGACTATATTTCAAATTATTTGAAAATTCGCATATTATTCAATCGATATAAATTAGAATAATATATTTTTTAGTTTCTATAGATAAACGCGTACTTTATATTTATCATCGTATACTATGTTTTATTTTAATCTGTGCTTTTTTTTAACTATATATAAAAAAAAAACATTTATAATTTTGGTACATTATAGTGAATATATTAAATAAGTATAAGTAGTAAATATTACAGTTACTTAAATAATTAATTGCGTGTTATGGTAATTAGTAAATAGAAAATATATAAGTTGAAAATTTTGGCACGTAATTCGTTTTTGTGTAATTTAATAATTATTTTCAAGAACACTTGAATGTATAAACTTATTTTTATTTTTTAAGATTAAGTTAATAGAGTTTCTCATAAAGCTATAACTTATAACTCATGGGTCATAAATTCATAACACATAAGTAATATAATATATATTATTATCAAAAGATATATAGTTATTATACATGTATAGTACATAAAAGAGACATAGTATAATTAAGTCAGTAAAGATATAAAAATAAGTTGTAAAATTACTTTTTAATTTTCACTTTGGATTTACTACAATATTATTTTTGCGTTTGATTTTTTTTTTATTTATAATCATAAAAAACATACAATTTGAAAAATCTATTCTACATAATATCATATAATAATAATTATATTACGCTCATCGTTGTAATTTTTCAATTTTATTATAAACATCATAGTAGTTTTAAATTTACAACAAACAATGAAAAAAAAATAGCAGCTATTAGGTATGCGTCAACTGTTAATGCAATGTAATACGTATTTTGGTCTCGATATTTTTCGTTTTAATTCTTCATATTTTACAGTTCTATACATAGATAATTTCATATAAAATGTTTTAATAAATCGGTAATTTTGAAGAACTATTTTCTCAAAAACAAAAAAAACATTTGAATAAAGTAAACGTGTATTTCTACTAACAATATAATTAATAGCTATTGGTGATATTATGTCTAAGACACAAATGTCGTATACCAGGTACTATAGTAGTATATAATATGTATATATATATATATATATATATATATATATATATACAAATATATTCATTTATAATTATGTATTAGTATGACCTATATGTATGTGCTAATTAATGCTAATTGCAAACCGCAATATTAATATAGTATTTATATATCTGTACGATACTTTGTGTGTATTTTATATATTAATATTTAATATTATACGAATAACAATTATCTACATATAATATGTTATAGAAAAAAAGGATGAAGGATTAAGGACTATGATTTAACTTATATATTTGATATGTGTATTTGTAAATTTAATGTGCTTGCTTTATACCTCACATAATATATCTCCAATAATCCAGATATATTATTAAAATCTCGGGCCAATACAAATTTGTTAGTATTTATGCGTATAGATACCTATAATGTGATGCAAAAGTAAAACGTATAAATATTTATAGGAAGTGCCTACTGTAATATATGCCAAGTAAAGGCGTTTGCGACACGACTATATTGGTGTCGAGAATTGACATTTGTATATTGTATGGTAAATTACATAACAACTCCTGGGAAAAAAAAACAACTATATATACATTATTGGTCAGACGCCGTCTTCACGTTTTAGCCGCCGGGGAGTCGACCCTGGCTCGCGAACTCGACCACTTATTATACATATATATAGACTGAAGTATTATAAATACGCTATATAGAATTATTTTACCCAAGATGTTGCCAATCGATATCGGAACTCTGAAATGCACTTTTAATTACAGGATATGTCCATTGTAGGGTATTGACGTAAATCTGAAATCGTATGTAGGGAAAAAATTCCAAACCATAGGTCATCGTTCATTATAGGTTTATATATTATATAAACACGCCTATATACTTAAACATATACATACAGAGAGAGGTTCCCGGTATGTTCTACTGCACCTACAAGGACGATAATAATATAATTGTAAATTAACGTTTCTGCTATTTTTTTCCAATAAATACTGGATGCATGGGCATTATAATGATGTTAACATTCGAAACTATACACATTATGTATTAATATAAACATTTAATAAAATAATCGATAAAAAAATAATCGAAATAACTTTATAATAATTCTCAACTGAATCTTAAAAAAAAGTAATAAAATAAATTTACACATTTTGTCGTAAAGACTTGTTTTCATGTTCTATTAATCGAAGTCAATTAGATTGCTTTAAATCCAAAAAACGTGTAAATATAAATAATTTATTTGCGTATTTGTATAATATGCTTATTAAAATAATTATTCCCAAAAAGTAGTTAAATTCACACATGCGTTCTACTAAATAGAATATATTATTAATTTTTTTTTTAATATAACTGTTTGATAATACGAATTGAAAATGCCAAGCTCAGTATACTAAATCTGATACCACCTCATCGCATATTTTATAATATATATATTATGCAACGCGTAGTATAATATTATAATATATAGGTACCCTCAAAAATGGTTTCATATTTATTTAAACAGGTAAACCAGATTACAATATGAACCATTTTAGCTAACCAATTTCAGGAGACTCTTACAAATAAAATATGACACACTTGCGGAATATGATACCTGATAAATTTCTCTTGTGTGTTTAGCATATTCTCCCGTCATTCGATTCATCAGAATAAAAGATTATTTATCTGCATTACACATAGTATCGAAAATAATTTATCAACATTTCCTATAGTTGCTATAGTAAATTACTAGTAAGTACAAGAAAATTATATGGTTTTTTAATATTATTGAGTATTATCCATATTATAGGTACAATGATTTATTAATAATATTATTCTGTCTTCATCTAGTCGTCCGTCATAATATCAACATTAAAGGCGCACATTTCACTTAGGCATATATAGCTATAGTTTGATAGAATTCATTGAAATATTCTAATGAGATACCGACGTTTCGAATGATCTACACGATGAGTATAAATAGGTTTAATTCGTTTATCATCGTTTGTGAATTAATTATAAAATTATAAATTAAAACATAATGCATAAAATGTAATTAATAGAGATACTGCATATCTAGTATATTATTATTTATTATAATAATTATGTTACGATTACATTTATTATGTATTTTAATATTCGACATTGATATCATACTTAGATTTAGCTATTGTGCAATTAATATTATGTATAGTTGACGTTTTCGTCTATTGTAAAAATAATAACCAACGTGCTACATGATAATTATTTTTAAAATGTAATTAAATAATAATATGTATTTAAACTCTGATTAGACATAAAAAAAACCTACAAAACGTAATAATTATAACACATTAAAAATAAAAAAAATAAAACATCAACGCATATAATAATATTATACATGTATATTATATTGTATAAATATATATTATGTTTACCTAGAGGTGCTATTATACTATGTATTAACGGTAATTATTTTTACAGCTTGTTTTTTTTCAACACAGTTTTCAAACAACGTACTTACTATTTACTATACTATTATAGACTCTACAATATTGTGTGTATGTTTTTATTTCTATGTAGTCGATTCACTTGAGTTGGATGTACAATTATTATTATCCTTATATGATCATTTTATGTATATTGTTAATATATACAAATACGCGTGGCGCTCGATTACACGTATACACACAATATTATAATAGTATGTACCTATAATATTTTAGATCGATCAAAACGGACGGTGATCGTGTTATTATTGCTATAGCGTAGTAAGTTTTCGAATTGTTAAATATAATATAACACTCTGAACACAACGCATTAATATATTTAATATATATTTACAGTTCACCTATAGGTATAATATTCGTTTTTATGTACTTATTACCGTTTGGTTTTTTCATCTTTTTCTATATAGATACCTGTCTATATACGAATCTCATTATAGAAAACAAACGTTTTATTGTGCAGTCGCAAAGCCGTTCGGTATAACGCTGCAGGTGCGCAAATTCGATTGTCTTCTTTGCTCCCGTACACCTATGTAAAAAAATATATTATACAATATATATATATATAACATGGCTACGCATATACCTCTACTACGGCGTATATATAATTCTGTAGAGCCGTTTGACAAATTTACGGCACGTAAATTACGCCCGATAAAAACAGCGGCGGCGTCGTAGTCGTCGGTGACTTTTTTTTCTTTTCGTTTCCACACCGCTTATCGTTTTATGCGTCTGGCAGCCGCGGGTGCCGGGTTTTTGAAATTGACTGCTGGAAACCGTGTAGAAAACGCATTTCGCCGAATCGTCGTCGGCGGCGGTAGGTATAGGTGTAGGTGGTATTGGTATACATAATAAAACGTCGGCGCTACTCGCGCGGCACGTGGTGGTAGAGTGGGGAGGGTGTGCGATGAGGTTTGGCGTGATCGGAATAAGCCGTTTGCCGTCTATTGTTTTACCCGTGAAAATTAGCTAGCGCTTGCACGAGGGGTAGTTGCGAGTTGAAAAAAACGGAAAAAAAAATAAAATAAAATAACAACAAACAAACTCGAAAATCGTATACGCGTGTACACAAACTACCCGTTTTATATTATATATTTAGCGCGCGCCGGCGTCTCGCTCGCTATTATTCAGGTACACGATATATATTAGTTCCGAGAAGGTTGTATTAATGTATAGGGAAGGTTTCGCCCACGTCTGAAAGGATAACAATAATATAATGATAATACGATATTCCCTCGACGACTACGACCCGATAGCCGTAGTAGGTACATGTATAATATTATATATATAATAATAATAATAATAATATAATATAATACCGTCTGCGGCGGCGGCAGTGTCCCGGCGGAATGGAAACACGGGTGCAGTGCCGGCGCGCAGGTATATTATATGTCCCTCGGTCCGGCCGGGCCCACGTCGGGTTCTTCGGCGCACAGGCGCCACCGTCAACAATGACCACTGTCACATATTTTCTCTTACCCCCGTCGTAGTCGTCGTCGTCGTCGTCGATATAATATAAAAGGTTAATAATAATAATAAATGTACTGCCGTCGCCGAGGGGGAAAGAAAAAAATAAAACTCCGAATAATAATAATATAGACACGGCGGCGGACGGAATCCGGCTCGGTGGAGGGGACGCGGGGGCCCCCATTGTCGTAGTTACACACACGTCGAATGTCGAAGCGATGAACCATTGTTCGGTGCGTAGGCCGAGTAGCCGACACGGACCGACATGCGATCCCGCCGCCGCCACTGCTGTACATGTCACACGCCGCTTCAGTGGCGGCGTAGTTTATTATTATCGTTATATATATATATATGCATACTATATAGTGCAGTTTTTATGTTCCTTCTTCTCCTACAACCTTCTGCTTACAGGACCTGCAACCTTTGGTATATTATATATAAATACTGCCACAGGACTGCTGACCCGCATTGATTTGTTGCTTTTAAATGAGATCTCGTTTTACGAAACAGATAATAGGAGCGAAAAAAATATATACATAATAGAGGTAGCTACTGCACTACGCGGGATACGCTGAGCTGAGACCAAATCTACCCGTCCGCCTAACCAATATAATGCTATATATATATATATATACCTGTAACTAACTTTTTTTGTGCCATCCGTTTCAACAATATTAATCGCCTGAAAACCAACAGCGTATATATACGACTGGCTTAGTAGCTTCTACATAATAATATTATATATCTTATACGAAGAGTAACAGTTTTTGTTAATCATTCCCGCGTTGACCGTCGTTAAAGTTTGTATGTAAAAAAAATGAGATTTTTATACATACACTTCCTAGCGTATTAATAAGTACGTCATCATTAATTGCACTCGCTAATTACCTACATGTTTGTTTTATTAAAAATAGACGATTTTTCATCTTAATGAACCGGTATTTGGATCATGGCATATAACATGTTTATTAATATTCATTTGCTAAAACACCAAAAAAGGATTTTAATAATGTGAGAACCCACTAACTATGTAATATACATCAAACGTGTGACCGTAAATAAATTAACGAAACACATACCTGTATATATATAGGTAAGTATTGAAAAAAATAAACAAATAATTCAATCTACTTTTAATTGAATCCAACATGAACATTTAAACGGGAAAAGCTAGTCACCAAATAAAAGTATGTTATGTTATATTATAAAATCATCTATAATAATGATATTAAAACTATTTTTTTTTTTTTTAATTAATAAATACTAATATATTTTATTGCTCTGGTTTTAATATTTTAAAATTAAATAAGGCAATAAAATAACTGTAGTTATGCAGAGGTAGAGAATGGTACTAATAAAAATATAAATAGTAATAGAATGTGTCATTCAGTAATTGTATATCTCCATTTATATACTACATTATACTATATTGCAGACTATTTATGCATTTTTTTTTCATATTTTCTGTATTAAAAATACATTTATATCACTTGTACTATTATTCATTACTTTATTGTTAATTCCTTACAAACTTATCTACATTATATTGATGTGGGTATCACCGTCTATATTAAAATACTACAGTATTATTGTATATTCTAAAAAATATGAAATAGATTATTTTAAACATAAACATGTTAAATATCATAATCGTTTGTTAAATAATAAGTCTTATGTACTATATTTAAATTTACATATCATCTCTTTACTATGAATAATAAAATTTAACTTTTTTTTTAACTCTATACAACTTAGATGCTTAGCTACAGTAGATCTACAAAAGATATAACGAGCATTTTAAATCAATATAATAATACACTCATAAAAATATAATGTATTGTTTGTTTGGTTTAAAAGAAATATTTTAACCTATTTTGTATCTACGGAAAAATAGCAATATTTTACCAGTTTAGAAGATAATATAATACATAGGTTGATGACCCTATATATATTTTTATATCTATGCAAGTAAGTATAATACTATAAGAGCCAAGAAGTATGTTTATATGACAATGCACATATTATTATTGTAACCACGGTATATTATATTATATTATTATTATAATAACAGTGATTATAACTATATAACCTTAAAAATATATAAATGTATTAGTATTATTATAGTTCGTCGACGGATGCCTTAATAATAAGTTAGCAATATAGATGTTAGTGACGTTTACAAGCAATCGCAGCTCTTAGCAATTTAATGTAAAATGAAATAAATACTGATTTCTACAGGATAGAAAAAATATTAGTTTTAAATATAAATAACAATTATGTAGTTATAGAATTTTAATTTATTTTTTTACTTTATTAATGTGCATGTCATTATTTATTTTATAAATCTATGATATTGATTAATATGAAATTAATATTATAAGTATACCTATCTAGACAAAACCTACAAATATAAATGGTGAGTATTTCATCAGATAAAAAAGAAAAAACCTGTGGAACATTATATCTTTTTGTATTATATAACTAATCAAACGAGGTAGTAATAAATAATCATTGTAATAAAGAACGCAATAATATTGTAAGTAGAAGAGTTATAAAAAATCTATTTATTTTTGGGGCTTGGTAAATTGAGTCCGAAATACCGTTTTTGTGGTAAACTGAGTCCCAGGTCTGAAAAAGGTATATGTAAACTGAGTTCCCGATTTGAAACTGAGTCCCTGGTTATAATAGATTTAGTTTCCAAAAAAGGACTATCTGTTATATTAACATAACAAATTACTGACGTGGTTAAAAACGTGCTTTTTTGTTTTTAATATCTAATATAATTCACAACGTTATACATAAAAACAATATCACAATTAATCCTTACACATATATATAAAGCCTACTATTACTATTTAACACTTGATAGAATTAAGTAAAATACATTTTTTTTCTTCTTGAACAATGTATGTTGATTTCAGAATTTCATTTTGAGAAAGAAAAAACTACACACGGGCGAAGCTAGGTAATTCAGATAGTTAATTTTTTTTTCTATTACTATTTATTATTATTATGTATATGGTAAAAACTTATTTGATATGCTCTTAACGAATTCAAATCTTGAAATATTTTTATTTTCATATTTCAACATTTCTTGTCTCACAGTACTCATTAAATATAGAAACTTTTTATTTTTAATTAGGTACATCGTCGTTATTTATATATTATATTTTCGAAAAATATTGATACTCGGGACTCAATTTATCTAGCCCCAATATCCACCCAATTATTTGGAACTCAGTTTTTCACTCCCGTTTATTTTTAAAATTTGTACTAAATTTTTAATAGTTTAATAAACAATAAAATTAAAAAAATTATGAATTCTATACTATAACTCTAAAACTTAGGAACTATAGCTACCAGCACTGTATTTTGGTCTATGGCGCAAGCATAATTTCCTGAACGACACATTATAATAATATAATACATAGTATATTATATTATAGATACAGAGTGATTTTCACCAAGCATGATCGCCCTAAGTTTTTTAATTTAATAATGAATTTATTAAAATTTTAATAGAAAAATAATACAGAAAAAATATTTCATATTTAATAAGTATAAGTTGCAGTACCGGATTTAGGGGGGGGCGAGTCGAGACCCATGCTTCAGGCGCTAATCATAAAGGGACGCAAATTTCAAATTTTAAACTCATCATTTTTATTACATTTTTATTATTTTTTTAATAATATTATGTTGTGCCCCGGGTTACATAATTTGTAGATCCGGTACTGATAAGTTGGTATCTCCACTTCTTAAGAAGTACAAAAAATCTCAAAAACGTTAAAATATGATCTTGAAGTATAATATATAAAAATTCCAAATATAAGATTTTAATTAACTGAATAATTTAAAGAAAAAGCGGGTGATTATGCTTGGTGAATTACTGTTCCGTATATATATATATATATATATATGTATACATTACACCCGTAAGACGTAAGCTGCTCAATAAATGGCTGGCTGTTTAAAGGGTTGTAATAACACCCTTTCAGACTTGAAAATTCAACAAAAAGTTTTCCAGGATTCACGTTGTATAATATATATATATAAGTGTAACATAATACTTGTATATTACAGAAAAAGCTAACACTGGCAACGACGAAGATGGTGATAAACGAGGGGCAGCCACTATATAAAGAACAGCTGACATCATCGTCTGCTTCAGAAATCTATCTGAAAGACGCTGTAGCGGACACACTCTTTTATAATGTGATTATATAGTCGTAGAATATAAAATTAATTTGCAAGTGAGGAGTGTACATTATGCGTGCGCATAGGAGTGGCTTCAGATGTAAATAAAATAAGGGGAAACTGTAGATAAGACGCCTCGTTAAATAAGTATTCAAGATGAGAAAAAAGCTCAGGAGAGGGTATAATAACGCTACAGCGATAGGTATTAAAAGTATTTACTATTTAGGATGTGCCACATAGCAAGAAAAGATGGTCAAAAAGATTGTATCAAACTATCAAAGGGTATAAATGCATGTACCTATATAAAATATATACTTTCAACGGTCGTGTAAGAAAGACCCAAAGAATATAATTATATACACATATATGTTATATATAGTGTGAGATTAATCAGACGGCATATCGCTGCTGCAAGTGTGTGCTAAAAAAATTAATTAAACTCTAGTGCTTATAAATATTTCTTCACCTGAGTCTTGAACAAAAAATGTTATACTATATTATATAATATATATATATGTGTGTATATTATAGCAAGTACCTACATAGATTTCAGACTTCGATAGCAATATATATTTATACATTTACTGCTGCAGTACGCGCTCTTTACTCCAAAATAAAGAGTTGCACTGTATATACGAACTGAACAACCCATACTCTTTGTATACTTTATGATTATTATATGGTTCTTTTGCGTGTTTCATATTTTCTCTAACATTTTTGCTTAACACGATTCGGTGCGTTATACTCACGTTGCTTGCATATATATAATACTAGTTAATCAAGCCCACATTCAAGCTATTTTAATTTTAATAATAAATTAAAAATTCTGTAATGAGTTTGATTCATAATAACATTAATAACTGTCTATCGTTAACTATCAATATCTATATATATTTTTTAATGTAATAACATATATTATTTATTATTATATACACTAAAATAATAAATTATATACTATATATATATAGTCTTATACTCTTATATGGTTACTGCTGCAATAAATGCATAGTTTATATTATATACTTATATAATACTGCGGTAACACGTTTCACGATCGCTATCATAATTACTATTTAAATTGTATATTTTTATGCATTGTTTTATGTTCCACCGTTTATATAGATATATGATGCCGTAAGTATTTTTAGGTGACGACGAGTGAAGACAATAATATGATAATTCTATTCTATTCCACTTCCCGGACGAAAACCACACGCGCACATCACGCTGTATTATATTGTCGTAGATTTTATATTTGTACTTACTATACTTACATATAATAATATATAAATTGTTTAAAATCTCGAGCTACAATGTACCTAATATAGATACGTATAATACATATGGATATATCAGTTATACATGACGTGTCTATAATGTTATATAGATTAGACAATGCGCAGCTCATATAGCTGATTGTTATTATTCATATTGTGTCGCAAGTGTCATATATCCACGTGAGTTCCTAGGACGCGTGTGTTAAAAGGTAAAAGCCTCAAGCACAAATGAATAATATTGTTCAATAATAACGAATAACGATATAATACCAATAATACATAAGATATCTAACCTTATATAAAAACATGATATTATGACGTGTTAAATGTATTTTAGTTGTACATTTCAATATACCGTATAGTGATTTCACAATATATATTTTGTCGTTGTATTTATCATACGGAGTGATATTTTGTTTAACAGTAAACACTTATATGTATATTATTATTATTATCTTAGGATAACTTGTTTTTAGAAAATTTAAACTATAAGTACATGAAATTAAATGGCATTTTGTTCTGCTCGTTGAAAAGTTTAATTTATACCTAATATACCTATATATAGGTATAAGAACATTATTTTCTCCGAGATAACAAAATAGTGTTCACTAATTCACTACTAAATGATGCACACTGTATATGTAAGAATGTATAATATTGTATTAATATGCTATATTGTTGTATGTTATTTACATAATCGCATTGTGAATTGTGACATTTTATATATTATTTTTAAACTTTGCTAAGTATACTTCAGTTGAAAACAAAATAATAATATTACAATATAATAAAACAACAATAAAAGAAGGGAGCACTGAAACCTATGACCCGCGGTGGTTTTATTTTAATTTTATTTTTGTATCTTCTTATTTCAACAAAAAATTAAAACATAATTACCCGAAAACAACCGCGTGAATTGCCGGAAATACAAAAATTGGACGAGGGGACGCGTCCACGAGCTTTTTTTAAAAAAAAATATTATTATCCATGTCAACACTATTATATTATTATTATTATCTGACTACCGTATTTAAAAGGGGAAATAACAAAAAATCATGTTTACCTAGGTTTTTAAAACTATTATTTCCGTTTCGAGATATTATTTATTTGTCATTATTCGATGAGCGTTTATCGATACATAAAGTTACGACTATATTTTCTTTTTGCTTCTTTTATATCGATATTTTTATATTTTCTACAATATTTATACAGTTTTTATAAAAATATTGTTACGATCATGTCTTCATCTTCTTTTTCTGACGATCCAAACACTGTTGTCTGCATCGATGAGTTCGTGGTACTTGTATCTCCGGAATCTGGACTGCCACAGCTACCGAATTACAACAATATCTCTTGTGAGATCGAAATGCACCAGAATTCTGATAATTTCATGGTTGATCCCATTGTAAATATTACGTATTCGGAAGTAGGTCTGGTGCCACTAACGAACGGTGATAATATGGATTGTTCAATTGTTGAAATGCACCAAGCCCCCAATAATTGCTCAGACAAATCTATCGTAAATATTGAGTTCTTGGAAACAAGACTGGCGTTGCTAAGGAATGGCGATAACATTGATTATTCAATTGTTAAAATAAATCGATACCCTACAGAAAATTGTACGAACAAACCTTTCGTAAAAATTGCGATCTCAGAAACAGATCTGGCGCCGCTAATGAATTACGATAACATGGCTGATACAATTATTGAAATGCATCAAGACCTTGATAATTTCACGGATAAACCATTCTTCAAAAGTTCGTCGACGAGGGCCGGGTCACCGTCGCTATCGAAAAACGAGAATATATGCTCGTTTGTCGTATTGTGTCCACCTGATGGTGGTTTCTGGCAAAAACTGGCATACATGCTTGGATTTATATCTTTGTTAATCTTCGATGGTGTTTACTCATCATTCTATCTTCTCGATAGTCGTGTTGGCATGACGACTGAATACTTGCCACCCGGAACACGGATCCTCGAAAACCTAGGCACGGTGTACCTATTTTGCTACTTAACCGGTAATTGATTTCTTATTACAACACAATAATTGATTACAAATATTAAATGTAGCATTAGCAGATCGGTTTTACATTTTTTTTTTTTTAAATTCAAATCACTTCTAACAATTGTAAAATCAAGCAGTAGTATAAATTGTATTTATGTATGGCAGTGTAATATGTACCTATATTATATTCTACGTATACTAGAAGTTGTAGTTTAAGATGCAAAATTGCAATCAAAGACAATTGTATAAAAAGATATTGTTATGATCTTTGTGACATGAAAACATAATGAAAAAATGTAGATAACCTCGGATATTCGTTAATTGAGACTTTTTTTAAAAAGCTTAAAAGCACCGATCCACGTCTTGAACTTAGGTATACCTTCTGTAATATATGTTGAAACATTAAGTATAAGTACGTGTGCTTTATTGTGTACATTATAATATTATATTATATAACTTAATTCAAAAGTTATAGATACCTATGCTCATATATAAAAGTGTATATTCCAAATAGTGTATTATGTGTAGAACATCTTAAATCATGTATATATATATATATACGAGTATATACATAGTAGGTAGACCAAGAATTAAAATATAATGTAATATATTGTATAATGTCGTTTATTATAAATTTTGAATTTTAACTTGCTAGATAAATTTGAAATAATATTACGTATTTTTTCCTGCTTTTAAAGTTATTATAAAATGACTCATGATGCGTATAATATATATTATCAGTTGCAAAAGGGTACGTTTTCAAAAAAAAAAGCTTTTTATGGGATCGCATAAAAAAATATAGACACCAACTACCCCTGTGCATATATACTGTTGAGATTTCTTATATAGCCTAATCATATTTTCGTTTAACCAGTTTTTCTACATAATATATAATAATATACCTACATATTAATATATTATACATAATCACGTGTCTTATCTATTATTTCCTTCCCCCTACTAAGCAATGGCAGATAATAGCTAGTATACTGTAGTCGACAGAAAAACTCTACAGTGTGTTTATGTGTATCATAAATCATAATTCAATTTTTTTTTGTTCTTTGATATTCAATTTTCTCGACCCGATGTACATAATATATTTAAATACACAGTGTTTAACTTTAAAACTGAATAATATAACAACGTATAAAAAATTTGGATATTTTATTTATTAACATAAACACAATTTTATTCTCAGATCATATATATCCTTTGATTGTTTAAACACACAGAAATAGTTTTTTAAAACATTAATAGAGCATCACTAATAAATAACTATATAAACGTCTTTTAAATATTTTGAAACCTTGATAATTATGTAGTATACCGTTATTTACATGTCTTTACTTATAATGCGACTATCCACTATAACGATGGCGATTTTCGTCTTCATTTTCCATAACTAAACTTGATACGCATTCGTTCAATGTCTACAAACTCGATAACAATAAGTATACATATAAATAAAGTATAAGTAACATTAACACAAGACATATTTTAATATACATAAAAACATATAATCATATAATATTTATATATATATATATATGTATATGTATTTAATGATAAATACTTTTTAGCTCACAGGTATACTATTATATATATTTAAACATATATATTTTATTGTGACTATACAGATAGCATAATACACTATAATATTTTGTTTACAGAACGGTTTTCGTGTGCGTACATCAACCGGTATGGTTTTAGATACTGTCTATTTATTGGCGGTATATTATCCATCACATGGCTTACATTGTTATATTTTACTGAAAATGTATTTGTTCACGAATATTTATTTTTGGCAATCATTGGAGGAGGTAAGTGCAGAAAACACAGCAGGTTTATAAACGTATCATCATTTATATACGTAGACAGTAAATTATACAAATTCGATAATTTATAATTTTACATACGTTATATATGATAAGTTTTTTGAATTGTTCTCATTCAGTGTATGCGTTGTACGTTAATTTATTATGTTTTAACTATAAAATGTCCATCAATAATGGAATAATTTTATTAATTGAAAAATCAAGCAAAAGAAAATGATAATTGTTTAGTCCAAAAAAATTTTTTATTCTTTACTTTGTCTACAAAAATACCAAATAGAGCATAATATAAAAAGTTTCGTATATAATAAATTATATAATGGTGTATACATAATACGAATAGACTACGTGACAAATATTTTATTATATACAACATAATAAATATTATATGCACGTATAGGTATTGGAATGGGCATGATCAAAACGTCGTTCTTCGTTTTGTTGTCCACTTTAATCGTCGTTTATCGTCATACGGAGCATTTATGTCTACAACTGGGAAGTTTCACTGGTAAGATGCTAATATCGGCGGTGACCGAATACCAATCACTATATTCAAATTTAATAATGGTACCACATATTTATTTAGGTCAGTAAACAAATACAACACATTTATAAATATAATATAATAGTGTATATAGTAATTAGTTAAACATATTGTTTCATTGGGTATAATATCATTATACCTAAATTAATGTTTACAATATTATATAAAATGTATATATTTTTTAATGTAGTTTTGGTACTCTTATTCTGGTTGTTTGTCACCACACCAATGCCAATAAAACTTGAAGCTACTGATGGATACCTTATCAATCCGAGAAATCCTCCTAAATCAAAAATCATGTCAGTGGTCTGGGACGTTAAACATTTTTTCAAAAAGCATCAAGCTCCGACTATTGAGTACATAATCGAAAACCGGCAGTGAGACATTTTTTAATCTTTTTTTTTTAAAAAAAAATCTATATCAGCATAATAAAATATATTTTCCGGTATCGCTCATGAAGCATAATATCATGTATCATAATAAAATTAAAAAATTTCCTAAATATATGCAAAACATAGAATTTTATAGAATGCTATATTATTAATTATTTAAAATCCTATCAAAAAAATATCCGTAAAGAACTGGTAATATTTTATATTCATATCCACCCCGAAAATACTGAAAACAAAATATTTATTTGCAGTTAAACATTTTTTTTTGTATATTTTACCTATATAGTCTATACACAAAATGGACACTGATCACCCTATATAATATGTTTATAGCGTGGTACTTTATCAAAACACCATTTAAACATCATAATATACAATAATACATATAGTACCTTTTAAAGTATTACACTATGTGTGTTATATGTTTTAATATTATTTAACATTATTTTTAAGAAACAGTTGCATAGGTTGATATAATACTACGCTATGGTGCATAATATATAATTTATCTAAATTGTATAATAATAGATGCTTTTGTCAATATTATAATATACATAGGGATACTTACTCATAATATATTGTACATAGTTCGTAATATGATAGGCATTTGTGAAATTACAAGTTAAATATTTATTATAAATGCCTTAATATTGTATATTAATTTGATTATTGCAGATTCTGGGTGGGACGATTTCTGGCAAACATACCGATAAGTTCCTATTTGCATCCAACGAAATCCGCCATAAACAGTCTAAATTGGTTGTATAATGAATATAAGAACTGGATATTGGGCGTCCAAAATGTCGATAATATGTCGTTTATTGTTTAATAACAGTTTTGAAGGATTTATATCTTTCTAAAATGTTACATCAGCTTCGTTTCTAATGTTCTATTACAATAATGACTTTACAACACATCTAAATTAAAATATTAAAATATTTTTAAATCATTATTATTGTACCTATACACCTACTAGCATATTAATTAATATATTGTATGATTTATATTATGTATATGCGTGTATTTAAATTCATATTTTAGACTCACAGTGAGTCACTATAACGCGTATTTGTGCAGCGGCTGACATAAAAAAAGAAAGAGTACATGGTGTAGTTGCAAATTCCCGATAGCCTCTAGTCGAGTCTTGACGACGATGTTCCACATGCCAATTTGGATAAACAAACAATTTATCTTGACGGCAATAAGCGAAGCATTGATCCACGTTGCTTGTTTTGTTCTGTTCATGTCCATTAAAGGTATGTTAATATTTGATTACTGTTGCAGCAAATCGTCTTGAAATATCAACGACACTATACCACCTAGCTATCATATTATACATTATACAAGTGTATTCGAGTTAATTGTAATTTTATTCGGGTATTATTATTATATTATTCGTTGAAAATACGTTTTCCAAAATCGTATATATATATATATATATGTATAATGGTTTTATAAATCCTTTTTATGGATACAATTTGTTTAAATTTAAATGCTAAGCCTAAATATTATATTTAAAATTTGGAATACCACACTATATTTTTTGTAACCATATATGTGTATTATGCAAAATACACGAAATGTATTCAAAACATTAGCAAAACTTAATTTTATAGCTATAGAAGTATACTTCGACACGTAATTTATATTATAAGTCTGCTCAACTGAAAATTAATACGCTATTATATAATATTTTAATAAAACGCACATAACGAACCAACATCAAACTTAAAAACAAAAAATATATTATGTATCTGTGTTTATTTTTAGTCGCGGTTCATAATTTATATATGTAGAAATATAACGATGATTCACACACTGTTCGTTTATTAAGTTGGGATAATATTAACTAAACTATAATTATTATTTTGGTTGTGTTATTACAATTTCATAACGCATATTTATAATAAAAACTAATCGTTTTTGACTAAATAATATTATTATATTCAGTTTTCCCATCTAAAACAAAAATATTACTTATAAATAGTTGTGTATATAATATATATGCTAAATTTCAATTAAGACAATTTTTTTAACTAGGGCTCGAAATTTAATTATTTAAAAAATATTAATAAATGACTTTTAAACCTGATAAAGTATATTTTACAAAAAAAGTTAAAAATTGTTCATCAATTTAAATATATATTAGATATAAATATTAAAATGCTTATGAAATTTAAAACAATATGTATCATAATATAAATAAACGATATGCGTTTTACCGAAACCATACATTAGGTAATGTGATGATTAGTTATCTATAATTGTAAATATACAACTTACCTATAACATGATATTATTGTAGATTCAGTGGGTCAGAAGACATCAACAGAAGCAGTGATTACCCTTATCGCGGATTACTGTAGTTTATTCGCCGGTCGGGGGTTGATTATTTGTTGCACGAAAAGTCGTTAAAAGCTTTACCTCAGTATTCTATTGGCCTGCTAGTATTAATGACTAATGGACTATCATTGATCATGTGTGCCGTACACGTCAATTATTTTGCAAAAATGTTTTCGTATTTTGGATTATTTGGCTACATCTTTAGTAAACTTTAAAATTTAACAAATAATTTTAATGACTGAAATAAAAACGTTTATATATTTTCAAAAGGTTTTATGTGAACCTAATCTTCCCTGATTTTTTTTTTATGGAGATTTTAATTGATATTATATATGATATAAATTAATAAATCTATACCTATAATATATATAGACTAAAATTATAACAATCTACAAGACTCTCCCTCTTCGCCCAAAAATACAAATAGTGATCGATAGCAGTATCAAACTACTTTGTACTTATCAATATTTTACCAATAAAATTATACTAAAATAAGTTAAAATATTAAATCATAAAAAAAACTAATTATATGGTTTAACTCGCAGTTATCTACTAGATAACCGTGGTTTTAGTATATTAAATGAATTATCTTTCATGTACATATTGTGAGAATCAGTATCTGCCTCTCATATTACACATAGGCCATGTGTAACGAATGTATCATCATTATCTCACTATCGATTGACGATTGCCGTTAAAAACACCAGACAGACCGGCCGCCGATATGATAATAATATTTAGTCGTCGTCCGGTCGCCTCTAAACAACGATAAAGCATAACGAAAAATCTCGTATTTTACATTTATAATAAAATAGACAATAGTCACGTTTGATTTTGTTTATTTTTTCAATTCCCGGTCATCGTACAATATTATAAAATATTATGTTTTACATAAAACCTATAGTCCACTTTATATATTTATAATATATTATTGATATCCATACTCGTGGCTTATATTTAATTATATATTTGTGTACATCATTCTACAGACATAATTTTCCGTTTGGGTAAGTACATATTGTTATGATATTATATAATATACCTACATCTATAAATATATATTATAAAAGTCAACTTAAATTCATGATCTATTATCTAAAACGATTTGCGTATACCTATATATTGACAATATACATGATATATATAAAAAAAAATTCTTTAAGATATTTTTTAATACTCCAGGATATTACAAATCTATTCAAAACCCAGTACTGGTTTCTGTTTTCCCAGTAAGAAAATGTAATAACATATTAAAATAAATATCATTGGTCCGATCTGTATCTTCGTTTTCCGGGATCCTGATCGGAGATGAACGAGTTTTTTTTTAAATATGAATGAAGTTTTTATGAATATTTGTTGATTGTATAATATTTATGATATAATATATGGTTATATATAATAATAGGCATATTATGAGCTAAGGTATGTTTTAAATAACTTGTATAATAATAACTACTTAGTTGTCGTTAGAATATATAATAATGAAAAAATATTAGATCTATATATATATATTATCTAATAAACATTCAAATACCAAAGACCCAAAATATGTAACCAAGGTGAATTTAAGTTCAGCTGTTTAGGCATGATACCAATAATATGTTTCTTTTTATGGGAATTTAATTTTGTTATAAAGTATTATATGGCTAATATACACTTGTTAAATCTATCAAACTATAATAATATAATATTATATTATGCGAAAATATATTAGGTTATAAAATAAATTATGGACCTTTATGGTATACAGCTGTAAGTTGAATAAAATATATCGTATTAAACTCGTCATTATAAAAACATCACGTGGTGTATCGTGTATACTATATATGTAAAGTGTATACCCGTCATTAAAATATAATAATCGCATTTTATGATACGTGCAATATAAGTCAGTGACGTATATTGCTATTTTCACATTAAATTTTGTATAAGCAAAATTAATTTTCACCTATATATTGTATAAATATATATTAATGTATAATATTTATTTATATATTTAATATTTTTAATACATATTTAAAGTTTTTATCAATGTTACATAAAATATATTTTAAAATAAATATATATCATCATTTAAGAATTATATTAATTATTAATAGGCAATAATATGCTACTTCATTAGTATATTTATGTATTAATAAGATTTATTATCTTGTTTAAAGTTGTAATATACAAATACAATAATACCTATCTAATTAAAATATTTTTAAAATCATGAAAAATTAAACTTAACTAAATAAAAGGGAATAATTCAAAAATATTATCAGTGCCTACGTAAAAGAATCAATTGATCATAATATACATATCATTATAGGTAAATAGGATTCATTAATATTATATTATTGATTTCATCCCGTATAATATACTTACTGCCTACTGGTGTATAAACCTACTTTAAAATGTTTTATTTAATGTAAATGTAATATAAATGTAATGTTTTTATCCAATATATTGCGTGTATATACATAATATAGTATATTTTTATGACAACAAATGGTAATCGTTGTCTTGTTCGTTATTGAATTAAAATTATTTTTTCGAACTTTTACTCACCAATTTAACAAATTAAAAAAGAAGAATTTTCTAAATAATTAAATGTTTATTATTATGTTATAGCCTTGTGGTAGAATAATCATAATAATTAATTTATGCAATACAGTGTAATACATTTTACATTGTCTGGATTATGATATTATAATTATAAATATATAGTTTTTACCTAATACTAATATTAATGGCGGTGTTCTAACGTACTAGTGCGGAACTTAATGGTGATCAACTATACCGTTACATTAAAGTTTCAATTTTGCATCGTTTTGATAAGAATAGTAAAGGATTATCAGTCAAAAAAATGAAAATATTGTATTTGTTATTTTTTGTCATTTATCTTACGCTTGTATAAAAATAAATTCATTTTTCAGACTTATCAATTAATACACACTGACTTTTTATTTTTTTAATACTTAAATTATAAAATTCTTGTCTAAAAATAAAAATATTATGTTATAAAATATCATTAAATTATACAATAATTTATAAATACTATAAACATTAAGCAGGTATACATTGTATCGTCTTCATTTTTTTGAAATTAATATTTTTATTGTGAGGCAAAACAAATAGATTGAGGATTGAGGATTTTAGGATACATCTTATGCAGCTTGAAAATACAAAATGTTAGCACTACAACTGAATCACCCCCCGTTGGTAGTTTATAAAATGATATTATGCGTAATAACATTATTTAAGTCCCTTTTATTATACGCAATAAAATATATCACAGTAGCAATGACATTTAATATCGACGTGGCATGTCGCGTTTTACAGTAGACATCCTAAAGCAGACAGAGGATAACGGTCTATGTTAATTTGGGCTGCGGTGAGACTGTGGTGTACGTTTACGCGGCCCTTACTCGTGGCCTACTCATGGCCGGTGGCGTTTGCGCGATCCTGTTAACACCGTCGCGCGTTACCGCGGTCATGTAGCGTGCCGCGACCGTCGATACGTCGCACAAACCAAAACGTTTTCGGCGACTCGTTCGGTGGCCGTTGCCAGCTGTATGACTGGGACAGCACACGTCACGGCAAAAGCAGCGACTGTAACAACCACGCGACACATTGAAACAAATAACGATACAAAATAATATAATATTGTATAATACAAATTTGCACAATATTATCGCATCACGGTCTGTATACATGTACCAACTATGTTTGCGGTTATCATATCAAAACTCTATAAATAATAGAAGACATACCTATTATTATTAGTGGATAAAATCAATCATTAGTTTTAGTTTAAATTAATATTAATGATTTAGTATTTTAGATACTTGTAATTCGCTTAAATATTAAAATATTGTAAAAAACCAACGAGAAATAACATTATGTTATTCAATTCAAGATTAACTATAAGTCAATTCGCTAACCAACAATACAAAATCGGTTTTAGGTACTATATAAGCAAATTTACCAAGTTGAACATTTGTTGAACGGAGATAACTGATGACTGCACATGCGGGCGTAGTATTCTCTAATAATAATACATGCACGTTGGTAAATTATTAAGTGCAAAACCCATGAACTAAATAGATATAAGCTCTGTTTATTATTTTATAATTTTTATTTACATAACTATACAATTATATTAACTAACTGGAAAACGATAATTAAGTTTAATTGTCGTAAACAAAGTTACAGTTATTTCAAAATATAAATAAATTTAAGAAACTAATTATGCAAAACATTAAATATTAGATAAATACTAACTTATGTTTAGACGTTTAGTTAAAATGTGAAAGTGAGTTTTTTGAAATTAATAATTATCCTCATATCTTTTACTAACTTAAAACGGTTGACGTTGGTGTGTAGTTAAATTCGAAAAACAAAATTCAAATTCAATGAACAGTGATGCGCACGCAAGTACACGAATTGCAGCTTTTTCTAAACTAATTATATCTATAGACCTATAATTATAAAATACAATACTAATTGTTAATTATTAATAATTAAGTATTTTTAGAGTTATGATCAGCTGAGCTGTAGACCTTGAAAATCTTTTCTAACTTATCATGTACTACTATACTGCTATACTGCTAGCACTAAACAATAATTGTGTGCAATATACGTAATTATAGCAGTTGATGATATTGTAACATTTTATATTATGTCTTTTTAAAAGGACGTTATGCCCGCATGTGTTGCCTCTGTCTAACTAACGTACATCATAGCAATTTATCACTTATCAGACTTAAAGATAAGAATAATATCTAAGGCGTCTCATACACTTTTATTGATATTATCATTTTAAAGTAAATTGATTTCACTATTAAAACTAACAACATAAAATATATTCTGCTAAATGCAAATTTGCCATAATATACGTTATAGTAAAGCAGAGACAACACGTGTGGGTATAACGTCCTCTTAAGACAATTATATCATAAATAATATAAATAACTTTTTAAGAATTAACTCCAATCAGCAAAAATTAATTAAAATAATTTTAGCTATAAAAGTAAGGCTACCTATACATTATAATATATACCGATCTAGGACGTTTTGGCGCCTGTCGTTTGGCGGCTTGGCGCTAGCCGTTTTGACGATGAATAATATTTCTATACATTTAAAATTACAATTAATTTGAAATTAAAACTGTAACTATACTTAAAAAATTATTACAAGATATAGTCAAAATATAAATAAATATATAGTAAAAAATTAAATAAAAAAAATTGTTTTGGCAAAGCATTTCTATACATTTTACAATTGATTTTGTAAAATTCGCAGTTCAAAATATTATTATAGTCAATATAGTTGGTTATAAAAATGTTTTTGCGTGTGAGTCAATATTAACTGACGATATTTTTAAGCGCATTTATGTTTTTAGTTATTGCGATGAACGTTAAAAGAAGTACCATAATTTAAATTGTATACAAAAAATGAATTTATTATAATGTTTAAGAAACAACTATATATAATTATACGTTATAGTTACTTATATTATATTATATATAGAAAAACCTCCCTTAATAGATACCTTTAAAATCGCAGACAATTATTTGGATGCGGGAACACTTTACTACATTATATTTATAGAAAACCTTTAAATAATGAACACTTTTATTGCTAGATTTTGATAACTTTTATCGTAATATTATCATTTAAGTATATTTTATCACAATTTACCTACATTTTACATATTATTAATTATTATACAATACTATTATAGTTTATTTTATTCATCATAGGAAATGGCCTATTTTTTTTTTTTTTTTAATAATTATACATACGAATAATATAAATAATAAATGTACACAGTTTTACCGTATATACATATTTCTTTTAAATATTTTTATATTATTGTTAGTTTTTTTTATTTACCTTCCTTCCTCCAAATACTGATACAATTTCAGGACCGAGAGTGTCTATTATTTTGAAGTTACACTATATATATTAATATATTGCTGTACTTATAAATAGATACAATTATCTTAGTTAAATTTTGCTAATTGAAGTAAATTCTTAAACAGTTATTTACACATTATCATATAAAAGAAAATATATGAAATAATTATCTCAAAAAAGCAAAATATAATATATAAATTTCAATACCATCAACTGCTATATTTACGTATATTGATCACGATTATTATTTAGTATACTGATAATGCATAATAAGCTAGAAAAGATTTTCAGAGTCTAGAGTTGATCATGACTTTAAAAAACTTAATTATTTGCATTGTGTTGAACTATAGATATAATTAGTTTTTAAAAAGCTGCAGGTCATATGTGTACATATGGTTCATTGAATTTGATTTTTTTTTTAATTTAAATACACACCAACGATAATACTAACCGTATGAAGTGATGATTAATTTAAAAAAAATTTTTTTCAAATTTTAAATAAACTTAAGTTAATAATTTCCCAAACATTTATAGCCTAACATAATTAATTCCTTAAATCTCTTTATTTTTCTATAACTTTGTTAACTTTTTTACAACAACTAAAGTTAATTATTATATTAAATATTAATAAATATAAATATTTTAAAGTGAAAATGAAGATTTTCCTAAAATAATGTTGTATTTACATTATGATTAATAAATTATATACACACTACATTAATTTTGAATCAACATAATAATATTTCAAGTATAAGCAAAATTACTCATAATATGCTTTTATATATGCAAACTAAAATTTCATATTTTGATTATCGTATTAAATCGTTTAATATATTACATGATGGCTTCAACTTTATGCCATAAAGTATTTAGCTTCAACACATATTCGATATGTAAATTTATAATCTAACTATTATAACTCTAACTGGTTAGATATGCGGTTCATGTTAGTTATATGATGGTTGTCTTGTACAATACACACACACATATATATATGCACATACCGTACCGCGTTATAGAGTATGGGAATTTTTTTTTTTTAGGTCTTTTCGGACGATAGCGTTTTCCACCACATAGGACACTCGTATATTATAATATATACACACGTATTTACAGCTGTATATACCTATAACATTATAGCCCGCGAGGAATTCGTGCGCGACGACCGATCGAACGCGGTCGACATCGCGATCTTACATCCGAATCGCGGATATGCAATAACGTTACAATACGTGCCGTGCCGACAGCAGTGGTCGTCGTCGTGCCGCGGCGTTAGAAAACCGCTTTTCTCGCGTGTTGACGAGGAGGAGTTGTCTCGGCCATTTTGTTCTGTTCTTATATGTATATAGGTGCCCTCCCACGCGCTTCCGAGCCAAAGAGACAAAAGCACGCGCGAAAAAAAATTTCGATCTATTATAATATATATATGGCATATATTGGATCGGTATCTATACCGTGGTTATTGCATAGCCTTCAGATTATGAAGTCCGCTTTGCTGCAAATGTAAAGGTATACATATTATGGGTATCAATCAATACTTACACCATTCATTTTATACTTGATGGAATGAATTTTTGAGTGACAAAATTGGTTAAGCGCACCAGAGCCGTATATTACCAGGCTAGTATATTTACCTACGTTTAAACTATTGTGCTGGAGTGTTTTTCATTGAATCCCTTACTATAGCTATAAACTATACGGTTATACAAATAAACAGCTAATAATTATAATATTTGAAAAACCATCTATAGTTGTGATATATGTCATATGTGTGATCACGTTGCAAGTGGCATATCTATATAAGCAAATCAATTTGATTCCATATATAATGTATAATTAAGTACTTATATAATATATATACTATTATTATTAAATAAGTAATACTCACAAACTTAATAAAAATAAATGATATTATATACAAACATATAACGTATATATTATAATGTATTTAATGTATACATATTATATTATACCTATTTAAAAAAAAATCTCATAAAGAAATACACTATATAGAAGGTATATTATATGTCAATAGTTTAGTGCACTTTAAGCGTCGCGTTATATATTTTCTGTATTAGATATGCATAAAATTAGTGATATATGTCATAACATATTATTATTATATATAATCAGCTACACATAATATATATACAGGTAAACTGAATTATTTATACAAGTACTAGCAGTATTTGAATACAACGTTAATTTATAACATGACAAACATATACGAATTTATAGGGGAAGGTAATTATATTGATGGACGTCATCTGTGCCACCCCTATATACATTCATTGATTTAATGTTAAAAAAAACACTTAGGGTTTAAGTTTTTATTTGATGGTTTTAATGGTTTATTCTGGAATTCGTATATAAGTATACTCATATCTACCCTGCCGTGCCTATGTATACTTAAAATAGATTTATAATTATAATCTTAATTAAGCTTTTGACACCCATACCAAAAAATATTGAAAATTATAATAGGTAGTTGACAATTGTAATAATCTTTGATTAAGAATACCTATAATAATTTTCAAAAATTCTAATATTTTGATTGTTGGGTCAAATACACCATTGCAGTTTTAAGACATATCATTATATGTATATATATTTTTTTTTCAGTTTTTTTAAATACCTATATAGTCGTTTCGTGTATGCCTAGCATTGTTGCTGCAGTTGAATATTAGAATGACTCGTATAATAATATCGTATAAGTACAGTCTTCTACTTTTTAGGGGGAGGTGAGATGTGAAAGAAATAAAAATAAAAAAGCATAAGTACGAAAAAAAAATGCTCTGTATATAATAACAACTTTTCTTTCACGATGTGCTGAGTATAGGTATATAGTATATACCTATATAGTTATATATATAGTGCTGCAGTTGTCGTGGACCATTGGCGGGGGGTGTGGGTCGTAGGGGTTATTCGTTTGGTGGGTGGATGGGTCGGTCTGTCGGTCGACGAGGCGCGAGAGGGCGAGAGAGTGTGCGTGAGTAAATATGTGTGTTTTTTTCCGTTTCGTTTCGTTTTGTTTTCCTCTTTACGTTTTTTCTTTTTTTTTTTTCGTTTCCCCCGTTTTTCTGGCCTGCCTCTCCACCAGACCGTTTTCGCGGCTCAGCCAATGGGCACGCCGGTGGGCGTCGCGTCGCGGGCGGGGCTCGGCGTCGCGCCGGTAGAGTGGGGGTGGAGGGTCGGCGACGGGCCGTGGGCACGGACGACTCGCACGACGCCGCGCCGTTCAGTTCAATGTTCGACACCGGTTGCGATCGTGTAGTATGTGAGAAATTTTTTTCCCGTTTCGCCGTCCGCGCTCTCTTGACATCGGTACACCGCAACTGTATAATAATAATTAATATCGCTATCGATATCGTCACGCGGCGACAACGATACTACTAATATTATAATATTGTTGCAACGACGATACGATATCGCCGCCGTTGCCGTCCGTGCAGCCTGTTCACAGGATTTCGAACCGAACACCGTATTTACAAGTATACGCAAAGTACAATATTTTCCGATCGTTTCGGTCCGTCGCGTATCGATTCCGCGCGCCCCGTCACTGCAGTAGTTACGCAACGCCTGTGCGGTTTTTTTTTTCGTCGTCGCGTTCCCCGACTTTCGGTTGAAAACTCGTTTTTCCGGATTTTTCGCCGCTCAAAAAAAGTGATTGATTTTCATGCGCACCGATAGACTAAACACGCAGTGTTATCGCGTCATGAAGTTTACCCGTCAAATCGTCGACTGCTAGGATATATATACAGCAGTAATCGTGAAATGTAAGTTATAATAAATTCCATCTTCAATAGGTGGCACATACCTAGTAACGTAACGCTTACAAATTATACTACACAAATTCGAACGATTTACTTTTATACCACGCAAGTGCCCCGCGTGGAACCTAAACACTTTTTTTTAACTGATTTTTAAATTCATAAACGTATACTGAACATCTTATCTCAGCCGAACTTTTGTTTTTTCATTTTCACGCATATTTGCTATAAAATACATTTTTAATTATTTTATTGTTAGTCAATCATATTTTTTTCTAACAATAAATTTATAAATTAACTCGTTAGTCATTATTATTGGAAAATAGTATGTTGTATAGAATGCGTTTTCAAATTTAGGTAGATATAGAATATTATACTATACTTTATAGTAGATATATTATTATATTTAACGATTATAATTTTAAAACATTTACACATTTTTTGTCATCTAACATACATTTTTTACCTCTTCTAATGTTTTTAAATAAAATTTATATTTTTATCTACAAAAAAGTTTATTTAAAATTTAGTTAAATTTAAAAATAGGTTGTTATTACTAACTATAGGTAACTACCTATTACTAATGTTTAAAGGAATGTGCGTAATTGTCATTAACATAGGTACGTTTATATTCGTGATTATATAGTTATAAAATTCAAATTTAAATTCGATATACAATACTATGATTATAATAATAATTACATACCAAATTTAGTACAAAATAATTAAATTGATTAGAATTTTTAATGAAATTAAACGTTTAGTTTTACATCATAATAATATGGAATTATATCACATAATATCTCATACTGAAATATATTTCATTTTATAAGTTAGTAAATAATTAATAGATAAATCCAAATTTGCGATTTGTATATCATAAAACCGATTAATTTTCGTTTTTAAAATGAGTTTTATATAAATAGAAAATTGAAAAATAATATTCAAACTGATTATCCAATTATAAATAAATAAATAAATAAATAAATAAATTTATAATATAAATGAACGGATACAAAAATACTATTCAATTTGAATAAACTAATTAATTTGCATTTTAAAGTAATTATTTTATTTTATGATAATATAACATGAATAAAACCTATACCTACCTAAATTATAGCTAATTTTGAGGCTAATTGTTTTTGTTGATGAATGTCACACTTGTATAAATACAATACAACTTTTGAATATACCTACTGAAACAAATTAAAAGGTTTTTAAATGATTTTTTTTAGAAAAATCATTAATTTCTTAAAATAAAACAATACCTATTATATATTAATGTATAATTCATTTAATTTTTGTATACAATATACTAATATATATTAATTCAAATATACCTAACCTAATACCTAATTGTACCTAACCTACGACATCTTGAGAGTTGAATGTATAATTAATCAAAATATACCTATAATATTATACATTATATTTTAAATCATATAATAAGAATACCTACACTTAATTTTAAGTTTAAAATAATTTAGAAATATTTTTTTTTCTTCTATTTTTTAGTTCTATAAAAACTGCAAATAGATAAAATGTTTTAATTAGAAATACAAAAACATAATACATTATAATGTTTTCATTATTTTTATAGTATCTAAAATAATTTTGGACCTTAGATAAGCACTGTATACATGTTTAAATTATAAAACAAAACCCAAAAATAAATATAATTTAGTCTATTACTGTGTATCAAATAGTTTTTTTTATTTTTTAGCATAAGTAAGTGACTATTCCATAATATTGTATATTAATTTTAAAGTTGATTAAAATATGGTACAGAGGTAGGTATTAAAATTATACATTCATAATTTACATTCGAATTTCTATCTGAATAACTTCCATCTTACATTGAATAAACTACTTAAAAATGCAATTATATGAGTACACTGTACATGGCAAGTAAGAACTAGAATGTCTGTACATTTACAATAATGCAGTAGATGATCATTTGAATATATTAATTTTAAAAATAATAAAATAAAATATTATTTTAAGAAAAAAATTTAATTATATTGTATTCACTAAGTTTTTAGAATTTTACTAATAATATTTTAATTAAATATAGGTACTTATATAATCTTATTATTTATTTTTTTTACCAAATAGTATTTAAAACAATAAAATATATATTTCAGTGTAAATTTGCAATAAGTACTTTTTAATCCTCTTGGCTATTCTAAAATGTATATAATTATAATTATTTAATTAAATATCTGTAATCTATGTAATTTCCGAGGTAATTTCCATAAAATGTCTTCTGATTTAAATTCCTATTGATTTTATGCTTACCTACTATTTATTTAAGTACCTGTGACTCTTTAAAAGCATTAGAGAGAGTAACTTTAACTAACTTCTACATTCTTAATTAGTTGTATTTTAAATTTAAAGTATTCAAATGAGCAGTAAATTATATACACCTATACGTCTAATATATTATGTTTCGAATTAAAATGTTATAGGTATATTCAATGAAAATAGTTTTCTATGTAACAGCTTTTGCTATAAACGTTTATACATTTTAATAGTAGATACCTACATATAACACATACAGTATATTATACAGATTGTACATACATATAATATGTACCAATTGTACCTATATATATATATATATATATTGACTCGTATCAAAATTCACAGCGGTGGTCCCTCAAAATTAAACTCTGTACAATACGTTTTATGCAATATCATACATATATACCAATAACGATGTATAATATAATAAGTATTTGCCCCATGTAGCGTCGATGCTTTTCATGTATAATAGCTTGCCCCCTACGTCATAACAACTGTTTATTGGTGACATCCACATATTACAGCAAATCTCGGAGCATATATATACATGTGTTCAGGGTGCAGCAGCAGCAGCCAATTACCTCCCGTTTTGCGTATATAATATAATAATATATATAATATGTATGTATAAATGCATCGTAGGAGTACTTATATATAAATATAATATAATACTGAGTATCCCCAACAATAGTGGCTACAGGTGTCTGTCCTTATGTGGAAAGAAGATTAGCCCACTTAGCGTGCACGCTGTATACGGCATTTAGAATAAATTGCAAAAGACCTCCATAAATATCCGCAATATCTTTGTTCCAATCAGGTTTATCTTATCCCTTGGACATACCTATTTATTTTTATTTCGGCCTATATGATATCTACAGCAGCCCGTACATATAAGTATATAGGAAGGTACTATACTTTTATAATATTATTACGATCGACTATAGGCACCTCCTTTACCTATGTATGTGTATTATGCAAAAATGTGAGCCATACGATATATTTACTAACAATTGCGATTGTACCGCGGTATCTTCGTGTACCTACTTGTATATTATTAAATTATAAACTTAGGTACCTTATATTTGCGCTGTACATTATATGATATTGCTTTTAATAACAACAATAATAACGATAACGATGATAAAAAAATGTTCTCTTGTATAGTTAAACACATAATAATGTATGATGTTATATTATTGTTGAACATAATTCAAAATTTGGGCCCAAACCGATTTAGTTAAAATATTATAATTACAAGAATAACGAAAATATAAATTTATATATTATTATAGAGCTAAAAATTAAATCGTATATGTTGATGCAGTGACTATGTAATTAGATCAGTTTTTCAAATAATAATACAAACCCTGCAAAAAAAAAATAACACATTTGTATATTACTATTATAAATTATAATACAAGTACGGCATGCGCTATCGTATACCAATTTAAGTATACTGCAGCAATACATTTATTATTATTAGGTATATTATATTATATGTACGTGGTCTCATCATTGTCAACGTTCGGGCGCCTGTTGTTTTCCAATTAAAATACGTAGCCGCGAATTTTTTTTTTTTATTATTATTTTTTCTTATGTTGAAAATCGTGTGTTTTATCGTCTTTCCCACTGTATTCCCATCGAACAATGGGCACCTTGAATTCCAAACACGCGCAATGATTAATGTTCTAGTGTTCGCTGGTACACACTCACACATACAAACTTACATGAGTACACACACTTATATAATATATATATATATATATAGGTGCATAATTTAATATATAAATACGATTTACGTAATTTTGCGTACAAGTTAATTCACTTCACTGTGGCTATTATTAGTACAAGGTGTATAATATTCGCATCGCATATAATATAATATAATAAACGGGACGTATGGATATGACCCTCGAACGTGATGTAGGAAATTTAATATGCCCGTACTTAAACTTATATGATAATAATAAATAAGCTTGGATTTATGATTGAGTAGTTGGGTGTAATAATATTATCGGATGTTGAACAGTTGCTGTCTTTCAGATTATACTAGTTTCCCTCAACCAAATGTACCAATCTTGCCCAAAACATAATAATATTATATACCTATATACGATTAAAATACAATATTTGTAATAATAAATAGCAATATACATGATAATTTATCAAAAAAATATTTAGTGTATTACAACAAACATACCAAATAAATTAAACATGTTAACATTATCCAACTTTTTTTCGACAAATTACTTTGTACTACTTATTATTATAAATATTGTATTTTATTCTCTTATAATAAAACATTATTTATCTTCCTTATTTTACGTCTGATGTGATATTGTAACACGTACATAATAAGAGGATATGTTGAAGACAACTGATATATTTTTATCTAATAGTTTGGGGAGAATTATTATAAAAAAAGGTATAATTTTGAGGGCAACTGCCAACTGGTATATACTTCAACTATTTACATGAGGTTTCGGCGGGTTTGTATTATAGTTTGGTATCTGCCCGCTTTACACGTTTTAAATAGGTACTTACTAACTACTGGTATAATTTTTGTGTGTTGGAAATCTTAGGGTTTTTCTTACAGTTAAGAAAATTCCCGACAGTAAACTCATAAAAATCATCACGCGTGTATGACCACTGTAATCGTTGTAATGATCTAAATTACCCATGAAAAGTAAAACACCAATTTACCTTAATACCAATAAGTACCGGGTGATATTTAGTTTACTATAGAAAATGTATATTATTTCAAAAACCTATTAAAGTAAAAATATTTTTTTTTGCATGGTTTAAAGTCGTTACAAAACAACATTTTTGGAAAAAATTATATATCTTACGTTTTTGAATGACAAAAATCACTTTTATCATATTATATTAAATATATTCTAGAGAGAATATATTATAATTAAAATTTTTTTGAATTTTTAAACTAAAAACCGATTTTGGATGTTTAGTAGGTATCCGAGTTATATTTACCCCGAAAAATTCAAGTCCATTCATTTGAACTTCAAATACATATAACTAATAAGCTACTTGACCGATTATTTGATATTTAAAATTATAATTTTTTTTAATGATTTTATTTTTTAACGACTATTATTGTGCAATAAAAAAAGTTTTCAGAAATAATGAGTTGTGTTAAATAGGTTCATTTAACGCAAACTTCGTGTATATATTTATGTATATAATATATTTATAATGAGCATAAGTAGAAGATTCATATTATTATTATTACTTTACGAGTATTGCTAAAACACTTTCCTTTGGTGAGTGTAGTCTTCAGTCGTGCAAGGCGGTGAATATTTGCAGTTGTAAGACCGTATAGTGTATAAACGCAGTCCTCCTATACTTATGAAATGAAAATTATGATTGCGAGGAACTCGACTGGCCGTGGTTAATTGTAATAATTACGTTATCAGATCTCGTTAAGATATATACTATAATATGGATATCCGCGAATGCGTAAATGGAACGGCTGTTTTAGATTTTAAATCGCGTGTAAATAGGTATGATAAATACACGTGTTTATTATTATTATTTTTTCACTCGTATATGCGTAGGTACATAGCAATTTGCGGGGAAAGCGAACGTCGAAATGTTACGATCCCCCGCCGTTCTCGTGTTTGTAAGTCGCCGAATTTCTGATAATTTACGAGAAAATGGTATATAGCTATTTGATTAAATTCCCATTTTGATATTAATTGTTTAGATATTTTAATATTTATTAGTTATTGCCAATATAGGTTTATCCGTTGGCCCCCGTGCAATATACTCTCTCGCGTGTTAATTAGAAAACAGTGATGAATTATCTCTGTTTTTGAATATCGGCGATATTTTTATTGATATTGCGAATAAGCTAATTGAGTTAAATTCGAGAAACTTCACTTGGAGTTCTTATAAAATGTAAAGTAGTTTCACATTGGCATAGTCTTTAAATAAATATAACGTGGATGTTAGTACAACCAAAAGCCATCGATGTATTTAATTTTAACGAAAAGGTCTCGGAACATATTATTCATTTTGGGTTAGTAATTTTCGGCACATTTCGGCGAAAACGCATTTCTTTGAATCAATAAAATCTATAATTACACTTCTGGGGACGAACGATTGTCATAGATCACCAAAAATCTTATTGAAAATTAACGAGAAAAGAATATTTTTATAATATTCTCTGTGAAACTCGAAATCGGTTCACACAATTGCAGAATTTAACCGATGTGGTATTATACCCCCTCCCCTCACAACCCACTAGACATGGTTCTAAGAATAAACCATGGGATTTTGTGTACAACTAAGTATTGCAATGTCTATATTATATTTAAAAGAAATAATTGATTTTCGTTTTTTTTTTCGGTTCGCAGCATATCACAGCCGCGCGAGCGCTTTAAAGCGGCATGGAAATGGCTGCCGGCATGGAAGTGGTCGGCGGTGCCGGTGCTCATCATCACCACCACCATCATCCGCACCACCGGAGTTGGTACGAGACACCGGCCGGATCGTCGTCGTCGTGCCGGGACGAGCCTCTAGTGGCCGACAACATGTCTGACCACATGAACTCGTTCTTCGCTCATCACCACGTCAGCGCTCTGGACGCTCACCCCGCAGCCAGGGACTACCATCATCACCGGGCAGCAGCGGCGGCCACGGCCGCTGCCGCGGCGCCGTATCACCGCGATTCGCTCACAGTCACCGCCCGCTACTATCACCAGCAGATCCACTCGCCATTCGCACCACCTCCGCCGACGTCGTCGCACGGTAAGTCCTCATCATTGAACTGCGTCTATCGCACCAAAAAATGTATATAATATTAGTGTTTTACATAAAATAGTCTTGTCGAATTTCAGTGAATGATTTGTTTTGCTTTGACGATTCGAATAAAAAATACTTTTCGTTTATGTTAGAGGAATAATGAATTTTCCCATCAACCGCTCATCGAAGTACTTTTTACGAAAAATATTGCTAAAATCACATTATCGTAACATTAACAGTTTCGTAAGGGTGTTATATCCGTTTTTATAGAATAACTCGATCATTATTTGATATATATAACTATATAATGATTGCAGTTATCTTGAAAACGTATCCAATTTATCTTGACGTCGCAGTACGTAATTGCAGTGAGACAGCTCTTGTGGCTAATATAATGATATTATTTTATAGATGTATACTATGTAATACAGAGTACAGACCTCTCCCCTATTATGTCCGTTTTGATTGCGTCTCGCCCACTCGCATCTAACAGTAAAACGGAATTATTTATTATTTTTATTGTGATTCGCGGATTTGTCGGACTAACTTGCAGACTGTATTCATACCGCCGGCTTTGTGCAGAAAATGCTCTACACGAGTCTTTTTCCCCCCAATCACTTTAACATCCATTGAATTATCTTTGTTTTCAAATACCTAATAATACTTGTTTATACCCGTAAGTACCTATACTTGAAATGAATCGTTAATAAAACAATTTTAATCTATACATGTAAGACGAGTAATATATTTAAATTATAAGTTCTAAGCACTAACAGTTACACTTTCGTGAACGCACACAATATATAAAACACAGAATATCTCATCTACTATTATAGATTCGAAGCAGTTCAGTTTCAATTTCCCTAACTTTAGTGTCGCACACGTTGTCCAAGTTTTAATTCACTCGCCACATTCCCCCCGTCGACGACATTGCAACATCGCTATACAACTATAATATAGGTATAGGAATTTCTGTGTAGGGTACAGTTGTCTGTTGTTAGTTGTCTAGCGCACACATTGATATTATTATTATTGCCACATCGATCATTAATTTTCTTTGCAAAAACAAAGCCTCATTGAATAGTCTGGCACAATATACATATTATTTATATCGGTCGCCTATGTGTGTTATTAGAACATGAATATCGGAATAATGCGCACATACATATTATACTAATACTTATAGGTACATAGCGCGTTTCGTGTTGTTTATGCGCTGTGGTATACAATTTAATGGTCTTCTCATTCGTTATTAATTAATATATATATATATGCGTGTGTGTGTGTGTGTTTTATTAACCGGACATTGGGTAATTTTCAAGTGTAGAAAGTGAAACACTGGAATATATTTGCTGTGGCAAACGCGTATCATGGTATGGACACACCGCAAATACACTGCTGGTATACTTATTATATATTTAATACATAGGTAAATATATAGAGTCCCGAGACTCGACTCCGGCCCGCGATGTACATAGCCTTAAATATTTTATTATCTATATATATATATATATATATATATTATCATACGACCGCGTTGTCGTTTTCCATGCACGCACGCACACGCCGCTCGTGGAAAACACTTTGCCGCCGACGCCAAGGATTTATATTTTATGGTGGCATAGTCATGGACGAGATAGCACACACAGTATATATACTCTTGATGATGGCGCTGACTCTTTACACCTGGCTGACCACCACACACACACACGCAAGCCGACAGTCGGTCGTTATGTATACATGGCTATCATTAACCCGCAATAATATAGTAAAAAACACGACGAAAAAACGACCGAGAGAAAATAATAATAATAATAATAATAATAATAACAATAATAATAATAATATATGCGTGCCGTATAATATATAATGTATTATTATAATAATATAATATTATACGCGGTTTATACTGCACCATTGTGATGTGATGTACACGACGTGTACATTATATAAGTATGATATGTGCAGAGCGCTGTTTTTTTTTGTTTCTAAGGACACCCGATCATCAACGTTCCACCAAATTGTATACATACATACATACAAACATACGTATCCTATAATATGCACTGGAATTTCGTTTCCAAAAACTCTCTATATGATTTAGTGATTTTTTTCGTCCGTCCGTCCCTCATTGTGTTCGACAAACACCGTTTTTAGAACATTACCTATTTCTACTCTGTATATTATACGGTTACGACCGGCCCTCCTCCGCGGTGGCCGTGCTGCATTATTATATCAATATTATGTATAACGCGCGCCCGCTCTACTGCAGAGTACAGCGTTTCATTTAAAACCGCTCCGCGGGCATAATTAACGGCTCGCGATCGCTTTGTAATTTCCAGATTCAGAGGTCGTTCTCGTTTCGTATCCCGTCGATATTATTATTACACGTATTAAATTTTTTTTTCGCCTCCTCCGCTGCCGCCGCGCTCAGTATGTGTGTATTATTGTACCACCGCGGAATCGGTAATTTGTAAGCGTAAACCGAGAATCCGGTAAGAAACGCGTTCGGACCGTAGAATTATCCCTGGACATTACAGTACATCGCGAGTAGTGTTCTTATTATTACTATGTTTATAACTGGTACATAGCATATGGTCGACAAAAAAAGGAAAAATATCACATTTCGTATATCATATTATACAATATAAACGTGTTTAAACACAGTGAATCAAAATATTATACCAAACGTATCTGAATTATAATAATATGTACAGGCGGTGGAGTTGGTCAGTGAGGGCATAATTAAGCTTTAGGAGAACCTAAATTCTTAGTATGCATTAAAATAATTTCAAAGGTAAAATTTGAAAAATGTACAACTAAATGTAACTCAAATTATAAATCGTATTATTTTTGTTATTGTGGGTACTGTAATATTTTATTCGAGGGCAATGATCCTAGCAGATGTGATTTTTTTAAAGTTTAAAAATTTGTGATACGAGATCTATATATTTTTTTTTTTTTGTACAAATCAGTATATATTATAGAATAAAACGACAATGTGCGATATAGGTCATGATGAAAAATCGTTGGGTTCTATTCGAACTGATTTTCCTATATATTATGTAGAATTAACGAATTTGAATACCCTGTATCTACTGTAGGAGGTACCTATCACCTATTTACAAGCACTGCACACATGACTAAAAACATTAATTTTTTATCATAATAACTGGCTAATTTTTCCCCCGGCTCCTGCGTATGCAGGTTTATAAAAAATTATACATGCAGACGAAACGCAATGTTCTTGCACTCTTTCCGGTCAGGCCTGCATGCGCGCACCGGATACCGTGCAGCACGGGGTTCTCATTATAAAATTGGCTCTTACCCGATAATAATGAAAATATGAAAAAGTATACTCGCGATAAGAATCTGTCACATTATATTACATCCTTTTTTTCACTTGTAAATTATGGATAAATACACGGCTCGTTTTGTGCAATGCAAGTATTATTATATGTATATATACTATATAATAAGTACCTACTACCTACCTATAATATACATATGCATATAATATATATATATATTCCGACCGGCGGCGGCGGAACTAATTTCATCGTGATCGATCCGCCGTGTCGCGCCGAATTTAAATAATAATGAAAAAAATGTATTATACAAAATGTGTATACACTTGCACGTTTGTATTCAGTATATACAGAAAAATGCGCTGTACAAAATAATACTTTATTATAATATCCACTAAGTGAACGTTCTGACTGATTAAAATTTATTTTTGTCGATACACACTTTTCACGATGCATACGTTTTGCATATTATGCGTATCTTTCTTAATGCTTAGGAACATATTATTACGTACAAATGTACAATATTGTCAATATTATATCGTATGTAATGTCATCATCGATCGCGCGACTTTTGCTTCGGCGCATGATTGGTCTGCCACAGACGTTATACTTATAAAAAAACGACACTTTTTCATTCCATATAATATACACACGCTGTTCTTGGCTCGAGTCCTGAATAATAATAACGCGCGTCATGATGAATATATACATAATATACACTATATGAGACTTCATGGCTAGGTATAATATAGTATTACGTTCTTACCTACAACTATATATAAAATGGCTAACCCGTCTTTATATGTATAACATGTAATATACTCTGCAAAATTGTTCTAAAAAAAAACAAAAAAAACCGCTTACTTAGCGTTTACATGGATATAGAGGCGTTTAAATTCGTATATATATATGTACAAATACATAAATGTATACCTATACATATATATATATATATATATATATATATACCTAAACCACCAGCCATATTATCACTGTAGCAGTGAACGCGTATCGCCATCGTTTTTTTTATTCCACCGGCAGTGCCCGTGGCTAGAATACGAAAAATAGCTGAACTCTTATACTAGAACAATTTTTATTGTCGAAAAAACAACTACACATATTAATGTTATTAACACGGTTGTAATCGTTGTGTTTAGCGTCTTTTGGAGTACGCATAAGTCAATCTCTTGCTGAGTATATATTATTATATAATACATAATAATATATAATTATATAGTAGATATACGTTGTTTTACAAAAACCGATTTGACAATCCGATAAAATTATTGCAATTTACAGCCAGCAAACCAAATAAACTTTTTTTTACGTTTTGTGCTTGAACAATGTGTTCAACTACATTGTTCCACACAATAATATTAAGGTATACGGGAAACGTGTAATGTTGAAAATGATTAACGCCCGTCGTCCGTATCATATTTTCCGACCATATTTCTTGTTTTCTCATCCGAAAATAGTTTAATGTCGCCGTGCCATCTGCATATGTAAATAATATATTAGTCTAGGGTTTGAAAATTAAAATAACATTTAAATTACCAAAATCATCAATTTTAAATATATCTGATATATTAAAATAAATAGTATTTCGTAAATCGTATATCAACATTATAATATACATTTTTATAACGCTCCTGAATTTTAAGTCATGCCAAAGAAATAAGCAAATACTACGAATCCCGGACCTTTTAATAGATTATTTTAAACGGTTATCATCTGATTTTAAACATTTTATTATTATATCCGATCTGTAGTAGTCCGAGCGGTCATATATATGACGAGGTGATTTGTAAATTACACGTTTATATAGACGACGTATGGTACAAAACCGAATATAATAATATATTAACGACAATTCCAAAATTTTACATTTCGTAAAACCGTTAGTATTATTTTATACATATATGCGTTTTTTTTTTGATAATATTCGCCGTTCGCACCGTAACAATGTTATGAAATATCAGCCAACGTCGACCGGGCGCAGAGACAAAACAACAAACGGGGTCGTCGCGCGCGCGCGAACCGCGCTCTACGCACGGCGACGGCGGTGGCGGCGGTGGCGGCGGTTGATTAATCGACCGGTCCCCAAGGGGCACAACCGGCTCGCTCTCACTCCGGCGAGAACGCGGCCGCCGCACGTCTCTGAGTTTTTTTTCACAATATTATATTATAAATAATAATACGTGTCGTCCGAGTGCGGCTCCGGCGGTGCATTTGTCGCGCGCGACCGCGACAGTCCGGCGCGCACATTCCTGTCCGTCGATGTCGTTACGCGCCGCGCGCACGTACCTCCCGCCCCATACGCTCGGTACGCGATTGGTCGGTCCCGACCGTGTCCAGGTCCCGGCTTCGGTGGGGGGGTTCCGTCGTCGAAGTCCGGAGAAGAGGGAGAGTGCTCGGGACGGCGACGACTTGACGCATATAATAATAACAACGACGACGATAATAATAATGTGACGTTTTGATGTGCGTCTCTTCTGATATTTTTATACATAAAATTCCCTCTAGCGGGCTCGCGCTCACAATATCATCGTCGAGAGTTACCCCGGTCGGGCGGGCCGTGACAAAGTACGGTCTTTCCAACTATATATACTGATGAGCACTGGAGATATTTACTATCGTAATCATTATTTCATCCACGTACCGCGATATTAACAACAACGACGACAATATTGCAGTGGTTTTAACCGCGGTCGCGTGTACACATCGACTAAAGCTCGCTGTTATATGCGTTGATTTTTCAATTTATTCCGTCGTGTATTTGAACAATTCAACGTGTGCTACGTTTTGTTCGAGGCGTTTGGGGACCAGAGCGTAGTTCTACTCGTTATTAATAGTTAGGCACATCCGCCAATTCCCGACAAAAAACCATGGCCAATTTTGAAAATCCTATTTTGATATCATTCGCATGTGTATAAGTTTCGTATCGAACGTCGTCGTCACAACTCATGGTACAACAACATGCATATATAATATAGGTAAATTATGTCCTATTTCCGTAATTTAACTTTACTGTTTTTATACGCGCCACAGCTGGACCTGATATATGCCTACGCGTACTGCACCGACTTTCCCGTGATTTACATTGCTTATATTATACCGAAATCCCGACACTACTGATTAATATACTATAACATAGAGAACAGTAACGGAAAATCCTCCCTTGCCACGGCCTGCATGTAATGTATAAAACAATTCCTACGCGTCACAATATTAATAATATATTTTATCATATGCAATAACAATATCCCCCTGGCCGCAAGTTTATTTCGCGTAAAAACTTTCGCAAAAACTTTTACTAAAAGGTTTTTTTTTGTTTTCACTCCATTCACTGTTTTTTCTTATAATATAATATAATATAGGTACCTACTTTTGTACGCACTCAATTCGCTTGTCGTCTACACTCTGAAACGCACGATTTATAGATAATGCGGAGCTTTTAATTTTCGCGTCGCTGGTATATACTTCTATTATTATTTCGTTATTTTACCATGACGCGTTAAATTTATCATGACGTTTACATACTTATATTTAAAATGGCGTTTTCCCGCAATTTTCCAATATAATACAAAATATATTTGTACTGCTTTTTTGGACTTGTGAAAGAAAAAAAACGAAAATTGTCCATTAATCAGTAGAACAAAATCGCTCAACTATAAATATGAAGCCGGTACCTACATATAAATATATATGTATGTCACATCCACTTGATAATATTATCCATTTTATGAAAAATTATCTAGTTTATAAAACCGAAACCGTTGTTCTCCACTTGGTAAAATATTTAAACATTTCACGAAATAGATCCTAAAATTTCATCAAATGGCCTTCCGCTTGGCGAAACAAAATATAATATTATACTGCCATTGGTTGTATAATAATACATAAACCATATATAACAATATTTATATTATTATATTATTGTTGTCAATATTATATTATTATTTTATTATAAACACCTATGTAATTATATGCGTTCGTAAACGTCGTGTACACGTACCAACATACCTACTTTAATTACGAATATAACACACACATATATATATATATAGCTAATAGATGTGTATATATTTTATTGTGTGCGTGCGCATACTTATACTATATAAAGTGTATACATTATATTGTAAGAGACGAGTGACGACCTTCTTATAATGTGCAGCAGTAGCGAGGAGGTCCTTGGGTGTTTGATCATTAATTCAAAAAAATAAATAAATAAACAACAAAATCTGTATTTTTATGTTTATTATAATTATCCGAAACGGTGGTGGCGGGGGACTGCTTCCAGTGTTAATTAACGATTTACAGCTACATAATAATAATAGTATTATATCTGAAGGTATATGTGTATCGCGGCCGATGTGTGTCATAATTGCTAGCACAAATCGGCGCGCGCCGTGTACAATGTCCAAGGAAAGCGCCGACAAAATTCGCAATGTGTCCTCGAACGCAATACGTACAATAAACACATATGTTATGTTTAAGTATAATGACTATATATTTTACATGTTATATAAATATTATATATTATAATTCTATATAAATAACGTCACGCGGTGGCAACGGCCGAATAATAAATTGTAAGTATCGTCGGTGAAGAAACTCTGGAATAAACAATACCTCGTTATTCCGTATTCTAAATCGGCTGACCCAATTATTTTCATTTGTGTGTCTACCGAATAATTATTATCTCTTTTGACTTGCGAAGTAAAGGTATGATTGCTTCTTGGGCGAAATTATATCAATCGGATTGGTAGTGTACGCGCTAAAACTCGACCAGACCAACGTTTGATAACTACTTATATGTATATAATATACATATATATATATATATATATATATATATACAGATATGTACACTACACGTATATTTCGTATGTATATTATGCGATGTAATAAAAACAATGCCGAAGGTGGTAACAACGAACGGCGGCTCGTACGGTTCGTGTGGAATGCGTGGCCCATTGTTGTGATCGTGAGACTGTGGCACCTTTTGGTCGTTATTTGAATTATAAATCAATTTGAACATGGCCGGAAATACCGTCGCCGACGAAAAAATAAACGCCCCGCGCTTCTTTCGGCGGCTACTATTCCACACACACGCACACACACATATTTTGTATCTTCTATAACTATAACTTACCTATATATATATTATGCTTATAATGTACGCTCACAATACTGTGTATAATATCTACTTTAATGCATTTAAAAAATATAGCAATGTGGTTTGATATATATACACGTTTAAAATGTATCCTTGTTGTTATTTTTCGTTTTCTTCGCGCATATGCAGAGGTAGAGATACGTAAATGTAATATTATGTTGTATAAAAATAAGTTAATAATAATAATATTAATATTGTATGCGCACACACACAAGAGCGTCGTATATTATATCGTAATATTTCATTTTATTTATTTATTTTTTCACAAGAACGGGCGACGTCGCGTCGTTTTTTTCGGCACCTTTGTCCGCGCAATATGTCGTAAATATTGTGCGCACACGTCGTGTTTTTTACAATTTTTCTTTACTCCCGTACCCGTTTATAATATGCATTTATTATTTTCATTATTATTATTAATTTCCACGACGTTTGTCGGCCACGCAGGCATATATATATATACAGATACACATAATAATATATATCGCGTGCGGTTCGCGGTTGGCCCGCGCGCCCGTTGTGTGTATCGCGCCAACACGAAGGGCGTAGGCTTTGCATGTACATATATAATATTATAATATTATTATTTCCATCGGACGGTGGCGGCGGCGGTTTCTTTCCTCTCTTCGTCGCGCGCGTTACTCGACTGACACGACGGACATAGCAATATATAAACGCGTATATACACATAACTACTACCATATAGGCGCGCGTGCATTAATAATTATTACAAGCGTATAATATACGCGGCGGGATAATAATAATAAAAATAAAAAGAGTAGAATTGAAAATTATGTCACTGCTGTAAGTTGTCGTTGAGTAAAACAGGTATAATAGCCGCCCGGAGATGCTGTGTGTCCTACCGACGAGTGTGCATGTGTGCGAGTTGTGTTTCGAGTATAATATACGCAAAATTCATTTGAAGGGTGGATGGGGGGAGGGGTACCGTCTTTCGTTTCGGCGTCATTATAATAGTAGAAGGTAGAACGTGATGGCACGTGCACGTGGTGGCCCGCAAGACCTGACAGAACTGGTAGAGTTATAAATTCGTATATATTATAAATTATAATACTATATTTATATTTAGCGTTTTTCGCATATACCTACGATATAATATTCATTGTATGTGGACTTAACTGCTATACTGGTTGGATTTATGTTTGGTTTAAACGTGTATTGTATTTAATTTGACTGATTATAAATATGATTATAGATGGTGGACAGTTTGAATAGGTAGCCTTTTCGAAAAAGTCTATAATTTTATATAACTAGGAATAATTATTATATCGTGTATTTATATTCAATTATTACATAGGTATATAATGAGTGTTAAAACCCATTGATTATCCTGGTTATATTACTTTTATTTTTATTTGATTATTCAATAAATCTTAATTCGACAATGTATAATCCTTTTTTACGCATAAAATATATTATGTTGGTGTGCAATAGTGCAATGTGTAAACATGTTATATTGATTTGAATAAAAACTGGGGTTCGCTGATTTATATGTAAAGGTAAAATCTGAGTAAATTTTGTGTGCAATAAAAAATTGTTTTCGTTGCAAACCTCGTGTCGTTAGCATTGTAGGTTCATATTTCATAATAGGTATATATATAAATATATATTTATAGGTAGGTATACATTATACAAGCAATATTTATGCGGAGGACATTTTCTGTTCGTATTAACGATATATATATATGTAATTCGTATTTTGATTTTCGAGACACATTATGGCGTATTTTTTTCCTATTGTCTCACGTTGAAAAAAGCATATTTAATATAATGGACGCTTATAGGTATCTATCTACTTTTTTTTTTCTATTATTGTTGTCAAATATCTTTCAAGGATTTTTCACCCACTCAGTGGTGCTAATAATAATAATAATAATGTATACAATCGCACTTTAATGGCCTGTAATACTGTAAGTTACCTGTGTATGTTTTTGCGAAAATAAAAATTTAAGGCGAATCGGTTATTATTAGTTATTAATTAATATTTCCATTACGGGTATCGTATGTACAATAATACTTTGTCTGACGTATCACACACGAGCATACATAAAATATAATTCGCATTGGACCGTATAGTTATTTTTTTTCAGCTCTGAATTAATTCTATAGCTGAAAAAATAAAATTATACATATATGTATTATTAAAAAAAAACTAGTACCTATATTTTATGTACAATAACTACGCCGGACCAATAACACATTATACATAGGTATACTATATTATAGTATATAATATCATGATCGTAAGGGGTATATGACAACCGGTTTATGCGCGTCTAAAAGAGCGCATAGGCGTTTGGAATACAAATTATTATTCTTCAGGAAGTTCGAATCATTCTCCGTTTGACAGCTTCGAATTCCTAAACAAATGTTTTGTGCATGCATGTGTATGTGTGTGTGTTCGTATATATATATATTGTATGTGAAATCCGCCAAAGTCGTTTCGACCGGAAAAAAGGAAATTATACATTTTTTGTTTTTATTGATCTATATGTAAATAATATAAACTTCGAATCAGTTATAAAAAAAAAAAAATATTTCCGCTCTGAGAAAAACAAAAATCGATTACATTATAAATCGTCGTCATAGAGGCACACACACGCGCGTTTCATCACAAACATAATATTATATACAGCTAATATTATCATAAATATTATTATTATCGTTATCATTATTATCATATATCACGCACAACCAAGTCTTTTCCTTTACTAAAGGCGTATTATAGCTAGTATAGGACACAATATCATTGTAACACTAGCTATACATTCGCTGCGTATGTACTGCAAGAACGCGCGTGGGCGCTGCTGCAGTTGTGGGACCTGCAGACACACGGGGTGTGATATATTACGGGTTCGGGTTTGGTATTATTATTATTATTATTTCTCTCCGCGTGCACCTGAGGCGAGTGTTGGCGTTACAGACACACAGACACATACACACATGTATATAAATAATATATTATGTTTATGTACGTGTGTGTCTATGGCTATATTATATATTTATTATATATATGTAAACGACGGCGGGCGGTAGCTAATTTGACTAATGGACCGAGGCCCCGAGAGTGACGCGCGCGTGTCAAAACTGTACGCTCCTTTTTTTTTTTTATTATTTTCCCCCTAAAATGTCTCCCTTGCTCTCTCTTTCTCTCTCACCTCAGCTCCACCTCCTGCAGGTCTTCGTCGTCTAGCTCAACGGCAGCACCAACAGCACCCGTCCGGTCAGACGGTCTTTGTGCGCTGCGTCCGAAGACTCAATTAGTAAATTGACAGCCAAAATAAGTGTCCGACGCGCGGCCTGCAGTGGTGATCAAGCGAGCTGATACTTTTTCGACACACATGCGTACAACACCTATCTACGTGTTTAAATATATATAAATAGTATACTATTATACGGTATTGTAAGTATATACACACGAGATTGAAAACAGACGTGCGCGCGCATTTTAATACCGACAGCGTCGGTGTGAATGGTTTTTTTTTATCAATATTATTTATTGTATATTATATTAATATCATATTATTATATTATTATTTTAAAATATTTTTTCTTTTGGTAATAGTATGCATACCGACAGCGTATGGTAGTATATTATTTTTATTATTAGACTTCATATCGCGCGAGTTATAAACGGCTTTTTAATATGTGGCGCATGACATCTTCTCGATATATCCTACGCCGCCGGTCCGCGCTTTGAATCGCCAATTTCTCACGTAATGAAGACCAAACGACGGATATATTGTACGCATATATGAGTATACGGTAATATTATTATTATTATTTTGTTGATGTACGTGTAGAACCGACGCCGTCACTTCTTCTTCATTATTATACGACGTACGCGTGTACGATTTTTGACGTGTGTGTGTGTACTATGTGTGCTGTGCGTGTGTGCGTGTGTGCAAGACGCGTCATTAGTGACAATTTTCCGACTTCACCTGTCCAACCTCCAAGCACGTAATATATATTTAGTCGTCTCGTATACCTAGATACCTCCAAATTGCAGGCCCGGTGCAGCGATTCACCTGTTTCCTCGTTTGTGTATAAAGCAGATTAAAATTTATAAACACTATAGCGCGCCGTATTTCTTGAAATTATTGACCGACACCGGTCGTTGGGTTGTTATTAAATTTTTTTCTCGTCCTTAATAATTGATAAGGAAATTAAATTCTAAAAACGGATTATTTATATTATGTATTGTTTGCATACTAAACATGCTTACTATTTTATTATATAGTACTAGATATCGTACTAAAATTTACTTGTATTCGTTTTTATTAACTATACGTCTATAATACCAAAATGTAACTAACGCCCGCGGATAACCACTGCTAATGAATACAACTACCTACTGTAGTACTACCTATATTATGTGCGACGCATTTCGAAAAACCGTTAACCGTTATAATATAAACGATTGATAATGTCACGAAAATACATTTACCAACCTTGTATACGGTTGTGTAGTCTTTAACTTCGACATGATCATTAGAATCCCGATGAGTATACATAGGTATATAAAAAAATACACTGTCCGCCAGACTTTCTCGATTTTACTATCACTTACAAGTACTTATAGTTACGAATATACATAAATATATATGCTATGATAAAAGTCTATTACACAGGAAAAAAAATAATAATAAAACGCATTTTTATTGTCATAAAAACATAGTTATCTACGTCGAGTAAGAAAAAAATACAGCTACGGCGCGTAGAGACGGTTAATTACGAAACAAAGTAATAAAAGTGTATAATATAGAAAATGTTCACGATTCATATATACACACACACATACATTACGCACAAGTACACGATTCGAATACTAGTACGCACAGGTGGTTTAGAAAATTCGATAAATTAAAAATATATAACGCGTTATAATATTATATATATAATATTCGCATTACGAATGCGCCAGTTGTTTGAGGCGAGAACTCGTTTTTCAATACATAGTACTTACCTGCTTTGATATAATATAATATTATTATAGTGTACGTTATTGGGAGGTGTCCATAAATAGTTGTTCCGTTGTGTACGTGATCGATCGTCTGAACAAAGCGACACGGGTATTAATTTCTAAACACACATTTTATCGATTTACACGAAATCGCCGTACACGACGAAGTCGTTGTTTTTACTAACACGATATGACATACGTTTAAAATATAATAGTATTTTATGTTGGTGTGATCACACACGCTGCTCGTTTTCGAAGAATAATATTCATATTATTTTATTATAATCTGTCCAGCGTTGTTGGTTAATCGACCGAAATAATATTACATTACCATCGCGGTGGGCTTAGGTTGAGTGGTTAGAACTCGGATTATTATTATTAATCCGATGCTATGAAAACTGCAAGAATTTCACACGATCAGTGCGAGTCCCCCCCCCCCCACACACACACATACACTCACTTCGTTGAAACTATTCTTCGCGTAACACAATATCATAATCATTTTGTCGTTATCAGATATCATTGGATTATAAATTATACTATAGGTACTAACTATAAACCAAAAAGCAAATTTTATGCCGTATATTCATCTAATTACAAATAGAACTATTTTATTGATAATCAACTGATCCTGCATTCCGTTTCCTATGACAAATTTAATAATGCCAGTGAATTAGCAATGTTTTAAACTTCATTTAAAAATTTTTAGATATTTTAATATATTTAGTAGGTTGGTTTTGACCAAATATAAAATAAAGATTATATTCAATTATAATAACTATTTCATCAACATTTTACTGTATACAAATAAAACAATATTTGTTTTTCGTGAGCTAACAAATTTCTTTAATGTGAGCCTTTTTTAATTGTAAAAATTGACTTCTATGTGCTTTTCTAATATTGGATTACCGATTTACTAAATTTTAGAACCGTGAGTCTATGAAGATTGCTGTAGATCGTTTATACACACACAAACAGTACCTTTATTAAAATTCATAATAATACGATAACACGGACAATATGTCATTAGTGAGCTCACAGGTCACATCAAAGGATTTTCGTTGTTGTGTTTAAACAACTGTATAAACGTTTCGCGCTCTTCTGAAGGGCGCAATCGCGTTTTGTCCTCTCCCACGGACTTTTGGTTGTATTTTCACGTGCGTGTTTCGATGGAGTAGATAACACACACGCTAGCCCTCTTTACTCTATCTCTTTCTTTACCAGTCTCTCTCGGTATTTTTCCTTTTCGAAATGTGCATTATGCGCGCGCGTGTGAACGAATAAAAACTTAGCCCTCTATCTGTGGCCGCCCATCTTCAAAGAGGTCGCATACACTTGTACCGCACGTAATATATAATATTGCGCGCGCGTATATGTCATATCGTCGTTATTATTATTATTATTATTTTCCATAATTGGACGAGGGCCAGAGGCTGTGATGGACGCACGTTTCTGGCACACCCTGTATAGTATGCTGCACAGGTTTGACCGAGACGATTCCTTTTGGTTCGCATAATAATATATATATCATTACAACGTGATAATAAAATTTAGTTGTGTAATGATGTTTATATTATTATTATTAGTGTATAGTCAACCGCGGCTGAACACGACGATGACGGAGACTAGTTACCAGTAACGCTCTCAACGTCATCATCGTCGTCGTCGTATACGGGTGTATGCGCACTAGTGTAATAATATGTACCGGTTGAGTGTAATGTTCACCACTTGCTATAGTGTATAATGCCTGTACAGTATAAATAGTATAATATTATATATTATTTTCGTTACGTAAACGGTGGTGCGTAGGTACCTCTACCTAAACGGTGAATGGCGCACGCGTGTAGCTGTGATTACGCGTGGTTAGGGGCAATGGCATCGCGATAAATCAATTTCAGCGGAAGAAATAAAAAATATAACCAATAACGTAACACACGCGCGCCTCTGATGTATTATTGACAGGTACAAGCTACTTTACGTGTACATATACATATTATATATATTTTATATAACAATACATGTATATAACGTGACTGGTGCCGTACGGCTGTATAGTTAAGATTAGATTGGCGAGAGAGACAGTGATCCTGAGGCTGTATCACCCATATATACCTAAATGCAGACTACTATGTATATATAATGTATGTTATGCATTTAATATGCATGCGCCGATCGAGTGCCGCGCCGGAGCATGCGAAACGCATAAATTGCGATACCCCGCGATTTTGTTATGCATCGGTATTATGCGCGTACATATAATTTAATATTGGGATTTTTTTTTGCACAACGCCGGTTAAAAACAACGTTTAAGCCCATTGCGAATACAACGATATTTACTAAAATATGTCTGTGATGCGTGTATACGCTTCGATAAATGGTACAGTTGTCACATTTAATTTAAAAGACAATTTTAATTTGATACATATTTTTACCTCTTTACTGCCAATGCTGTAAAAACTGATATTATTATTGTATTATAAATACAATCAAAATATTAACACATGATTTAATTGAACGTTATTTGTACAGTTATGTTTAACTGACGTTGTGCAAACTCCCAAACATTATAACATTATGATAACTCCTCTTCCACGGGAATCATATCCGCAACGGCGGTGTTACGATCAATCGTGAGCTTGCAAAGATTTGATAAACGATAAAATATACCATAAATATTTCATTGTGTGTTCCCAGCAGAGGACGACACTGAGACTTTTTTTTTCGACAAAAATAGCGATCTGTATAATATATTTGTCACATTTTATTGTTGCAGGATCGTCGAGAAACATGTGTAGGCCGTCTCACTTTTCTCATCCGGCTGCCGCCTGGTTGAACGGCGGCAACAACAACAATAACAACAACAACAACAACGGCAACAACCAGTTGGACACCAAAATGCAATCATCGTCGCCCGGGGGCGGTTGGTATTCGTCTTCGCCAACAGTGCAGGACGACTCGCCATCGGCGGTCGCCTCTTCGTCCAAAGATATGCAACATTCCGGCGGAGGTGGGGGCAACAACGGTGGCGTCGGCGGCGGACATCCGATGTTCACGTTTCCACCAACACCGCCCAAGGACAGCACGCCCGACTCGATGACCACGGCCACGACGACGGCCACGAGCTCGTCGTCGTCGTCGTCATCTTCGAACAGCGCGGCGGCCGCGGCGGCTGCTGCAGCCACTGCCTACTCCATAGCGTCCATGGGAGTGTTCTTGCACCCAGACAACCATCAAGGATGTGGCGGAGGCGGAGGAGGTGGAGGCGTTGGAGTCCAGGACGTGAAGCCGTCCATGCTGGTGGCCGGTGGCTCGTCGTCCAAACAGCGCGAAGGTACCTCGTCGTCGAGCGGCGCCACGTCGCCCGGCAGCTCGACGTCCGCCTCGTCCTCGTTTAACGCGTACCACCTGAACCACCATCATCACCACCTCGGCGGCGGAGGCGGCGGCGGCGGTCAACACGAACCGGCCGCCGGCACCGCCGCCCCGACGTCCTCGTCGTCCTACACCCATTATCCCTATCACCATCACCATCACCACCATTCGGCTATCGCTCCCGCCGTTTTCTCGCCCGCCAAACACCCCTCGTCCTCATGCCATTCGCCCGGCACCAACGCCATGAAAAACTCCTCGTCCTCGTCTTCCAGAAATAAGTCTAGGACCAGCGCCGGTAAGACCATTTTGCCCCAGACACGTACGCATAATAATAACCGCCTATAACGGTCTATACAACACTACATATTATTATAATATTGTGTGTATAATAGATCGAATAATATAATAATAAGAATGATAAATAATTATTAACAGTGGATTTTCACATTTTTATTTTTCATATACTAACGAACTAACCTATTATGTATATATAACATGACTTCCTCTAACACTGTATACATCGCTTTTCTATCTTGTAATATAATTTTAGTTACTTAAAATCTATACGCTTACATATACAATTAAATATATATTATTTAGGAATACTTCCATACATACATAAATATATTAGCCACTCAATACTTATTCCATCATATAGTATAATACGTCATATACTTGTCAGCTCATTAGTCATTTACCAATGTCTATACATAAGGTCTGAGGATTCTTGTACGATACATTTTTTTTATTAAAATTCAAAATAAAAATCAATATTTTAGGACCTATATATTATATCCGTTTACTTTTTCTATAAATTTGAAAAATGCATGAACATTTTACTCTCGAATACAATTCATACTTAACTTAAAGTACTGCAGTATTGAATATTAGACATTATATTGTATACCGCGTGTTAGGTATACACATGCAATGAGCTATCTTAACTAAAGTTTGTCTTATATATATTTTATAATAGTCAACCTGATTCTGCGCTAGTATTTTTGCTTTTAAAAACGCGCAATAACAAATAATTAATAAATTTATGGATGCAACAGCGTCATGTGTTGCACAGTTTTCGAAAACAAAATAAATATATTATTATATTCCGTCGTCGCATTATACTTATAAATTTAATATATAAAATATACTAAATTTTACGATAAATCATTTTATATTATATAGGTTCATGGATTCATATTATTATGTATCCATGGTCGAGCGTATTCACACAAATTATGGCGGTACGTTTGAGATTAATTACACGATTATCGTTTTTTATTGCTTTCCCGTCAACACAAGGTACCTATGCAATTTTCGTTTTATACATTTTTCATAAATTCTTTGTGTCCATACGTTATTATTTTAGCTCGGTTTAATAATCGACGAAATTGAACGGTTTTAAATTTTAGCACTTGTCTATGTGTACCTATAAGGTATAATAACATGCGGTATCATTTTAATATACTGCTATTATGATGTTTAATTTATGTTGTTGACTTTATTACTCATCCAAATAACTATTAAATAATTACTTACACATAGTTTATTTAAAAAAATTTAAACAACATTAACAACTATATACACTCACATACACGAAAGATACACAATATAAAATCCGGAGATTCTGGTCGCGTCGACTCCTATTAAAATCTCTAAATTAGTTAATCGTGCATTTAAGTATATTATGATATATAAACCTGCTATACGTATATTTCTACGTGGGTATATAATATAATATAATATTATTATACGATATGTTTTCATATCACATGTCTTGCAATCGAACAACTTTTGAACGTATAATTCTGTTATAATAATAATATAACGACGTGTGCGCGTAGTCTCGCGTAATGTCATCAACCCGTCTCGATAGATTTGTCAAGGTTGCTTGCAACAGCAGTAACAGCAGCGTAGGTAACCGTACTCAGCCTATCATCGTCGTCGTATTATAATATCACATATTATTATATTTATGGAGGAGGTCGTTATGAACGATAAACGCGTTTTTGGAAACTAACATGTTCCAGCTATTTTGTTGAGTAGATTCAGACCCAATGATCAATGCACTACATAGCTAGATTTAACCACCGCAACAGTATTATTAAATAATTATGTTTATTTAGTTTATTTTTAAGAATGACTTCGTTTTTTGTTAATAATATGTATTACATATTATTGAATCGATTAGGTATTTATTAAAATATACTTTTCGTAGCCGTATATCTAGGTACGTTTACGTTTAGACAATTTATTTATAAATTAGTGTCATATAATATAATAATTATTCTAAATATCAATACCAACCTTCACCAATGTGTATATTAAGGAATATGTACGAGAGAATATTATGTATTATAAATGCTTAAAATAAGTACTATTATTTACATAATTTATGTTCACATGCTGACCAAAGTTATTTTATTCTTCATTTCAACTTACGTTATTATAGTTACCTCCACGAGACACCGGAGCAGCCGCCATATTGACTGCCCGGGCCACAACGTTAATGGTACCTACTTATATATATACCGACTGAAGCATAACGATTTGCCGACATTACACACACAAACATACGACGTAAATAACATAATTTTACAGCTCTCATGATTAGTGATACAAAATAATACTCATATATTCTTTTTCCTTCCACGATGACAACACCTCCGTTGACTTGAAAATATTATTATCATTATTATTATTATTATTATTATTATTATTATTATTATACTTCCGCTTTGAAATCTGTGTATATATATATATATAGGCACTTTCTTCTTCATTCACCGCTGCAGTAGGTATATATTATATACAAATTAACAACATATTATATACTAACATGGCGTTTGGTTGAGGGGTGTTTCGCTTGCTAAAATTTAATTAAATAATAAAGCTCATTAATACACCTACTTATTATAAATATTCTTTTCGCGCGTATCAGTAGCGCCATTTCAATTCTATACGAAGCCGATAATCTTGTATATTTTTCTATACGTGCGTTTACTAACATATTATAATTGTTTACTTTTACTTTTCTCTAAATTATATTACGTTGCAATAATGCAGTTTGCACTTAGTTAATTTTTCAATTTTTGAGCATGAAAAAGTGCAACGTTAATAAATTATTATGAATCATGAACGGCTCTTTATATTTTATCGTAGACAAATTATTGTTTAAATTACTCTTATTTCAAATGGCGCTTCTGATCTCTACAGCTCATATTGTGGTTAAATAAAAACCACAAAACTAAATGCTTTTAATAATATTCTATATTTTGGTATATTTAGATAATATGTATGTAATTGGGTTAAGTTCACGCGCGCAAGCATAAAGAAAAAAATACTACAAAAACGACCTCGAATCGAGTTTTGGTTGAAATGAGTCCTTGGCCCGGAGTTGGGTATACGTGGCGCGTATATATAATAATATAGTATAGCTTAAGTACCTACGTAACGCGCAAGCGCGCTTCAATCCGTTTCCTGTGGAGAAGAGACCGTAACAACCGTTGGTGCACGCTGCGATCGTATTAATAAATCTTCGTCATTAAATCGATCTTCAGCGCACAGATAGGTTACAGATCGTGTGCGATATCATAAACCCCGGCGCAGTTGACGAAACGAAAATGGAACGCACTTTGCATGTGGTTCAACCGCACGTGCTGCAACGTATTTAGTGACACACGTTTTCATGAGACTAGATTGCATTTTTTATTTTCATGAATATCTTATAGTTGTATCTATGCCAGAGTGAATTTCGCTACTTCAAATTTTATCGCGTCCTTCCCGCTCTTGCACGACCTTTTCCTAGAAAAAATTTTAAGCGGTCCCTCGATAGTCTATATAATAATATATATATATATATCATAACGTGTGTATATAGTCTCTTGTTACTGGGGATAGGAGTGAACGACGTCATTTTACGACCAACTGCATTTTACGATCCTCCGGATTACGTTTTCCTTTTTTCTTTTTTACAGTTGGACTTGCTTTTTATCGTCCCTTAAATCCAGTCGAGTTGTTAAAAACAAAAACTGGGTCAGTCGTCATTTTTCTCGAATTATTCTACTAATTTCATACACACATAATTTATATCTTTATATTTATATGATTGAATGGCATGAGGGGTGCGATAACGGTTTTTTCTTTTCGTTTGGACGGTTGATCCTTAAATACATTCTTATTTTATATATATATATATATAATATGAGTACGCGTGTACACAGTCGGATCGGTTAAAAACTCAATTTTCCAAATGACCAGTTGCCCGTAAATACACTTATTATATATATTATATACAGAGGGAGAGAGAGTGAAAGAGAGAGAGAAATATCAATTCTAAAAGAGGGTATTCGGAGTTGGGTTTAAAATATCTTTTAAGAAGATTGGAAATAAAATCTTTTCTATATATATATGTGGTATATACACAACAATGAACCTCTTCGCGTATACACAAACCGTACACTCAGTTGACAGCTAATAATATAACGACGACGACCCTCGCGAAAAATAAAATAAAATAAGGCTCTTGAGTGAAAAGTAAACATATACCTACAATATTATACACGTACACTCGCGCACTGCAGTAGGTGTACCAATATATTTATGTGGGTATTACGGGCGCACAATATAATTTTCGTGCCGGCAGCAACTCGTATATGTATGTGTGTATATAAAATATACATATGTGTGTGTGTGTGTGTATGCGCGCGCGCGTATTCCAATGGGCATTCCGGGTAATGATACGCTATACAGTCTAATTAGTGGTGAAATTTACATACCAACGGTCGTTTCTAGTGCCCACGCATCACGAACTGTATACATCGCGGTTGTTGTCGTTGTTGTACCTATTATTTATTTTATTATTATCATTTTTTTTTTCTTTCTTTTTTTCGTTATTAGACGTTATTACATTGTTGTACCTATATATATATATACATATAAATACATTTATAGGAGAAGGTAATGTAGCCATATACCTATATGTATACCCGCCCCGTTGTGTATATATATATATATATATATGTACGTGCACGTATATTTTGTTAGTAGTGTTTTGGTAGTCGCAATAATAATAGTATACCTACCTACTGTATGCGTGTAGGTGGATATATATAGTTGCAAAAGTTCGAAATGAGACTGCGGAGAGATCCACACACATGGGTACAATTATACTATATAGGTAACTACAGCGTTGTTTCTCTGGGACGAATAGGTTAAAAAAATAACAAAAAAAGTATATACGCGTATGTGCTCTCTCGTGGGTAATTACCCACAATACGTGTGTACATTATAGGTGTATATAAGTATCTATCTATATAGCGAGAAGTTCGTGATGCCGGGAAAAGATAATGGCCGGGTGCCGGGTTATATTGTGGCTATTAATTTGGAAAGGAGCTGCTGCTGCTGATGCAGTGGTGTACACCACCTATATATGCAATGTGGAAACAGCCTACTTATAACGTGAAATTGAATACGATAAAATACGTGCGATTGTATGCGAGTATATAACGTACGTACAATATAGAAAAGGGATTTTTCGTCATCGTCCATCGGCTAAAACAACCATCACACCGGTGTAGTGTATACTTATCTATATTATATACGCATGATAATATAATATATACCTGTAGTAATATATGCGCTCGAGACGAGGTCGTTGGTTGAATGCCTGTATTTTATTATTATTTTTTGAACATTTTTTTCCTTTTCTTTTTTGGCTTTCACACTGCGAAACGCTTACGTGTGTCTTACCTATAATACCTATACTAACGCGACGTGTGATTAAACGATTTTTTTCCTCGTTCGGATAATAGTAGCGCACCGCCACACCTTTGGCGCGTGTACCTAACGTAATTATAAAATATTCTTTCAAAATAAAAATAAAGATTTCTTATTTTATTTTTACTTTTGGTCCCACGCCGTGTGCGTGATTCTTTTCATCGATCACTCACTCTCTTCGCAATACAATAATAATATTAAAATATAAATAATCCGTTAAAATCGTTATGCAGCTACCCTGTATTTATTGCAATTATAACATAACCACGCGCGTAATAATATACTACCTAATAATAATATACCCGCGATTGCTTGCATGCTGTGCGAAGTAATAGAATATATTTGGAAGATATGGCATGTTTACAAAGTGTATAATTGTTAAATCCTCCAAATACATTCTGTATAATATGCATAATAAAATATGATGATACAGAGCGTAGTCAATCTCTGATAGCTGGTACAAAAACGACAAACATGGTCTAATCATTTGATAACACGGCTGAAGGGTATAAAACAAAACCTACGATACTTTTTGAATCGAGCAACGTCTAACCATCAAGCAATGGTTACTTCGATACCGTGTAATTGTTAGTAATATTATATATTACGCCGCTCCACGACCACCGGATATAGGGGGAGGTCTCTCGGTCATTTTCAAAACGAAAAAAAAAACAAAATAATTATAAACCCCACTCGTCCAGGCCAGAGACCTCACCACCTTTGCCGGGTGCGCACTGTATATAATATTTTATTATCATATAATATGACATCATATAACAAATAGGTGCCTATACTATAATATAGATTGGTGGTGCAATGTGTATAACATATTTGGGACATTTGGCTATATAATATATAACGCACTGATATAATATATTATGTATTGTGTGTATGTACACGAGTTTTCGTATTTATACGCGTGTACGCGTTGTGTGTTTGTTTGCAGAAGGACGAGAGTGCGTGAACTGCGGAGCCACGTCGACTCCATTGTGGAGGAGAGACGGCACCGGACACTACCTGTGTAATGCGTGTGGCCTCTACTATAAAATGAACGGGCAAAACCGGCCGCTGATTAAGCCCAAGAGACGTCTGGTGAGTAATATCGCCACCATTGTTCGCTTTTGGCGCTCGTTATATATTATATTATATATACCCGAGCTGAGCTCGCGTGTATATCATCATGTGCGCGCGCGTGCGTGCGTTTGTGTGTGTGTGTGTGTGTGTGTAATGCGTATGCACAATGAAATTATTGTTCTGCCGTGTGCATATGTTTAATATAAATATAAAATAAAATAAAATAATATAATATATTTGCCCCGACCCCGAGAAATCGCGTTGGAATTTAGACGCGAATGGTTAAAAAAAAAACCGAATGCGATAACGACGACGTCACACGAATATCAAAGATCCGGTACAATATTATGTGATTTTATTGAATTATTATTATGGTGCTACCCGGTCTAGGGTTAGTAAATATATACCTATGTATTATTATTAATATAAGCGGCATTTTACGAGAATCCACGCGCCGCCGACCCACGTGTGCCTCTAACGAAGGTCGTCGTATTTTTCGTCTTTTTTCATCCACTTCAACATATTAACATATACTTTTTAATATTATACTCTACTTAATAACAATAATAGTATGATGTATGTTTATGCGTTTGTATAACTGACTGACTTACGTCTGTTTTTCCGTCCGCAAAAAATGTAAATTTGTTCTCTTCAAACAATATTTTATGTTCCACGTGCCGGACGACAAAAACAAGGTCCTAATTTGTAATATATCTCCCACTATCCCCCCGAGCGACACACGCACACACGCGCGCAATATGTTATTTCCTATTATATAATATTATTCTATATACATATAAATTATGTAGAATTTATGAATAAATTGTCCGCGCGCGAGTTTCAAATAAACCGTCTGTTAAGTATAATTTAAAATATATAATGTATTATGTGTTGTATTATGGCATGATAAAATATGAGTAACTACCTAATATTCGTGCGTATCTAAAAAAAAAAAAGCGGGAAAAATGTTACGAGAAAAATTCATCCCTCCACCTCCTGCATATGGTATAAAATATAAATATTAGATCATACTTTTGTAGAATGATTATACGGATGGTAGAAGATATTAATATTACGTCTTGCAATGGGTTGCGTTTAATTCGATGTTTATAATTTTTCAATTTATTTCGTACATAGAATTATTATCTTTAATATGTAAGTATATTCGTGCCTTACTTATACTATTATTGGGTGAAACGCGGCTGTCAGTGTCGGAAGCGGTGGCAAAGGCGAAGGTGGTGTGTGGTGTGTATCGACCAAACTATGTTTTTTTTTTATATAATTTTATATTATTTTTTACACAGCTCGCGAATATGCGAACGCAAGGAGGGTGGACACTCACACAAATACGTAATTATAAAACCACGGAAATTAAAAAAGCAAACGTAATTATCGTTGCCACTATTCAGTATATAGAAATCGATGATTTCAACCGTCACCACCGCTACTGCCGCACTGGGTCCGCCTATATATTCGTATATAATATATATATTGATTTTTCCGTCTACACGCTGTATATACATCTATTGTATAGTATACGTTTTACGCGATTATATATTATAATACATATATTTGTATATGTTTGCGTGTGTATTATATAGTCCCCTGCATATATAACGCTACGTTTCCTATGTATTTTACACGGTCGCGCGCTGGTGGGAAAGCTGCACGAAAAACGAAGGGCGACAGCTGCTGGGCCCACGGGGAGTAGCCATGTTCGAAATTCGTCCCCTTTGCTCGAAACCCCGTTTACGTTTTCATTTTTATTTTTCTTCGTTTGTTTTTGTCCCCGGCAATAACCGGTTACCACGCTCGGTTACCCCTCGCGACCATCATTTGACGCGTATCATTATATTCGTCAACACCGGCCAATCATTGTACGAGTCGTATCGCGTGGTGTGTTGTATCTTGTATGACGTATAATGTTTATGTTATAATATGCGTGTGGGAATTTCTTTGAACGAAAAAACAATTTTAATATCGGATGTTCATCAAAACTCGCGTGACATATTTTAAAAGTTTGCGTGTTACTATAATTATTGTACTTTACGCTTGATTTTAACACTTGTACAATAATATAAATGAGTAACTACGTAGTTTATTTTTCTTTTCCATACCCGAAAATATCGCCCAATGCTGTACGGAAAAAATTTCTCTCAAACACTTTATACATTGTAAACATCTTTTAAACACAACCTATTTTATAATAATACAAAATACACATTGTAGCGGAGTCGACTGAATCGAATATTATTTGTTGTTATTATTATTATTATTATTATTATTATTATTATCGTACGATCGCTAGTCGCAGCACGAGGTTTATATGCCTAACATAATATATTATATTTATATCATCGTATTATAATAATAGTCGTACAAATTTGTCTCGCCGTGTCACATTCGGTCGGCCTTTTTTCATTATTGCACGCACACGCATAATATTATATGTATAGTTATAATAACATATTATATTATATACAATTTTTTATTCATTTTATTATGTTCCATACGCGTAATAATATATGATATTATAATATGCTGCGATATCGGTTAAACCGACGGCGGCGGCGACGGCCGGGACCGACCTACTATAAACCGCCTCCTCTTCCCCTGGTCGCCGCCGTCGACCGAATTTACATATAATGGGAGCACCGCTGCGCTATACACACACATAGGACTTATAGAGGACGCGTACATAATATACACTATATTGTGTGTGAGTGTGTGTGTGTATTTATATACATAACGGTCGGACGGCGCGCTTACATCGTGTTCGGAGCTGAGCAGTATATAATGTATATCGCGTGCCAGCAAAGCGCGTTCAGTGCATAACACTTTCGGGTGCCTACCTATATATATATATATATATATTATAACATCGTATATTATACATGGAATAAAGTATCCGAAAATATGAATTATTACCGCCGGCGTAACTGCCGCGCCTCCTTGTTCTTATTTTATTTTCGCACTCATGTCCGACGGGCGACGGTGCAGTATAATGTAGATATACGCATAGTATATAATACATTATAATTGTCGCCGTTCGGCATAATGGTCTTTTTTTACCACCCCTCGCCCTTCATGCACGTGTGTTACTGCAACAAATGTGTTAAAAATTTCAACCACAACTCACCCATATAATGATCTGTATCAAAATATAAATTCAAAACGTTCACGATTGATTATTACAAGTCGTTATGTCGTATTATGCGATAAAATTATAATAATCTAAATGATATTTTTGAGTACATGCAGTAACATCGTTGTAGCATTCGCTTAATTTATGACTGATTGGCTCCAAATTTTACGTCCGAGAGGAGACCCCAAAGTATTCATTTTACAACTCCCTGTGACTTATTTGTGCACACCAACATTGAAAATCTGTAGATATATTATATATTATAAAGCTTATGCAGAAGGTATACCACAATAAATTTAATAATGCGTGTATGCAATAATTATACAAGATGATCTATACTAGAACTTTTGAATTAACTAAAAAGCCAACCAACTTCTATATTACAAATTAAAATCAAAATAATTAAAAATATGGTCGTTAAACATGTATACTAATACATTTTAAACTTCAGTTATGAATAAATTCATTATTAAACAACCAAATTATAGTGACTATGCTTGCTAAATTACCCTATGCATTAAAATATATCATTATTATAATTTTATGATGAGGCTATTACCCGCCGGATAAATAATCAATAATCGTATACTGTACACGTTTTTAAAATGCATACATCGCGGTACACTACCCACCGCACAGGATCGAACCAATCGAGTGTTATCAAGCTTTTTCAAAAGTCGACACACGCATTAACAGTGTACCTTATATGCTGTAGGCTGTAGCCACTATTGCTGCGCAGATCACACAAATCACATGATACGGACTCGTTACACCAAAAAATTATATATGTATAAATGTTTATACTGAAGAAAAAAGTATTAGCTGGTCGGGCAAGAAGGGGAGATAATCCGATTTCACCCGAGTCAGTGGTCCAAACAATTCAATTTCTACATACTTAGGCTGTTTTATTTGTAGCGCAAATAAACTGCATGCACCGGCGCCGATTACGACACCACAATTGGTCCGCGTCTGTCGGCGACGATAATAAGCATTTAATTACACGCCGTGATGTATATTAATATATTATATTTGTTCCGATTGCCGAACAACAAAATCTTCTTTGCGATTTTCACCATCTTTAAAATACAATATTACTTTATATTCCGACTAGCCATTTGGACACGACGTATCAAACAGTTTTCGTCCGGCACGTTCCAGTGCATTTCGCGCGCGGTCCGTCCGTTCTGCCCGACGCGTACCATTGTCTGCTTTTACTTTTCGACGTCCGCGGCATAATTTAAACAACAAAAATAACAATTATAATACATCGCTAGGACCGCAACGTATAATATTTTATGATACGCTATTGAGCATCGAAAAGTGGAGAGAAATCACACCTATATAATATTTATATATAGGTAATATATAACATAAATATTATAAGGCCTTGGGCGAAGGTTTGATTTACGAATAATTACTACTTTCGGCTCTGCAACGCATCTTGCACATAGTATATGACACTAATTTTACTCTCTCTCAAATTGAATATACTGCCCATACGAGGTATTATACAATTATTACCATATTGTGTATCATTCAAATATAGTATTTTAGCATTAGCTAGTAAAATAAGTTATATCTAAATTAAAAAAATACTTTTATAATCTTTTAAACTTAAGTCGTTAGTTAATATTCTAAACGACCTAAATAATTAACTAGTTAAAATAAACATTGTAATAACTTAACTTTTTCAGTTAATATTTAAAAAATAATACATTGAATTAAAATAAAGTTTATACACATCTATTACTAGCACATTGTTGTGTACATTTAATTTTAATGAAAATAAGCAAATAAATATTGTTTCATATAAAGTTATGGTAACAAACTATTAAGTATTATAAACATTTAGTATGTTGCTTAAGCAATTTAAATTGTAAACAATTATCGTTTAACATTTGTGAATGTGTGATATAAATATATATATGTGTGTGTGTGTGTGTTTAAAAAATTTATCTTATTTTTATGGGTTAAGTTAAATTAACTTTAAAGTTAAGACTCTTTAGAATTAAATATTATATTGCTTGTTAACTATTAACTTAACGTACTCTAACACCGTTGATCTAATCAAATTTTATCTCAAATTAAATTGTTTCATTAACTTGCTTCGTTTTGATTATATTAGTCGACTTGTGGTCTTGCAATATGTGTACCTTCCTATGAATAGTTTAAATACGTATACCTATTATACAGTTTAAATGTATCGAAATGTATCGGTCACAACTCACGATTTTTTTTTATATACATTTGGAACGGCCTATAGGCACACACACCTAATATACTTATACCTATACCTATTGTATATGTACTCGCACACGCGATGATATTATGTAGATTACGTTTACGTACGTCGTATACCCATCTCGCGGCGAATCGTCGTGCGCGGTAGTTTATAAAATATACATAATATGTAGACCCGGGAGTTAATTAGGGCAAAGCCCCCGTGCGCGAGCGTAAATATAATAATATATATAATGCTAAAACGCGCCCGGTGCAGGCGGCACGTCAATCCTTACATGGCGAACAGTGGCGGCCGTACCGCCCGCAACCAGCTGTCGGTCAAACCGCCGCCGCTTTCGTATATTACCGCGGTCGTATATAAATAATATACCTGCCTAAGACCGAGTGGTGTGTAGCGCGCATAGTGCAAAGAGTATGCAAATGTCGTTGTCGGTCGTATTATTATTTAAAGAAACACAAAAGTAATGACGGAAAAAAAAAGCACGCGAGTCAGTCGGCGGCGGCGTGATTGTGAAATACACGCCGTATCGTTGTTGTCGTCGGGGAGACCTCCCGATTGACCGGGCCTGGTTGATCCGACGACAACAGAATAGCAGAGGACGCGCGACGACGACGATAACGGTCGTTGACAACCCCGCTGCCGCGGTCTTCTAATTGAACTCTGCCGCAGCCGCCTCGCAAACGTTCGTTTTTTATATACATTATTTTATTATATTAACATTATATAATGTTATTGGGTATTGTTTTCTAGTCGTCAATCGTGTTTCATTCGTGTAATAATAGTTATCACAAAATATACGCTCACCCTCTGTCAAAAAAATGTTATGTTCTTGTGCTGAGCTTTTGTGTTGCCTTTGTCGTCGAAGCTATAATGTAATATGTACATATAAGTCTACAATCCTGGTATACGAAATGTTACGTTTTTCGATTGTCACAACAAATCCGTTGCCAGGGGATACGCTTCGTGTATAAAACAGTGCGTCGTACGGTCAAACTGTGTTGTATACAGTATAATGGTGAAAAATAAAAACCCGTAGCATCCATTTTTAATACGTATAGGAGGTATATATTATATTTTAATAACGTGTAGGTACCTATATACGCGTACTGCAATGTATCATCGTCATTCGTCAGTCGCGGGTCGGTCGACCGTTGGAAATTCGATTGTTTATTTTTTTTACGTCATCCGATTTCCGAATAAGTGTGGGGGTCGACCTGGCCATACCCGCCCTCCGCAAACACTACCGGCCTTGGGACCCCCCCGTCGCGCCATTTTCACCGGGCCGGTATTGAAAAAAAAACCGTACAATATAAAATATAATATCATACACCTGAATGGAAAAAATAAAAAAAAGCGGAAATAATGGGAATTAAAAAAAAAATAGCCCATGTATGTAGAGGACATTATTATTATTATTATATAACCGTGGTGGCGGGGTATATCAACCCTCTGTCATCCCCCCCTCCGCACCGTACGACGACCGACCCGGAGAGGGGCCGTCCGATAAGAATCGCGCGCGCGACGCCCCACACGCCGCAGTGAATAAGGGATGAAACGAGGGGGTCGGTAAAAATGTATTTCGCCCCACCCGCCGTCGACGACGACTATTGTGCGTGCGTGCGAAAAAGGGGGACGCGAAGCGCGGCGTCCGATAGTATCGACTGCGCAATTGCCGGCCGCGACGACATCGGCGGCGTTGGCGTCGGTCTCTGTCACGCCGGTTCACCGCTGCAGCAGGACGCGCGCGCGCGCGTACGATTCCGCTCACCCGGTCTCAGCTCACCACCCCGTCGACGAGTCATCTGCGCCGCGCCGAGCGGGCGAGCCAACGACGCGCGCGCGTTGATAAACGATCTCTCTCTCTCTCCTCCGTTCTCCTGTATACACTCGACTCTGCAGCTACCCGCCGCCTGCGTTTATTTATATATTATATACGCCACCCGCACCCCTGTCGCATCGTGTATATATATACACACCGATGACAAAGCTCCCTTGTTTCGTTATCTTCTCTAAACGTTACGAATCCCTCGTGATTTATTATCGCAGAAACTAGCCCACGCTCTCTCTCTCTCTCTCTCTTTTGTACCACCAACCCCGCCACAGCTTGTTCGGTTTTTCCTACCGCCGCTGTCGGAAAAACCACTCGCTCAGAGAAAAATCCTTTCGAGCGCCGCCACCAGCCAGAAGCCAGACCCTTCAGTTTAAAAACCATTATTTTTCTTCGGACCACTTAATTCCACACGATTTCTTCCCACTGCCACCGCTCCACGGACGTCTCTAAGACTGACCCTTCCAGCTCTACGTTTTATATATACGACGTCGCAACTATAAGTCCGAAATCCACAGTTATTTTCCCCTTGAAAAATATTGTTTACTTTTTAAACCTACCAAAATAATCTTTATATACATTTTGTCCAACTCTGCACCCACCACTAAGTATATAACAATGTATAAAGTTTACCGCATAAACGATAGGTGCATCATCTTTCGATCACTAAATTTAATTGCAGATGACTCAACATATAATATAGCATATATATGCACTATATTATGTTTGTAGTCGATTTAAATAGATTATTGAAAGGGCTATTATGGAAAAATCGGAACCGTCAAGAGTATGTGTATATATAATAATAATATTATATCCTGGAATGTGTCTTTCTCCCAGCAATAATGTTGTCGCCATCGTAAGTAGGTCATTAATTGTACATATAGGTACACACAACTAGCAATGCTCATTGTCGTTGAACAGTGAAACCTATATGTCACATTTAAAAAACATAAAAAATATTTAGAGTGAAAAAGTGAGAAAGCAAATTCCTAACCAATTTGTTGGTGTATTATAATATTATAGCTGATACGTACGCATTATATAATATATAGGATATAATACGCGCGCTTTGTGCACAGACTACACATTATATTCAGTTTCTTCGTCCTATATGTGTGATCGAAAGACAGAGATAGAGAGAGAGAAAGAATATACATGTATATACATAGATATATCGTGCTTGTATATATATATATAACTGTATGTGTGCGTATTTGCTACTTTGGTATGCTAATTTAACGACCCGGCCCCGTACCGGTCTCTCCCTTCCCAGCGCCGCCCCCTTTAAATCTAACATTCCCCTTCGCGCGCTGTTGTACCTTATACATACTGCAGAACTCGGCGTGTTTGTATATTTCCACGTGTGTTGTGATTGTGTATGTGTGTTGTAAAATTGCGTATTAAAAACACAACACGACACTATAGATACACGATATTATAGATACCTATAACCTACACAACTGCAGCCGTCGTTCGCGATATTTCGTTATGCCGCCGCCATTGACCATATGAGAATATTTATTGTTCAACAATAGAACATAATATAATATATTATAAATTATAATATTATTATCATCGTTCGATAAGCCGTTTGTCTTTTTTCTTCCTATTTTATATTTTTTTTTATTTTTTTTTTTTTTTTTTGTCGTTTTCGTATAGGATCGTAGTCGTCGCGAACGACCGGTCGGTTTCGCATGAAGCCGGCACGAACGATTTCCCCGGCGTTATTATTATCATTATTATTTTTATTATTGTACGTAACACGAGAAAATATGCGTAAACACGACATTTTCGTGTTTCGACAATAGCACTGCTGCAATTTGCCAGTGTGCATATTTTATTATAATGTGCACGGCGTATTAATATTGTATACGATGATAAATTTCATATTAATCGCGACTATAGAACAACGCGTATTTTCTGTTCGAATACAGGTACGATGAACATGACGTATGGCTATAGAAACGTGTTTTGTACGATATTAATATTATGTTTGCCCATTTTATATAATATATAAACGTAGCTAAACAATTTTTTTTTAAATCTGCGGTGATATTGTCTCATGAATATTCATCACGTGATGTGATTATCGTATTAAGCATTATAGGTAGATAAGTCGACATAATTATAATGTAAGTATATTATGTTTTACATCACGGGCCGGTTCTAAAAAAAAAAAATCGTTGGTACAAAAAAATTGATACGCGTTAAAGTTAGTATATATCTTATAAATATAATATTGTATTCAGGCTATTCGGCTGTAATTCAATTAAAAGTTTTGAATATTCATTTTTCAGTCAAACCGAAAAAATAAAATTATAAATTAGATGCGAGTACATATTTGTGCAGTATGGCTGAAACAGCATGGCAAATGTACCTTTATACATATAAATACCAATATTATGTATAAAATGAATACACCATCATCGTTTATATAGGTGAAAACCATGTTTACGAGCTTAGCTTGCTGCGGTAATCTATAATCACCGTGTAATATAATCATACGTGTGTTAATTTCTCTAAACATTTAAAAAATTCTTAACGCATATTTTACATCGATTCCCGAGGGGATTCGATGGTATTAGTAATAATAATAACGATAATGTCTTATAGAAATTTGAATTCAGTCGCATTTCTACATCTAGACAATATTATAGTATATTAAAGTATAGCACTATATATAAGGCATATTTATACATAAAGCATCCTCTTAAATAATTTTATGTATAATATCTCGGGCGTTATGTGTATATACAAAGTAATTCACCAAACATACTAACCCCCAATTTTTCCTTTAATAATGAATTAATTCAAATTATGATTTCATATTTGTTAAAGGACCAATTTTAAAATACTTAGATTTTTTAATACCATTACCATATAATATACTCGTAAGTAATATCGTTGAATAATTAATTTTTATTTTCAATCCCGTCCGTTTATTCCTATATTAGAAGATGACTGTAAACAAATTTATCTTAGAGTTCGCTGTGTTGATGGTAAATATCAAACTGCCATGTGCCCATGTGTCATTTAAATAATCTAGAAATAATAATTTGGACTAATTTTTAAATATGATTCTTTAATACACTTACAACTTTCAAAAGTCGTAATTGGTATAACTCTTTATTAAAAGAAAAAATTAACGTGAGAATACTTTGAAAATCTTCTTGTATCTCAAAGAGTTTACTATTGTCGTGTTGTTTAATGTGCATTAATATATACCTATATAACAAGAAATTGTATGATGTAGTGTGTTTGATATTTTCGCAAATGTCAAATCTCGCACAACTATTATTATTATTATCATTCGGTGTATCGATGAGACGTATTATTGCGCGTACTTATACCTGCAGCTTATACACTGGGTTCATGTATATTGTTATTATTACTTTTTTTATTCCTTTCTCGAATAATATATTATAAAAAATATATACATATATTTATATTTATAGACTCCGCTAGCATATAATAATTTTATAGGTATAATATACACACATACATACCTCTCAATGTGTGCGTGCGGTGGGTGGTGCTGCACAAAGTCCTCTCGGTCACGATCTTACAGTAAATATTAACGGAGGGAATATATACCTCTAATTATAACCTTTAGCCTATTAATTATTCTTATTTTTAATCGTAACACCCAGCTTTATCGAAATCGATTAATAACCCATACGCATGTATAGTTGTTTTTGCCCTCCTCCTGCACTGCAGCTCGTCCTCGTCGTCGTCTTCGTCGTCCTACTCCACCGCCTTAGCTGAATCTCTTGCTACACTGCACGGACGATAATAATAATATTTCCCCATATATAATATTATTATTATTACAATGTACCTATACGCGCTAGCATATATTAATTACATCACGTTAACACCCCGTGAATATATATATATGTATACATATTATGTGTAGATACGAATTTTACGGTTCACACGAAAACTAGTTCCGTACGTTTCGATCATAATATTATATTTATATAATATACAATATTATACATGTGCACCAAACGGCGCCGCCGTCGGTGTGTTTTCACACAGTATATTATATCACTGACCTTGGCGATAATATAATATAGTATTGACTTATTGTTGTGTAGTTAAAAAATATTAAATATACGCGTGCTGCAGAGAACCGATATCGAGAGTCTCTAGGGCTAAATAATGTTTACAATGCATATCGTTTGTATATCTATCGTAAAAGATGGGTTGTTATTATGATTTTCAGTCCGCGGATGGACTGCGGCTGAGATGGACGAGCGTTGATATAGAATAATAAAAACTGACGGGGGTGGGTGGACATAAACGTACATTGCGTATACATACATATGGGTACCCCGCAATTATTACACAATGTGTTCTTTTTTTCACCCGTTTATAGAAGCGTATGAACGGATTATCTGCTTTCGTCGTCGTCGTCGTCGTAGTCATCTTAGTTTATCATGCGCTTGTACAACAATAATAATAATATGCCGTCTCGCAAGTCGCGACGTATTATTATATATTATATATTGTACTCGGGCGCGCGCGGCTGCGGCTGTAGCGACGGTGCGGCTGGAGTTTTGAAAAAAATTTTCCCTAATGAATTGTTTGATGTGTGTTTGCACCCCCCGTCACGATCGTCTAATAGCGTAATTGATTGTGCATGACGAAGCGATCTAGGCCGTTTTTCTTACATTACGTGGTTATTATTATTATTATTATCGTTGCGCTGTTGTTGTTATAATATTATTATTATCGTCATCATTATTCGATGTAGCCGTCGCGCGCACGACCGCGAGCACGTATTACAGATAGGAGAGAAGAGAGACCTACCCATTAAGTTTTTTGTACTTAATTTTTTTTTCCACCAATTATATATCGTTATCGGTCTCGATATCTCGCGACGTAGCTGGTACGTACATCTATATACTCGCGCACGACCGTTTAGCGCATATTATAATGTATTTAATACGCGTATAATATATTTTAATATTATATTTATGCGTACAGTATAACACTCTTATACTGTGGTATTATACACCTATATAGGTCCGCCGCAATACGCGACGTTCGCTTTTATATTATATTATAATAATATTAATACTATAATATAGTATTTATGCGTATAAGCGCGAGTGGGTTACACGTGCAGCGTGAGTATGTGCAGCGATTACAATGTCGTTATAGATCGCCCTCGGTTACCGCGGTAACACGGGTATCGGTTTATTCGGTCGTCACGTGGTCGCCGCCTCCTCCGCACACAGGCGATTTGATATATTATTATGCGCGGTGCGCGTAGTTGTATTATATAATAGGGTAGATCAGAGTTCATATTTATGACGAGAGGGTGCCAGATCGGGTGGATAGGACTTATTAGCAATTTCTCACGCTCAATCGAGTCCTCGGGGTCCGTCCGGGCGATCATTACTCGTTTGGATATATACCTATTTAAGTTATATATGCTATATTCACTTGGACTCCAAATCGAATAGAATTTTTTCATTCTTCCGCTATGTCTCGATAATAATTTAAATTTGATGGTATAATATAGAACCAAGTATATGGTACCTATATATATATTATTATAAAAATCGTCGCGCTTTTCGGTCCCACCATGATATAGGTACTATAGTCTATATTATAGTATTGTGTGCAGGTAGTACATACCTTTCACCGTTGACGATTGACGATTAACCAAAAGCGTAAAGAAACAATAACCTCACAGTTGCGATCATAACGACAAAATCTCACGGTAATTAGTGCAGCGCGCGCGACTCGAATAATTACATCGTATATCATAATATTATACAATATTGTAGTCGACGACTAGAGACGTAATGATTTCCGAAGAATATTCCGCTATCCGGTACACGAGATACGCGACTCCGTTTATATAATAATTAATATTAATTTATATTTCATCATTTCGAGTCACACGCTGCAGAAATCTGATCTTAATAATATATTATGTATTTGACAATGTAAGTCGTGGAACGACCTAACTATAATATTGTACACGTGTATAACGCATAATAAATATAACGGTGTTATACCACGGTTACCGGTGGTAGTATCTTATATGTGTAATCGTAATGTATTATATTATGATATTATGTCTCCTACAATTTTGTGCAGCACGTATCAAATCCCGAAAATTGAATATAACGTGTTGTTATTACGAGTATATTATTATTATTAGTATTATTCTACCGCCGCCGTTGCGTCTCTGCAGCCACGCACACGCGGTCGTATGTCCATTTATCAAAATACCAGCACACTTATCAAATGATTGGATCGGCGAACACAATATTATTATCGTGTCGGATTATACACGCGCGCCGAGGACCTTATACGATATTATGATATTGACGTGCCGTTTACGGATATCTTGCGCGCGTGGTACATAATAGGAAAGGAGGAAAAATAAAAGAAAAGGTAAATGAAAAAAAAAATAAATATAAAATGACGAGTCACAAATTGGATGGTACAAACGCGACGTGTAATATTATTATTTTTCTCAGTGCGGCGGGGTTGTGTTGTATATAGATATAAATATGTATTATATATAGGTATATAAAAATATAAGTATGATGCGTATATAGCGCGCACACGCCTACGTCTCTCGGGAGCCTCTAATGGACTCGTTGGCCCAAGTCTCAAACGCGAGATAGACAATTTATATATATTTACAGTCACTGCTTAAAAATATATATATGTGTATATATATATAATAATACATACTTTCGGACGACCGTTTTTGGTGCTCACCGTTCAAGACCAATCCGATTATTGGTACGCGCAGCGCGCGCTTGCTTGACGTCCGGTTCACGTACATATTATTATTACAATATTGACAATCGGACAAGTCGTTTCGTGCGCGCGATCGGTTATGTATGCCTACGTACCTACGCTGTCCGTGTATATAATATACTCGAACCGCGGTATAAGTAGCCGCCGTCGCATTAGACGTGGGTATATGATATGCGCTGCTGAGTATTATTTATACGGAGGAGGAGGTACCCATAGGATATTGTGTTGTCGAGCGTGCGGCGGCGCCCGTGGAATTCCTGCGCTGGAGAAATCAATCTCGCGACAGCGGAATCAGACCCGAAAACGGATCATAAAATCGTTACACAACACAACGACAGAAACCGTTTGATTATTTCATATACCCGTAGCTGGTATCATTATTATCATTATCGTTATACGCTCGTTCACCTCGTGGAAACATGCGTGCGCCCAATCCATAAACACGTTGTATAATATTATTATTATTATTATTATTATTATTATTATAAGAGTGGCAGACGCGATTTTTGTCAAACAATAGGCTTGTTTAGAATTTTTTTCTGCGCGTTCCAAACGACTAATGTCTTATAATAATATCTGTATATGTATACTCTGGCAAAGACCTACTGTAGTTTAGAACAATGGACAAACTTTTATTATATTATTTGAAGGAAAAAAAAACTACGTCACTATACCGCGGTCTATTACATATTAAAATATATATATTATGCGAGATATATTTAGATACTTTGTTCGTCGAGTAATAAAAATATTTTGTAAACTGGACTGTACAATATACAGGGTGATCTAAACATTCGAATGGTGACAACGATATATATATATGGTATTTTCCCAAACTCCACGGGTAAGACCATCAGAGACTTGTGCTACAGATGTAGAGCAAAAATAAGTCCTGTTCGAGTTCTTCCAAAAAAAATAAACAAATCATCCATATTCTATTGATTGTAAACCGTAAATGTCACCGTAGATTCGCGATTCGTGCCCATCACAAAAGAATCATTCTGTGTGTGTCCGTTATATTATAGGTACATGCCATTATATTATATTCACCTACCTGACCATGGTCGCATTGCCTCCATTTGCCGATATTCTGCACAGGATTTATCATGCTTTCTATTAAAAACACTATTGTACTGTATAGTTTGAATAGCAAAACTCGCTATTCAATCCTTTCGACATTTTCAGACGTTCGTTCGATATAAGGTTGTCGAGGGTTGAAAAATAAAACTCCATAATATATACTATATCTTATAAAACGTATCTATATGTAAGTAATATAAAAGGTGGCGTCGTTCCGTGATGCGTGCACGCCAAATCGATGCATTTAATGGACGCTTTTATGTATAGGTACCTACCTATTATAATACTCTAATATGTCTCCACTATAAAAATATTTCAATAGCTTAAAACCTTTTAGGTTTAACGAAAAATAATATATATATATATTTATTATATACAAACTGTGTAGTGGAGTGCGTATATTATAAACGAATTTATTTTTGAATGACATTTGTTGTGAAATTTGACACCTATCGAGTATTTAACGTGATTTTTTTCTCATACCACTTAGCGATTTCACGTTTTAACCGTATGCATATACATATATACGTCGAATACATTATATAGGTATAGTGGTATCGATTTACCATATATATGTATATATATATATATATGCAAGTACCTGAAGTACCTATTTTGAGGCAACACAGTATTTTTAATACTTTAATCGTTTTACCTTATAGACGATAGAATTAAATATTTGAATTTTTCATACCGTCATAATATAAATGTTGAATTGTTATATACTTATATAATATTATATTGTATAGTTGTCATTTTTTTTCCTGTCAGACAATTCTTACTCGCATGGTGAGGTCAAAACACCTGGAAATGCATATAACGACTAATTAAATAAAACGGTAATTACAGGAAAGAGGCGGGGGTTATTGTTCCCGTTTGTCTCGGGAAAACGGGTCTAAATGTTATCACCGCGCACGAATTCATTGTACAACACATTTTTTTTCGACTGTAAATGTTAAAATGCATCCGGCAGCGGCGGCAGTGCGGTAATATATTATATAAAAAATGGAAACTATTAAATATTTAATTTTTTTTTGTTTACAAAAATATTTCAAGACGTTCGTACTAAATTAACTAGGCATGCCTGTCTATACATAATAATATTATATAGGTACCTAACCTACCTACTGTTCGCCGCACAGCAGTATAATAATATATACCCTCAGACCTCTGCCGCAGTAGCCGTTATACATTTTGAACGGACGACAGCTTACAACGCGTACAGAATTGTTTTATGCTAATGCGGTGGAATGTTTTTAATTCGAATACAAACATACCGCGCAGGCCTAATTGATACAATAGTTCGGACGAGAAGAAATCTTTTCGACTTACAACCTTTGTTAATTATCATAACTACCGGGCGGCGCGTGTTTTATAATGTATTATATATTTGTGTGTGTGTGTGTGTGTGTGTGTATACGACAATATGTACACGTTAACTAACTGCTGCAAGTAGGTACCTGTGTATATAGGTACTATTGTGCACGTGAAGTATTTATGAAGGGCACGCGTATTACGCGCGCCATAACGTGTATATATGTACGAACACGACAAACAATAATATAATATTACTATGCCATTATTTTGTGTTGTGTACACACGTTACTGAGTTGTTTTGGATCGCACGCTCGTTTAATAATGTGTAACCTATACTGGCCTGTGCACTGTGGTCTAGGTATTTAAATCGTTTTCAGCTCGACAAAATCGTCGTCGATAATCGATATTACAAAATAGTTGATTCTCATGAGATGCCATTATAATACTCAATATTTTTGGCACACGAGTGGTCGTATAACGGCTCTCATTTTTTCATTATTTCAAAATACCGACGCCCCGTATCTCGTAGTTATACCTACATCAAAATATAACCCGTGTGTTACCGCCCAAACCTCGATAACGATTTTAACTCGTAGCGTATTATTATTTATTTTTTTTATGCTCGGTCCGACGTTCGTTAGCACATTAGCATATTATAATACTATAGTAAATGATGTATAAAAAAGAACTAATCCGATTGTTTTGTTTTGGTTTACAGTCCTTGCAATCGGCTGCCCGTAGAGCCGGGACGAGCTGTGCGAATTGCAAAACGTCCACCACGACGCTTTGGAGAAGAAACCAAAACGGCGAACCCGTTTGCAACGCTTGCGGTCTCTACTACAAACTGCACAACGTAAGTACAGAAAACGTATTTTATTTTCCTGCGCCTTGGCATATACAATGCGCACTGGACGTGCCGTGTACGTGTACGTATATAAAGTATATAATAAACTGCGTCGCACATTATATATTATTATTACATGACCTGCAGCTGCAGCTCTGCCGGAGCGCAGCTTTCTCGAGAAACGAGTGTACAGACGTATTACCATTATAGGTATTTAACGATAGCCTAGCACACGCGTTATTATTTTTTTATGTTTCATTGTTTTTTTGGATTTGAATAGATTTTTTTGTCAGTCAAAATGTTGACAACTATTTTTCGGGTCAAATAAAAAACACTGTATTCAAAAATAAATATAACTCAATATTTTGTTTGATGCTCGTGCATAATAGGTGTATATTGTCGGTATATTATTATATTTCTTATTTTCTTCACACTACGCCTTTCTATATACACGTGATAGTGGTATTGTATACTCGCGAATTTTCTGCGTCCTTTATTTGCGCCACACAAAACCTACCCTTTCTGGTGCGTATTATTGTATAGGTGTACCTAAATATAAACCGTCATTATTGTCGTTGTTGTCGTCGCGTCCGTTCGTCCGGCGCCAACCTTGTCGTTTGTAAACGCACATTATGATGATGATAATGATGATAATAATAATAATATCATGCAGCAAACCACGCCGAGAGGGTTTTTGGCGCTATACACCGACGACTTCCGAAACGCATTTAGGTGCGTATAATATATATATACATACCTTCGGGGCCGGTCCCGCTCCCTTTTTCTACTTTGCCAACCGACGTTGCAGGCGGCAGCGTGCCACCCGTTTCGGCGTACAGTATACATAATATAACCTCGTACCTCGTAAGAAATATAAATATATAACTACGCCGACTTATAAACTAAACCGTTTAATGACCCATTTGGTTTTGCGTTTTTTTTCACCCTTTATATATATATACTAGTCTTAAATCGACCGCGTGCGCATTTAAGACTCGACTATACTCACATGCGCACGTGTTTCGTCATTGCTCCGTGTAAAAATATACCGCGAGTCAACACGACGATTGTAATCAAACGATGATGAAGAAGCTGAGATGGTGATAGTTATAATAATAATAATATAATAATATGACGTTTAATGCGTGGGCACGGGGGGAGCTATTATATTTATACACGCACAATTAGTCGACACGACACGGTGCATTAAACGCGCGGGGATGCTGTGACCCTCCGGCCACCAAGCTCGAGGATCGTGGCAACGGGCTAATTAGAGAAAATATTCACAGAAGTCTCGGGCCGCGACCGAAATCGTAGCTTATTATATCGTATATTTTTTTCGAACTCGCCGCAGTACATCTACCTATCTAGCTATTTTTCTCCGCTTCGATTGCTATCGCCGACCGAGTCGCGTAACAAACAGTGTCGTTCATTCAATATAATAATATATAATATAAAGTTTTTAAACAGCTCGCCGTGTGGTCCCGTTTACACGACCGCATACACACGCACACGACAATATAATAATAATAATTGCCTATATCGCAAACTCGCGCGCGCACTTGTGCGTGTGTATAATAGACGCCATCGCGCGATGCAAAGACAATGATGGATCGGAGGAGAGACATAAAAAAAAAATAAAACGATGAGGGGAATAGTATATTATAAAAGAAAAAGAGAAATATTTACAAACACCGCCGTCGTTGTCTTTGTCGTCACGAGTGCGTGCGAATATATCTTGACATCCTCCTACCCGCAGCCACGTACACCTTGTATTATAATATACTAACTGCGGCAGTGTTTCCTGCCAAAATCTGTAGAGTATACCCGGTCGGTATATTAATATTATTATTGTCTTCCACGTATATGATGACGATATCCCACGGTGACGATACCGTTGTATATATATATAGCTATATAGAATGTCGGATCGGACGTCCGCTGCCGCCGGAGAGAGACGTTTGACGAAAAAAATACATGTTCAATGCATGTACAACCTGCATCCACTTGATGAAATTGTCCATTTCATTACAATTTATTCAGTTCAAGAAATACATTTCCATGGAAACCATTTTTTCCACTTAGTGAATTAATTAAAAATTTCATATCGCATAATTGTTTTCATCAAATGGCTATCCACTTAGTGAAATAAAATATAATATGATAATTATTATATAATATTTTTTTATAAAATGTAGCATCATTAGCGTTACGGTCATATTTTATTATTTATTTATTGTACATTACAAATTATTATTTAATACCCGTACGGTTGGCCAGTACATATTTATTCTCCCTCTAACCTTAGTAATTTTACCAATGGTACGCCATCGCTACGATCGAAATTACTCGTTCCGGTTTTTCAAACCCCTTTTCCATCATATACAATCCACATAAAATGAACAACTATAATATACGTGGTGTAATCACGGAATTGTACAATGTATTGAAAACGAAAACAGCGTACACCAGAATAGGCACCTATATAAGGCTGTAGATCATTTTTATTAAAGGTACGGCTATCTACAACGGTTACAATTATACAATTATAAAAGCCTGGTCGTAAAGCAGATTATACATATCATATAAGATCAATATAGCAAAGTAGTAAATAAAAATAAAATGACAATGACCGTATATTATGGTTTTGTTATACCAAATCTTATGAAATTTTAATACAATTCATATATTTGATATAATATAATTAAAATATAATATTGATCATAATAATATTATAACAATATAAATATTGTGATATATTATGATTTATGTATAATTACAACCAATGGCAGTATATTATATTTTGTTTAACCAAGTGGATAGCTATTTGATGAAAAAAATTACACGATATGAAATTTTTAATTATTTCTCTAAGTGGAAAAAACGGTTTCCATTTCATGAACTGGATAACTTTTCATGACATGGACAATTTTATCGAGTGACTGCGACATATATAGAGAGTGCTACTCACGGACAGCCGCGGCAGCGGTATAAACGGCGCGTTGGTACTCGGAAAACGAACGAAACGGAAATATAATAAACGAAGCAGGCTCGTTACACAATATATTGAAACCGTGACCGATTATATTATTGTATGAATATAAATACTAAATAGCGTTTGATAGAGTGTATGTGTGTGTGTAAGCGAGTGCGCGCCCTGATGCGGTTTTGACATGGTTCCTATATACACTGCACCGGGACCGCCCGTCGACATGTTTTTATTATATTATATTATACACGATGCTCGATTATCTTGTTACGACGGCCGAAACGCCGTTGTTTGTCATCGTCCGATAAAATGTCGTCCCTCGTCGACGACGACGACGTTGATTATTAAATTATTATTCCGATAAAACATTATTCACGGTCAGTTTGTGATTTTTTTCGTCTCCGTGTGCACGTATGTAACACGTCGTGCGAGGGGTGGTCTCGAATATATTAATTTAATATCGTCGTCTACAGGCGTTTTAATGTTAAAACAATGTTAAATAAACCGTCTCGTCGTCACGGGTCGCCGCAGCTACGATATTCGGAGTCGAATTCCTCGGATTTATATATTATATAATATTACACACGATCAGTACTGTGCCCAGCCTACCTGTATATAATATACGATATCATCGATACTCATTATTCCACGTCACGGCTCGTTGTTTGTTGGGTACATTTTCTGTGGATGACTCGTCTGTCCAGCCGCCGACGTCTTAGCGCCGCCTCGGACTTGACGTGTGCAATAATCATAAAAAGCTCTGCACTGGTATCGCGTTTTATAAATATATTTATATTGTTTAGTTCGACAACAAGAATCAATTATTGCAGTATTTATTAAATACCAACAATCATTTATAAGTAGTAAATTATCGAAAGACTCGCATAAAATACGTCGGTACACAACATGTGCCAAAAACTAGGAAAGGACACGCCATGACCACCTCGTTTCGATTCAATTTCGATTCGCTGAGAATATCTTCGCGTGTCTACTTACGTAATTGTTATTGTATCGTTTTTTACAATGTCCTCGAGTATTATTATATACGATAATAATATATTATATTACTTATATCTACTAGTATCGTAGTGCAGGCCTCGTCGAGAAAATCAATTCCGTCAATTGACGACGGCCAGCGAGAGATCGTTGTAATAATATAATAATAATATCCAGCTATACATTATAACAATAACGTACGATACCGCCGCTGTAGAGGATAGGCGCGCACAACAATAATATCATATACAAACCGCACCCGAGACAATGGGTCTCGATGGCGCTCCGCGGGTGCCCCTACGCCGGTCGTCGGTGCGCAAACCGCTAATGACTAATTATTATACAACGTAAACGAAAAGTCAAATTATGTAGTGCACCCAAATCCCCTACCGCGGGTCAACACCTTGTGCACGTCGGCCGAGTCGCGTATATAGTTATTTTTCTCTCCTCTCGCGCGCGGTCCACAATGTCGTACCTCGTCGAAAATAATAATAATGATAATAATATCATATTATTATTATCGTTATCCACTCTACGCATACGCAGCGGAGAGAAGAGGTGTATGACCGCCGTTTTCGTCGACCCCGACAGCTTTCCATTGTGCCCGGCGGGCCGCGAGAGAAAGAAAAGAGAAACATTATATAGAACCGTTTCCGTCGACGACAATCGTTTACGCAATCGCGTATCGTCATCGTCACCGCCGCGCCCATGTACAACAGTGCGCCGAAAGGTAAAGCCACGGGGGTATAAATTTATTCGTAGTAGTGCGTTTATTTTGTCGATTTTCGCGGGGGCGTAGATCGTTTTCAGAAACAGTTTTCCACGATTCATCTCCCGGCACTGTACTTTGCGATTTGCGGTGTATATCACAGCTAGGATTTCGCGGTCTACGTGAGAGACAACCTCTAACCTCAACCCCAACCCCATCCCTCTTATCGAAATCCGTGTCGTGTGTACGCACACATTGCCGTGATGTTTTACAAACACTTATTCGGTACGTTGTAGGTATAATGTGCATATACATATATATATATATATATATATATATATACGTATACATACATGTCGCCAAATTGCGGAAGTCCCTCTCTACACAAACGCGTGTATGTGCATCGTGTGTCGAGGGTCGTTTTCCGAGAGGGTGCCTCCGAGAAAATATTATATACATTTTAACATTACACTCGCGATCTCGGCGGATTATATGGTACAACGTTTTTAAGTGCGTATCAATGGGAATGGGCGTATACCGGCTCGGCTGGCGGCAGCTGATCCAGCGACGATGTACATTGCTGCCGCAACAATAAAAAACCTATTATCGGCGGCTATGAAACAGTATACGCGTGCACAAAAGACCGATATAATATGTGTATACACCACCGGGGCCAAAGCAGCAGCAACAATAATAATAATAATATATTATATAAATAATAATAATATGAAGATTGATACTCTGCAAACCTAAACATATTATAAGTACGGTTTCTTTTTTTTTTGTACATAAACGTAGGTATTGTACCGTCGACGGTATTTCGTTTGACACGATAATGCGACCGTCCTGCTCTTTATTCCGGAGTTTCTTCCGCAAATCGATTACCATTGTGCAGGGACCGCGCAAAGCGTTCGGCGGCGCGTACTGAATCCGTTATTATATTGGATTTGGCGAATTAGCCGCACTCGCAGGGACTCAACAGATATCACGTGTGACGCGCGACGTTGTATATATAATAATCATATTATTATATTACAATAACCTTTACGTTCTGGTGCGTATATTATAGACCGGCGACGACCGAATTTAAGCGCATAATCGTGGGACCGATGATAAAAGACAGCATCGAGTAAATAGTTCACCGAAAGCACTGCATATCTCTTTCTAAAATTGAAAATTTAAAATACGTTCGGTGTAGGGGAGATTTAAATGTATCATCCTTTGAATATGACATATTATATAATTTTACATTGTATAGTATAGTTCGACCGTTGAGAACGTATTATTGTTTGTTAGAAATGTAATTTAAAAATATACGTATTCAAATCCAAATTTAATTTCAAAAATAAAATGCTCATAATTTTATAAAGCTATACAATAGTTTCCAGTTAGTCGTATGACATTTCCTGATTTGGAAGTAAACTTATCTGACCACAACATTCGTCCACTGAAAATATTTCAGTAGTTGCTGAGAAAGAGAAGCGTTGAAATTCAACGGTTGAACCAATATTGTTAAACATATTTCTATAAATAATATAATTACTTATTTTCGTGATGCTATTATAATAAATACCTATAGTTTTCTCTTACCTGTAAACAACGCCTGTTATTGTGTAAATAGATAACGATTTTTATCGTTCAACAATTATCAATAATCGCCATTAAATTCCTTTATTTTTCTGTTACAGGTTAACCGGCCGTTGACGATGAAAAAAGAAGGCATACAGACACGGAACCGTAAACTGTCGTCCAAGTCAAAGAAGAAGAAGGGTTCGATAGTCGGTGGCCTGGGTGGAGGAATTGGTGGTGGCATCGGCGGAGGTGGTGGTGGAGGCGGCGGTGCTTGCCTGTCGCTATCCGGAATGATGCGCGGCGATGGCACCGGCGCCGGTTACCATCACCCGGCGTCCGCAGCCCTGCACCCGCACCCCGCGGCAATGAGCCACTACCATCACCACGCGGCCGCTGCGGCCGCAGCCATGTACCACCATCACCATCACCAGGCCACGCAGCCAGCTGCACCCACCGCGCCCATACACCCTCACCACCACCACATGGCGTCGCTAACCGGACTTGGGTTGCCCACATCGTCAAACGCAATGGTAAGCACACGCTGCAGTACAATAATAATTATTATTCATAACTGTAAACTTGAAACTACACTCCAATCATCTGTAAATGTTAAGTACTATTCAGTGGAAAGTAGCGTCGTAATCGGGCGATGCCGGGTTAAAATAACGACACTAAAAATAATATATTTAAAATAATTAAATCATTTCCGTTATAATAATCTAGTCATTAAACTGCTTTCATCTCGTCCGATATCTGTGACCTTTGTTGATGGTTTTTTTGTTTTTCTGTGTGTCTAGGCTGCTAGTTGGAGATCCGAGTACGCGTGATTATTGGATTTGCCGTTCCCCGGGCACTCTAACCACAGCAGGGTCGGCGAATGACAAACATTAGTACTACATATTATTATTATTATTATTATTATTATTATTATAATTATTATTAATACTACTATCAATATTACTATCATCATTATTTTATAATAAACATATTATTACATAATATACATATATACTCATAGTTCCTATTAATATTCCCGTTAAAAAAGAGAAGCTGAAAAAATACACACTCTCTCACACACACGTGTGCGCGCAATCTCGCGTTCACAGATGGCCAGTATACATATTATAATGTATGTATGTATGTATGTATGTATGTATGTAAGTATATATTATTATATAGTCTTAAACGTTGTCGAGCATTATTAAACTAATTATAATTATATACATCATATTATTATATTGTTTTGTTTCGCATATCGATAATATAACGACCGTCGCGAATTTTTTTAAAAAAAGTATAATATTATGTATTGTTTCTTAATTCTTTTTTCTTCTAATTTTAAAACTTGAAAAAACTACAAAAAAATATATAATATATACAAAGGTGAAATATAAACGTTCATTTCTCTTTTCGCCTATAATGCCCATTTATACATATAATACGACGGCAATGTAGTGTTTACTCGAAACAACCAGTTTTTATTTTATTTTTATTTTTTTGAAACGTGCGTACAACGTCTACATCAATGTAAAACGCATATTTTATACAAAAAAAATAAAAAAATAAAAAACAAAAAATATATATATAATACAAATAGATGAATATTATTTATGAGCTAGTCGAAAACGTGAACTTGTACAGAAAACGATGTTTAGAACTCAGATTTGTATATAGTATATATAATATATATTACGAGATAATTTATTATAGTTTGTAAAATTTATTAAATTATGATTTACAGAATATATATATCATATATTAAACGATTATTACGATGTAAATAAATTTATACATGTATATAAATGTGTGTATACCGTTTGATGTCAACCGAAAAAAGCTTTGTACATACGATATTTAGTTAGATTATTATTATCATTATTATTATTATTATTATTATTATTATTATTATTATTATTATTATTTTAGAAACATTAAATGATTTAGACAAACAAGTGGTGTCATATTTTATGTTATATTAATATACCTATATATCCTACTCATCCTTTTACCTACGTTTGAATATATATAACAATATTTTGTAGTTAAGTCCAGGCAAAGAATCTAAAGCCTACAATGTAAACTATTGAGAAATTGTAGACCCTCTGATATTTTGTTTTTATAAGGATATCAACACTATTATTTGTGTACATTTAAAATTTTAAAAACTTTGGAACATGGTAAAATATTTAAATTTATTTTAGTACCTACCAAAAAACGATTCACATTAACTGCAACACAACATATAGTTATCAGATCGTCTAAGTCCTAGGATATTTAAGTTTGGTTGGTCGAGTTAAAAGTAAAGCGATAAACATATGGTAAGTATTCAAAAATTCTCAAATAATTTTAAGTTCATAATCTTTACTTACGTCATTAGTTCCGCGGTGTGTAATTGTAATATTTTCATACCAATTATCATAGATGTAAAATATGATGTATAACTCTCTGCCATATTTTGCCACAATAATATGAACAATTTAAACTATTAAACTTAATTGTTGAAGGTTTTTTATGAATATTGATAAATAATTTGGTTTTAATTTTATTAAGTATTATAAATAATTCAGTGCTAGTCAGGTGTATAGTCTAGTTACCCATATGACACATGTTAGGTACTTAAAGATTTATCATAATTCGTGAAAGATGATAAAGATATGAACTTATTACAAAATGATCGTGTGCACCAATTTACACTAGTATAAATAAATAAACAATTTAAAAATAATATTTATTTTCTAACTGTTATTAATTAATGAACATCTATATTGCAGTGATAAAAAAATGGAGTGACACGTTTAACTGTCCACGATAAAGGCGATTTGTAGGAAATATTTAAAATTTTATAATAAAAATGAAGTCAGCAAGTTAGTAGTTGATACGTAGACAAAATGAAAGCCAAGCAACATTTTTTATTTAACACACTGGTATAGACGATTCACGATCTATTAACTACATAAAATATAATACTAATAATATAATAATATTTTATATTATTTCCATAAATCATATATTATTTAATGCATTTTATTGAATGTCTTAGCGCAGTTTTGTACGTTTCCAAGAGTATAATACAAAACGGTATGTTTTGAGGTTTCGAAAGTTTCGAACTCTGTAGGATATTATGATATTCCGCGACAGAACGGTACCTCCTGCGTAATACGTCGAATAGATATTTCGTGGAAAAAAGCGTGTGTCCGCAAATGACGAAAAAAACAAACTAAACATAATATATTATACTGCGTCGCTCGACCGATAACGAGGGCCGTGCTGCAGCGGGCTCGTCGATGCTTATGGGGTTTTTGGCGGTAAGTAAAAAATAAGAAGAAAAAACAATAAACGCGTAACTCGTAGGTCATGTCTACATATACGTACCGTATAAATGCTGAAATCGCATTGACACAGTGCCAAAATAAAGTTATATACCTATGTGCGTTTATTATCGCGCCGGTCGATCTGCAGACGGGCGGCGGCGCAGACCTCCAAAGATGAAGACGAAGCGCGCGAGATCCGCCCGATAAGTACACGAAGTATATTACCTATAATATATATGTGCATCAGAGCAGACGGACCTGAACGGATTTTACAAGTGTGCGTGCGTGTGAAGTGCCGCGTTAACGTGCTGCGGAATATGTGTGTGTATGTGTGTGCGCCTTTGTGGCCGAATGTGACGTACATATAATATCCGCGTGTATACACTGCGTCAAATCCATTGACGATATTATATTATTATTGTATTTTTTTTTTTTTTTCGAAATCGAATTCTCGTGGCGTCATAATGCATTACCTATATTATATTAATTAACAGTCGTCGTCTTTCGCCCCTCCGCCCGAATTTCCGTCGTCCGAAACGCATTCCTCTCGGCTCCCGCATATTGTTATAATAATATGTTCGTTTTGCCGCGCGCACAAACGACATTAAAACAATATAATTATTATCGTTAGTACTAGTATATCATAATAAAATAATATATTAGTATTTTACGGTGCTGCACTTTGTAACACAACCACGTTATAACACATAGATAAAAAATTATTATTTATAAAGTCTCGCTAAAGTTACTGCTAGCAACAAGTTAAAATGTTAAGATTCAAGTTATAATAAATTACTTTTTCCGATAACTTTGAACTTAACTATTAATAACTATATTAATAATGTTTATCAAATAATTGTTATTTATACACTTAATAATATTATATTAAACATACTACCATATTATCATTGCTTTGAAAATGCGCTTATAAAATGCAATACCACAGTCCACAGTACCATCAAGTAAAGCATTTAGCATGTATAGCAATATTGTTTAGTGATGGAGATCAGCTGCTATAAATGAAAGAAGAGACCACAACTCTAAAAAAATAAAAAGACTGGTGTGCTCATTGTTAACTTGTAGTGTTGTAGTGGCTATATCAAAACTCAACTGTTTTCTAGTCAATACAAATACGAGGGTAAGTGTTGTTAAAAGAAAGGTAAAAAACGTTTAATTTTTAACTCGACTTTCTATTTTTCTATAAATCTATTACTCAATTTAGTTACTCAAAATCATTTATATTTTGAAATAACTTGATATTTAACTAGGTTGATTTTTTTAAGAATAACTTACTTTACGCTTGACTGTGTTGCAGTACACTGATACCACAGCGCAGGCGTATGTACGACGACGACCATAATGCAATAATATTAGTCATACCTAACTTGTAAATCGTAAATCATTATATCGCACACACAAACACGTAATATTATATGTATTTACGATAATATATTGTAATAGCGATGATCGTATATACGCCGATTAACGGCGTACTGGCCGCGATTGGCATGCGCTCAAGTACGCTAAGTATACACAGATATGAGGGCGCATATATATTTTATTATTCTAATATGATATATGCGTTGTAGAGTCGTCGTATGACGCGCGCACTGCACTTGGATTTTTATGGAAACGCTTGTGCACTGTTTGAATGTTAATAATATTATTTTATTTTATGTATATATATATGGCCATGCACGTTGGATACACTCGAATTATTAGTCTATTTGTGTGTGTGTCCGCGAACAACGACAATTTTGTAACAGAAATTCTTCGTATATTTTATTATATACCTATATGGCTATATCGTATACTATGACTACAGTCATACAAAGTGATTTTTTATCATGAATCACGCATTATTTCAAAAACTATAAATGTTTTTAAAAATATTTTTTTTATAAGTTTTAAGTAATAAAAAACAAGCATTTTCCAAAGAATATATTTTACAATTTTCTTAAGATGTATTATTTTTATACAATAATATAATCGTACATTATAAATTTCAATAATTTCATATTCTGAAGTGGAAATTTATCGATATATATAATTAAAATTTCGAAAGAGTAGTTTATGAGTTATAGATGTTTAAACTGTTTAAAGCTTATAGATGAATCAGCATTTTGCGGGATACCTCTGAGCTACTCCATTCCAACTTTAAAAATATTTATAATATATAATCTACTCGTCTGAAATTTCATTTTATACTTATAAAGAAAAACTGAATCATTTTTTGTTTCAAAATATGAAATAAAAAACATTATTATTGTCTTTTAATTAATTAACTAATAATTATAAAAAAGCATTTTTTTCAAAAACGTTAATTAGTTTATCAAAAAAAAAATCACCTTAGTATACTTTTTTTACAACGCAAAAAATCCATCATTTTTCTATCTGTTAAGTTGAACCACAACATTATAGACATACTCGTTAACTAGTATGTTGTCACCGACTTACAAGGACATTAATTGCAGCGTTCAGAAGAAACTATATTTTGTATTGTTATATTTTCAATATGTTATAGTTAAATTTAAAGTAATCAATATTATTTAGGACATCTCGAATAGGTTTATAATTTTTTATTTAATAGAGTTCAAATTTTATAAAAAAAATATATTTTTAAAATTTTTAAAAATTTATAATTTATATGCCATATGGATAATCTATCAATTTTTTTTTTTTAAATCATATTTTATCTTTTGTTTTATATGACAAATCTAATCTTATACATATTTAGAATTGAAATATTTTCCGAAATATTTTAATATATTTTAAATTTTAATAAATTAATTTTAAATGAGTAATTATAATAATTATAGTAATACGTTTTTTAAGCTTTGATGAGCGAAGTGGAATGGTACAGGTTACCCCGCGAAATGTTGGTCCACAACTATTTGGGCGCTTATTAAAATTTTAAATAATTATAATAGTTATAATTAGTTAAATACTCGCTCGACAGTAAATTTGCACGTACTTATCAAAATATTATGTTTCGTTATTTTAAATTAAAAATGTATGTTTATCAATTAATAATTGGTTTATAAATATTTTGCTGTAATGAGTTCAAGCTATGTTAATAAGATATTATCAAAAAATTATAAGGTATAAATCTTATGTCAAATCATCCTGTATAACATACTATGCATGGATCTAAAACATATATTATGAGAGGGAGAGAGACTGGAGATGGAAAAACTATCTAAGAAATTTTAGTCTATAGTACAACACAACCAATCATAACAAATAATTATGTACCTATAGGGTGGGAATAATTCACAAAATATATCTCTACCATTTTTTCTCCCTTGAGAAGACGTTATACCCGCATGTGTTATCTCTGTCTTACGAACGTAAGACATAGCAAATTTGCGTTCAATAAATTGTATGCTGTTAACTTAAATATTTAGAGTCAATTTATCTATTATCAAACTTAAAGGTAATAATATTATCTCGAGCATCGTATAGGCTTTTATAGATATCTTAATTTTTAAGTGAGTTAGGTAAGTAAAATATTAAGTTAGTACAATATTAAAACTTTAAAATGATCGTAACTCACTTAAAAATTAAAATATCAATAAAAGCCTAAACGATTCCCTGTATAATATTGTTAACTTCAGGTTTGATAATAGATATATTGACTCTAATATTAGAGCTAATAACATAAAATTGATTCTGCTGAACGCAAATTTTCTATGTTTCACGTTTGTATAACAAAGACAACACATGCGGGTATGATGTTCTCTTAACTACTTATGTATTCATTTAAATATTTTTTTGGTCTGAAATGGGATGTTTCGGCACGGAATTTTTTACTTTTTAATTATAAATTACGGATATAAATGAATTTATTTATTAAAAATAAATAATAATAAATAGTAAACAATAGTATACATTGTAATATAATTCAATACTATAGTTTAATAATATAATTTTTATAATATTGTTTAATGATTTAAAATTAGCTATATTATGCTTTAAAAAGTATTTGACTATAATATATAAGTATAAAACATAAAATAATAAAATAAAAAATTTTTAGTTTTTTTATGGCGTATTATGTGTGATCCCCTTAAATAATCAATTAAGTTATGATTATTATATCACAATTGTATACAATCGACAGTTAAGTTCTATTTATTTACTACTAAATAGCATCTCGTGACAACCTATCAGATTAAACATCGATCAACTGTTTTATCTCTTATTGATTTATCTTAATTGCTTTACATAGAGTATTCGATATTTCTTTGATAATGGTAATGGATAAGGAAATAGAATTTACGATAAACTACACCGACATTACTCTCGCCGATTTTTCCTAGACCCATATTAGACCACGTTTTCAAATATATAACTACTTTTTTTTTGCTCTGCGACGATAGAAATTAAAACGAAAACCTCTCCTTTTTACTGTACGTTTAAATAACAAATTTTAATAAGTATTTTAATATTTTAGAACTTTAAACAGTTGTACATGGTACACACATCTACATCTACATTCTAATAAATTAACAATATTCCAAATTTTCTGTTCAAACAGCCTAAATTGCTTCGTTTATATTTTTTCGGTATATTTATAATATATTATATAAATAATAATCAATAATCAATAATCATATTACCTACTTGTTGTTTTCAATAATTTAACAGGTGTATGCATTTATTATGTCTTTACTCTTTATCTATAACGTTTAAAATTTCTATTTCGTAGGTTTGGATTACATCATCGCTGATACAATTACAATATCTATTACTTATTAGGTATGTATATTTTGTATGTACAATAATAATAATACTTAAAACGCGCTAATTAACAGAATCGGTCGACTAATGAAAATTATTGGGTTTTTTTTTTTTATACATACAACGAACAACGCACCTATCGATTTCAGAGGTTTAAAAAAATAAAACTGTCTACCAACGCTGCAATGCGAAATCCGGTTTATTCTTGTACGCAATATTATGTTAGCATATAATAACATATTATAATATTTTACGGTCACGTGTGTGAAAAACAAATATGAATTACCAATAATTCTGCAGGAGCGTCATTTTCGGGATTCAAGGGTGAGCATTTACATCATTAGACTTTTTTTTTATTTCGCTAAAGGGTTTATTATTATTAAATAATTCATCTAAAAACATCTTGATATTCTTCGACTTACATCGCTTTTAATTGAAACAAATATTAATAATTGTATGCACTATGCACCTACTAGTTTTCATTTTTATTAAAGAAGAAATCGTGTTTTATAATCATTAGTTTTTAAACCTGAGAGTATCTATTTATGTTGCAAATTTCTCTGATTATGGTTGATGACTAACTTCTAGAATTCCACGCTAAATTCTGAAATTATGCCAGTAGAATAATTAGTATTATAATATTTCATGTAATATACATTTCGAATTTGGTCTACCAGCCGCGATATTCCCACTCCGTTTTATTTTCCACGTCCAATGTTGTCATCCTTAAAGTTATAACAAATACGTAAAAAAAGCAAACAAATATAATTATCTCATTATTTTGAGATTTAATTAAAATTAACTAAACGTTTCAACTTATAAATTTAATTTTTAACTTATAAGCACTCAGTTTTAATAATAATATTAATAATTTCATTCTTATAAATCCTGCGCAGACTTTCTAATATTTGCAGCTCATATCTCAATAACTATATATATACAGATTATAGTAATATATGGTGATTTTTTTTGCTAAGTATTAAAAATTATCAAACACCTACTTTATTTGTTTTAATTTGATTTATTTTAAATTTCTAATTGTTGGAATATATCTTGGATCAAAATACATATAATGACATGAATTTAATGCTAAAAATCTTTATTCAAAAGTCAAATCGTTTATTATAATATTATTTAATAATATTTATTTAAAAAAAAAAAAATTATATACCTATATACTATATATACACGACATGATAAATTACAATTAAAATAGTATTAATATCGAAGGTCATGGTTTGAACGCATTAAAAACTGGGAAATATACAATATACGTGCACTTTCGCACTCAAAAATGTTGAAATTAAATATACATAATATGACAGAAAATATGCACCAAATATTCCAAAACTGCGAATTTATGCAAAATGATATTTATGACTTCTATAAAGGCACCAAATAATATATGTAAAATATTAAAGAAGAATATTTTAAAAATAAAATAGATAAACGTTATAAAAAAAAAAAAAAATTAAAAACTATTCATATTCAAATATTTTATTATATTGATAAAAAAAACGCCGAATCTATAATTTTTTCGCCAAATATGCAATATAAAAACAGTTATACACATTTGTATACTAACGTATAAAATATGTAAAATAATTTTTTTTTTTCTATAGTTTGAATTCAAAATGGATATCTATCAATACCTTCAAAATTATTAAATTCACATCCCCTGTAATGTCGGGTACGTGACGAATACTCACATTCCATTATAATTTATAATTAAGAGTCGGATTTTAATGCTCTAAAAAAAAAAATTTAAAAACAGGTTGACAAGTGTCAAATTAAAAAATAATTCTTAGATATCATATGATTTAGTATATTATATTGACTATAGTCCTGCAGTGATTCATCATGGAATAAAAATGTCAAAACAAATTTAGTTGTCATATTATTCATAAAAATAGATAAAAAATAAAAAAAATCCATTGAAAAATAAACGTATTGCAAAACAATATGTCATCGTGACGAAAAAATGCAAATCCTAACACTAATCACATAATATGATTATTAGTTTTACTGCGGAGTACGATATACGTATTAATAATGATTAGTCCTGCCGATATTATCGTTATTGTACCTATACATACTATACATGCCGCGCGTCGAGCAATAATAATAGGTATATAGATGTATAATATGTACATAATACCTACCCGCCGTACTCAATAATTATAAAGTATGTATTTACGATGCCTAATAACGAAATTATGTGTGTATAGGTGTACTGTTATTATTATTATGTAAAACGCGCGCGTGTGTATTCCGACGAAAAAGGGCGAAGACTGTACGGTTCGCGCGCGCGGAAGGGGTCGTCGTGTTGTACACATAAACACTTTCCTCCTCCCACACCGTTGTCGCACCGTCGTTTATAACGTTTATAACGCACTGCGTTTAGGTAGGTACCTACGTAGTATATTATATTATATTATAATATATACCTACGTACACGATATTATCCTATCCTTTCCGATTATAATTATAACCCGCACCAATACGTACCCGATACCCACAACCGGGTATGTGCGCCGTATAATACAGCGCTATGTATGTTCCTTAAAATCGATATCGACGTGCACTGCCGTTATTATAACTGTTATTAAAAAAAAAAAAAACATTTAAAAACGCGATTTAACGATTACAATTATGACGTTGATGATTATTATTATCGTTTAATAATAATAATAATAATAATATTCTCAGCGCGCGAGACCTTCGCTATTATTTTTCTTCTATGTACGGAGATTGTACAATATAATATAATATAAAAATAATAATAATAATAATATTATATCGATTTCCCACGACATCGGCGTGTGCAGAGAGATTCGTGGCCGTGCGGGCTCTCGTTATACCAGCCGCCAGGTAAACGCGAAAATTCAAACAGACTTGCAAACACATACGCATCGTTTCAATCGTATTTATTTAGTTATACAGCGAGTACAGAAATAAACTAGTTGGTCAGCGGTAAACACGAAAGAATTCACAATAAAAATTGATCGTTCTATTTAGCATGTCAGTGTCCAATGGTAGTAACATTTTATACGCATAATAAAAAATTTTGGAGCAAAAATAAGTTTATGATTACATTTAAAAGTACATAAATATCTATACAGAATATTAGGTATATTTGTCCTTGACGGTTTGTTATTACGATGAGTTCTGTTTAACGTGACTACTGCTATATAGAATTAAAAAAGAAAAACATTAATCGACTTTATGTTTCAAATACTAAATTAATCTTTTATTGCATAGAACATTAGAACAACTGTATACTTACTTACTGTAGATGACTGAATCACTTTTAAGTTTTAAGAAAACTGGTATTGGTTTTATTGTTTCAATTAATTATTTACGTCATATTGTTATCGTAGATTGCATAAAATAATTGCTCTCATTTCGTTTAAAATGTGCCAGTCAGTATCTTACCATATCTTAGAAGAAAAACCTTTAAAATTTAGTTTTGTAATTGAAGGGCTTGCTGCAACAATCGGACAACTCCATATTTTTGACATTGTCATGTTTTCTGCCTAGAATATAAAGAAAAAATTCTTTATAAGTGGGTGCAACAAACGATTAAATCCGATTATTTTTCATGGATTTACAAGCTAAACTGGAGTTGTCCGATTCTAAGTTTGAGTGCAACAACAGGACAACTCCGGAGTTGTCTGGTTGCTGCACCAAACAATTGGCTAATATTACACCCACGTTTGTCTATTCAATTTTATTTTAATCCTCAAATGCAATAGAAAAAATATGTTCATAAATACTATTGTTTTTTATGTTATTTTCATTTTATTTTTAAAAGTTGAACTTTTGAAGTTTTAAAATACATTGAGTAAATGGTGCAACAACCAGACAACTCCATATAGTTATCAACTTAAGTTCTATAATTTTTTTGGTTAGAAACATAATAAAGGTTCTATTATGATATATTATCATTTATTATCATATAATGAAACAAATTATATTGATAAAGTCTGGTCTGTGATTTTTTTTAAATTATTAAACAGTTTTATATCTCTCCTGTAAAATTTACAAATATGGAGTTATCCGATTGTTGCAGCAAGCCCATCAATTAGGTGTTGAAAATGTACTGGCCCCCTTGCAACTTACAGTAAATACTAACGGCATTAGGAAATCCAGTATTCTACATGTATGATGCAGGGGGCAGAGTTGAAAGATCTCATGGGGTGTTCAAACATTCCCTTTTCCCTCCTTTTAGGAATCTTGTATTTCTCGTATTCTCGACATCTAAGGTAAGGATATGCTTAACTGTGAGAAAGGTGCCAAGCCTTCAAAAGTAGGGAGTTTCTATATTTACATTATACTGTAAGTATCTATTGGGGAGCCACAATATTATTTAATGGTGCTGATTTAAATGTAAATTATGCAATTATTTCTGAATGTCTTAAAATATTACTTTTCAAGCACAATATTTGTATCATAATTCATAATACAACAGTAAATAAAACTTAAATTACATTATTCTCATTAATTTGAATTTTATAACAAAAAAATCGGATTTCTAAGTTTTGAAGTAGTTTTCTTATATATTTTATAAATATAGATGATATTTGATAAAAAAAAAAAACAAATATTGTATCAGTCAAAAACCGTGACAGCTCTACAATGATATTTGACAACTACAGAATACAAACGAAACTTTCGTCACGTGCAAGCAGATTATGTATTATTTAAGATCAATCGTTTTATTTACGATTTGTATCAACACCAAAACATGCATAATTATACAATTTAAAAATACAAATAGATTTTTATTTGAAAATTAAAATATATGTTAAAAAAATGTTTTAAATGTTCGTGGAATTATTAATGCATTAAATCGTACATTTTTAAGTCGATTTACTTGATTTTTAGATTTTAGTATTTAAATCCGCGCGCTAATTATTATTATTAGTTATTACACAGAGGTAATACCACAATATTATGGTTATGTCGCCGTCGTCTTCCGCGCGCCAATAACATAAAAACCGGTCGCCATAATGTAATACCGTATGTATATATACATACCTATACGCATAAGTATTTGTATATAATATTATAATAGCGTACAAACTTCAATATTTTTTCCCTTTTTTTCGAATGCAAAAAGTCGTAAATCGTCGACCTCGTATTTTTTTTTTTTTTTAATGATCAACACACGTCGTTTTCGCAGCATACACACGCACACACATGCCCGTACACACTTATTGGTACACAGGTCCCGTAATGTGTATCGATTCTTTCGCCATTTTCATTTTTCTTTTCCGCACGAAATCATTTTTTCACTCGTGGTGTACATAGATGATGTCACAAATGAATACTTATAAAATTTATTAACGCTACGCCATAGTTATACGCCATTTAATAAGGATAGGGGCTATGAATTAGCAAAGTGCATTATTAATATAGCTTATTGTGAAACGTAGCTTTCTTGACAAAAAGTTTAAATTATCTAACAACGATTTCAGTTTTGAAACTTTTGTTTTTATTTTTAATTAAATTTACAACTTTTATATTCACTTTTTTTCCTTTTCTATTGCATTTAAATCTGCATTTTTGAGAGTTTTTTTTTTTAAGATATTATAGTGCATTTAATTCACAGTTCTAATAATGTTCAAAGCAACGCAGCTTTGATTTATATTTTTTTTTATTTTTAATTTTACGATTCAAGCCAACTTCAATACGTTAAATAAAAGTTGTACATTATTATTATTATTATTATTATTATTATTTTTATTTATATTAAGTTGAAACATTGTTGCACAAGTTAAAAGTTTTTCAAAGATAAAGCAACTCGAATTAATTATACATAAACTTATCAGTTAAAAGTTTATAATTTTTTTTCGCCATAACAATTTCGAATAAAAGTTGGAGAAAAAACAAATAATATAACAAACTTTTGTTTTTATATTTTTATCACAGTAAAAACGATAAGTAAAACTTTCATGAACTACAAAATTGACATGTTATTTTATTCACCATTGAAACACAAGAACCACATATTTTTATTGTAATATATTTTAAAGTAAAACAAGCATTTTTCTGTTGAATAGTATTAAATAACAACCAATAGCCGCAGAATCAGAAATCATTATAGAACAAAAGCTGATGTCAGTTTTATATTAACCTTTACTTGGTCTTGTACTTTTGTGGTAGAAATTTAATTACAGATTCTTTACATTTGAAACCCGATATACATACTCAATATTCTACCTTTTACCTTTTGCATGTCTGGCCGTTTGCTCGCCGTACTATATCAAACATTTTCTTATCATCGACATTTTCGTAAAACAATATTGGCCATAATTTTTTACAATTGTATTTTTTATTTTTGATGCTATCGCCTTTTAGCCCCCCCCCCCCTCAAGGACTCAGAAAATTCCATATATAAATATTTAATAAACAATAATAATAGATGACCATTACTAAAAAAAAAAACATAAAAGCTTTTAAATATATCCATAATAAACCTTAATATAAGTGTATACACTTGTACCTACTGTAAAAATCATGAAAACAATTATCGTGCACACGCAGAGATGAATGAACTATATAAGTGTGTAATACGAACAATTTATATATTTTTACTTTTGAGTCGCAATGAAAATACAAGCGAGACACTGGTGTGCACACAGTCTTGCACGCAACATATTTATAAATAATGCGTTCTATCGGGATAATCTGCAGTGATGGAGCCGCGAGTCACGCGCGACTTGCTATTGTTTAATATATAAACGTCACATCCTATTCGAGAAGAACGCGAAAAGGAAATAATCGCCGCGGAAAACGACTTTTTCGGTCGAAACTCGTTTCGGTCGTATTATATATAAATGCAGGGTCCACTGCGTACCAGGGCGTTTAGTACCGCGACGCACTTGCAGTGCATGCATATATATATATATAGTGTATCACGCGAATCTCGCAGGGACGAACGGACCAAAAAAATCAAACGCTCGAGATTTAGTTCAGATGGTTTTTACGATGGTGCCGTACAATATATATGTGCGCACGACTTAAACATATTATACTATTATATAACGCGCTCGAACGCCTTTCGCCGTGTAGCAGTGTCCGCTGGTAGCTAGAAACGTGTATACCTATATGTTGTATTATACAGGGCGATTATAAAATTCACTTTTCACCCCGACGTAGTTGAATATATGCAATTGACCAGAGAGAGTAAATGATAAACGAATCGTCGAGAGGTAAGGCTGGATCGCTTAAAATGTTTTTCTCATTAATTCTTGTGTTCGTGAAACTTTAAATGTTTGCTTTTTATAGATTCATCCGTTTTCGGTATATTGAAACTTGTAGAAGAATTTTATATGGGTTAAACTTTAGACAAATTGCATTGATTAAATTTTACTTTATTAAATCATATAGTACTTCGTAAAATCGCGTTTTTTAACACAAAAAACATTGTAACCCAATCGCAACTTAAATTTTTTTCCGGACACTTTCAAATGGTCTCAAAAAACTACTTGTCGAACCCCACGATAGTACATAAAATGCGCGTGAAAAACTATGTACCGCGACTCATCCTGTATATACAAACAAGCTTAGATAGTTTCGCCGGACACCGCACCGGACATGACTAATACGGGTTATTTTATATACAAGAAACCAAACGGCGACGGCAGAGGAAAATCGATTTTCCAGCCGATCGGGTCCGGCGAGAGGGCGTCACGTTATTATACGATCGCGGTGTATATGTATCATTGCGTAAGTGGCGGCAATAAGTCGTGTATACGTGAATCGCAAATATTTTATATATATATAGTAAGCGGAAAAAGAAAAAGACGTAAAATATACTGTTACGAGGGAGATTCTCTGCCCGGTTGCTGTTTTCGAACGGACCGGACGAGGATTATTCCGGAAGCCCGCGTCGTCGTTCGATTTCCTTTTTCTAGCATCGTATAATCGGTCCAAAACGACTTTACCGAATGCTATGCTGATAGGGCGTTGTTTCCTAGTGCGTATATGTAACACAATTAATATGGTTGGTTCTATTTTTGTTCAGCGTCCAGAAAATATGCCACATGTAATTTATTCGTCCAAAAACAATATCACCGCCTGTTTGAAACGTTTCGCGCCACCGAAACTTATATAAAGTTTTCGAAAACGATTGAAAATAAACTATCTACGTGCTATACGCAACCTTTAACGAATTATACTCATATTAACTTTAAGTGGATTCTAAAAAAAAAACGATGTCGAATTAATTCGATAAATAAATTCGGACGAATTCTTTAGATTCTCTGGCAACGCGAATTTATACCTCTCTCCCAGCAACGACAAGTATACTAATAAAATCAGAATATGTCCAATTAAAACTTATCGGATTCCTAGCTAATTGTTGATATCAGTTAGTTGCGGTATCCTACCATTATATGCCGGTTCAACTGCATTTAACTTGACAGACATGCCGATCTCTACAATATACATACACATATATGCGGTTAAAAATTGTAATTAGTCAGTATCCTCTTGTTGTGTCCTAAAAGGTGGACAATTTAATAAAAACGAGCTTGTGCAACGAAAATGAACAGTGACGAGGAAGAATTGACGACAATTAAAATCAGAAACTCTGAAAACTATCTATGGAACATTAAAAACCGATGTTATTTATTGTTCCGAAATCGTAGAAAACTTAACAGCTCTACTCCTCCTATCCTGCACTCCGCCGCGACTTCGTAACAATAATAATATCGTTTAGTAAAACATAGTATATTATTATAAGTAAAATACGCCCATCGTACGATTACACCCATAAACTCTGAGCGTTATTATTTATCGTATTTTATATTATTGTAGTTGTCCGCGATGCAGTTCGACTGTGGTCAAACGGCTTTAGATCGCGCGCGGAAATAAAGTATCGCAGACGCCGCCGCCGCCGAGAAGGAGGGATGTCGAAAACACCGTGTTCATAAGCGTGACTTGAGTAGATTGGGTCATAATTGTATTACATATTATACGCGTTTCATTACGTTCGTGTGCGTATACATTAAATTAATATATACCGGGTGATCCAATTTAACGCGAGACACTCATAATTTCACGTTTTTGAAAATATGTATTTTACTTAATTTTAAGTCATTAAAAAAATTTTTTTTTAAATATAATGTAAAATATAATAAACATACTTAGATGAATAAAAATAGAATCTTGAACGAATTAATTAATATGAGTTATAACAAGTTTTTGAAATGTGAACTTTTTATGAGCGGAGTGGAGTACCCTACAAGTATTGGTTCACTAAGCTCGTCTAAACTTTAAATACTTAAATTAATAATTAATTTATTAACTTATAATCTACTTCCCCAAAATTTTATTTTTATAGATCGAAATACTTTCAGAACATGAAATTAAAATTGTATGTTCTCATTCAAAACAGTAAAAAAATTTTTCTAAATGATAATTATAGTCTTGTATTTTTTTTTTCACTTCGTGTATAATTATGACGATACACCATACTTGTAATAAATATTTGTACTCGTAATTCGAGAGGAGATGAGTTTTTACGAATTTTATTTATTAGACCAAATATTGTATATTATATACAGATTTAGCCGGTGGCACGGACAGTTAAAACGACGAAACTTGTTCGTAATATAGTTTATTTTAAGACCCATTCGATGATATATACCACGCAATATACTTTTGATTTTGTGGATCTCCTGTTTTTTTTAATTATTTAATAGGTACCTATTAATTTACCTATTATTTTTTTAATTGCAATAGCGAATCGTATGACATATTGTATGATTATTATTATTTATCAGGTCAACACTATATTAAGAAAAATCAGTGACACTTTATCCTCACAGCGACCAATCGGCACGCCGATAAAAATGTGTGACGTTTTTGTTTATTGGTTATAGTATAGCTCTACTCTACTTGCGATAGTAATTGATATTGTCACATTCGATTTATTATCTCTTACGATTGTCGTGAAAACCGGACGGAAACCGACGACCGTCAGTTGTAGTCCTGTCGTCATCTGTCGCGCAGTTATCGGGAACTTCAAGACTCGCCGGATTCCGCGATCAATATTTATTACGGACGACTTCCTAATGCGTGCGGCCAACTTTGACGTGAGTACACACGATATCGATAATAATCTTAAGATTTAATTGATTAATTACAATTTCGCTTTATCGCGTTGCTCGCTATTTTTTTTTTTAACAAATAAATACCTACGATTAATCCGTTTCTAAATCATACGATTTTACACCGGTAAATAACTTTGAAATTTATTCACTTATAAGTATAATAATAACTACTGAAAATTTTTAATCTATTAACATGCAATTTCTTCTTTGCTATTATCAGTTATCACAGGTTGTGATAAAAATATGTTTACTATACATTTATAGAATCTTCCGGTTAATAGGATCTTAACGAACGCGATCACGCATGTACTTATTAACCATATTATTTATTTTTGTGATTATTTAACAGTGAACACTAATTATTTCGAATCGTTTAAACTTCTTATTCCATTCTTGTTGCGTCGGGAAACGAATGATTTCGAGATTGTTGTGCGTTGTCCTATATTTTGACACCTTTACAATAATATGTTTGACGACAGAGAGACTTTGTTGACGTTTCACATTTTCAAGCCAATATCAGCAGATATTGTATTTCCGTTTAAAAGTAATTGTGCAGATTGAATATACAGTATTTTATATTTATAATTGGACACAGATTTAATTTAATATTACATTATACGTGCATAGAGAAGAACGATTCGTTCGACCCAAATCGTCCGCGTCTAAGATAATAATAATATATAGTATTATAGTCGGTATATTGGGTTTAATTTATATTCGATCGATACGCGCATTCTTGTGTGCGCGCGCGCGCTCACGGTTTCATTTAATTTAAACAAACTGGTATTATTTTTATTTATTTTGTTTTTTAAACGTGTCTGCATTTGTTTTACATTTATACGCTTTTCGTGTACATATATAGACGTGCACTGCTGCTGCTTCGTATTACAATATAATATATTATTATAAATATTATCTATTATATTGTGTTATATTATAATACATGTATGCAGTTACACATTTTTTTTATCCTGTCCACACCCCCTCTTACTGCGAAATAATAATTTTGTTACCTGCATTAATATTTAGTTTCAGTCCTATCACAAACATTTTGGTTTTCGTAAACCATCGTGATTTAACACAACGGCTTTGTTTTTTGATTTTTTATATTTTTTTTCTCAACTTTTGATGCATTGTACGCATTATATTCACGTAGATTCACACCGCCGAGGTTTTAGGATTTGTAACTTTTAATTACAGCTAGGCAGTTACGCTGGTACCTACGTTTTAATAATTCGATTCAATTATATTTTCTTATAATGTTTGTACTAATTTATCATTATTACAAAAAAAAAATTACGACCAAACACTCTTAACCGGCCCATTTTACACTTATACTCGTTACCTCATCGAGTTAATACAATATTATTATGATATATAACGTCCCCAATTACTAATTACTTAATAAAATATTATAGATATTCTGCACTGTAAATTATACAACAGTACGCACAATCGAGATCGACCACGGAATTTTTCACGATATTTTTCTCAATGCAAATTGCAAAATATCTTTAATTTTTTATTGAATACAAAACTTTATGGTACTATTTAGATTTTTGAATCCGTTTCTATAACCATCGTGTTTATTTTTACCGTAATGCTGTTTAATCGAAATTGTTTACATCGGTCGGACCACTGTATGGTGCGACATTTCAAGAGTGCTTACATTTAAAAGAAATGCGTTGTGCGAATAATATTATTTTTTTATATTATATATATATATGTACTTAACTGCTGCGGCGATCATCAACGTATGATAGCGCGCGACAACCCCTGAAAGGTAAACATATATTTTAACAAATAGTTGTGTAACTTCAACCGTTTACTACTAACAAAGTAACAACTAAACGTACAAGCTGGTGGGTATACATAACGTCGACTGCATACAAACCAAGTCTTGCAAATAAAATCTTAAATTTAAAATATAATTAGTACCAATTATGTCTGTGTTTTAATATTAAACCAAGTTCTTCAAAACTTAAAAAATTACATCTCTTCTCATTTCTACTTAGGATCATTGAAGACGGCTGTAACAAACTTCTACATGTATAGATAGGTAAAAATAAAATCCAAAATCCCATTGCATAAAATATGCTATTAATAATACAACTACATTTTTAAAGTCATACAGACGATAAGAACGATGTCATGCTGTAATTGTTACGTATATGCGGGTAATATATTTTATATTTTACTTTTCTCAGTTATAGATGATTAGTATATTTTTCGGCTATGCATCATGCTACGTTCACTTTTTAGTTTTAGTTTTGAGTATGAAAAATATGTTTTTGTTCAATGTTTTCCTATCGATATTGATTATTGAATAATTATACATTATATCATAAAATATGTAGATATATTAAAATAATTGAAAATTAAAAATTTTATTTGATTGATCAACTGATTACTAAATGGCTAAATAAACGAAACAGTAGCTTTGTTTGTATCTAAAATGCTGAAGTCGAATTGTATAGCCATTATTTTCAATAATAATATCGGGACTTTTATGAAACGTCATATAACAAGCATATTACACGAGTAGTATGAATAACACATTATCACCTATATAGCCGAAATCAAGTTTTCATTATCGCAAGGCGTTATAGCTGTATAATATATATCGGTTTAATAGTTTCGTTGTACTCGTAATACTATTAAAGATACCTATTGGTATGTATATATACAATAATACTATCGTTCACTTTTGCTATATTTATAGTAATTAATAACTAATAAGTGTCCAGTATGGTTTATTTTTTTTATTGAAATAAAATAAATATAGATATAGTATGAGTTATAGGTACTGAATATTATTTTTATTATTTTATTATTATTAATAAATTGCCCATTTTTTATTTTTTTATAACAGACTCATAAGCCATTGATACGTTTTTACTTTTTTATTTACACCGAGACTCAATTAGTATATTACTTAATCCTCATCGTCATTATTAACTTTGTAATTCAGACTTTTAATTGTCATTGCTAAATAAAAAAATATATATATTTGTTGAATAATATTTGATGCTATACTGTGTTTCTCATGATGATTGTTTTTATTTAATAAAATGTTATTGATTTGATCAACCATGCGATATTTTATTACGTTTTAGAATACTATACTCGAATCATTTCCATTCCATATTCATATCTGAACACAATTCACTCAAGAAAAACAATGGACCAGACAGAAGCTATTACAAAGACTAAAGAATTTCACGAAACATCTAAGATTGAAGCAGAAAATATTATTTTTCAAAAAATTCCTGAACGATTAGTACATTTATATGAGTTAATCAACAAGCCCGAGTATCGTATTCCGGTAAATTACATAGAATGTAAATTTGATGCCACCATTATTGCTAAACAAGAAAACAATGTAAACAATTATGCTGAAGAAGAAACTCCAAATGATACTGACCCAGGACAAATGCGCATACCGTCCAATAGAAATATAACGGAATTTTTTGAAATTCTGAAATCCAATATGATACAATTACTTGAAGATAACCGTGTTTTAAAAATGTGGATAACGTTATTAATACCAAAAACTGAAGACAGCGAAAATATCGGAGTATCCATTCAAAAAAATACCCTTTCATTGATACAGCAGATTGAGTCAGCAACAATAACTTATTTTGGGAAATTGTCTCGCTATTATGAGTATCGTGGAAAACTTATTTCCAAAATAGTCAAGTACCCATTTATAGAAGACTATCGGGTTGCTGTTAACGAATTTGACGAAAAACAAAATATAGACATTTCCTTAATCATGCACGAAATTTATTTTTTCTATACAATATTGTATAATGTTATCAACAAGAACTTTGAAAAAATTAAAAATCCACGGTCATCAAATATTGACTGTCTATACTAAGCGTAGTAGAATCGTACTAAAACTTTTGAATTTCAATTTATATCTAACTTAATTATATCAATCCTTTAAAATACTTAGACTTGTGTTAAAAAATAAAATGTATCTGTGTATAGATACAGATAAGATTTTTTTTAAAAACCATTTACTTTTTCCGATTGCGAGATTAAAAATAATTAGTAGGTCATCACTTTGTTAGGTTAACAACAAACAAAAAAAAAAAAAAACTACTATTAAAATATAGTTTATACGACTATACAAACTTATGAACATGTAAATTACTTGTAAGACGTTCTTCGATCTGTAATTTTTCACTTCAGTATAAATATTGACAAAGAAACGTGTGTTACCTACATAGATAGGTAGTAAAAATTCAAACTCGTAAAATTCAAAATTCGTATACAAATTATATCCAAGCGTATTCCACAAATTCACAAACTATAACGAAATCATTTAAAAGCGTGATATGCGATTGGTCCAATTACGCGTTGTAATAAAGTTTTTTTCGTGATACGTATCTATATAATATAATATGTATAATGTGCACTGCACTCGACAGCTGGAGCTTGGTTTACAAAACAGAACTAAACATTATTATTGCGACACGCAAAATTGTGTCAACGAGAAATACCGAAATTATCAGTCCGTAACCACGCCGTTGTAGTGTTGTCCGTATATTAGGTAGACATATTTAGTAACCAATAATTAGGAATACCGGACTGCAGTCGAGCTGATAAAATATTGTACCATATCCTTTTCCACATCGTTATCGTGATCATTATCTATTTCATTATATTTTTGGACTTGTCACTTTATACAATTTTAATGATGAAAGGGGGGATTTTCATTTGAAAAACAGAAGTTTGTATTATCATAGGATACTCCTGATATACCTTATAAACTTAAAAGATTATTCCATTACTTGTAACATTAATTAGATGTGGGTTTTAGCGACTATTGATAATTTTAGTTTTGTAACTATATACATTGTAATATTTAACTCCACGATTTTAAACAAATATAAGAAAAATAAATATGTAAATAAATAAATAAATATGTTATAAATATTTATGTTAAATTTTATAATTCTGTAAGATAATGTATTTTAATTGTTTAATTATATTAACTAATCGATTTATTATAACTAATGCTTATCCTTATTATATAACTTCGAATAACTTTTTTTACAACTTATATTTTAGATAAAATTATATTTCGAATGATGAACTCGTGGACCTTCACACAAACATAATCAGCGGAGACTCATCATCTTATTGAATAACCAATCAAATTAAACTGATTTGACACAGAGGTATTAATTTGATACCATCAAACTCTTAGGACACATACTGAATACACTCATAGCCTACGATAGGGCTGGTGCATGATGGTATATTTTCGATACATCGGATCGGCTAATAACCGGTATATGGTAATATCGGTATTACCGTTATTGACACTAAGAAAAAGTTTTCCACAATTCGTCTAAGAACGTTGTTTTTAAAAATGTGTGTAAACACGACTCGAATATTAATTGTAGGTACATACGTTCGATGACAACATTATTACAGGTGTTAAAATGTAGTATATTGTAATCCACGGAGTACTCCAGAGCCAGACTTTGGGATTTCAGTCCATATAAATATATTTTCTGTTATCGAAGATTTTCGACACCATTGGTATATATATGCATGTATAATTTGGATACGCAACGTGTTGTTCTCGGCGATTTTGTGGAATTCGCAAACCTGCACGACGTTGTTTGTTATTTATGGGATCTGCTAAATTGTATATACGTACAAAAAAAACGATCGCTGTCACTTTCTGAATTATACCTACACGGCGTAGACGAATTTGAATATGCATATATACATATATATTTTTATTTTTTTCAATTCTTTGTTCCCAATTTTCGTTTTGAATTTAGTATAGTAATGAATTAGGATTTCTAATTGTAAATTACTATCCAAGAGTAAGACCACGCGTGTCGGTTTTAAGATTTGCCAAAATTTTTAAATTGTTATTTAAAATTGTATAGTATGGATACATAGTATCTTTGTCTTTTTTATAACAATTTATTGGGAATCGTGCTAAGTAAAATAAATAACAATTGTAAAAATAGCAACAAGTATTTGAGAAAAATAACTAATATTTTAATGTCAAAATATAAAACAGATAAAAAAAAACCAACGAATAGAAAACAAATCTAATTTTAAAAAAAGTTGATAATAACCTAAAAATATTGATTATGGTATAATAATATATAGTAGCAATATTTTTAAGGATTAAAAATAACTCTGAGTTATGACAAATGCATTAACTATTAATGTTTAAAACACATTAGATAAAAAATGATAGCCAAATTCCAATAATGAATTATATAAATAATAATAAATAAAATTTATTCAATTACTTTTCCATAAAATTAAAATATATCGCAAACATTCGACGGCAATCATTTTTAAACATTATACATTTTTTTATTAAATTATCTATATATATATTTAATCTTGGATTTGTATCCATTAAATATTTTTACTTTCATAGTTTTCATCCACTTCCTTTTATGATTTTATTCGAAAAAACGCAAATCGTCTGCCGTGACTGTGGTGCAGTATAGGTATATAATATTATATATTATATAGGTAACAGGAAAAATATAATAATGACCAAATATGAGAAATTATAGACAATAATGTATACTATCATAATGATAACAATCTTTTTACCGTATAGGTATGTTCCATATTATTTTTATATATGCATACGAATATTAATATAGCAGATGGGTGTACTCATAATAATATTATATTATTAGATTATACGCGTCCAATAACGAATTTAACAAATATTATTGACACGCACGTTTTATCGCCTCGTACACGGTACGACCTCTAAAAAACATACAAAAAAAAAATCCTGTTCGAGCGGCTAGCCCTTACCACTGTAATGTTCAGTATAATACAAGTATACAACCACACCACTATATAATATGGGAACCATTCGATTTAAAAATTCTTCATCAGCCATCGCCATAGACCATTATATAATATATAAGTAATAATAATATTGTACGCGTTTATAAAATTAATATTCCCTGTACTATTCTACACCACAGTACAGCACGTAGTATTTATTTTATATTTTTTCGAAACCGAAACGGATGTCTGTGCACGAAATTTATAAATATGATATTTGCAAACTATATAATATAATTGCGATGCGCGTATCGCGTACGTTATTGGCAAGAGTGTGTGTGCAAATCGCTAACTTGTCAGTCGTCGCCATTTTATTGCTGCCCATCAGCGGGTTAAAACGTTTGTTTCAAAAGTATTTTTAAATCGATTTTTTAATGCTTTTAAGTATTAATAACTTTTACCACCGTCGATTCGACGAAGTGAATTAAAACCGTGTACTCTTGATATAATATATATGTTTTGTAAATCGCCATTGATCGTTTATGTACCTATAAAACCACAGAGATCTACCGAAGTTTGACCCAACGGAAAAAAAAAAGTTGTTTTAAACTCAGCTGGTGTATATATATATATAAAACTATAATATATATATATATATATATCGGATCGAATTGATGACATAATAAAATAACTGTTTCTATTTTAACGTTGTCAGCTGTATATAAATTGTGGGCCAGGTACTCAAGTTAGATAGATACGAGCTTACTTACTATAGCTACAAATTTACAACTGATATACAGTCGAGTCGCAATAACTCGAACCTTAATAACTCGATTTTTTTTTCCCTAAAAATATAAATTATATATAAATTAATATAAATTTGAGTTAAATATCTCGAATAATACATATCTCAAAGCAAATTTTTATCTCCCTTCAACTTTAAGTTATCGCGACTCCACTGTACTTGTATTATCGTTGTATTAAAATAAAACATTGCTGGTTTTCGCGTGATCAGCCACTTCATCAAATTTACCAATCATCCGTCTCCTTTAATAATGCTTTCATTTAAATTCTGCAAATTTGTGTTGTCTCCAAGTATATTTATTAAGGACCATATTTTTATAAAATTTAAAGATTTTCTTATGATGTAACGGAGCTAAACGTTATCTGCTGAGCATAAATTTGTTATGTTGCGCACTAGTAAGACGGTGACATGCGGGTGTTGCGTCCTCTTACCTAAACATTTTAACGTGTGATTTACTTTATTTCTAGTGATTTACAGTATATAACAAATTCAATTCGTATAATAAATTATTCGTGTAATTTATTTACAACATTATGTTAAATATAATGAACACACATTAGAAATAAAAAGTTTATACTGATTATTACCAACTTCAACAACTGTCCACTATTTCTCATTTTGAACATTCAGAAATAAACAAAACCAGTTTTGTAATTATTAGTGGTATATAGCTATATAAGTTATCTCATAATATTATTATTATTATCTAATATTACATACATTTATCACAAGCTATATGGGAAATTATATCGTAAATTATCTCGGGAGATCGCACGTCATACCGTAAACGTTAAAATGTAGATCACACATTAGGAGTTTAATAGTGGTCGGCAATTAAATTCTATGGCGGTCCAGATAATTTGAAAAAATATTTTAGAGGGACGGCTAAAACTTAAATATAAGTATATAATAAATATAATAAACGCCATTTTAATCTTTAAATACATCATAAAAATAAATTAAATATCTATTATGTACGCAAACCAGAATTGAGAAAAAATATTTTTTGTTAGTCCAGTTATTTCTCCTCCGCAGACCGAATTTGGTCCACAGGCTGTCTATTGCCGACCCTTGCGTTAGACTAATGCTTGAACATTTTGTATTTATATAATAAAATGGCTAAAACATAGATTTTGAATCATTTGAAATATTTTATGTTCACTATACTCAGATAAATCTTGCAAACTATAAAATTTAAATAAATAAATCATAGTCCCAATAAAATCAAATTATTACGTGAAGTTACTGAAATATTATCCTAATTTTTAGGTAACTAAAGTGTAATATTTTGGAAATTAATCGTTCAAATTTCGATTTATATACATACATTCTACTATTTATAATTCAAAATTTTCAAACAGATTTATTTAACAATTAATAATAAAAATTAAAAAGGATAGTTTTTAATACCACAGGACAATCTTTAAATTCCATAAAATGAATATTAGCATAATAAACACATAAGTATTTGAAAATGTAAACCTCAAGTATATAGTTAAAAATTCCGAAAATCTGAATTTAAACAAATTCACTAAGAAATGAAAAATTGAAATAGGCATGAAGCTAGGCCATTGCGACCAATTATTAGTCGAATTTCATAACGCTACGTTATTACGCCCGGTAAAAGATATACAGTAAGATAATATATATAAATTGGCTTGACTACGTTAACAAGCTTGTCGTATATAATAAACTCAAAGCAATTTAAAAAATATATCCTTAACAGTCTGCACGTAATATTTATACTAGATTAAGTTAAGTTTTTTTCTGTGTCGGATTAGGTTTGTAATCTAGTTGGGTTATGAGTTTATAACCACGGATTATTGGGTTGAGAAAACATGTATACTTTACTAGGTCTGATACACACATTATATAGAGTGTACTGTTTGCGTTTGAATGCATACACACAAGCCTATACGGTTGACATGATATTACTCTTCAATATTTTTTCTGTGACAACTGCAGTTATGTCTTTTCAAAACGTTTTTCTAAAAACTATCGATAAGTCTAGCAACATAACAGTATTAATCAAACCCACATGTCTATAGACATCATAGCTTATTGTCCACGGCTCATATATAGTTTCATGTTGTAAACAATAACATAATATCTAAACGATATCGTCGCTGGTTTAATATTATTTGAAAATCGCACGAAAATGTCTTTTTTCCAAACGATAGCTAAATCGTTACTCTCCGAATCCTGTCTTGCGAACAGATCGAGTTTGCTTTTTACGCCAAATTCAAACGCCGGAGAAGAAAAAAAAGAGTTAACGTTTAATTTACATGAACCAACTCGGCGGGGTTGTCGTGGGAACGCGTACCTACTATACATCTGGTATTCCGTCGTCGCAAACGCCAACGGCTGCAGCACTGACCCAACCGTAAAATAGCGTCTTCGATTTTTTTGTCCGGTGTTTTCGTTTTTTGCCTCCGCAACAATTAGACACACACACAAGCGCGTTATGCTCGGCGCGCGCGGGCAATGTTGAAAAAAATTCTTTTTTTCCTCTCCATTTCGACCTGACGTCAAAATTTTAGAACCTGTTATTATAAAAAAAAGTATATGTTATATACATAGAAATATCGTGAACGTGTTGTTTAGGTCTATATATTATATTATGTATACGCACGACGGTCGCGTCTCCTAATTGGATCCGTAGGACAAAATATAAAAATATAACGCTCGTATATAGGTATTACCTACCTGTATATACTACTTAAGCAGTCGCGCGCGCGGACTCGTGTAATCCGCTGGCTACACAATGTCTGCAGCGATATATAATATAATATATAATACACCTACCTACGCACACCACCCCAGAGCACCACTTATCCAGTTTTATTATTATTATTATTATTATTATTATTTAACAATATTAATAGTAATTGCTATGCACACGAATAACAACGATTATATACACATAATAATACTAATAATTATTATTATTATAATACAACAACGTATATTCGTGTATATAATATAATATAGAGGTTTTTACCCACCGTGATCGTGTCGCGTGGTCCGAAAAACTATGCGCGCGCGCGCGTGTTTACGACGTAAAAATGTGCGTAAAAAAACATATTCTACATTGTTCGGGACAAAATCATCTCCGGAACTCCTCCCAAAAATGACTTGAGTGGTAGGTACCTACGGCTCGAATTATGGGTATCCCCGTTTTACGAGAAAAACACTAATAATGATAGCGGCATTATTATTAGGTAGGTAAATTTTATATTTTTTTCTGTACCAGGAAATTTATATTAAAATACGCATTTATTAAATTGTTTGAAATTTTATCGCAGTTTAAACAATGTATAGACTACGTGACTCATTTATAGGGTGAATCACTCATACATTTAGTTTCAGCTCACGAAAATTGAATATTTTCTTATTTATTTAAATGGTTTCTATTAGTTACACAAAATATTATTGTTTAGATTAGTAGATACATCACTACTACTACTGTCATATTATACTATACCATAATTATAACAATTTTTTTTTTTTTTAATCTCAAAATCAAATACTTATGAACACAATATTACAATGATTACTTTTATAATCTTTATTCTTAATTTTGCGCATATTTAAGCATATAAATTCGAATGTGTGTTTAAATATAAACTTACATCAAACTTTGTCCAGAATTATTAAGAAGTAGAAAAACAAAAAATTAATTAGGTATTGTAGTCATGTTTGTATTATATATTTCAGCTATAGCAAAACGAAAATCGATTAAAAGATGAATTAATTTTAATCTGAGTGAACTTGAGTAAAAAATCAGAAATTCATGATTACTATAAACAGTTATAATATCAAAGTTTGAGGTTTAAAGTATTTACTTATGTTTTTGCAGGATTGAAACATAAGTTCTAACAAAGTGTTATAGAAATTTATATACTCTTACTATGAATTCAGTTATAGGTGGCTAAAGGCGAATGTAAATAAAAGAAAAAACACGAAAGTTATTGAGGGGAGAGATTTTTATTTGTTGAAGTTTAAAGGGAAGAGGGAGTTATCAGTTTTTAAATCGCTTTATTACTTATTTTAACGATTTTAATTGTTTATTTTAGTGTGTATAATGCAATTTTTAAGTGTTTTTTTTTTGTAATGCCTACTTTCATAATTTTAGGTGCTTTAAGTTCAAATCCTAGTACAGGTCATTTTAAGGTGTCTTACAAAAAACGATGACAGCGTGTGACTGTGACTCTCCGGGAATTTCAACGCCACTATACATATATTATGTTAGCGGCCGATTTTAGGAATGCATACGTTTATACAAATATACGACATCTTGTAACGGCATAAATTTAAAAAAAATAGATTTTTAATCTTGAGGCTCTTAATAGTATATCATTTACCTTTTTGTTTTCAAAAATAAAACTTGGAAAACATTTTTTATTTTTTTTATAAGAGACCATCTCATATTCCTCGTTTCCCTCAAAGATCCTGCAGTATAATAACTATTATAGTTAACAATTATAATTAATTATTTTTTTTTAATGGCAACACCATTAAACCTACCATTAATTTTATTTAAATGAATGAATTATCCATATTATTATCTTTAAAATTAATTAACCCCAGCTTCTCTAATAAAAACATTAAAAACTTATCACTGAATTCTAATAATAAGTGTTGTTGTCCAATTACTTGTTCGTTATTACTAGATCAAATAAGATTTTATTATAAATCCGATTTTTTTTGTACCTAATCGATCATTTTTTGTAAAATGTTTATATTTCATTGTAGCTTATAGGAATATTATAATAGACAGTATCTGAAAATTGTATTCAACTCGAGTCAAAATTTTTTATTCTTATATATATTAATAGACAATAGGTATCATACATTATGAAATTTTTTTTTTGCAATTTTATATATTTTTAACTTCTTTTAAGCTCAGAAAAAATTGGGCATCAATAGGTAAACCATTACTCGAAGTTGAACACATAAAAACGTATTTTTAATATATGTAACACGATTTAGAATAGAAACACTACTGATTAAAATTGTTTCATAACGAAATGTATAAAATTTAGTATAATATATTATGTTCTTTGTTAGGTCATGTATTATATGACATGATCGTTTTTTCTTCTATACATTCAAATCACCCCGACTCCACCGTTATCTACCCTTAACCACTTAAAACTCGCGATTTTCAGACGTCGCGTGGGAATATTATACATTATTAATTATTATTATAAAATTATTCTTTGTGGGTTATGAGGCTCAACGGAATTATACATAAAAACTATTTATAATGTTCTATTAAAGACAGTATAGTGTCATAGCGCGTGTCAAACACAATATAATATTATATATCACCGATGACGGGCGGCGGACATGGTACGACAATATAATAATAATAATTATTATTATTATTAGTATTATTATTATTATTATTATTATTATTATGTTTAAGTTGTAGTACACGACAATACGTGAAACATTATAACCGTGTACTGCGTTGCGTTTAATATGATATATTTTATTATAAGATAATATTTGTATACAGTTCCGGACCATTGTTTTTGAAGGGACCGGAATTCGTATCGCAGAAATTTCGCATAGGCTTATAAACGGCTTTAAACGATTTGGGTCACAAAATTAAATTTGTACACTATTGGTGGATCCCGAATAACTTTAAACATACTATATCTATTGTACAATAGTTGAATGCCAAGTTTTTGTTGCTTATAGTGCTTAGTTGTTTATTTTTCTTTGTATTTGAGTTGAAATTAATTTCTTACTTCAGGAATAATTGAACCCATATAGGCCTAGCACGGCGTAAGCAGGGTATTATACCACTTAATACTCATTACTCCGTGTCTTCAAGTAAGTGCGGCTTTTATTCCATTGAAGTCTTTTTTCTGTTTATAATGAAACTTTAAATATGAGTTTTTCAAAGTATTTTGTTTCAAATACAAATATTTTTTAAAAGTATATAAAATACTATACTTTAAATAAGTACCTGCAGATACGTATTATAAATGTATTTAAAATACATATACTTAAAAAAATTTGAATACTTTTAATCGAATACTTACGTTTTTACACACAACACAGACGACTAGTCGTAAATCAATCGACTCTTTATCCAATGCGAGACGTCCGTATTTAAACGACGGACGTGACTGCGATTACACTGCGAGTATAATAATATTGTAAGTTATAGAGATACCTACCTACCTATATTATGTACTGTGTGCAGCAACAGTATTTAGACACGTCAAACATGCGACGGCGAGGCGAATTAATCAAATTCAATATTATAATATATAATATTATGATACCTACGTGGCACGCGTGTTTATAGGTAAAGAATGAGTATGGTAATACACTAATACTCTTTTCGCTTGTGCGGCTCCAGCTATTTATAATGTATGATTAGAACCTATTAAGAACTATCGACGATTAGTAACTGTACAGTGTAACGTGTAAAATATTAATTATTTTTGATGTATATTATTATTATCTTATAAAATTATAAGCCGTGTGCCCAGAAAAGTCGTGCGCTAGCGTATAACTGGTTTATATGATATTATTTTATATTATTATAAAATTGTGTATTGTGAAAATATCGAAGTTTGTACGAAGATTTCACCAGTAGAAATTTTACATGTGTGTCGGGTGGATCACTCACCCCTAGCCTGTATAAATGTGTAATTGTTGTGTAAATACGTAGTTACTCTAATGTCAAATCATAATATAAAACATTTATTATAAATAAAAATAATTTCATGTATATATATGTGTATGTGTGTTTGTGAATAAAGTGTGAGCGTCTAACATATAAAATTACTCCCTATCTATCAACGGAAAAAAGTGAGATGTATATTTATATGAAAAATATTCCCTCCCTTTCCTATAAAGACCTGTCAAGAACCGCCACTGAATTTTGGTCCATATTATTCTTGTATTTTATATCGAATTAATCCGCATAAGGATTTCAAACAATGAAAAATAACTATTAGATGAATTTGGATCATAATATATTACTTTAAAGTACTAAAAAAATGTATCCCTCTTAACTCCAATTATTATTATTGAACGTTAGAATGAGAAATCATAAATATAAATAATAAATCAACGTATCCAGGCACGTATACAGGGGGGGGGGAGGTGTTCAACCCCGCCCACTCCGAAATAAATTCTTTGAAAATTAAGTCAAATTATACACATATTATTATAAAATATTCTTATTACTAGCTATTGACTAGTTTTTTTCTGTTTATTAGTCGGGTATGAAATACAATTTTATATAGTATTATAGTCAAATGAAGTGATTACTAACTACTGAGAACTATGCACGTGTGCAACTGTAGATTGCAATATATACCTATAATATACCTGAAAAACTCACATTTTGTCAATAATCTTTTCTTATCTCAATCAATCACCAAAAATTCTTATTAAATTGCTAATTTGTGTATTATAAAATCAATGCTGTAAGGTACATAATATTATATTTTGATGCCGATCGTTTAGTTTTAGTCCGTGTTATAAACTTACTTCTGAACAAATGACATACTTAGCATAATAATTGTCACATAAAAAAATAACGAGTAACGAGGAAGAAATTGTTTTATTATGTTGCGGTACAATTTGTATTGCTATATATTTTGTAACCCCCCCTCCCCCCGAAATTGTATTTTGTGTACGTGCCTGAACGTACCGAATACGAGTAAAACATAATTCTAATTTTCTTATTACTTATTAGATTCTATCGACTTTAAAACGCAGTTGCAAAACAATAATTGGAACATCACAAATTATTTTTAGGATGATATGTAGGTCTATTTGTTCTATTTTATGTTCTATTTCTTTTCTATAACCAAACACGTATCGTTAGATGAATAAGTATTTATGGGTATTTTTATTTTATGTGATACATATTGACTTAATTAATTAAGTATTTAAATATATTGATACATTTCAATAGCATTAAAAATTAAAAATTAAAATATTTAAAAATACATAAGGATATGATTATCTAATTAAAAATGATTTGATATATATATATTTTTATTTCTACAACTCTAATAATTTCATATTGACATATCACATAATCGCTTTTAAAGATTTATATTATCGCTATATTATTTCTTACCTTGATTGTACTTACTTCGTCAATGAGTAAGACATCTCTGTAATATATATATTAAATTTGATTTCAATGATAAATCATTGAATACAAAAAACGATATTGAATTTCTTTTGTAAATAATTTTTAAAAGTACTAGGATTTTGTTACTTCTACTCCATTCAGAATCTAAAAAAAATGTATAGGTACGTTAAACTTTATCTTATTAGTTATAAGTTATAAATTATAACTAACAAAAAAATGATCAGTAATTTTTTTGATTTTAATACATGGTAGAAATAGAACACAAATTAAACACGTACAGAATATTAAATGAAATATTCTTAACAAACGTATAATTTGACAACAATGTTCGTCCTCATGTGGACCCGGTTTAACGTGTCTCATCATTAATACAATAGAGTTAGATAAAATATTGTTGGTTAACTAGGTATTTTTAATTATGATTTTACAACCTCAAGTTAATTTTTTTTTTATTAATTCGCCCACATTTATCTGCCAAAGTAACAAACAAATAATACACGTAAATATATAATATTATATAATAATATGTACCCAAAATAATGAACGCTTCTCGCTGTCTGCAGTGGACACCAGACTGTAAGGAATGTTTTTTATATACTGTACAAAATCAAATACAGAAAACTTTCCGGCGGATGAAGTTCTGAAATCAAAACTTTTGATCGCTATTTCGGTGTTAAGCTACATAGCAACTGATCCAATATGTGATCTACTGATAAACTGCTATCTACGATTAAGTGTTGTAAGTATAATATGCAATCTACCGATAACTGTTATAGTTATGCATTAGCATTATAATATATAGTATTATATCACACATTGGACCGGTCCCTTAAACAACCGCAACACAGGCCACTACATACAAATGGTATATTTGTGTCGTATCGCCACACGTCCTATATATAATAATAATATACTGTACAGCAGTTGTCCTCGGGGTGTACCTATACATATGCGTTATTATCTGTGACGCGCGTGCAAGTGTGCAGTGAGTGCATTATAATTTATAACATCTGCAGCATCACGATCTGCAGTTATTTTTATGCTGGCCGATAATCATCCTCACCGGTCACCTATGTATTTACTCATGAAACGTTCGCGTTATTTACAGGCATGCGAACAGGATTTTTCAGCCATTTCAGGTTAGATGCAGCAGCAAACGTATTTTTATCGGGCCACAAATTAAATGAGCTATAATTTTTTTGTGTTATGCGATTAATATTATAAGATTCATAAAGTTAGTTCGTATATGCTATATACCTTTTAAAATCAATAATGAATAGTTTTAAATGTATTGATATAAGTTTTAGGTATAGGTGCACAGTACACTAAGCATAATACTTTGATTGACTGGTGCCTGCGAGTAGATCTATATTTAACTTACCAAAAAATTTAATTGTTTTACTAACTAGGTCTTTTATTATATTAAAAACTGCGAATGAGTTGTTTCGTTTCAAAATAAGGAATTGTGGTCAGTGAAGCTATGAATTGTATTCCTCAGTTTCTCAGGTTTTACAAGTTGTGTCCAATAACTATAACGCTGGTGCACAACTCGTGTACCCCTATTTTATCGTTGAAGACACAAATACAAATCGTATGCCAGTAATTTCGTCGTTAACTGTGATTTTAAACATATACTCTCCTGTCTCTTCTCTACTACAATAATCGGATACTGGATTTGTTTTGGTAATATACTAATTGAGTCCCGGATTCTCGATGTTTATTTACTACGAGCTACGTCTGGGGTATGTATACATAAATATAATTTGAAGTGAAGGAGGAAACTTCACAGATGTCAAAACCAAATATTATGATTTTTACGACAAACATTTATCAATTCGAAAAGCAATAAAGATAAACGTTAAGAAATCAGAATTTTTAAAATTTTACACTTTTAAGTATTGTTAATATTTAACAAAAATATAAATTCAAAAAAAAAATGCACATAGTTTACACATAATCTTGAGTTTTACCAACTGAGTCCACCACATTACATTATACATTTATAGAGAACAGTACTCACCGAACTTTGAAGTCCAACTGAAACTTCCTGCAATATGTATTCCTTTAGTGCAGTAATTTCCAACTTCTTATATTCTATGCCTCCTTTGGAGATATTCAAGAATTTCGCGCCACCTCTTATAAATAAAAATATTTAATACATATAGTATATAATTAAATAAATGCAAATCTTACTTCGTGATGATAACTTGCGCTTCCTCAGCAATATGCACTCCCAAATTAAGAAACACTGTTTTAGTGACTAACACCCAACTCGTAAATTAGCGCAGTGACTAAATTATATACTATAGATATTAGATACATAGTATATTAATGTACTTACACGTATTTTATAATCGTATCTATAAAACTAGAAGTATAATTTATATACGGACTTCATAATAATACACTAAAATTAAAAATTCCAAATATTCAAATTACCTTGAGCATTATTTTTGTACAACTTCTATCACGGACTAATTTTTTATTGTACTTTAATTTGATGTGTACACTGTATAGTGCGTACCTATGTTGAATCATTATATAATTGATATTGGGTTCGGAATTTCGAACGCCACCAGTAAGTACTATTCTTTTAACCATAAAAACGTTCGCAGTGCGTGCGTTATATTTAGGTCACGCTATTGCTTACTTCATAGCTCCAAGAAGAATCTCATTCATTTCATATCTTAATTTCGTTGTCGAAAAAAGTCCGGAATACGGAATTAAATGTTAACGAGTTTATAGACAAGTTAAAAATATTTTATAAAAAATTACGGACTAATTTTACATTTATCAAAAATAATTGGTGATTTTAGAACGTAATTTTTTTGTTAGAGAGAAGTGCATAATTCAGTATAATAGTTTAACCTAGCTTTATATTCTATGGTGAATATATAGGTATCAGGTATGACTATATGTATAATGATATTAAAATATTATATATACTCGCCATCCACCAATGGACATAGTGTATAGTAGTACTATACGAATACGATTGACGTCGGAAAAATCTCGTTAAAGTCTAATGTACGGTATCGCTTGACCTGTACACACACACACACACACACACACACACACACACACACACACACAACCGTTGCTATATATACTATTACGTATTACGATACTATGTATCGCGATCGTGTCTCGCGACCATTATAATACGCCGGGCCGGCTATATGGGTTTATAGAGGTGTATTATATATGTATACGTAGTATACATGGTCGATGTGCGGCCTACGGGTGCGCATATGGAAATTCGCACACAATTAAGTACGAATATTATATACCTATCCTCTTTGGCGCGCGCGTGAGTGTTTTTTTTTACCGTGCACACGTAATAATGTACAATATTATATATTATTATTCGCGAGGAATTTCGCGGGGAAACGAATGGAAGAAAAAATAATATATTTTAACTACCGGTCGATCGATGCGGATGGCGATATAATGCGCATATAATATTATATATATATATATACGTATATAGGTGTGCGCGACACGCATCCGTGTACCTATAATATTATACGACCAGGTATTGTGCCATACCTGTTTACGTATATACTTATGTGTAATGTGTATATATAATATGTTATGTGTGTACGTGCGGCAGCGGTAGCTACTGTCGAGCAGGTATAATTAGGCGTTTAGGCGGAGCTAGCGTCGAGCCAATGATACGACACACGCGGCGGCTGTGTGGTATGCACAAGAACTGCGGCGACCGCGGCGGCGGCGATCGGATATTTCGTGTGACGACTGTAATATTTTATAATGTTATACCTATTATTTGGTATCTACCTATCACGTCATAATGATGATGACAACTCTAAAATAATAATAATATTACAAAAAAAAAAAAACCTATTTTTTTGTTAATTTCCTCACGTGCCGATATAAATAATACGCATAACATTATTTTGTACTGCAGTGTGTATAATATTAAGTAATAACGATGAATTTTACAGTAAATTTCGTTACAATAGTTTACAAAAATAATAATTATTACCTGCCTTCAAATATTAAGCAAGTATGTAATTTTTTTTTTTTTTTTTTTACTGGGAGTGACTCTCGCACAGTCGCACGTATATAAATATTAATACATCGTTATATTTATTGTGATATTATTATCCATGTTTATCATTTATTTAATTAATTTTTACTATGACTCAAAAAATCTAGGAAAACTAGAAGACCAGAAGACGTATTATATTTAAATCATTTTTTTTTTATTTAAACATTTTTAACAATAAAATTTATTTTTAAATGTTATTGATTGATAAGTAAATTATAAGTAAACTTCAAACTTTGAAAAATCGAAATATTATATCGATTATTACAGTGATTACACCCTACACCCATACGCATATACAAGTTAATGAAGACCCGTGATTTAAGTAAAAATCCTCAATTGCCTATAAACGATCCTACTACTGACGTAGTCACAATTTGAATAACATAAAAAAATCAGTGAAGCGTCAATTCGAGAGTCTGAACGACAACCCCTGCCTATGGTTAACACAAGAAAACTATACAGTGGCCCACCCCACCCTGTATGGATAGTGCATATATGTGGCATTTTTGTGTATAATATGTTATGTCCACGTGATTGATTTAACTAAAACGTACGCCCCAGTCTGCAGCAGTGATGTGCGATGTGTGTATATGGATTTAGGGCGATTTTATACCAAGATTATTACTATATATACGGCCAACCCCGTAGATGCAAATCGACAAGTTCTTTTTCCGGTAAATCGGGTTTGTAAACACCGATTGCGCAAGTATAATATCCTACATATTTTACTCGATTGAAACCATATGCGCAATATATAGGGTAAAGCTCAACCCCATTTTATTCTTTAATAATGCATTTATGCAAATTTTGATTTTCGTTATTTTTCAGTAGGTAAGTACATTTAAGACCACATTTTCAGATACTTTGACTCATTTAAATCGAAATTGAAACAAAAAGCTTCCAGTTTGTTAAAATATATGTGAGTTCTATGGATAAAAGCCCTTGATTGGGTAAAATATTTAATAGATGAATAATATTAAATATAGAAATATAGTATATATACATACCTACACTCAAGTACTCGGAAAATATATATAATTATATAATAAATAAATAAACAATTATTACTACAATTTTCACATCATAACACCCATAGTATTTTCAATTCCTATTGATATATCTACTATGTAATACTTAAAATATAATAACTCTGGAATCAACATTTTCGAAATAAAATAATCTAATAAACAATAAAAAAAAATGCTGATTCTTATTAGGAAAAAAACATTTGTATCACTATATAAATCTTCAAATTGAATAAGAATTTGCAGGGTATTTAAAAATATGGTCTTTAAGTTTATTTAAAAATTTCATAAACTTAAGTTTGAAAAAATTCATTATTAAAGGAAAAATGAGGGTGAACACACTTAGAAAATCATCCAGTATATATACAGTTATTCAATCGCGTTCACCCTCATGATCCATCGAAGAGGTCTAACGGCAGACTATATATTTAATATATTTATGTACAATACGATGCGTGGTACTGCAGGGGGGGTCGTCTGAATCACTGTCGTAGTTATATAAATATAGTAGCCACAATCATTTCAAGGAGCCCGATCACTATATTGCAATATATATATATGATTAAGTGCGTAGTAGAATTAAACATTTTTCCACCCCCATGGCGTCCATCACCCTTATATATATCAACCCTTGTAATACCGCGTTAATCATATATATATATATATATATATATATATAAACTAAACCACAGTACGCAGTCGCCTGCTCACTCATCCGCCTAACTTAATTATAGTAATATTATTCACTTTCCATCTCTACAACAGCTTTATTAATAAAGTTATTATATAAACGTGGGCTGCACATAGACAGACTGTAGGTTTAGGTATTTATATATTTATAATTTGTGCTCCACAAATCCGAACTAAACAGATAATGTTATTGCGAAGTGATCTTCGAGATCGTTTCGCTGGTTTTTATCTTTAAACGACGCTCTCTATTATTAAAAAAACAAGTCTTAACATGAATAAAAAAAAGATATGTAAGTTATTATACGAGACATGTATTTAAAGGATTTCCTAATATTAATTTCATAGTTTAAACAATAAACAACAAATTTATTTTTCTTCATTTTAGGATTCATGACTTTTGTGTAGCTTGGTATAAGTAAACATTGTTTTTTGTCACTGGTTTCAAAAATAAATTTTAAAGTGTGCGTAATAAATTTTATAATTTACTTATTGCAATCAAGTGAAAAATGTATTATCAATTTATTAATTATTTTCTATGACTATAAGTTGAACAAATCTATTTCCAATATTATTACTTAACATGAAATTAACTTCATAACTAGCTAGTTAATTAAAAATACTATAAAACGTTTAACAATCATATTTGCAATAAGCCTAATAGGAGATTGAGTCATAAGTATCTTCATAACGAAATGATACACATAATATGTTTTATATAGATTTATAATAAAAATAACCAAAGATTAGGGTTAGAGCAAATCAAAATGTACACAACTTAAAATATAAATAACAACAATAATAATAATAATAATTGCAACTCCCTTATGAGTAAAACTTGTGACTAGGATACTATTTATTTTTATTTCAGTTAAGCAGTAATTTTACTTTAAAATATTCACAACATTTAATATTTGAGAACATGATATTTATTAATCTATGAAAACCAATAATTTGTTTTAGAATTGAATGCTTTACACTGTAAAAATATTAACCTTAAAAATTCTTTATAACCATAAAAGAAATAACCAAAACCCTTGGCTAAACTAAACTACACGTTCAATCCTATTTATCAAACCATTCAAATTCCTTATACCCACACTTGATTCTGACACCATTTCAGTCGGTTAGGCTCCACATATAGACTTGTAGAAGTAATGCATAGACTTAAATCTTAATCATCCTAAAAACAAAAAAACCAAAAAATTAAACTATAACACATAACAAAATCAATAAAATCAAATTTAGACCTTAATCGACTGCATTATTTTTACGTAATACCGCGATAAGAGATCATCGTCGCTTTATACAGTCAGGATAAAAAATATGCACTGCTGCTGCTGGCGATAATCGAAAACACTTGGCACCATAAAATTGCCCATATACGCAACAACATAACGTTTTCGGTAAAATATCTTTCCTCTGTTCGGTCTTATATAAGTTAAAATAATATATGTGTTGTTATTGTTGTATACTATTATACACGCTCGACGTCCGGTATTACGTACAACCCAGATTATTATTTCGCGTTTATTGGAAACTGGCCAGTGGCATTGCATTATTCTGTATTATATTATAGAACAGCAGCTTGCCACCCCCTTACACGACGACTATAATATTATAGCTGTTTCGCGGGTCATAAACTCCGTACGTACAAGCGTCGTGTGATTCGAACGCGTTTTGGCAACGCCAAAGTACTAAGTGTTAATATAATATATATATAAACCGGAAGGGTCGTGTACTCGTATACACTATATAATATACATTTAAGTAATATGTATAATATATATAATGGGAAATTACTATACGCGATTGTTATTTCTTATAACTTTGAAGAAAGCACACAAGCACGACAACGTATTTCCTTAGTTTACATCAACGCGAAACATAATAATTTATAATATATTATATGTCTATTGTTGTTAAATATTTGACTCGAATTCAAAGTGCATAAAACATGTACTTTAATCTATCACCTAATCTTTGAATTACCTAGTATTATTATCAGTATCTACTCTATTCCTGAAAATTCCTGACAAGATTTTTGTAATTTCTATCATGTTCCTTGGTGTTCAAGTACCCACTCATGACCCATTCTATGGGGTATAAAAATAAATAAAATAATACGTAATATTATAGGTTTATATTATATTATATTAATTACAATTTTTTTTTTAATTTTGAGCCCGCGTGAAATTTAAAAACTCTAGTGTACATGATTTTTGCTTTATAAGTTTAACTCTCACTAATATGAATGATGAAACAAAATTTATTAAAATTCGGGTTAAGACAATAACGAGATAATGTAAGTGTACATAACCGTTGCCAATAAGTTACGGACGTCCCCAAATGGTATTTTACGATTTTCGATATGTGAACTACTGTTAAGTGTTACAAAAATGTTTACGATGTTTTATAATAATAATTTCAAATTTTAGTGCATATTTAATTTGTTCAAGAGCCAATGTAATATACATTTTTTTCCACTCGAAGTCGTGTTCAAATTTTAAATTTAGTCATTGGTACATAATATACACCGTTGTATGACTACAAATTATATTGAACTGTTATAACAAAATATATGCATACATATATAAGAAAATATATTAAGTTAAACAAATCACATTACATGTGATTACAACATTATATCTAGGTACTAACATATATTATAATGCTACAATGACTCATTTTTATTTTATCATACGATTATGTTTTTATTATTTTTAAACATTATATTCACGTAAATTTGCACTGGTATAAATCGTTTTGTCAGAACACTCCTTAAACGCACATTATAATGCATATAATATTCTAAACATATTTACATTTACGTATAATGCCGTAAGTCATATTATTTGCCATTTAAAATCGTCTAAAAATACTGCGTAATATTATTGATTATAAACCCAGCAAATGTTACATTATATACCAATAGTATTAAAATAATATTTTGTTAAATCGTTAAATACCTACTTACTTTCTCAATTAATAATTGCTAAACGTGTCAATTGCAACTGTATTGTCTGATAAATGTTAATACTTACTAGAACTTATATAGACATTATAATTGTTATCATATTAATTTGCTAGATGAGTACATAGTTATACTCTCATAGTCACATATGATTTTCAGTATTACTAATGCATAACTTAACACAATTTACATTCATTTAACCTCTTAATTCTGAGGATCAGAATACTATAACCAATTAAGGTAACTATACTATATACTATGTACCGAATATATTATAAGAATGGACCGTATAGTATTCACGAAAGGATTTGGAAAACGCGCGACGATGAGGTCATACAATCGCAATACGATAAATATGATAATAATACCAATAAAAATAATAATGTTATTATTATTTTATATAATGTCACAGTAAAAGCCTACAACATATATAATACACTGTAATAACGATAGTTTAATAATATTGCACCTCATTTGCTCGCCGGCCAAGCGATTATACTCGTAGATATATCTCATGACAGCTAGTGCTTATAAATAGAAATATATATATATAATGTTCCATTTAATTATTATCTATGCTCATTATTTTTAAAAGTATAGTATATTATTATATTTTTTTATTATTGTTTTTTTTTTAGATTTCATACTTTCTCACGATTTTTATAACTAATTTAACTACTCATTTTAATTTCAATAAATTATTATGAAATATCAAAATACTAGACAAGTATTTTGCTTTGGAATATGAAATTGAAATTGTTTGTTGTAATTCAAAAAAGTAAAAAGTAAAAAATTGTAATAACTAATAAGTAATCAAAAATACATTTTTTGAACCTAAAATTCCTAAATAAATTAATTTAATTTTTTTTTTTTTTTTGAAATAATAATTGTAGACACTTAAAATTAATATTCTGTACAATTGTATAATATAACACTGTCGCTGATTTCTTGAAAATGTTCATAAGAAGATTTATAGCGTATAATATTACATGGTAATATAATATATAGTACTAATGACTATGTATAGGCGTATACGTATAACAAATATTTCGTCGAGTACATAAATATGAGTAGGTATTACATTATTATTTGTCAATGTAACATTGTAACGTTATGTATATAAGTAATAATGATTGTGTTACGTAATACTTGGGTAATAATGACGTTACATTAAATTAAATTATGCTCAAAATGACAAAATATGCCATAAAAACGGAATACGGAATTATTGGTATGTAACAAAATTCGGACGATGCTGTTATATTATTAGGTTAGTACTTATAAGTACCTATAAATAGCTGTTCAGCTTGGTGCATGTATTGCGTGAAGTCAGACTACAGTAGTGAAAAAACATTTTAATGTCCCTAGACAATGTAGTCTTAATTTTTCTTTCTCAAATTCCCGGTTTATTGTATTAAGTGCTTAAATATACTTACATATGCTCGCGATTTCTTAATACTCGATTTGCATAAAATTGGTGAAGGTTTTAGTCACGTTATAAATAATATAATACATTATGTAAAGTATATGCCAAATGTTTTGCATGCGCAAGTGTTAAAATATTATTTCTGAAAAATGAGTCCTTCGCACCCGGTTAATTAGTCTCTGCAGCGACTGTATATCGATCAGTTTATATAAGTACACCTGTCGAATATACTCGTTTAAAGAAAAAAAACCAACATAAGTGTTATAGTAAACTTTATATTTGCATGTGTTGGTATAAGAATAATAATATCATAAGACTAGAAAAACGGCGTCTACGTATTTAAGATCCTCAAAGTGTTTATGACTATTATACTTATATATTATGTTTCGGTATTACTGGTATTAGGTACCTTTTCCGCACACTTATAGAATAATAGTTATTATATCGTTAAAGTTGGGCGGATAAAAACAGATTAAAAAAAAAACGGTATTTAAAACGTTGCTTAAAATGTTCGCATGCGTCGTAAATTAGTAATTAAATTACACTGAATAAATTTGGCTATAAAAAAAAGATGTTACGTACTTCACCTGTTTTTATCATGAAATGCAATTATTTGATCAATTTATTTTATAATAAAATCGCAATCTAAAGCCTACAAAAAACTACTCTGTAGTCGTACCATAAAATAATAATAATAAAAATAAAACTCAAAATGTATAGGTATCTAAACCTAGTAAACTGTGTATAGGTGTTTATATTAGATATAATAATTATTATTTTCTAGATTTAAATTTCCTTCATTAATACTATTCATTTTTATAAACATATCTATTTAATCTTGTTTAATCATAATATTTATGAATGCAAAAATAAAACAATGAGTATTATTAAAAAAAAAAAAACTTAATATTAACGAAATGATTCACGCATGCATGAACACTCGGACTGATTGGTTATATTTCTTCTAAAAGAATTCCTATATTTCTTGACTAATATAATAATCATTTAAATAGTCGTGAAAAAATTGTGCTACTTTTTAACATAACGAGATTCTAATAAATCAAAACGATAACCACAATTGAATATTTGGTCAAAACAAAAAGTTTTGCACTCATTATGAATGGCTTTTTAATATCATGTTGATATTATCTTCTATGCATTTAGTAACGAGATCATAAATATAGGTACCTACCTGATAATAAAACACAATAATCGTTAATTGTCGGTGCGTAGATATCTTCGACAAATTCACTCGTACTACTTCATAACATTTTATTTGAAAACTCTTTTTTTCTAAATTTAATTTATAGTTTGGACAGAATTTACATAGTACGTTTAAATTGTATTTGCGGAATTCCTGTACAGAATTTACTATGGGCCTTATTTTTTACATAATTTCGGGCGGAATTTACATACATCCACTAAAAATGATGTCCATAACAACGTGTTTGAGGATATTTTCCGGTATAGGTGTATATATTGTATAGACACTATTGTATGTATTATATGCAGTATTACACTCCGCCGGTGGCGTTTTAAATGGCAAACAATATTCAAAAACTCCTACAGAATTCGTCGCATACACTCGTATACGATGATATAGAGAGGGGTATTACAAATGCAAATTCCCTCGATTCCTATTATTATTATATTCAGGTTATATCGTTTCCGACTCGCATAAATTTCAAGTGTAATTTACTGCGCGCGCACGACGTATTATTATAATACCTACTATATAGTCGACCGTGGCGATAAAACAATATAATAATATCATAATAATACCGCAAGACGGTTGCAGGTGCTCCACTATTGAGGGAAGTGCTTGAGAATAGTTGGTATATATATCATAAAGTCGGTCTGCGGCACACGCGCGTGCGTATATATTTATATATCAAACTAGTATGAAGCATATAAGTATATAAGTACGTAATGCATAGGTATTATACATTATATATATATATATATAAATGAACTAACCTTATATGTAAGAAACGTCATAATATACACAGTATATATTATAATGTATAATATATATAACTCTCTCAACGACGACGTGTCTCGAGGGGGTGTAATTGAAACGGTCGACGGCGACAGGTGAAAATCACTTTCCTAACCATATTTATATATGTACCTACATATAATATGCACGCATCGATCGTAGGTACCTCTACGTATATAATATGTACTTCGTACTTACCTATACATAGTCCGAGGCACGCGTCATGCGTACATATTATTATATATATATTATACATATATATAGGTATGGAGTTTGCGTTAAAATAATATTATTATATTACTTTTTCAGACGCGTGTACCTACAAAAATATGATATACGCGTGTCGTTCATCAACTTTTTCCCCCTACACCAAGTCATAAAAAATATATTGGATGCGCGAGTGACCGTTTATTTAAATTTACAATTATAACGTGTACTGCGTACAGTATACATATTATTTAATTATCAGATATCTACATCGTACTGCATCATCCGGGAGAAAAGTCCAATTAGTTTTTATTCTCAATTATTATTCGACTAATTTGTTTTTGCATAAATTGCAAAATTATTATTATATTACTTCATCACTCAATATTTTGTATCACAGCAATCATTTATCTATTAGCAATTGGACATTTTTAGCACAATTTATCTGTTGTACTCACTACAAAACATTATTGTGTATACCTTCATAATATATTTTTAAAGAAAAAGTTAATTCTTTCTAACTTAAACATATAGTTAAAAAATGCATAGTAACAACTTGGATTTTTCCAGTTAATTTTTAAAATAATTCATGTGATTGCCTAAACCACTAAATATATAATGTGCATTAAAATAGAATAGTTTAGGACACATTTTAAACAAAATATTTATTGAATTGAAAATTATACGATTACTATAGTATGTGTAACCCATGTGGTAAAAAAATGAATTGTCTTCTTTTTTACTGAGAAGTAATATCATTTTTTATATTTAAACTTAAAAATTTTAATCCTAAATATAATTTTTCAACTATTAACTGACTTACTGACTCCAGTTAATTTCGTTGCAAAATTGCACTCTTTTGATTATTACTATATCTATAATATACTGAATTACATAATATATAAATTATATTTATTACGCAGACAAGAATGTATGGCTGTGTAAGGTGTAGCTACGGAAATTATCTCTTACTTATCACCACCGCCGTCCATGAGAATTTCATGAATATACTCGTACTTAAATCCGAAAAGATTATTAATATAGTACCAATTGTGGTATCAAAAAAAAAAAAAAAAAAAATATGTTCGTTCATTAGATGGATATTTTAAAACATATTTATGTATGTACACAACATGTACTTATATATAATATCATACGTTTCATATACCCATGTATAATACGTATTATACATTTATACATATATCTTCAAAATACCCACGTTTTGAATTTTTTTTTACCTGCATTCAGTGTAAAATTTAAAAAAATATATGTAAACACATATATAATAATCGCCAACTTTTTTTTTCTTGATAATTACGCAATCAATTTTACGTCAGGTCTATGGATATTTTAATATAACCGACCGTAATCAGCCATCTGCGGTAGATATATATAATCGATATTATATTATTATATAGGTATATGTTTACATTTTTGTTTTCTCAATAGTCTTCTACACCGATAACTTTTATAGCTCATACAATATTTGCGTGCCGAGTACCTATCCTACCTAATCACCTACTTATTCGTGAATTTAGTCGTCAGGATCGTAAAACGGACAAAAATAATAATAATGATAATATTAATAAACCCGGCTACTGCAACGTGTATTATATAGGTACCTAATATATATTTATGAGCGCCTATACTTATACTACCCATCTAATAAAGGTGTTATACAGCACGTATTTTTATGTATATACAAAAATATTATACGCGCCTATAGAACGTACTTAATAATATATACAGACGTAAGACGTCGTAAGAATACGTGTGAGTAGATATTTTATATTATGTGTATATATATTATTATATTATGTTTGTCGTCGAGATAATTAAATAAATTGAATGTGCTGATTTTTATGTCGATATTGGTTGTATATCTACATATTTTAGTTATTTTATAGTGTAAGTACGAGGGGAACGAATTTCGTACATTTTATTGGAAAAAAATTGTTTTAACGCCGAATTAAAAACGATAAACACTTGGGCTGGAGATTGGAAAATATAAATATATAAATATTATACGTATTTTAATTCTATATAAACAAGTTGTACAGCAGATAGCATTTATAAATCTGATAATAATTAGACGTTAGAAAATAAATTATAATAACACAATATAATATACCAATAATATGCGTATATATAGGTACATTATAATTAAAATGTGATAGTACACTATTTGTTATTCAACATATTATTTCAATGTTATCATGTTATTATTTTTACTACATATTGCTCATTTCAAAAAAAAAAATAAAAGAAACATATATAACATAGTTGTCGTAGTTTTTTAATTCTTTACTTTTAAAATTTTCGTATTATGCAAATTTTTAATTATTTTCGATAATATACGCTCATGCACATAATAATTATATTATTTCATAAAATACGAACCTTATCAATTATATTTAATAATTCATTTGATATTTAGCTAAATATAGAATTTACTATACTACTATATACTTGTACCTATGAATTTTATTTAAGTATATACAACGTATAATCGCACAATTGCTGTATAAAAGTCGGTTCAATAAGATAGAAGTGTGTTTTTAAAATAATAATATTTATTTGTAAGTACCTACTTCTTATTCGAATCTGTGAATAATGTTGTGTATTATTATAATAAGAATAAAGCGCGCGCGTAATGTATAATATATATGTATATATATATATATATATATATATACGGAGACGTTTGATGTCTGACGTTTGCGTCGCACACTGACGGAATAAATTTAAATTTTACGACATTTTCGCGTGTCTGCCGCTGTGTACGCGAAAAGAAATCTATTAACAGATCTGCGTAAATGGGTTTGAAAAATACGATTTTTACATAAAACCCTGTAAACAGGAAAAATATTAATAATAATATGAGAAATTCGAGATCGCCCAACGAATAAATTAAACGGGAATATTAAAAAAATCGATAGCGCGTGTGTGATTGGTAAAAAATTAATATTGCACTCGCATAATATAATAATAACGATGTATGAGAAGGGATATTGTATATATAATTACATTCGATAGAAACACACACCTGTACTTATAATATAATATATATTTTATTGACGCTAATAGCGACATTTTACTGAGGCTATCTTGGCTAAAACACATTTTCTAGCGTGGTAACAATAATAATAATGGTACGTATAGTGCATAAATATTTTACATATTACTTTTTTCACCTCTGTTTGATTCTTCGAGTTTCAGTATTCACTTAATCTTAAACCTAAATTCCTTAAAAAAATGTAAAATACCCCCCTCCCCATCACTTAACCAATTGAAGTATAGGAGTGTCCCCAATACAGAGCATTTTACAAATAAACTGATTTTAAATATTCATACATTTTAATTGGTAAAAGATATTTTAAGAACAAATATAGCACATACTATACACAATACTCTACCATATGTTTTATGTATCACTCTTATAATTCGCATATTTGGTGACTTGGTATATAGTGAGTCAGCTGATTATTATGAAGTCGTAATTGTGGAATGTATACATAGTAATAAATAATAATTGATAAAGTCGGTTTGAACTTTGAACTTTTTATTCACTTCTAAAGACTACATATTGACATTTTAATGAAAGTTAGAAATAAGAATAAAACCAGATAAAACTTATATCACTACAAAGTCGATTTATTCTTTGTAGAAAACTATGTATATAAATTTTAACATTTACTTATAAGCGTATGCATGGGGTAGACTACGAAGTTTTATACTCCCGAAATCCTATTAAAGCATTTAATATATTTTTTTAAATGTTTTCAATATGCATTAGACGAACAAAATACTTTAATAATATCGTAGGTACTCTAATAATATATAATTTAATATTTTTATTCATATTAATATATTTTCAAAAAATAAGACAGCTTCAAAGCTTCAACAATGATTAATAGATTATTTTGTGAAAAAAATGGCTGCACAGCAGTATCATATATACTTATATCAGCTATTTTAAATATATGTAGCAATTCGTCGATACTATTATGTCTTTATCTTGTTCTTATGCGCGTGTACTATAATTGTAGTCTGTAGAAATATTAAATAGCTATAGTGGCAATATTATGACGGTGCCGAAAAATATAATAAATGCTGAACAAAGTGTAAAAGATCTTTCACTTCGAAATGCTAAAAGACCACTCTACAAGCTACATTTCAAGATAAAAGGCATCGCTATACAATGATTGATGGATATTATAATATAATTATTTACTGATAATTATTGAATAAAGTTAAGTTTTAGTTTATAAATAAAGAAGTAATATATAAATATTTAAAGGCAATATAGTATAGTCTACAAGGAAATCTATTCAATAATAAATACATTACCGACTCCTTAATAAAAACCAACACAATAATCAGCGTTAAACATTTTAAAGAACTTGTATTAAATCACTCATAGTAAATAATACAAATTTATTCTGCTAAATGAAAATTTGCTATGACCTATACGTTTCTAAGATGGAGATATCACATGAGTATGCACTGCTCGTATAATATAATATATAAATAATTAGTTACATATAATATAATTTAGTACCGATTTATAGTTTTCTAACTATAAATCATTAATTCCGTAATATTATAAATACTAGATTGTTAACGCGTATAGTAGTATACATTTATTGAATACCTAGTTGATAATATGTTAATATGTTACGTATATCTTAAACTCATTTAAAATAATAGTTTTGTATGTATAAAAATCGTGAGAAATTTCTGGAAAATATCGATCGTACACTTAGTGATAAAGTGTATATTCAGATACGAGTTTATTTTTATGATAATATTAGTACTATTTTACGGGATTATAACGCAGATAATCAGTGCTCGAATTGGAAAATTTAAGTAAAGGAGCTCAATTGCTTAATTCGACGATATAAAAACTGCTTTCCAAGTGGACAAATACTTAACACAGACCCGTAATAGAGGCTTTGCTCAAACACCCCCTCACCAACCTTACTTATATTTTGATAACAAAATTATAATTATAATTATTTTATACTAAAAATTGTAAATTTCGTTCTATAAATGACGTAAATTGAAATCTACTTTTTAATTAAAATTATTTTGAACATACGTTTGTGCCGTCCCCGTTCCAGTGGAATAATATAGTTGAGGTACGCAAAAAAAAAAAAAAACAATAAAGAAGCTCCGTTATCATACGCGACCCTCCCCCCCCCCAATTCGAGCACTGCTAATAATAATATTCGTCATAATTTTCCATCTAAACCAAAAATTAAAATAAAATTTAGTGGAATTTTTACACTTCTGAAAGTCGTTCAAAAAGTTATTTTTATTTTAATTCGTTTTTTTTACTTTAATTATAAACGGCTAACACCTCGCCGAGGCTCACAGCCCTCGGGCCGGTGCTGATTGTATATACATAAACGACTAACGAGCACTCAATCTGCAGTTAATAATAATATATAACGTGCCTTAGAAATTCGAAGCAGTTTCCCCAATGACCTTTTAATGATGATTAATACAGTCGTATAATTTTTTATAGTCTTGACATACATTTAGCGAAAATTGAACACCAAATCGAAAAACGATGAAATAAAAAAAGTGTATACCACTACGTAAGTATATCGCGAAGTTTAACAAAAATATTATACTAACGCCGTTATTTATACCTATACAGCAGGTTGATAATTTTAAAACTATTTGTTTTAAAGAGTATTAAATTTTAAAATATTAACCTTTAATTATTTTGATTTTTTTGAAACTAATTTAATTTTTTATTTTATATGTAGGTAAAATGATCTATATAAATTCAATTATATCTTTCGGTCTTTTTACGACAACAGACCTTATTTTTAAATGCATAAATCTTTAAATACTAATAGATAAATTCCTATACTTACCAATAGGGTATATAACTGTAGTATTATAATTATCAGCTAAACGTAGAACAGTATTGTATAATCAAGCGTATAATATTATGTCTTCATACAAGTAGTGATGGCCAGCATTGATATATCACACTGATATTTTATATATTGCAGTCTTAATCACTTACACCACGTCACCATATGCAGTTTCATTTATCAAAACGCTCAGAGTCATATTCCACTATGTTAACGTGTACACTGTGTGTAGGTACCGTGATTTCCGAAAAACAATTTGGCGATGTGGTTGACTGAAACTTAAGGTTAGTAAGTGGAATACCATCTTATTGCCACAGTTTATACTATATACCAAATACCAGAGTGGCGGAGTATAGAACCCATCCTAGACGATATAAGAACGTCAACGTTTGAAACGTTTCTTGAATAATCGAAGCTATATGTGCGATATATTAACTTACTGTAGTGGAAGATATAATAGGATCATTGATCCTTCGTAATAGTAATTGATTATAAAGGCGAGTTTCCTTCCACTGGGCCGTTCGCATGCATGTTTATTGTACAAGCATGTACGTACGGTTGTACATAAGCAGTGAAAGTACAAACAAACTCGATCGCAGTCCAGTTTCAGTTAATGGAACCAAACAGACAAAACGCTGGATCATGGAGGAAATTCTACACCACGGTTAAACAACATACCGCACCAACCAAACCAAGCGCTTACGAATTTTAACCTTTTCAATGTTTCAAACGTTGGCGTTCGTACTGCAAAACGTTTTCTGCTATAGAATTCCCTCATGGCGTTTACTATGTTTGCTCACGTTTACTTTACCGTTTAACAAAACAGACAATCCGAATTTCTCCGTTATCAAACGTTTTCAACATATACCGCTATCCAATTTCCTCTTACACAAAGCATACGTATACTTTAAACCAGTTACCACTCACCATTTAGTTCATGAACACAAATACTTGAATCGCCCAATCACATTAAAGAATTACTGTACACATTTCGAAATGATCTTATTTCTCGGAAATCGCGGTTCACAGTATTATGGTATCTATGTATTTTATAGTAATACATCTGTGGGAATAACGCATTATAGTAGTAATATGACGTGTATATTATGTACATCTATGTGGTTATCGATGACATATTTTTTTTTTGTTCAACAAATGAAACAAATTATCGTCGAATATATACATCATAATATTTTAATTATCGCGTTATTACGTTGTGGTTTATATTATAATTAATAATATAGTTTAATTGATCGTCACCATCATAAAAATGAAGATGAACATTTTATGCGCCGCAAAGTATTTTGTCATCAAAAACCGATTGCGCTTGACGTTAGCCACCGCAGTGACCGTTCTTGGATACCTGATGGGCCGTTATTTTAACTGCACAGTTAAGACATTTTCCGGTACCGACCTGGCGGTATCAACTCCCGCACAATTTCCTGTCGAAATTTGGCAGGGGATCCAAACAAAAATCGATAAGATCGTAGGCGATGTCCACGAACTGCAGGCGTACGTGAGCCAACTGAAATTACGCTTGCCAAACACCGCGGAACGTTAACAAACGGCGTAATTTATAAATAATTTTAAAATAATTTATAAATTAATTTATTGTCGATATTTATAATATAATTTGTACTCACAGTTTAGTAAAAATATGATTGAATTTTATTATTTTGGTTGCATCCAAAAATCGCACACTTATAATTTCAACTCCAAAAAAGTCGTTACATAAAAACCTTACACTTTATCGGCTCATCGTATAATAGGAAAATACTGGACACAATATTTTTAATCTACAGACCAAATGTATTATTAAGGTCAAAAACTTTTATCAAGTTTATAATACATTTTGGAGGACGTATTAAATTTTAATTTACTTTGTGATATTCTTAACACCCTGCAAAATGAAAAAAGTTCCATATGTTTACAAATCGTTATCGTAATATGCAAAAAAAATATTTGATTCGTCTATAATATTATGCTATTGTAAGTATCTAACTGACTTCTAATTGTAAATTATTGAAAAAATTTTATTTAAATATAAATAAATAATAAATAAAATATTTTACATTTAAGTATATATAAATGTATTACAAAGTGCGTGGTTTTTGGGTATAAATAACCTTAAAAAAAATTTCCGGTTTTAACCTACTGAGTATATTTGTAATTTCAACCTGGTAAAAATGCAGTATTTGAATTCAACGTTATTATTTTATGTGTTCGTTTAACACCGATTGATTGATTTCTTTTTTATTTAATTTTATTACATTGTGTCATGAACTCGTGACATTATATAACTATGGCGCGTGGCATCACGATATAGGTGGTGTGTGGACAAATGTTATATAGCTAATAGATAAAAAATGTATTCTCTGTATTATTATTTTTATTTGATAAACTAATTGAGATTTAAATTTGATTTTTTGATATTATCTTTATTTTTTTTTTTTTTTGTTAATATGTTTACATCAAATCTCGATGGCTTCCAAAAATGTCCTGATTGAAAATAAAATAAATTAAATTCCTAATTCCTAAGACACCTCACCCATGTAGTCATAAATACTGATCATATGTAGGTATACAGTATACAATAATATGTTAAACTATACTGTGCAGTATAGCATAAACTTTAATTATGTACAGTTTTATCTATACATCTGTAATTGTAAATCAATGATTTTAGTAGTAAATAATGATTTTTATTTTAAAAAGAATTAGTATGCAAACTAGAGTTAATTAATTTTAATCAATCATTATTTATTGTAGTTTTTAATTCAATAATATTAACAATAGAATATTTTGAAAATTAAAAATTATACCGAGGAAAGATGAGAAACAAAAATCTATATATAATATACATTATTTATGTAGGCCAGTAATCGGTAAAAAGATCAAGGAAAAAAGAACAATTTTTAAAAATTTTAAATATATTAATCGATTATAAAATTTGAAAAATGATTACTTACGCACATTTATATGACCTGCATGTGCCCACATAGAAATTGTAAAAATTTTAAAAAAAAGTTGTAAATAAGTATCAAATTATTATTATTAATTATTTATCAATTAATGATAATAATATACCATCATATTATAATTTTACAAGCACAATAAATATATAATATAAAAATATTTAGTATTTTCCCGGTAACATTTGTTCAGTTGGTCATAAAAAACTCTAAAATAATTGTTCTAATAAAAATGTATTTTACTCTATAATCTGTAATCTATAGTATACTAATGTATTGTATTTAATATATAAAAATATACTAGATACCTACTACCTATATAAAGACAAAGAATAAAAGATACATTTTTATATTTTTTCACATAATTTTATACAATAAGAAAACGACATTTTTCGATAGAAATCAATTTTTTATACTTCAATATTTTTAAAAAAATATTCCGTGTTATTTTTTAATTTAGTCTTTTTTCCTGGGATTCATGTAAAGCACATGGATATATTATCATATGTGATCACATTTAGTTGTGAGTGAATGATGAAGAAAAACTATAAATAAATTATTTAAAAACTAAACATCAGTGTTAAAAGTTCAACTTAGAATATAATTGAACAATATTTATATTGGTATTGTAACAATATTTATAGATAATAGTCGGTTCAATGCAATCTTTAGTACAGTACGATACCCATATTTAATGTGATACTGATTCTCCATTTCTTCATTCTTTTTTATTTTTTTAGTTTTATACCACCATTCAACAGAATTAACATGATACTCCGTCTGTTGTAAATTTTTTATCTAAATAGGTACAATTTTATGAGGTTTTAATTCTCGAATATTCGACTGTTCACTACGCCATGTTTTCTATAATATTATCAAGACTAAAAAGTAAAAAGAGATTCATTTTAGCTTTGTATACGCGAAATTCTTTATAAACAAATAATTTATAAAATGATTTTTTACCTATTCACGAGTAATGTAAGATTGTTTTTATTTCGAACTTAATTTTACTCATATAAAGGTACTAATATCGACCGTATAATATTTTCCATATTATTAAAAACTGCACTGCAACCAGGAGACTCATCACCGGAAATCCATTTTTAAATCGACATTCCAGTATTATATTATATGTTATTAATTTCGTTGTTGTTGTTGTTGTTGTGTCGCCTGTCAGTATAATCATTCATCATTATTATTTACCCATAGTTGCAGAGGTCATTACGTCGCGTGTGATGATAAAATTATTATTTTTAATAATGTATTATAATATAATATTACTATGTATAGGTTACTCCTGGAATCGAAAAGGTTCGTTCCACCAGTCCGCCAAAAATAATTGACATAATTTATCATTTTATTTTTTACTAGCTGTCGTATTACACGACATAACTATCAGGACATAAATTAAACCAAGATGGCCAATTCACCGATGCAAATAGTAATAACATTTTTTTTTCGTACGTGAATTGGTATTGCAAACAATAATAAAAGAATCCGCGATCGTAATTTTAATATTATTATACCGACTAAAAAATAACTGGTTCAATCTATTATTTAAATCCTTCTTAAATCATCAAAAGCATTCGAGTATTTTTTGATTCTGTATTACCCTCAGCTATACATTTAGCGTTTGATATACCTACATAGTAGCCGTTATTACCTGTGGTTTTCTATTCGAAAACTCTTAATACGCCCCAAGTGAGATCCTAAATAATATATGTGCGTTGTGCAAAGTTTGGTGTCAATTGGCCAAAAACAGTGGATTTTTATTTTCGTCAATTAAATATAACTTATAGCAGAAAATATCTCAAGGAGTCTATTGATTTAACGATTGTTAAAATTTTCCAGTAGGTTTTAAGTCCATAGAGAACAAAAAATAAAGAAACATTAATTTTGATATATTTAGATTATTGATAATAAGAGATTATTTTGAACAATAATAGTATTAGTTATTTTCACGCAATTTTTGTCACTATAAGTTTAATTTTTGAAACGTTATTTTCATTTAGGCAACGATGGTTACGAATTTTGTAACATGAAAAGTTTCTAATAACTCAGTGTTTCCCAATTTCTTTTACTCGCGGGACCTTTGCAGGAGTTTGAACGTTTTATGGAACCCCCAAACAAAATTATAATTTTTGAAGCTTTTCTATGTTCAAATCATAATTCAAATCAAAAATATTATTAATTTATTTATATTTTCCCAAATGTCTCACGAAACCCTTGGCACCAGCTGACGGAACCCTTAGGTTCCATGGAACACCAGTTAGGAAACACTGTTCTAACCTAACCTGGTGTTGAATGTTTAATGTTGATTCACATAAATCAAAATTTGAATGAGAAATTTCTGAGTTATTAAACTTAACGTACAAAGTTTTTAGATATAATACTTAATTCAATAGATTTAATGAAAGTAATATTTAATTTAGTACTTATAATGCTCGGACAGTTATCATAGATTTTAAAATTTTAATAATATCTAATATATTAATTTAGGTACTAGAATTTTCATCATAATATTCATATCTTAAAACCTATTATTGTGGACTATTATTCTTGATAGGTAGATAAAACATTTCAAAATTAAGAAAAAAATCATCTGTTTAATATTCACTGGAGTAAAAAAAGTATAGTTTTCATTAGAAAAAATAAAGTTTGATCTTTAAATAAGTACATCTAAAAATTACAAAAATCAGATTTTTAATAAATGCACTATATCTACTATAAATAAATAATGGGAACAAATACAGCAGTTTAATAATTTTGTGTACAGTTTGAACGTCATGGCATGTATGTATAGACAGAAATTTAAAAGCTTTCTATATAGGTATGCAGTCGGATCTAAGATTGTATGTATAAATAATAATATTGATATATTAATATGTGATCTAAGAGTCGGATACACCGCGAACGATAGATGAAAAAAATAATATACACCTATATACGAGAGAAAAATGTTTGCGATCCGTGCGATTTCATCTTTGAACAATTTTATATTTTATTTTTTTTATCGCGTTTTTCCGACAAATGCACTATAATATATTATATACACAACATATACCGCGCAAATCAGCAAATACTTGCAGCAGTTGGTTTTCATTATATATATATATATATATATATTATATACAAGTCTATATATTTTTGTTGAACATTTAATTTATATATATTTTATGAACGCGCGACTTCAAACAATGGCCACAAGATATTGTTACTGATTTTGAACACTTATATATTGAGCTATAATATACTGGGTATCATATAAGTATATATATATATTATATATGAGTGTTGTCGATTTAGAGATTAAGCCAAACGTCGTTTCCGTTATAAAATATTCCATCATGCATAATTATTATTATCAAACAAATAATGTTCTTTCCAATATATTTTAGCAGTAAACAATATAATAAAATCTCTAACTAACAAATCGCACATTTTCTGTTTACGCCAAAATGAATCAAACGGATACATAACGATACAAAATGCTTATGTAATATTTGATTTTAAACTGCGTCGCATAAACAAAACATAAACAGAAATAAAACATATATTACTATAACGTAAAAATTGCTCCTACTAAAATGTACCTACATCGTGATTTTATGGTTATTAGTCTATTTATTATAACGAAATATAAAAGTGTTAGTTCAGTTAAAAGAGTAAGTTCATTTCACTATCACAGCGACTAAACGTAAATCAAAACCAAAAATTTTAAAAATTTACCTATTCTTAATTACAAATTATTTTACTTACACTTAAATTAAAAACATACATTAATGAGAAATTTTTTACGTCATATGAATAGAGGCTAATATATTATTATAGTCAACATGTCATCAGTTACAATAAGTTCAGTTATTGGATACCTCGAGATTGTAAAAAAAAGCGTTAGCCTGCAGATCATCGAACGTATTGTAGTAAAGTATTAAAATATATTTACTAAATATACTGCCCGATTTAATAGCTAAATAACTGAGAAATATGAAAACTATATAATATGTATGTATAAAATAACTCTTATTCTAATAAACATATAATCACTTTTTGTGTTAATTCAAAACCAAAAGAATTTTCAAATATTTATTGGAACAAAAATTATTAGATACTTACCTATATATAGTTATAATTTGCTAATTGTTTACCACCTAGGTGTATATAATAATTATTTACGTCTATGAATTATACTTTTTTATTAGATTACACAATATTATTTTTTTTCTCATAGTTATTTTTATGAACCCTTTTAATTACTTTATTTATACAATTTTATCTATTTCAACCACGGCAAAATAAATATCTTCAGAACTGTTTTCAGTAAAATTAGGCAGTTTTGAATTTATTTCATTTTTAACCATTTATAAATTATTTACCGTGATAACATGATGGAAATACATCAAACAGTGAATTTAAATGTAAGTATAATTTTTTTAATAATTAATTTTTAGTATACTTCTATTATGACAATAAATTGATAAGTACCTATCTATGTACAGGCTTATTTTACTTATCCCATATACATTAATGTGTAAGTCATAATTGAATATTTTTTACCACCTCGATAATCACTCTTTGCTGAAAAGTGATGAATTTATTAGTAGTGTCTACTATATCTTCACTATTTTTAGTGAACATTCATCAACATCTAGTAAAACAAATGAATTATAATTTAAATATACCATTTATTTATCTATATATTATATTACTTGCTTTCATATATTTATTAATATTTATTATTATTTTACTCAGTTATTTCTGATGAAAATTAATAGTGATAGGTCGATACTTTCATACTATTTTGCCGTCATTTGTGGGAACCGGAAGTCTCAGCTTTCACATAATTGTCGCATCGCGGAACTCACCAGAAAAGCCATTCTTGAAGAACACACAATGGTTTCGAAAGTCGGACACGTCACTCACCCCCAAAGACATCTTTTCAACAAATAAATGTATCAACGCTGCCATGTGATGGATAGACAAGGTAAGAAATAATAATAATTATTATTTAATATTATTATATCGTTTATCGTTCTGAACAGTGGTATAAAAAAACTAATCTTATTTAAATGTCACGTCGTCTTAATGAGTTTGCCCCGTATGCGGTGTGATATAATTCAAAATGCTTCAGTTTAATCTCGTTGTAAAACACCATTTTCCTCATTGGTTTAAACACTATAAAAAAATGTAGTTAAATTTAAACTACTAATGTAACGTATATATGTACATAGAACTTCTACGTGACTTAATTTTATAAAAATGTACAAATAAGTGCATTTGCCATGACCTCATAAGTGAATCATATATTCATAAAATATTTTTATATAGGTACCCAAAATTTTTTTTTTTCATTTTTCACATTTCAACTAATGATAACGCTACATTAAACATGTATACGCATAATAATATACCAATGTGAACTTTTTTATGGATAATAATAACTAAATTTTTTCAGTGGCGATTTATAAGGGAGGGGTCCCTTTTTATTTATTTTTTTTTTTTGAACTTATATTGGAAAAAAATACTATAATATAGATTATTTATTTTTTTTTTATGTGAAGAATATTTATTAAAATATTTGGTATTTATAAGTAATTTTATTTTATTTGTATTTATTATTACGGTAATTATAATTTTTATTTTATGTATTTACAAGAGCATATAAAATTATTCCTTAATATGCATAATAATCTCTCCCCTTTAACCAATCGACCAAAAAAAAAAATTCATAAGTACACTTCACCTGTTACAATTAAACAAATACAAACTCCTGTTCGCAACATAAATGTCGACTTTTCAAAATCATTATAGAATCGCAATCTGATATGTTAGCCGATTGTAAAATACGTGCATACCTACATATATTTACATCAAACGCTGTAATTCTCTATAAAATATATTTTACAATAGTACCTATAACACAAAACGTATAAAAGGTGTATTAGCTAATTAATGATAATGTTTATTAGTACGTATACTATATTTACTTTATTATTAAGTTTATATTATTAATTAAACAATTACTGTTAGGTAATTTACCTAAATAATCTATGAAATCATATTATATACATTTTACACAGTAATTCAAAATATCCATGTCATCCGTAATCTATGAGAATATTCTGAATCGTGAATCGATTTAGAAATAAAGTAGGCAAGTGAGTACCACTTTGTTGTACATTAAGTACCTATCAAGTTAGTCACTTTAATGGATGTGTTAAATGTAAAATCGGAAAACAATTCTGAGTGGAGATAATCTGTCAGCTTATACTAATATGTATATTTCATGATCTGTTTTTATTTATATATCTATTAAAGATTAATTTATTATTAGTACTACGGTAAGTTAATTAAATGTTATCAAAATTAGTGCATTTATTATATAATTAATATTTAATTATTATAATAATATATATTTCAAAAATATTAAATTATTATGATTAACATTTGAGTTAATAGCATCTTACTATGAAACAATATAAATTAGTTCATCGTATAAATAGATAATATCTTAAGATTAATATACATATTTTAAAAGTATCATTATTCATTACAAATACGTAGTAAAATTCATAATATAATTAAAATGTTTAAGTCTCCACAAATAATGTTTTTAAATTAAAACTATTTTAAAATTGTTATTCATCATTCTTAAAATGGATCCATGTCAATAGATAGTGGTTAATTGATAGCGCAACAATAGATCGCGCGAAAATTGATAGTGTTATGAAATTTTTTTAATTCCGATTTTTCACAAATATATAATATATATATATATAAATGGTTCTCACAAATAAATTATGTCAATAATAATAATAATTATAATTGGTACTTTTATAAAGTTATCAATAATTAAAATATAGAACCTAATAAAAAAATTAAATTTTCAATTGAAAATAATCTTCTTTACTTCTATTATTACAATTACTACATATACGTATTCTTAAGTTTTTTAGCTCGATCATTATACTTTTTTTTATGTTAATTAATAATTAAATAAATTATAATTTAATAAAAGTAATTAATTAATTAATTAAATGAAAATATTATCGAAAACGTCGTACACTATCAATTGTCGCGCTGTAAATTGACCACTATCTTTTAACGGTAGGTATACCTATTAAAATATGTAATTTCGTCTAAATATCTATAATAAATAATTATAATTTAATATTTTAATTTAGTTAAAGAGGAAGTATTTTTTTTAAAACTAACCTTATTATATATATTATGCTCACAAATATCAAAAACTTAATTTACTTTAAGTTGTTAAATTTTTACGTACCTAATTTAAATAATTTTCTAAAAAATGGAATAATAAAAATTTGAAAAATTCAATTAGAATTTTATTTAATAATGTTGAAAAAACTGCATTTTAATTAATTAATTTTTCACGGAAATGTATTTTAAACGAAACTGGACTTTTTGACATGCTGTAGGTGTATAGATCACAGAGAAAAAAACTACTAATTTTAAAATTTTCACTGTTGGGAATTTTTCCCGTGTTGCGCGCGACTATATTATTATAATAATATTCTCGTACCTATGCATATTACCATTATTATTATTATTATTATATTCGACGGGCGTAATCTATTCCCGAATCGATATACGGGAAACCAGTTTATCGGCTATAGACATACTGTCTATGCGGATACATAAACTGGTATCGTATATTATATCTGTGTGTATATTAATCACTCGGCTGTGGCTGTGTAACTTATGTATATAATATACTATACAATATTGAATATATATATTATATATGTATATACACTACACACTGCGCGTTCGTATAAAACAAGCGAAGAAGCTAATGACTCGAACGCAATGTTTACACGTACACCTCCGTTCTTAAATCTAATATATTGTACACATATCTGTTTATATTTATACTGTATATCTGTACAGTTTACGCGCATACACACGTGACATATCATAATATTATAATATAATATATTAAAATACGTGTATATACGGTTATAAGATAGTAGAGGCGGAGGTTTGGTTGTCGATGTCAGTCGATTTTTAATAATTATGATCGCCTATTCGTGGTAAACGTGCAACAAATTACGACATTTATAGGTACTTTTATTGTGATTTATACTTGCCGTATAATATTATACATAAATAAGTAGTATAGGTTGGTACTAAGTACTGTTGCAGTGATATATTTCAAAGACATTATTAATAGGATAAGGATAAATTTACATATTGTGTAGATAATTAAGGTTATAAATTCGCATCAAAGCACATTTTTATAGCTTACATATTGTGTTCTACAGACTCGCTTTCCTAATACAAAATTATTTGATTTGTATAACAACGAATATAGTTTTGAAACTTTTACTCCAATGTTTTAACTTTATAATTTTTCAAACCATAGTTTTACATTATTTCTTGTTTTATTGTATTTTTAGGAATTTTAAATACATTTTTAAAATTTTATAGTGCACGTTAAATTCACAGCCTTATTCATAAGTTTGAGTATTTTCATCAAATATCGTAGGTAACTACATCTTTTTTTTAATTTTTTAATTTTTGTATTTCGGTTGATCGTTTGTTTCTGTTACACGCGCAATTATTGTTAACTGCACGTTTCAATGGACTTATTGGATTATCTTCTTCTTTTCCGTAAGTCTGTAGTACAGAATATATTCGAGTACCAACACTATTATTGTCTCTTGATACCGAGCCAGATCTCACGCACGTGGATACGATTCTAACGATATCAAATTATTATATTATAACGTTATATATATGCGTATGTCCGCCACGCTTCGCTTTTTCCTATATACTTATTTAATATATATATTATACGCTCTTATGTCAACGCGCATATACAAACGTACAACTCTTCAGAGTACACCTACCTACCGAAAAATATATTACGTACCGAAGTAATAGCGTGATATAGTATACTCATATATATAATATATACACTGGTTGGCCCATAAACACGGTGACGACGACTGCGACAGGGCCATATAATATTATTATAATATAATATATTATGTACGTCCTAACTGGTTTATCGGTTTTCATCGGATTCCATCGCCGCAGTGATTATAATAATATATATACACACAGTGTTTCCCACTACCACTGCGGTATGTGTTATACGAAATCGTACGTATGTGTAATTATATGCGCGTATCGTATCCTAATATCTGTATATAGTGAATTAGTTGAGATTTTATGTATACTATATCGTATCTATAGATATTTTTGTGCAGTTGCGACGACGTTTCAACATATAAATGAGTGTGTGTGTGAGTATAAATGTGTTTTTTAATATTCAATTAGAAACTTTACTATACACACACGCGTGTATAAAATATACATAGGTATTATACTCATTTCCAAAAACATTTGTTAATCAAACTGTTTCGGTCGATAAAATCTACAATATTATATTATATGTGGTACAGTTAGTGGTGCGCGGTATACGCCACCATGTTTTCTCTCCCACGACGATGGAAAAAAAATTTAATATATATTTCAATTAAATTAAATATTATTATAATACACTAATTGATTTGTATTGGTTTGTATAGGCGTATAATTTGTGATATCATATAGTGGCATCACGATGTCGTCGATAAATATTTTCCCGTAACACAACAGGATTTAAACTGCTAAAACCTCTTGTATGACGGCGTATGTATAAGTAATAGTTATAACCTTATAACTATAATATACTATAGACAGTATATTATACAGCATGAATATAAAAATAAGTATCATAATATTATAAGCAACAATTATTGTTATATGGTCATCATCTACATATTTTATATTATTGGCATTTAACAATGTTGATATTTGCATTCAACTTTAAAAGTGGTAATGTTGTATTTGTTTGTACGATGACAAGCTAAATTTTATCTATATTAAAAAAAAGTTTTAATTAAAATATATTCGAATATTAAGAAAAATGTAGGTATTTAACTCGATCCTGTTTCATTCGTTCCTTACACATTATGTTAAGTAAATTATTATACATAATATATCGTTGCTATGGTATGGTATCGAAATCAAAAATTAATTTAATTGATCAATATTATTTTAGTTCTATGAAAGAATTATAATTTCCTTACTTATTGTTTGCCGATGTATTATTAATACAGTACATATTGATATTATTACATAATATTTACTGATTGAACACCCTTTCACAATATATTGCCGTCAGATTATCTTCAAAGTGCTATATTAGTACATATTATGCATATTAAAAGTGTAATAATTTTTTTAAACAAAAACAACTTTCGGTTTTCGCGGTCATTTGTATAAAGCTTTGTACCTATATATGCATTTTTTCATCAACCAAACATAATTAAATCGACTGGTAACAATTTTTGGCTTTTAACAACACTATATCTAAGGTGTCTATGGCTGTGGCTTTAAAAATTCATAATTTATATAAATGCACACGTCATACTAAGTATATGGTTTAAGGATCGTGCAGATCAGTGTGCATCACATACGAACACTCGCCAATGAAATAGAATGAGTGGAAGAGAGCAAAGCACAAGACCTTTGTCGATGACGAAGAAGCGACGACACTCGAGCGCGAAAACACGGCGGCGGCGGGCGCGTATATACAGTTTATCCGCAGCCGACACGGATATCGTGTTACGCGACAAAGGGCGCGCGTTCGGCTCACAGTCGCTCTCGAGTCGATATAATGTGTATGTCTTATATCATATAGTCTTGTACTCTTGTGCACTATATATTATATATACTTATACGCGTGTGCTCGCAGCAGCGTCGTCGTCTGTGCACCTGCAGGTCGAGAACAAACGACGACAATATAATAATAAAAGACTATAAATAATAATAATAACAACCGAACTGGTTGAACGGAATAAAAAAAAAACAAACAGAAAAAAACTACCTTTACGAATAAATGTGTGTGCGCGTCGTGTACATACCTATATAATACTATAATAATATTATATTTTATGATGTAAGTACACTGTACTCGTATATGTAGGTGATATGTGTATACTGTTGCAATGTTCACGAACACACACACATAGATACCTGCCTATATTTGCGCGACTAGACTTATGTGTATGTACGTTGTAATTCTTTTAAAAAGGTTAACGATCACTACATTTTCACGAAAAAATTTTGATCGTAAAAGCTTGTTTTTCAAATATTTGTTTTAGATAATTTGCAAAACGCAGCGTATCTATTCAAAATTCAAAAATTATATTTTCTATTTTTTATCTTATAATCAACAACATATGTCTTTAATTTAATATTCTGAAACAAAACATTGTTCTAAGAATTTCAATGTATAAAATTCGAATTTTAAACAAGTAATAACTAAAATATGTTAGTATACAAAGTTTTTATGAGTCGAGTATGGGCAGATCACTGTACCACTCTATTCCACTTAAATAAATTTTAAGGAACCAGATTAAATATAATTTGCTAATTATTATAGACAAATAAATATGAATAAAAAAAAAGCACACGAAGCTAACGTCTATTTAATTCATCAATAATCCCCAAATAAAACATTTTATAATACTTATATTTTTACAAATTTTAAACATTTTAGATTTTTAGTACTATATTTACATAGTTTTATCAGTATTCTTACGTTTATTATAAATAAAAAAGGAAAGTTGAGTTTTTTTTTTGCAATTTTCTATATACTTTTTAGAACATATTAAAGTGTTTATATTTTTATACAATTTGGTTATATTATAGGTATAGAAATATAGTTGTTTCAGCCCTGATTATTTTGCTTATAGGTATACCTAATTATCAATTATCTACCAAATTCGTTTGAACTTCAATTTTTGTGCATTGCAATTTTCAGGAAAATATTCTACTTTAAAATGTAAAATCACAAATTTCATTTTGTGAAATCTTCAAATCAGGGCCTAAAATAGTGTGCAGTACGAAACTGTTAGTGTAATACAAAATTGGCATAGTGCAGTACAAAATGAAAAAGTGTATTGATTATTTTAGTGATATGTTTAGACTTTGATAATTCCGTCAATTAACCATATAGTTAAAACTTATATTTTTAAATTTAAATTTTAATCTATGATTATATTATTAACTTTGATATATTAATATATATATATATGTGATAATACCATTGAAATTTTTAACTTATATTTTATTTTTAGATAGGAAGAACTCATATTAAATTAAGTGAAATTATAAAATAGTGTAGTACGAAGTTTCATTTATTTTAGTCCCTGCTTCAAATTGCTACAAAATTCTATCTAAAAATGTTTCAACTTTTTGAGAAAATTAGTGTTTTCATATTTAACCACTAGTCAGATACGTGAATTAAAATTAACTTAAAACTAATTTTTAGAATTTTTTTTTATGTGATGGAAACTGGTTTCATACAAAGCGAACTTATCAAAAAATTGCTCTTGATCAGATATTGTTCTAATAAATAGCACGGACGAATGGTTATCATGGAATGTTAACCTTTAAAAAAAATTATCTCATACTATACCTTATGCGGTGACATACCATGGTAAAATATTAAAAACCGGAGAAGCAACGAAGAAGTACGATCGAGGGCGAAAACTCTATTGTTTGCAAACACACCGTATACGCGCTCTCAATTGTTATACAGTTAAGCGCACACGAACCATTTTTACTAGCCATAATGCACATGGCATAATACCATTGACGTAGTACGAAAAAGGTTAATCTTCCCTTCCAGATTAAAAAAAAAAGATTATAATAACTATATATATTGTACGATATATGATGACATGATGACGTTGACCTATATTGAAAAGAATCATACTTCTGAAAATCCAATAATAAATATTTTTTTAAATTTGTACAAATCCGTATTATATTAATATTATTGTATATTGTTATTATTATCATAATAATCAATAATCATGCATTTGTTCTTGCATATTTATGGACTATAAATAGCACAAATATATTACTATATTATAATCCCCTATGACCGTCGATTTTAGACTTTCAGATTTTAAAAGTTTAATTAACATAAATGTGAGTAACATTTATTTTTTTTTTTTTTTTACAAATAACTTCTTGAGATCAAGAGAAGAAAAATAATTTATAAAAATTGTAGAAATCTTATCAGAAATGCCTGCTTTGTTAATTTTAGTAGGAAAGAGTTTGTAAAAGTTCTAGAAAGCTTTTCTGTTCCAGAATCCACCATTTCTAGGTGACTTGATACTGTAGAAATATTAAATCAAATTAAGCGTATCATAGAAGATTCAAGATAGGGGATTTTCGGTGCTAGTCAACGAGTCAACGTGCTCATTACCAGTGAAACCTATATGCCTCAAAACCAATGAAAAGAGGTGATAATAGATTTGGTGATAAGAGACAACAGAGAAGCACAGATTTTTAAAATAATGGAGGAGCACTTGAAAAGAGAAAAGTTTTACTAGTAACTAGTAAGTATAAACTGAGCGTTAAGCGTCTGTGGTTACTGAGAACAAATTATAAACTTCTCATTTCACAGTGCAACTGTTATATGATAGATATGTAACTTGATTTTGTACATAGGGCTAGTAAATTAGCTTAGGAATCGGAAATAATAAGGAAATAATAGGAGAATAAAAAACTAATATAGGGGATAATTTATAGAATAGCACAGCATTGTGCGATAAAATAAGACACATATGAAAATAGTTTCCTGATATATAATGTCTACTAAAATATACGAATCAACACAATAGAAGTCGCCTGCTAAAAACGCTAAACCCAGTTTTTTCGTGTTTTTATTTTTAAACAAGTAATATAAATTTTAAATAAATAAATAATTTAAATATACTTAGAACTCATTTTAAAATAAAAATATGAAATAACCCTACGACTTCAGTTAATATTACCCTTTATAAATGCAATAATATATTATGTAAATGTTCTTCAACATTAATTACAAATAAACTGTAGTAAGCATCGAGTACGTAGATTTGCTATGTTACGAGTCCGTGAAAGGCAGTGATAGCACTTATGGGTGTAGCATTCTGTTAAGGATAAGTAACTTCTATTTTATAAAATTAACAGAAACAATAATGATGAAACATTATATAAAATGAATTTTTAATTTTTATTGAAACCCAATAAATGTATATACCAGTATACTACGAATATATAACATCATTAACATCCCATAAAATCTATGTATGAAACCTCGAGCCAATACATTCACTGATAATTTAATTTTCTCTCTGAAGAACACCAGACTGGACGAATCAATTAAAAAAATTATTTTTTAATTAATGTCAACATAAACAAAATAATGTTGTAATATAATATTTTAAAAAAATGTAACTTATAGCAGCCAAAGTTGTAAAAAGATCAAAAAATAAAAAAAAAAAAATAATAATAATAAGTATAGGTTTTCAATATTATTACCCTTCACTGGTAAAAATCGTATCCTACTCCACCGCATTATAAATAACACGATATTATTATACTATGCATACACGCTGTACACAATAGGACGCTAAAATGTTGGTCAACGTTGTCGTCGATGTACTAGTATATACACACGTGAGTGTGCAGTGTGTTTTATGTGCGTGTGCGATTTATCCAATATATAATAAAATACGCGTCTTATATTATGCACTATACGATATTATATTATATTGTGTGTATTTGGCTCTCGCTTCGACGCGTGTAATATACAAATTGGATTTATCGTCCGTGTCGTTTCGCGGCACGGTCTTCTCTCGGGGCCGAGTCGGTGCGTTGTCGTCGTAGTCGGAGCGGCGCATTATTATTATTATTGTTGTTGTTACCGTACGCGCAATAATAATATAATATATTTTGCGTTCGCGGACTGTATAGCTTCGGTTACAATCGACTCTCGGATCGCCGACGATTTTTTTCTTTCACCGTCATTTTTATTGTTTATCATTTTCTTCTCCACACGATACATCCGATATATTATTATTTGCCATTAACGATTTCCGATGACGCACTAGACGACCATACGTGACGATATGCCAGTTTTAGGTAGATACGGTACAACACAACATTATGCGACTGGTCGCACTACGATATAATAATAATTAATAATAAATAATAATATTGTAAATTGCGTCCACTGTACGAGTCGTGAAATATTAAAATATTAAATATATATTTTTATTATTTTAATCACCAAATACTTTTTGATATTTTTGAAGTGCCATTTAAATTCTATATTTTGTGTACCTAACAAGTGTGATTCTAAGACTTGAATTACGTACGTAACAATTTCACCGTATGTGTTACTCTTTCTATGTTATAATATTAATATTAATATTACTATATTACTATTATACACAATAGATTTTACAATTATAACCAAAGATTAGTAGACCTAAATATTAATAAAATATGTCCAGCAGCGGATCTAAAAAAAATTTTAAGGGGAGGGCGCATTATTTATACTTTCAGTAAATTAATTATAAATTATGTATTTAATTAATAAAAAATATATGAACAAAGTTTCAACAACGATTATCCAACTAGCTATAATACCGTGTGTCCAATTTTAAAGGTAACAGGAAATATTTCGAACGCATGACTGAGTTTGATTCGGATTTTTTTTACTGCGTACAGGGTATATAAATACATCTGTTCTTACTATGTACAGGGTATATAAATATATCAGTTCTTGATAAATTCTAATTTTTCACTATTTTTATCTGTGCATGCGCAGTAAAATAATAATTTCTTAAATAGGAACCAGTATTTTTGATACTGGATTTGAATTAATTTATTTTTTCTGAGCAACTTTGATCTCTACAGTGTTTTGATATCTTCAAAATTGACAATTTTAGGATATTCGAAAGTTTTAAATTAGGTAATTCGTAATTATCGGTATTATTATAATAATTATAATAATTTATTTAGATTAAAACTACAAGGTGTATTTATTATTACATCGAAACATCGAATTCATAAAAAAATATCATTGGAATTTATCGATAAATTATACCTATAATACGTGATTAAGATAGAGCGTTGAAAAATGCGATAATTACAAATTACTTAATTTAAAACTTTCGAATGTCCTAAAAATGTCAATTTTGAAGATATCAAAAAACTGTAAAGATCAAAGTTGCTCAGAAAAAATAAATCAATCCAAATCCAGTATTAAAAATAGTGGTTCTTTTTTAAAAAATTATTATTTTACTATGCATGCACAGATAAAAATAGTTAAAAATTAGAATTTATCAAAAACAGATGTATTTATATATCCTGTACGCAGTAAAAAAAACCCGAATCAAACTCAGTCATGTGTTCAAAATATTTCCTGTTACCTTTAAAATTGAACATAAATTCATACCTATATATAAATAAATAAAAATTACCATTCCAAAATGTATCTGTAGTTCATTGACAGGAGGCACGTGCCCTTATGTCCCCCTGAATCTGCCATTGATTACGTCACCAATGCTAGTAAATGATTAAAAGCAAAAAAAAATACGTATTGTATATTAAAATACGTTATAAACATAGCGGATTTACTTTCATTATTAAATAGGTACAAAAAATATAGCATTTCATAATTAATATTTGACATCAATATAAATACTAGATGCACTGCAGAGTCACATTTTCGATAAAAAAATTAGAGAATACTCCTATTTATCTCATATACTCTCATCTAGAATACATTATATACATATTTCACATTTCCCTCCCAATTATCACGTATTAATATGAAATAATAACTACAATTGTCCATAATTGACTTAAATTACGAGTGCTGATTTTAAAACTGGAAATGCTAAGTACACCCATCCCTTCCCTCCGAATTTCAACTATGTGTTATTATTTATTTATTCAACTCAACTCAAGAAAGTTTATAAAGTATACAATTTAAACTTACAGTATATAATATAAGAACTGATTACCCCCTCCCCCCTCTTTAAGTAAGCTTGTGGTTCTTCTAACATAAATATTATAACAGAAACAAATTTGTTTATATATTTAGGGATCTTGAAACATCCTTCTCTCCTTCCTTCAGAAATTTTAACTAATTTTAACTGTTAAAACCACCATTGTGTATATTCCTCTCCAAAACTCTGTGGCACACGATTCTAGCCAATCGAATTTTTGATATTTTTTACTTTCCAGACAAGATTAAGAAGTTTTGTCAAAATTAAATTTTCGATATTTTTTCTTTTTTATTTCGACTTCTTGTGGTCGTATCCTCGGGAATTCAGTCTCAAAAAGGTCTTCATAAATCGTTTCAGCACATTCGTCATAATAAAACAGTGTCGCGGTCGGTCGTGTCTCTCGGCAGTTTATTGGAATAAGAAAATAAAATTACCCAGTCGATAAAATGGTAATTTAATCGATTCACCCGTGCGGGTCAATGTCAATACAAAATCGATCGATATGTGTATAATATATATACATATATTATGTTATGTTCTTAAATTTCATCCCATTTAAGAGTGAAATATATTCGTTTTCACTATAATGTATACACATCTATAATATTATATTATAACAACATAACATTATGCACTTGCCAGCAGCTAATGAAATAATCATTTCATATTTTATTACCTTGGCCGCAGACGACTTGCAACTGAGTGACGAGTGTTATATATGCATCGTTTTCAATTCCAAAATAATCGTATTCCGTCATGATACGACAGACTGAGACAAAGTGAAATCTAAATCGTATACGGACACTTAGGTATTCCACACGATATTATGTACACGCACAGCAGAATTCGATATTTAAATATTCGAAGCAATAAAATGTATATTTACGGTGTCTCTGACTAACACGGGAAACTTGAGTAAATAAATAAACCAGTGTAGCCCTATACTTAAAATATAGCACCCTGCAGTGGTCTTTAACCATAAACGAACGGAAACCAAAATTTTGGTCAAGTGTAATCTTCAAAATCGGGTCACTATAAAATACTTTTAATAATTACAAAAAAATGTATACTAGGTATTTGATTCATTGTTCGAAACAAATACAATTAACATGATAATAAATTAATAACAATAATATATAAATTAATTAAAAATTGGTCCATTTTCGCATAAATAAAACGAATTTATTAATTTTTTTTTTCCAAATATATGAGTCACAAAATCTTAAGTTGATGTGAGTCCAATAAGGTTGAAACTAACAAAATAACTGACTCCATAAGGTATGATAATAGTGACATGTATGACATTCTGCAGATGAAATTTAAATCATGGAATGTAATCTCATAGACCTTTTAAATATGTAACAGAGAGAAAGATAAATTATGAAAAACATAAATATTTGTACATTTATATTTTTTAATTTGAATATTTATTCACATTTGAACAATTATTCATATTATCATTTAAAATTTTCCACAACTAAATATTGATAATTTTAACTGGTAAATGTTAATAGAAAATAATAAGTAAGACAATGATTGTATAACACATTATCACAACAACTATGATAATACCAGCACCAAAACTCACATAACAATAGCACTACGAATGAGGCGAAAAATATATTTTTAGCTCATAGGTGTGTAATGTCCCAAATTTGAACAATTTTCATCACATCGATAATTTGCATGTATATATTTAGCACATTCAATATTATTATGATTGCGTTATGTGGACATGTGGTCACAAATTAATGAAATACCTGTACAAGATTTTATGTAAAATATAAGTTCTTTATATTATAGGATATTGTTTATGTATATATTATATATATTCATATAATTATATTATAGTTTTGAGAACACCTTTTTTCCCAAGAAATTTTTAAAATATCTTCTTCGACACTTATTATCAGTTCACTAGCACGTTAATCGCCATATAACCGCCGGTAGGTTTTTGTTATACGCCAAGTATATTTTTCAATATCTATCAAATTCATATATACTATTTATATAAATATATTTAAAAAAAAAAATTTATTATATCAAAAAAATTTTAATGATTTCCGTTACGCCGTGATCTTTATTTTGTGCATTATTGTAGCGCCATTTAAAAGTTAATAATATAAAACCAAATTAATTTAAGGTCACTGGCGGTCATGTGGCGCGATAATAATGATCAACTATGGGCGCCGGCGGACATAAAATTACAAAATTTGAACATTGCCATCGGTAGACACGCGGCGGCTGACGTGATAGACTACTAAAGCTTTACTGATGTGTAAGTAATGAAATAATGCGTTGTTGGTCATTTTTATATGAAACTTGGGACCGTCACCATCGAGTTTTCAATGTGCGAACAAATTCAATACATTTTCAACGACGACGCATACGCTACCGTTTTCTATGAGCGTCGAGAATACGCTGCCAGCAACAAAACATCATTTGTTGACATAAATTGCAGGGACGTATAAATTTTCGAAGCTTATGACCTACGACGTACGTGCGAACTAGTACCAGGGACTTATGCATTCAACATTCCACGCACTCGGTTTGCTCTGGTGCGGCCAAATATCGATTACTCAAAAATGTAGTACAGCGGTACAACTCTGAGTTCCTGATGTATCTGTCCAAAACCCAAAGTCGAGATTTTTTGCATAACACGAAGCAGCCAAAGCAAACAAATCGTATTGCGAACACTATTCAATTGTTTTATTGAACAAATAATTGAAACAGTCTCATAAATGTTCCAAAAAACATTGTTGTGAAACAAATTGTGTTGATTCCAAAAAGACATTTTTCAAATAAAATAGATAATAGCACTATTCTAAAAATAATAAATATGATACTCGCCAACCTAAAATATTAAACTTATTATAACTTCTATAAGACAAGCACAAAAGGTTTGAAAAAAGTACACAAATATAAATTAGGTATTTATAAGTTGTATTATCGTATATAAAAATAAAATATAATATACTTAGTAGTGAATATAATATTATAAAAATTATACTACAATATCCCAATATTTTAATATTTCTTTATAATTGATTATCAATTGCAATGATCTACAAATCATCAATAATAAATAAATATACATATAAGTAAAATTATAATAAATGCTAAATAATTTAAATATTTGCTTTGCGCAGTCATAAAAAAAGGTTAACTAGAATCCTATAGTAATGAACTTGTTACATATCACGTCAAAGCCAAACCTATAATTGTATATTGCATATTTTTGCTAACCTACTCAGGTATTTTTTATTTTTTATAAGGTTTATTTCTTTTTTTGACCTATTTTTACACATTTTATTTTAAATAACGTTTATGAATTTGACAATTGTTATCACATGTGCTATTTGATTATTTGAAACGCAATGTCTCTACGGTTTGGTGTCTATCTAGGTGTCTAGGTGCGTGTTTTATTTACGTTGTTCATATTGTAAATATTATTTTGTTTATCCATTTTTAATATTTTTTAATTGTAGTGCACAAATGCTTGCATATTTTGTGCCACCTAGTATAGTCTGCCCTAATTATTTAACATTTGGCGTTTCTTGAACGATATAGTAGTAAATTTAAATGCTGAACACTCGCACAATATACTATGGCACATCTAAGATTTTGGTTCGTATACACGATATTATTTATTTCCATCTGGCGTTTTTGTCAACCACCAGTTCTGAGCATAGTTAAATTTGTTTATGTATATGCTCTATGCACACATAAATAATTGTAGTCGATTCAACAATATTTATTATATCGTTGACCCTGTCTACATTTCCTCGTCGTTTTCCTACTACTACAGCGGGTTGATATCAACACGAGCAGCAGTACAGAACAATAACATAATATATTGTTAAATGTCATTCTCTGAATACCAAGCTACTTAATTATGTTAGTGTATAACTACCAAATAAAATTTAAATAACAACAATTATTGATTATGCATACTCCTATACCGAATAAAATATCATGTAGATAGATCGATTATATTATTTGTAAAATGTACACCGATTAATTGTATGTAATATATGACCTACTACGAGTTTGTTTTTAATAGATGTCTTATAAACATAGTGTATTTTAACAAATGTTTCGAATACTTTTATGACCATAGATTTTCAGATATTTAGAATTTTCTGTATCATTTAAAGACGTTATATAAAAATATAATCTTTTATTTTCAAATGATAGCAGTTTTTTTTTACTGTAATTTATTGTTAGTACATAACGATTCGTGAATGTCATATTATAGTATGTTTTATTACATCATATTATATTATACAGACATTTTGGTGAATTACCAAATAGTAAATATTACTCGACGTCATTAACACTAGAATAGTATAAATATATTTTTAACCTATAAGTTGATGCTTTAGTAAATGCATTTCCGTAAAATATCAACACTTGTCACTCGGGGTCAAGTTATCAATGGTAAAAATATAATAATAACACGTTTTTCAGTATAATATATAGGAATCTATCATATGATAACTCTATAATTCGATTTCTTTTTCGGTTTAGTTATATAATTGGATGTATACTAAATACGTATTATTTTTAATGTGTCAAAAACAATTAAACGTAAAATAATATAGAACATTTTCAAAAAATTTCGCTTAAAATACTATAACAGTGAAATACACGTATATATTATAGGTCCTTAAGTATTATCGAATTGTGTACATACATTTTAATATATTTTTCATTTTCTTTATTATATGTAGATATATAAGTTATAACACTATATAATGTAAACTGGTTAGTGGTTACACGACGCGCGTGATCCGCAAGTTGTAAATAAAGGTAGATAATATGATAATAATAAAAATGTTGAAATGCCGATTTAACATTTTTTAACAAACTTAACACATTTAGATTTTCAAACGAGTTAATTCAATAGTTATTTTTTACAATACACAGTAACCGGTATCGCGGGTCGCATTATTAATGTTAATACAACTACAGCAATAAAATACAATTTAGCAATATTCAATATAATTTTACTTAAATATATGTACACAATTCACAGTACACACATATCGCGTATTACGCACATATATTATATAGGTAGGCGGAGGCTACAGGTGGAGGCTATATATATAAATTATATTGTATAGGTATTATTTAAAATAATACCTAAGATTTTTTTATTTTCCTTTATACATTAGCTTTCAAACCGTACCCGAAGCAACGACATACAATAATCCATATGCTTCTAAATATGTTTCAATTACATTAATAAGACACCGAAGTAAATATTTCATATTTTTTACATAAATCGAAGTTAATACAAAAAAATAATTTTTAAAAATAATTATTTTTTTAACTATTTTCTTTTTTTTTTGAAAGACTGCATAATATTTTCATTTCATATTACAAAGCGAAACCGTTATACATCAAAATTTAATTTTAAACAACAATTTAAAAAAATTTACACAAGACTTTTGATTACTAGTTACAATTTTCAATATCGTGCCCAAAGGTGTTTTTAAACTGCACCCAAACGGGTAATGTCCATCTAGATCACCGTAGTGAATTATGAAGTGTTAGAAAATATATACGTTAACTACTCCGCTCGGCGAATATATAATTAGTTAATTGATCGTTCGAAATTCGATTTCTAAAAGTCAAAACTTTACGGAAAATATTATACCTACTCCAGAACGTAGAATTTAATATGTATGTTGTTATTCAAAAAAGTAAATACTTTTAAATACAAAAGACAAAATACAATCATAAAATACATTGGTTTGTGATGACATTAAATCATTATGAAAATATATATATTTATACTTTTTTTTTAAATGTCAATAGTTTTCAAAATAATGAGATTTTATTGCTAAAGAATTGTCTTGCAAACGTCGTTGCTTGATGCCCACATTGTGGAACCCTGCATTTATAAATATCGAAAATCAATGTTCTGTACGACACGAGCCTACACAATCGTATTACTACTTACCTACGTATATACACGCGTCTATCGAATATAATTGTAACATACTGTACAAATAAAATATTATTTGGGTGTGTTTTTTTCCTCGTCAAAATATAATAATAATAATCGCGTACACGCCATATACTCATTAATTCCATAAACCTGAATATCTGCAGCGTGTGCGAATACACCTCTAATTTTATAATTTTTTTTTTTTATATAATACGAATATCATATTATGTCCCGACTTCCTTACATATATATATAAACGTATAAAAAATATATGCAGGTCGGGGACAACGCGAAAAAAATTCGATTAGTATTTATCATTTCTCTTGGTACTACTACTAATAAATATATAGACGGCTGAGTGTCTAGCATTTGTCTAAATTCAATCGCCTCAGCAAAACGATTTAAAAAATAAAAATAGTTGGCAACAATTCTAATTTTCAAAACTTTTTTAAAATGTCCTATTAATTATTACTTCAACAAAATGTTCACGATAAATCTAATTTAATATTTATTAAGCATATTTTATTTGTTTGGCATATTCTCGTACTAATTTAAAAACATGACATTATAAATTAATTAATAAAATAATCTATATTGTTTATAATAAAACAATTTATAATTTGTAAATATTTTTCACAATGACTTTTAAGTTGTAACGTCAGATAAAATAATTTCATGGATTCGTTCACATCTGTAATTTTTAAATTAACTATGATATAATCAACAAAAATAAACAAAAATTATATAATATTAAAATAAATTATTGACTATCTATAAGCAAGTTAAGACACATCGCTAAAAAAAAAATGAAATATGCGCAGCTAATAATGATAATATATTATTATTGGTCAGTATATTTTGGTAAAATCAATGACACTTTTTTACATAAAGCTCAATGAAAAAATGTCTTAAATGCATATTTTTATAAAAACGAATAAGTTTATTTCTATATATAATTTAAATTATTGAAAATTTCACTCAGCAGTTTATTTTAACATTCATGATACATGTATACGATTTTAGTTATTTCTTTTTTAAACAAAATTTTTTTTATAACAGTGTACCTATTAGTAATATTAAGTTTTCCTGCTATAACATTTAACGAGAAAATATTTTTACTGTTACATAAGTGTTTTGCTAAAACAGTTACATAAATATTATTTTTAGATGTTTTGGTAGTCCAAATTTAACAAATTTGTTTGTTTATTGGTCAATTAATACATTTCGCCAGACACCCTTCAAATTAAAATTTTGAGATTTTGTTTTGCATATAATTGGTGTAAATTGTTATACTCTCACACTATTTTTTATCTCCATAAAAATAGGTTTTTGATTTTTTGCATTTCCCCAGCCCACGTAACTGAGAAAATCAAAAATTTCCAATTTTCTTCTCGTCATACATTAGTGTGCCATTAGTTTTAATTTTTATATACTTATTATTAAAGTAAACTTGTACGTGTCATTTACTATCCCCCCCCCACGAATTGCTTAATTCATTATTCAGCAATGTATTATATAGGTACATCAATAACATATATTGCTAACTTGTTAAACTTTATTCTATTCGTCCGTCAAGAAGGTAATATTAATTCAGAAAATGTTTGATACGTTTTAAGACCGATGCACAAATATTTATTACGACTTAATGCATCATTGATGTGTAATAATCCTCAAGAAATTCAGAATTCAATCAAAATTATTGATTTAAAAAAATATACTGTGAAAGTACGATTGACGGATAATATTATCATAAATGCCCTTAAATTTGAAAGTTAATGACACACGTTTGCATAACTTTCTTATATATATTTATATTTGTTTTAATTTTACTGGTGAAACTATGCGTCAACACAGTGTTTGGCCACGGGAGAAGTTAAATTAGATGAAATAAAAATACGAACCTCGCACCTCACTGATACACGCTTTCGGATACCTGTTGCAGTATAATATTAGAATAATTGTTGCAACAATGTTATTTTATAATTGAAAATGACGTGTTAAACGCGTTTCCGTCGAAATGTTCGCTGCACATATTTTATTTATTTTATACTTATACCTAATATAGTAATATGACCCGTCGAGTTATTTTAAATTGAAACATGTCATAAGCATTTTAAAATTAACAAGAAATCAACAACACTCAACATGACGTCAGAAGAAATGTCAAATACATTTATAGAAGTCATCATTCTTGTACATACAAATCTGTATGAAATCCTCGTGACTGAAAACGACCTCGGTTAACCGTATGCTGGAAATTCTCTGAAAATCATAATTATATCTATATCATATCAGGTGCGTGTTTACGTATCAGTATCATTTGTTTAAATATATTATGGTTTCGGTTATACTAAAAAATCAAAAAAATCTACAAAATTAGAATAGTTTAACGCATTGTTAAAAGCTAAAAGAGCGGCGCCCGCAGTGGTGTCAATTAATTTACCCTGTACCTACCTACCTATATATTATAGCAATAACCTGATTGGAGATATACCTACTGTGGGCGATTTCGGAACACTCAAAAATCTAACGTCCCACAAAGACAGCGTAGGGGCAAAAAAAATCGAATAAACCGAGACGAAAATATAATATGATGACCTGTAACAGTGAAGAAGAACCCCCGCTAAGCGAGTCGTCCGTCGCGCGTACATAAAATTCGAGCGCGCTTTTTGCCAGTCGGGAAAAAAACTGAACACAAAACGAAATAAAACAAAAGGAACGAAACCGGTCGCCGACGGCGTTTGCGTTTATAAAAGTATAATATACCATATATATATATGATATAATATACGCGTTATTATATTGCTTTTACTATATTTATATTGTTATATATTATTATGACGGAAGGCTGTTCGTGTGTGAAGTCGGACCGGCGACGACGGCGGCGCACAGGCGGCGTTTTTTTTTTGATAATTTTTTTTCCTCCGCGTTTCGAGGGACACCCACGATTTGCTCAGAACAGCGACACTAAACGCGCGTATTTTATGTGCGCTAGTGTGTGCCTGCTGTACACGACATATATTATGTATACCCAATTGCAGATATTTCTTGTGCGTTCATCCCCGTCACAATAACGCGCAACCGTTCTCGTTTCGAGGAATAGAATATAAATAATCCTCGAGAGTCCTTCGCCCCACGCGGTGAAAAGTGCCACAGACCTGTGATCTCACCGTTTTTCGATAATTTCTCCTCCGAACAACAAAAACCGATATTAGTGACGTATATATCACACTCCCCACGTGTATATCCATATTAAAAATTATTATCTATATTTACTTAATGCAATCAATAACGCGACATTGCAAATTTATTCATAAAAAACATGATTATTTCCACTAAGTATGCACTACTCTAATAAAAAAAAAAAAACCATACGTATATAATTAATTGTTTTATACAAAATATACAATTTACGAATCAAATTTATTTAATTACATATAACAAAATTTAATGTGAGCCTTCGAAAATACCCATCACGGGGTAAATCCATTGACACTTATTAATTTGTCTCGGATAACACCGTGTGAGAACGTCTATAATTGATAAAATAAGTATCTTCTATACGTGTAAAATCAAAGATCTAAAACGAATGACCTTTATACGTAGATCCACAGTTATCAATTGATTTTCATAAAATGTTTGTTAAATTCAACAAGATCCGTAGTGCCGTATTACTTACTTTTTACTTTTCAACACATAAATATTAAATATATAGTTGATTATGCAAAAGACAATCGTTTTATATATATTATGTTGTCAATGATTAAAGAAAAGAAAATATAGTTATTATAATTTAATATAATTTTAGGCCTGTATTTTATAATTAGTCAAAACAACCCAAATAACTGTGTTAATAATCTGTACAATTTACATATAACAAAGTTTAAGAAGTGGTAAATCTACTAATATTTAATTTGTCATGAACAACACCGTGTAGGATCACATAGTATAAGTAATAATACTAAATAAATATGGGCTAAATAACTCTTTAATTAACTATTAGCAACAGTCAAAGCTATCAATAATTATATCATCTACATTAATAACGAAACTAAATCTTTCTACTTCTAAGCAAAGTTATACATTTTATAAACGATAACTGAAATAACAATAGTAATAAGCTCAGTCTTCTAGGTGTTAAATAATCAATTTACTTCAAAAGTTCAAAACCCATAAATATCGTTTTATAAAAACATTTAATATAAAGGCATATAGCTGAAAATACTAAACTTGTCAGTTACCAAAAAAAAAATTAAATATCAAGACAATAAGACAATAATTTAATTTTAAAATGAATACCCAACAATTGTGGATGTTTTATATCTTGGAGGTGACAATCGCCTCTTTCTGTCCCAGCAGATACTTCTGAATACTACATTAGTCATTAAAATGGTTCTACAAAGTAACTTTTAGGCGTTCATTCTAAATAGTATACCATAAACAATTATGACAACCTCAACAGAATTTATAGTTAAATGGTGTCTTATAATTTCATTAAAATACAAACACGAAGTTTTTATTATACTATCAAAATGTATTTCCTTTTATTGTTAAATTTAAAATGTAATTATCTAAATCAAACAACTATTTAAAATTTAGTGAAATACATCATATGGAACATTTTTTCTTCGACATTTATATCACATTTATTACTATTCAGAATTCACGTGACATTATTATTTTAAAGCTTAAGCTACACTTATCAATATTGTATATTATGTAACACCCACTACGCAACTTGGTGTGCTCAACATACAAACATTGCCGTTTTAAAAATTGAAAAACTTCGTACTTTAAAAACCTGTATATTGATATTTGATAATGGCGTGGCTTTGCAGACAACATGGCTAATTTAAAAATAAAAACAACAAAAATTCGTATGAAAAATGTATTTTAAAATATACTCTATACCATCTTCTAACCATCTACACATGTATTACTCACTGTATATAGTTGTCGTCTAGATTTTACATTATTTTAACAGGATTTTTAGACAGTTTTATTAAACACTTTTTTATTTATTTATACGATTGTGTGGACAAATACAACCTGTAACATCGGTTGTTTAAAATTAATAATTAAAAATACATTGTAGTTTATATAAGTTGTCCATACGAGGTACAATATACATTTTAGTATTTTACATTATTGTTTATTGTTTCACGAATTTCGACAAACTTTGTATATATTATAATAGTACTAAGTCGTTACATTATTATCACTGTCATGATGGTTAAAAATACGTAAACTGTAATTCTAAAATGGAAAGACATAAAAACATAATATTACATATTATTGTGTACATACAGTACTTGAGAAAATAATTTTGCAGCGATTCGCACGTTCGGACGACGTTTTCTTTTCGCGTCCAGTGCAATAAAACTATGCCATTGTCGTTGGTTTATATAATAATATAATGCCTACCTACATAATATACTATGAATAATATGTTCGTGGAGAGAATCATATTATTCCGTATCTGTCCGCCCCTGCGCAACGATTAAAATATCATTATCGTCGATAGTTCCGCAACGCGCGCGCGCTCGTACACACACATCATCATCGTCGTATAACAAAACTGCTTTTTGTATCAAAGTGTATAATATAAATACATATATATACCTATATAACGTACACGTATTATTATAGTTTTATTCGTCGATGGTTATCGGACTTGAAGTTTTTGTAACCTGTCATGTCCGCCGCGTCTATAACGTCCGACTGTGTGTGTGTATATATATATTATCTACACACACGTATATTATATATATATATATACATAGGTATTGTATATAATAGGTAGTACGACGCGATGCGCTTATGGTCGAAAATTCAAAAGATATATTGCGCGCATTTACATTTATATAGGTATATACCCCAACTATATACGATGAGACGAGTTTAAAATTCGAAAATTATGCAAAACCACACGTCTGATGTCGCGTGCGATGCGTGCGTGCGCGCGCGTAGAACGTCTGCGGCCGTTTGTTTATCGATTTCGTCAAATCGAAATATTCGAAAAATGTTAAATGTTTAAAATATTATGGCCAGTACGCACATGTCGTACGATGTAATGATAAATACATACGTATATATAGGTGTACATTTCTACGCCGCACGGAAACGGAAAGAGAACGCTCAGATCCGCAGCGCAGTGGACTATGCGACCGAAAACGTATGAATGTGCCTACGTAAATGGATGGGTGCCTGCCTAATATAATATACGGACGGACCGACGGAATGTATATTGTTTTTTACGTATGGCAATACGCGTATATAATAATACCGGAGGTATACCATTATTATTGTATTCGTTTTATCCTTGGTATAGTATATTTACTGTTGCTGTGATATGAAGCGTGTGTTATGTGATCGGAAAACAAAACATCGACGGGTCCGACGATTTGTGACCTCGGAGCCTCGGCAAACACCGTACGGGTAACGATATTATACGATATGAAATATTATATAAATTACCCAAACGGCGAAAAAAAAAGCGATATTTGAAACACATACCTATGTAATACTACAAACGCGGTTCGTTTCTCACCACTCATAACGTGTTTTTTATACGTCTGTACATTGGATTTTCGTAAGTACGCCGTATCTATACATCATCACGTAACAATGTTATATACTTATATGTAATAGAATCGCCAGAAAACGATGATAATTTGCAGTTTTTACCAATCGAATCGGTCAAATAAGATTTTAACTGCACAATTAGTTCAGATAAAAATCTTGTATTGACTACGAATTCAAATATTTTGAAAGTTATTATTTTCGGTAGTTTTTCCTAATGCTATTTTTTTTTAAATTTTGGCATAATCATAAACACTTAGTAAAATAAGTGTAAGCCCCTACGTATTTTATATTTTAAATATTACAAAACATTAAGCTATTATAAATAATAAAGATTATAAAGTTAAATTCTATCCATACTATGAATTCAATAGGTTAGAATATATGTGTGTATATAGATCATGCGAAATTTATTATCTACCGAGAAACAAAACTGTTAACAGAGGAGACTATGACCAATATAATGTAGGTACCTACCTTAAATAAATATCTTTCCAACAAAAATGTCCATAAATATGTTCCTAGATTTATATATTCATACACGAACATACTCGTACAAACAAATATATAAACTTGGTTCAGAAAATTGTATTTCATATGTTAATATTTTTATAAATCGAAGTACCTATAAAAAGAAGAATTAAATTATTTTTTTTATGAAATTTATAACTCTATAAATATAAAAATTCTTTAAATATACAGTTAATTACCCCTTAAAACATGCAGTTATATGTGTTAAATATAATATACACTACAAATATTTTTCTATTTATTTTATTATATTATTTCTATATTTTCCGTAAATTAAGTAGTTATACCTCCATCAAACTCCATCTTCCATTCACCTATCACAGTCACACTTACGAACAAACAATATGCAAATGCATACAAATACGGTACATGCATAATATTACAAATATTATATCCCGAGTGACAAAATGTTTATCTTATCAGTTATATTTTTACGGTTAATTTTCAGTTAGGCGTTTCGGAGTTGTATGTCTTATACTCGAATAGTCTCGCGGAGGGGGGGCTTAAAGATCATATTTGCAAATACTAAGTTGTTTATACCATTTAAAAAAAAAGTACAAGTGTTCTTTACCCCTTGAATAATACAATAACTTTTTTTTCTCAAATAAGAACCATCTCTTTTACTGTAATTTGTAGCAAAACATAAAAAATTATCCTCTTAACAATAAAAACTATTAGTTCTCATTTGAAAGCAAATAGTTGTTTTAACACCTTACAGGACAAAGGATTAGATATCTGTGAAATTCCCTTCCCCTTCAAGCTAAATACCCCAAAAATTTGCATACTTTTAGTTTTCCGGAATACATTTTTTGTGTTGGGGAGGGGCCTTCATGGTAACTTCCTAAATTCCAGTTAAGGATTCGGAGATTTTACAAAACATTTGCAATTCATTTGCTATAATTTGCTTAAATTTTTGTCGTTAAATATTTTAGTGTCTTTGGTTACATAAAACACTTCCTGATACATAGTATTACAAAACTAAAAATGTTTAGTTTAGTATTCAACATGGGTACCTAATAATAATTAACTAATTACTAACACGTTAGTTGCATGCTAGACGGCAGGTCTAACAATTTTAAAATATATATATATATATTAAAATTATTTAAACACAAAACAATACCACATAACTATAATATAATGTAATATATTTTTTTAACAAATATGTAGATACATACAACTCAACAGGTACACATACATGAAATAACCAAGACAGAGTAAGCAAAAGTGTTTTTAAATCACAAATTACTAATCCCGAAACAAAACAATGTAATTCTTAAATTATAAGTATACAACATAATTACAAATAAAAAATTAGCTTTGTTAAAATGTTTAAAATATTAACCCCCCCCCCCTCCCAACAACAACAAAAAAACGTATTCTGGGGAAACTAATAGGTATGCAAATTCTGAAAATTACGTGGCAAATTATAGCAAACTAATTGCAAAAAAGTCATGCGAAGTCTGGGGTATATGTATATAGTAGCTTGAAGTGGGGCGGCAACTTCACAGACGTCTCATTCTTAAATTACATAAAAAAAAAAGTGTTTGATAATAAGTTTCTCGAGTTATATTTCCAATAACAAATATATTATTACCGTTGGAAAATCGGGGGTAATCCGCGCTCACGGTATCCAATATGTATATTATATAGGTATACGTACTTACCTACGCAAGGTAAACGCGAGACGAAAGCGCAGAAATAATGATGCGATCCCGTCGTTGCGAGCGAGCACAATAACCATCATAGCGTGTACATATATATATATATATATATATATATATATATATATATATATATATACACACACGTACGAGCATAAACGAAATCGCGGTCTTGTGTATAATACCTACACGTCTTCTACGCCAGTTCCTGTGTATAAGTATACACGCCTAGGTATATATTGTATTATATACGTAATTTTATATTATTGTAATGTATATACGTATATGCACATATACAATCATGTACACAAGTGGTACGAGGTGCCCGCGCGCGCGTTATAAATAACGACGACGACGACGACGACGATTGCTGGTCGGAAAACAATGATCTCTGCGGCAGCAGCCGGCGCGCGCCGGATCGAGGAGATGGAGGAAAAAAATCGGGCGAAAAAACTAGCGTACTTCTTTGTAATTTATAATATAGGTATACGAGTACGATGTACGCCGTACAATACACACACGACATCACGCACTCGCAATAATAATATATATTGTACGACGATCGAGAAGCCGCGCGCGCGCCAGTGTCTGTGCGTGTGTATAATATACGGATCGCATCAATTATACGTGCGTACGTAAATTGTACGTGCTTGTACGCGCGTGCGTGCGAGCTATCGTCGGCTGGCAATGACAAAAATGTGGACAAATAATGGCGCTCGGCGGCGGCGGCGGTGGCGGCGAAAACACCGTTTTTCATTTATTTTATTTTGTACTTTTTTTTTTTTTTTTTTTTCCGTATTCTTTTTTAAAACAGCCCGTGACGGGTCCGTCGTCGGCGGAATGACGGACTGACAACGACGACCCGGCGACCACGACGCTGTGCAGAGTGATGGAAGCGCCGCCGCCGCAACGACTGCGACCGTCGTCGTCGCCCGCACACCTATATATACGTATATAATAATATATTTCATACACTATATACGCGTATAAGAATTACGCGCGTGTATATACGACAACGTACATACGAAGAGAGCTGCTTGTCACCACAGAATCAGCCGACCAGATAATAATAATAATGATTATTATTATATAGGTATATATAACAGCGGCGCGTGAGGAGAATGTGTCCTTTTCCGCACGGTCCCGTCCTCGTGGTCGTATCCGCGTGTACACGATATAATATATAATTACTGAGAGGACGTCACACCCGCAATATTGTTTCAGTCTTACCACATGACGTATTATCAAACTTGAAGGCGAGAATGACGTTATCTAAATTCTATCATAGGTTTTTAACGTTTTCATTTTTAAGCGAGTCATGAAAACCGCAGAACTATAGGGTTTATTTACTTATAGACAATAGACAATTATGTATTCACTCTATTGTATTTATTTTTGCATAATATATCTACTAAATAGTAAATGTACGATAATATACTGGCAAATGTATATAATTATGAACTCCGTATAAATGTATTAGAATTTTCAGTGAAGTAAACAAATTATCTTATAATTAGGAATTTGCAGTTTTAAATTCATTGATGATACTTAGTGTGTAGACTGTACAGTGCTCAAATTGAAGGATGCGCAAGAAGACGGAATTCCTCTACTATTTTTTTTTCTTTTTGAGTACCCCAACTGTATTTTTCCACTAAAACGAGGCCACGGGATGACGCCACAAATTTATGTCCAAAATAATTTTAATTAAAATTTGGATTTCAATTTACGTCAATTATATAACGAATTTTACAATTTTTAAAAGCAAAAACAATAATAATTAATTTGTTTCTTATCTATTTAGTATATTGAATAAATTGTGTATGTTGATTTTTATTATTTTTTTATTTTTTATAGTATACTGTAACATGTAGGACGAAGGTATTACTATCAAAATATATTATGTTTTGAATTTAAATATTTGTGTAGCTGAGAAGTGGTAGGTATTCAAAATATAAATAATGTTGGTGAAGGAGGTATGGAGGACAAAGCCTCTCACGGGTCTGTGTTAGGTAATTGTGCACTTGGAACGCATTTTTTAAATCGTTGGATTGAGCTCCTTTGCTTAATTTTTCCCAATTCAAAAACTGAATATATATATTTATATCAGATGTTTATGAAAAAATATCATGAGAATTAATGAACATCAAACAAAAGTTGAGAATCAATAGCCTCGATAATAATAAATACATTTTTACCTATCTAAAAAATATCTATTTCGTATATTCTTATAATCTTACAAATAATAATGTATAAACATTTAGCATCAGATAATTACATATTGAATTGAAGTATACACTTAAGTATTTAACGTTAACTTGCATATTAAATTTACCTGAATTCTTCCCCTCCTGTTTAAAATCTAAATCGTTACCTATACAATTTAAACATGTCCGGATGTCTTTATAACATCTGCGTTTTAATTCATACCTATTGAAAATTGTTTAACTATATAGACGATTATACGCCAACTTTCTATGAATATACTTAATTACTTATACTTTACTAAATACTACATAACGATATTGAGATATTATTTATTATAACACTGAATATTCGAATTAATCGTCTCGATTTTTGTGTTTTCCGGAAATAAAAAGTGATTGGAAATAATATAAATTAATGAGCAAATGGTACATATAGCGCTCGTTTGATTAATTTAAAAAAATATATATATATATATATCCTATCAACTTAGAAGTGTACTTCAAACTATATTATATACGTGAGAACTTCTACATGTTCAGAGACGCCACGCTTATTTTAACGACTACACGCGTTTAATAGCCATAAACCTATATATATATATATATTATATATCTAATAATATATTGTGTAATATTTTAATCGTTTTAATAACTAAATAACGTTCTAATTATTTTATCGCGGTCGTTGCCGCTGCAGTGTTCTGTAATTTTAGGACCATATACAGGGTGATTTCACCATGCATTCTCATCACTCTTCTATTTTTTAATAACATGTTAATTCGAATTCTGATTTTTGTTATTTTTATGAGTACTTATATTCTGCGTTTCAAATTAGGTACTTATTTGGTTTTACATACCATTTAAAGAATGCCAATGTAACAAGAAATACTTAATTTTTCATATGATAATTACCATTTTATGCTGCAAATTGTTAGATTATATAAGATTTTTTTTTAATACTGAACTGATAGTTTCTGGGTAATTCGACTATAGCTTAATTTTACATGTACTAACAGTATAATAATTATTAATAATGGTTTTACATAATATACAAATATACCCATCATATGATATAAAATTCGTAATACTTTTTTAGAACTTATTACTCGAATAAATTATTACAAATCGTAATATAGATCATTAATAGATATTAAAATAAATGTATCGATTTGAATGCATAATAGCGAATAGCCTCTCCCCCCATTTGGTATTGCCAAAGACCATTTAATAATATTATCCCCGATACACCTCAATAACCTAATAGCTCAGTAACAACTATTCGTTCAAATTTTAAATGTAGAAATAACATTATTTTGAAGAAAAAAGAGTGGTTCTCATACGAAATACGAATCTCGTTACAGGACATCCCTTAAACGTCAAAAAAAAACAAGTGTTAATAATTTAGCATCTATGTTGCATCATCGGTGATCACTCTGTATTCACAAACTGTACACAAAATATACATAATAATATTAATATAGATAGGTTACCTATCGACGGTTTGAGATAGAAACCGGCAACTCGTCGGCGAGTCGATCTCCTCCTCGATCATAATAATATTAAATACATACATCGTTTTGGAGACGTCGAACACACTCGCCGCAGCGTTAATTGTTTTTTTTTTATTATTATTTCACTCCTCCGAAGATTGCAATCGCTCGTTCGTAATATTTTAATAGTCGTTAACGAAATCGGTACGAACGTGTTACCTATACCATCGTCGGCTATGCGTAAACGTAAAACGCATATTATTACATATTATAAATATATATGTATATATATATATATATATCGGGTCAAGAATTGTAATTATTTTCGTTGAATTAATCCACATATAACATGCATGTATGTATATAAATTGTAAACGATAATGCGCTTATATAGATGATCTGTGCACACACGTACAAGCGCCGCGTATATTAAAATATATGTAAACGTTTCGTTAGTATAGTATTATTATTACGTATGTATATATTGGTACGAAACAGCTGCGTCGGTATAGGTATTTATCATAACGTTTCACACTTCCCACAGGATAGTTAATAATAATTATAACAATATAAAAGCGGCGTCAAGACAATAGCGATTACGTTTATGTGTGTCAGATAATAAAACATGCGTACCTATGTACCTATATCCAATGTAATATCCTATAACCGGTACAACACCACCTGTGTGACGTGAACAGCACTGCAACAACGCAGATCGTCGTCGGAGACGACCACCAGATTTTTTTTTTTTATCTTTTAATCTCATCGAAATTATAACAATAATTATAACAAACTTATTATTACGGACGATATTATGTATATAATCAAACGACTTCCTGTATATTATTTTAACAGCATAATGATTATCGCGTCCAACGACCAACACGTACAATAATATGATAATAAATGTCGTTACGTTGATGCTGCAAGTAAAAAGAGTACAAGTATAAGTACTTTCGTCAAAAGTGGGGACTAGTTAAAAAGGTTACTATTTTTAGATTTTCAACTTGACTCCTGGTTAGGAAATGTCAAAATTAACTCAATAACTCGGTTAATATCACTTATAACCGTTTGACTTTTTGGTGTTATACATACGATATAGATACCTCTAAGCAATCTTACGTGCTTACATTATACTACCTCTAACTGTGGTTAAAACTAATTAATTAATCACTCGTCACCTACACGATTCTATTCTAAATACAAATAACCATATAAATACCATGCAATCATTTAGTTGACATAAACGGGATCATTTCCTAAACAACCAAAATTATGGTGTGCAATAAGAATGTTATACCTAATACGCACAATAGAATAATATTTAACTAAACACTATATTAATATTTTAATGCAATTAAAGTTGCATAATTGCAATTGTATGACCAAGTAATTAAAAAAAATAATAAGAATTAACTCCTTTTCAATCGAATCAAATGCCTACTATATTTTCTACACTTAACTTTAAAACATATTATACTAGTGGCGCTAACTATTAACTTAAATCCATAAGAAAACCCGACCAAACGTTCTCAACAGAAGTCAATTTTTGCTATAACTTATTCACCTTTATATACACATTACTTATTACAGGAGCGTCATTTTATGGGGAGAGCAGGCTATACTTTGGCATGGCAGCACTATTTTTCTACGTCAATGCCCTTCTATGCAATTTACAAAAGTTCAGACACCTATGATACATAAAAATTTAAATATATTTTCATGAAAATCATACTGTATATAATATAATTATGTAAAAAAGTTATGTTATTGCCTATTGGTATACATGACAAAAGCTATTTCTAACTTCCAATACTTTTAAATGACTGAGTCAATAAAATATTGAATATATAACAACCGTTAAATTCCGCATCCTACGTTTACCAAACACACGTTAAACGTATGTATTTACCTATTATAAAGAAAAATTGAACAGTTTAAATAATGGAACTCCATAAATTATAAAAAACTCGAAAATATGCAATCACACTAAACTGAAGAAGTTAACGTACTGTCGGACCATATAATTATAGCAATTAACCACTCAATGTATAACAATAATTTTATGTCAACATTTCAAACAAGTTTTCATAATATACACATGTCGAATTTCTTCATACCGTATCTTTTAGCTAATGATATATTGATCAGTGTTAATTGAATTGCGTTATAAATAATGAACTCATAATTATGGTAGGTACCACCTACCTAGTTAGCTACATATATCAAAATGTATTGAAAATTTTATCGAGATGGTCATTCTTACTCTATTTGTTTTGTATGCAAATATTCATAAAAGATGAATCTGGTACGTTTTTTAATTTTGTTTAACATTAAATACCTTGTTTTTCCGTGTCAAACCACTCTAAACTAAATCAAAATCATATTTAAAACCAATATCACAAATAAACAAATATTTCTTATTAGACATTTCATAAGCCTTCAATTAAAAATGAAATATGGAGCAAAACAACAAAATAACCATGTTTTTAGCATGTTACCAAAACCACTTGACCTACACACCATATATCTGAAATATGTCCAAGATTATTAAGAGAAAATTACTAATCCTCTCCAAAACACAAAACAAATTTATAAGACTCCATGTGGTATATACCACATATGGAATACTCTGAACATATTCTTCAACATGCGAATGGTAAAAATCTGTCGTCCACATGCCTGAAATGACCCAAACATTAAAAATACTGCATTATATCTGAACAGTTAATAATATGACTAAAAACTTTTTTATTACCAGTGGTAACAAAAATATTAAATATTTAACTATAATATTAAATACTAATTTGTTTACAAACAAAATACATAAAAATAAACAGATTTTTTTATTTATATACTTATATTTTTATAATTATTGTACATTCAGTTTAAAATATTGATCACCAAAATATAGAAAAATTTTACATCACTTTCATTACTTCCTCCTATAAAAACACCCCAATGAATTTACCAAACGATAAGAAAATGAACAAACAAGAAAAAAAACTACTTGTATAAAAACAATAAGTTGCACAAATAGAATAAATTCTAATATGCTCTATCCTCAATTTTGGAATTGAAGAATTATACTTGAATAAAAAAGGAAAACCACCAAGACATTTATTGAGACGTCAATATGTACTGTCCAACAACCCAAGCTTATTGAATTCTACAGATTGATACATTATTAATTTCTAAACTGTATTTTTTCAGAAGTCCGTGAAATATAATATGGAATGTTACAGGCCACAACATTAAGGGCGGTTCTTTTGGGCCAATCGGTACTTCAATCAATTTAGCTTGAAAACAAGAGACCAGAAAATAATTTAGAAAAAGAATTGCACAGAAAGACAAACATTGATAAAACCAGTACTATCCTAGCACTGGTATTATCAACATACATCTGGCTTTCTGTTCAAAATTCCTCCAAATTATCTGATCAGTCATCAAGCATATTAATCAGAGAACCCATTGGTCCAAAAGACCACCTTCGATATAGTGGACTGTGGTATTAAGACAATTCACAAAACAAAACCTGAAAAAAAATTGAGAAAACTGGTTAACATATCAGTATGTAAATAATAAAACATATTTTTAAGTACTTAACATTTTTAGTAGATAGATTTATGAGACAAATATACAGTGGCAAACAGATGATTATGAAATATTCTGGGAAGAAATTTCCAAGCACATGCACAACTTGAAATCTGAAAAAATAAAATAAAGTAGATACTATCATCAATTATATGAATAAATACATAATATACTTGCTAGTTTCTTTAAAAAATCCCATAAAAATTGTAGTTCTTGCAGGCCACGACATTAAAGGCGGTTCTTTTGGGCCAATCGGTACTTCAATCAATTAGCTTGAAAACAAGAGACCAGAAAATAATTTAGAAAAAGAATTGCACAGAAAGACAAACATTGATAAAACCAGTACTATCCTAGCACTGGTATTATCAACATACATCTGACTTTCTGTTCAAAATTCCTCCAAATTATCTGATCAGTCATCAAGCATATTAATCAGAGAACCCATTGGTCCAAAAGACCACCTTCGATATAGTGGACTGTGGTATTAAGACAATTCACAAAACAAAACCTGAAAAAAAATTGAGAAAACTGGTTAACATATCAGTATGTAAATAATAAAACATATTTTTAAGTACTTAACATTTTTAGTAGATAGATTCATGAGACCAATATACAGTGGCAAACAGATGATTATGAAATATTCTGGGAAGAAATTTCCAAGCACATGCACAACTTGAAATCTGAAAAAATAAAATAAAGTAGATACTATCATCAATTATATGAATAAATACATAATATACTTGCTAGTTTCTTTAAAAAATCCCATAAAAATTGTAGTTCTTGCAGGCCACGACATTAAAGGCGGTTCTTTTGGGCCAATCGGTACTTCAATCAATTAGCTTGAAAACAAGAGACCAGAAAATAATTTAGAAAAAGAATTGCACAGAAAGACAAACATTGATAAAACCAGTACTATCCTAGCACTGGTATTATCAACATACATCTGGCTTTCTGTTCAAAATTCCTCCAAATTATCTGATCAGTCATCAAGCATATTAATCAGAGAACCCATTGGTCCAAAAGACCACCTTCGATATAGTGGACTGTGGTATTAAGACAATTCACAAAACAAAACCTGAAAAAAAATTGAGAAAACTGGTTAACATATCAGTATGTAAATAATAAAACATATTTTTAAGTACTTAACATTTTTAGTAGATAGATTTATGAGACAAATATACAGTGGCAAACAGATGATTATGAAATATTCTGGGAAGAAATTTCCAAGCACATGCACAACTTGAAATCTGAAAAAATAAAATAAAGTAGATACTATCATCAATTATATGAATAAATACATAATATACTTGCTAGTTTCTTTAAAAAATCCCATAAAAATTGTAGTTCTTGCAGGCCACGACATTAAAGGCGGTTCTTTTGGGCCAATCGGTACTTCAATCAATTAGCTTGAAAACAAGAGACCAGAAAATAATTTAGAAAAAGAATTGCACAGAAAGACAAACATTGATAAAACCAGTACTATCCTAGCACTGGTATTATCAACATACATCTGACTTTCTGTTCAAAATTCCTCTAAATTATCTGATCAGTCATCAAGCATATTAATCAGAGAACCCATTGGTCCAAAAGACCACCTTCGATATAGAAGACTGTGGTATGAAGACAAATCGCAAAAAACAAAACCTGAAAAAATAAAATTAAGTTGACAGTATCATATACTAAATTAATATGTAATATATACTAAGAAATTAAGAAAAAAAAATTTTAAAATCATATATGTGTTCAAACATTTTCACTAAATTTAAGGTAATAACATATTCATTGTTACATATTATATTAGACTTATTTTCCATTGAGGAAACGACGTTCCTGATCTAAATCAATTTAATATCACAATTTCTTCATGCGGTCAGATTAACTCAGTTACAATAATGAATCATCAATGAAAAAGGCATTTGTTCATAAATCTGTTAATACCATATTATCCTAGCATTAATATTTACATACGTCTAGCCTAAATTCTTTTAAATTATCTGATCAGACATCAAGTGCATTAATTTGCGAATCCACTGGACCAAGATACCTCCATTTACATGGGGGTAAGCGGCGAATTTCATGAATTATAAGAAAATGAAAATAAAACACTTAGGTATGTTTTTAAGTAATATTTTTAAGAGAATTAATCAATTAATTCAAATTTAAACAAGAATTTAATGTAAAATGATAGTCATCAATTACACAAATTCTTTCACTCTGAAATTGGAACGTAGTATAGAATTTATCAAGTGATTACTTCGATTGTTTTTTAATTTTTTTTCTCTAAGATTTCAACATTTCACTTAAGATAAATAATACATCACATCAAAAATATAAACTTAAGTACTTGTTAAAATTATCTCAAATACGAAAATAAAATAAAACTAAATACTTTAAAATTATGAGTTTATTAACTTAAATTTGTTTACTGAATGTCAACACGAACCTTACACCTTACCTTTGCTAAATAAGATTTTTAATTTCATAAGTGTTTTGGAAAATCCCTACTTAATTGAATTTGTAATTAAAATAAAAAGATAAATAAAACTTTCAGCACAATTTTTCATTAATATATATTTAACATATTAAGATACCTAAAATAGAAAGATAATATATTTAATCTTAATTTTTGTACAACACAGAAGAGTCGAACGCTAAGTAGTTAATCAGTTGTACGAGAATCATGAACTTATGTATAGTAAAATTATGTAATTGATGGATATGATTTAGGCTTTCAAAAAAAAAATATTAATATATAATTTTTTATACGAGCCAAATGCCTAGATATTATAAAAATGCAGAGTTATCACCGATTGGGTATTACCTTTTACAGTAGAGTAGTCGCCGGCGCTCAACATACATAGCTTTGAGATCGGATAAAAATTACTAACGAGCCGACCAAAAATCAAGTCCATAGGAAATATGAAACTAAGAAGTAGGACGGCTCGTGAAAGACTGATTCCGGAGGAAATCGTACTGTCGGGATACGGAAATGAGAGTAAATGACAATCGGCCAGCGGACCAATGGGATTACGTTTCACGAAAAATACTGTGCCGTGATTATTTTGCGCTGTATTTATAAATGGAAAAACCCCGGTGTACAAAACCGATAGAACGAAACTCGTAAGGATTTATAATAATAATAATAATAATAATAATTGTTGCCAATGGGCCACGAATAATTGTAATAAAATAACTAACAACAATACTATTCTGATATTGTATTAATATTTCTCAAGTATTTTGTTATTTTGAAATCAACCACATTGTTATGTTACATTTAGTAACTGCGTGAATAAACATTGCCCAATGGCCAATAATATTATATTATATTATTTTCAATTAATAAAATTTACATTGCTGCGTAGTAAATGGTTATTGTAATCTGCGGGAGGCGCACTTCGGAGTATTATATTACTTTTGATAATAATTAATACAGTGGTGACTGGTGGGTGCCATTACCGACGAATGTGTTTTTTATCGAAATATTTCATGAAATTTATCAAAATGATAAATTATGGTCAATTTTCGATTTAACGCAAACTCATTACTATAACGGCGGACGGTTGTAGCCTTGTCTCGTAGTTGTAATAATTATTTGATTTTCATTTTACGCGCGATATCAATGTACGAGATCGATCAATTTTAGTCAGTTATTTATGGTACATCGCGTCCAGCTCTCGTCTCGTTTATACATTATTTTACGCGTAGTTGTGGTTCGGTTAACCAACATTTCTATAGACGATTCGTCTACCATCACTGTCAATTGATTTCATCGAAACGCCTTTTCTAATTACTAAATATTAATGATTTGATTATTATCATGTGTGCAGTTATATATACGATTATTGGCAAAAGCAGTCGTTTGTGAACACATATTTATACGCTCGATTAGTGCCTACGTCATACACGTTATCAAATCTTAAATTGTCATCAATTGAATTCAAGCAAACTAAGATGCCTATTTAAAATGTATACTGAATAAACAATTAAATTTATTTTATTTGAACAATTTATAACAGTTTAGAGCATTTTTTATTTTGCATTTTTCTTTTGTGTATAGATTTAATGGATTTAGCTGTTTTAAAAGACTATAACTTATTTTATTTTATATACATTTAAAAAGTATATTTTGTTTTGCTTGGATCCAAAATGAAATTTTGGTAAGGATTGCTAACGTATGTGGCATCACACCGTGATTTAAGATAGTACTTTCTTAAATCATGCATCACACTAATCATCCGTACATAACCATTAACCATATTAAAAATAATAATGCGTTTGAATGTTTGATGCAAAATTATTATGGGTCCTAATAATATTACAAATTATCAGGCCCATTTGGCTACCGATTGATAGACGATGATGTTTTGATCATGTGTGTCGACGTTGTTTTGCTGCATGAATAATTATTAAATGCGCACACGTCGGTCACCACCCGCCGTGTGGAATTCAGCACAGTGTAAAAATTTGTTTAAGCGGTTTTTTTTCTTTAACAAGCATTGACGACTAACCAACCTACTGATATTTTTAGCCAAAATAACAAAATCAATTCTTTTCAAAAATCAGAAATATATTTTGTTTTCGCCATTGATTTAATTATCTGTCTTTAAAGTGATTTAATATAATATATTTAACATTATTAAATTATTCAAAATTTTTATATAAAAATAATTATAAAATTAAATTTTTCTTAACTCGTTCTAATAGTCGTAATTTAAGAAAAATAATATTATAATGACTAAATATCCATTAATCATTATCTATATCTACTTTAATGTATACATTCCATAAATTGCGTTCGAAGTCATTACTTATTGCGTTACGTTATAATATACTAAGAATTCTAATTTTCTCTTCAAACAGTTTTAAAATACCAACAATTGGTTGCTTTAAAATAGATTGTACTAAGTATGGTAAATATTGTTATGTTTATCGTTCTTATATTTTATTCTCGCGTTGTGTTTTCATCGAAAGCCGAATCGTTATAACGTAAAAGCTATACAATTTTATAAAATTGTATTGTTTCATACTTTATTAAAAGGGTGGCCTTTAGATAACGCTCATTTCCCATATTTAAATACCCATATCATAGTACCGATGTCTAATAATGCAAATGACATTATTATATTATATTTTTGTTCGTTGCACGCCGTTGGGTACTATTCTATTATTTGTATCATTATTAAAAACAAGTTCTGTGTACGTTATTGATTATGTAATATATTCAAGAGCAGCACTGTCCACTTGGGTAGTTGGGTTATGATTATGGTGACCAGATATACATTTTTTTTGGTAAAAATACCATGTGTAAAATTTGAATAAATAAATACAAAACTTTGTTTATATGTAAGAAACATAATATTAACAAATAACACATTAAATTAACTATGCTACCAACCAATTAGATTGCATTAGCTCGAACTATAAAATATAAATTAATACCAAATTATAAAAATCATAAGCATGTATTAGCCCATAATATTTTTAAAAAAAATAGTACAATTTTATGTACTTCACATTATTGTTAAGGACACTAGGACATGTATCTAAAAAGAGTACGGTCCTATGAAAAATAGTACGTCTGGTCATCATAATTATGGCAGAGTAAACTTTGGCATCCCTATTTTTTCTACGTTTTGTGTCATGTGTGATACCTGTCATTAGTTTTGGAAACGCTCCGACAGACGAAGTTGAAATATATTATATTATATCATAATAATAACTAATATGCATGGAACTAATATATTATTATAATATATGACAAAAACTACTTCTAAGCTGGTTATACACGGAGCAAATCGAATGCAAGCGTCCTCGTTTTTAAATTGCCGACAATAATCGCCTAAAATAGTACATGTGTATTTACCGTTTAAATGTGTATATTCAAACGGGAAAAACAGGCGCGTTTGGTTGCGATTGAATGCTAAAATTATGCTATGGGTTTTCAATGTCTAAATTCACACGAAACATTTCCAACGTCCATATTATATACCATATATGCTTTTATTTTGATGGGAAAAATGGGAAAAATTGATGGGGACGCGATTTTTGACATGATTTTAAATGCTAGTGTATAATTAACGCGCGTTTAAATTTTTTAATCGTGACAAATTTAAAAACGCGGACGCGTGCGTTTGAATCACTCCGTGTGTAATAAACTCTAATTTCCGACTCCACTTTATTAATTCATTAAAATATCAAGTACACAACCTTTCAACTTCACACATGTATTTAGTAATGTAGTACTATAATGAAGAAAAAATGGCCTGCTTAAATTTCGGAACTATTACAAACTCAAATAACGTCACTGAATGCGTTTGATTATTTGTTATTAAAAAATATCGGATTTGATGGGAAACGGTGAGAGGGACTCATTTATAACTTAGGTTTTACAGCTTTAGTGTTCTGTAAGGAAAACTTATATCGTTGGGTAGACGTCCAGGTACGCCTTACGTCCATTTTAGCATTTGGTTCCACTGCATCGCTTTAACGGTCTAATTACGTTTAGGGAAAAACACTGTCATTATATATATATTACCAATGTATAATAATTATAACAAAAATATTCGTCGTCATAAATATCAGTAGCGCTATTTGAAAAACTTAGATACAATGAGAACCAAGCCTTCGTGTTAATATTTTAGCCCCCCTAAATTTTAGAGATTTAAAAATAAATTAAACAGTATTTTTTCTCCGTTTATAATAGATTGATTTATTATTGTTAACTCTACACAGACTTATTTGAACTGTAATGTTGAAAACAAATCGGAATAGTGTAATAGTGTAAGTTATTATTTAATATATTAAAATGTTACTTTATAATCTGTTATACATTAATATATTACAACCACAGTAGTACAGTAGTACTATAATACAATTTTATCAATTTATACTTGAAAATAGTGTAACAGCAACAAATAGAATTAATGTTAGTGTTGCAATACGTAAAATTACAACGTATTATTGTATTGATCTCAAATTAGGCAATATCAATCATGAATAAACAATGAGCAATTGTCGATATATATATTGGAGAGAAAAATAGCTTAATAATAATTTGTTAATTATTTATATTTTAATGTTAAATTCAGTATTACCAATATACAATAATTTATATAATTATATATTATATACTATGTAGTTAATTTGAAACATGTTACCTGAATACAAAATTTGTAATTATAAATTTGTTATTTTGTTAATATTGACTATAATATAATTATGTATATATATTATATATATATTGTTACTCTTTACATTTTTTTAACCTTTAACCATAATAAAAATATACATAATTAGGTCCTAACCCAAATTCAAGGTTAACCCTCCCGATCAAAATTTTTGACCTATTTATACCATCGAATTATAATGTAATATTATACATTAGGTAATGGGCGCAGAGTGGGCGAGTGAACTTGCACCGCTATGAAACTATAAGTCTATAACAGTATATTTTGGACTGCGGAACTGACCGGACACCGGACCCGTGTGCATGACACATGCTATATGCTCTGTATAATATTATTATCATCCTCACCGCGCGATACATACATAATATTATTCATGAACAGATGTTTACGTACACACACGCTTCAGAATATTAATATATTACTACTACTATTCCACTAATACTTTATTATAATAATTCGTGTATATTGTATATACTACCCTCCTCGACATCCTTATCCTGAAGCACGACGTTTCCTGCGCGCACTAATTATAACGCCGGTCCGCGTCAAACGACGTCGTATAGTAACCAAATATATAACATTAAGCGTATTAATAACGAGAATAACATTTTCTAAGTTAAATGAATGACTTGCTCGCGTGCACCTACTCCACATCGCACAAATTCCTCCTACCCTATATCCACGTTCCTACCCAGCTCATCGATAAGGCCGCGGGCCTAGGAAGTCGGTCACCAGTACCGGTATATTATATTATATGATGTGTACTTATACCTACCCTAAGGGAACAGCGAATGGAGTTAGTATTGGATGGTTACTTTGGTGGAACTAAGTGTCTAAATATACAGTATTATAAATGTAATTTATTATTATTATAATCAACATTTGCGGTATATTGGTAAATAGTTTGGCGGTCGTAGATCCGTTGCATATTTCGTAATAGATTACTTTTAATTATAATAAAATATCTGTTAAACATATTTAACGACGAAAACATACGGCTCTTCTCACAAATATTTAACAAGCCATCCCATGACCAAGTACGACAAAAATGATCAGATCATAACATATATAATGCACGCTGCTGCGGCTATACGAATCGGATATTATAATTGTTACACGGAGGCAAACTTATGAGTGAAGAGTATAAAACACGTTATAATTAAAAATAAATTAGATACCTATGCGTAATTTCGTCGACCTATGGCGACGAATATAATATTATACATATTACACGAGGCACGAGCCCTCAGTATATCTGGATATCCAAGTCAATTTTTTGTACTTTGAAAAAAAATATTTTTACGTGTTGACGGTTTAAATCTATATTCGTATTTTATTGTTTACTTATTTATTAATTACTATTTTATTCAAATTTTTTTATCACAGTTTTATTTAATTATTTTTTTAATAATAATATGAAAATACGTGTTCTTAATTTTATAATCCGAACGCAAAATACATTTCTAATAATTTTGATACAAAAATCCTAATCAAACAGTTTTCATTAGTAATTCAACAGTATTATAATTAAATAATAAATATAATATGAAAGTTTTTAGTAAAAAACAAATTTTTTCCGTTTTCACCCAGTAAAGTCGTATAATTCTATATAATATTATGTATAGTCTTCATATTTCAATAGTTTATAATACTCTATAATTAATAGTCTAAACAAACATTATTGACATGCTCCAGCTCCGGTGACCCACTCACCTATAACCGTAGGATAAGTTTGGATTTTTTTCTTTTTAAGCAATTCCATTAAGGTTTGTGGTGCACGCGTAACTCTACGATCAGTAAGACACGCCAAGGTTTACATATTTACATTTTTTAACAAACAAATTTTCTAATTATTATCAAAACTTATCAGTCCGCATCGTGTACCTGTTTAATATAATGTAGTGAAAGTTCAAGTAGATTTTACATAATTAAATAAAATAAAATATATGACTTTTCTAAAACAAACTTATTTATACGTGGTATGTACTTTAAATTACATTTTGATACCTTGTGTGTACCTTCAATGATTTAAGTATTCAGAGTATTATAAAATACAAAGAAGAATAGATTAATAATTGTTCATCTAGTAAAAAATATAGACAATTCGTGAGAAAAATGTCATTATAATAAATTAGGCACGTAAGTGGTTGTTTTTTTATTAATTACTAAATAATACATATTTATGACATTTTAATAGAGCTGAATTATGATTGTTCTGATAACGATGTTAAATTATTGTACCAAAGAAGACAATGGAGGACATTTAGTCATGGAAAAACAATTTTACACTTTTTTTGTTTTTAATATATGAGAAAAACCCAATTTAGTCCATTAAAATATTTAAACTTCATTTTACCTAACTGCTGAACCTAAACAACATAAATATAATATTATATTTAAACATGTTTAGTGGTAAACGTGGAAAAATGTGTGCAGCCTGCAAGACGAACGAACGATGGGAGACTAACTCTACCAAAAAATCACTAGACAGGTCTACATATTATTATATAATATGTTAGGGTTAAGTATTATACGTTGGATGTATATAACCATATAGGTAGGTAATCCACTAGCCACTTTATATATATATATTATATACATATGCTACCTCTATTATACATGGTAATCATGGTATATACATGCCTTCAGAAACGGATAGACCGGGAACACGCTACCAAATTTCGCTGACCTTTCGTGTTCGAATTAATATTAATGAGCTTTGGCTGTAGCTTTGCAAGGCTGTGTATATATCTACGTACGTATATGTATAGGGTGAAACACCAAGCACACTCAACCCTCTTTTATTCTATTTAATAATGCATTTATTCTGATTTTTGGAACTTTGAAGTAGGCAGAAGTGGTAGTATATTTAAAGATCACACTTTAAATATTTTGATTATTTATAGCTTCCATATCCTGAGATAATGCATATTTATTTTTTCAAATTTAACCTTTTTTACTGAAAATGTATTGTTAATCAAATGAATTTTCGTAAAAATGTTATGCATTTAAATATTCTGAATAAAAATTTAAATGAGTAGTTGCTGAGTTATTAAACTATTTAAACTATATGATCAACTGCAAAATATAATAGATAATAACCCTTGATAATGATTTTATACAAAATAAAGATTTAATAATTAGTTTAGATTTATTATATTATACTCCGATATAAATGATAAATAATTTTAATAAATGTTTATTTACCACATTATATACACGAGGCTGTGAAACGAGTTTAATCCTTTGGTTTCAAGGTACTTAAAGTTTAATAGCTCAAAATAATAAGTCTTCTTAAAATATCGATTTATAAATCATTATTTTAAAAAAAATCGTCTTCTTAATAATTCACAGTTAATTAAAATTGGATCAGGACACTCTGAATAAATTAAATAATCCGAGTATTTAAAAATGTATATAAAAAATCTAAAATACGGAATTTGGATAAATTTAATATTAAAGAAAAATTGAGGTCAACATGCTTGAGTCTCACCCTGTATTACTTGGGTGATACCAATATTTATAATATTATTAGTATGTGTGTATGTTGTATAGCACTATAGCGTGTTAAATACTATATCCGCCGCCGAGGGTATAACAATATAATAAAATAATATGCCGAGCGGACGCATAACGCGCACGCGTGAGCATTAAAATACAACAATATTACATTAAATGTATACATAGCTTATATAATCGCGCGTAAGATTGTTCTGTCGTTTTTATTAAAAAAAAATTTACCGTACACACCGAGGGCGGCGGCGGCAGAGGAAGGAGAATATAAATAATATTATTAAAAAAAACACACACACAAGCACAAAACAAACAACGAAATAAACCATATGGGCGGCTGTGGCGGTTTTCAGCTTATGCTAATTTTTCTGTCGAGTCGTAAAAACGCAAGCCAGGTAGGTATTATAATAATAACGAGCAGCCGTTTATATGCGTACATTTATTTATATATACGTAGTGACTATTTCGTTTCGCAGTTTACCCGTTGCCATGACTACTATTACAACTGTCTACTAACTACTTACTTGCACACACACACACACACACACACACACACACACACACACACACACACACACACACACACACATGTATATGTGTTTTTGTTCTACGCCACGCTACCCGTTTTGTTTTCCAGCAGTCGGGCGCGCGATAATATAATTAATAATATTATATTATAATACCTATCTAATTCTAATGATATTGTTCTCGTATTGTGAGCGACTAACTCGAAAATCGTATCGCCGACTGCTTGAATTCGTCAACGCTAAAAAAGTACAAAGGACTATGATGATTATGACGGTAGTAATATACTGATAGTTATGTTAAAATAATTACAATTTGACTATTAAAAATTAGTTTGTAAAATGAATATATTCCTCGATAAATAATGAGAGCATTAGAAGCGTACCGACGGAGGAGGGGATTTAGGGGTTTAACACCCCCATAAGAAATGAACATAATATAATGATTTCTTTTATGGAATATTACATTAAATAGAGGTAATAATCATTAATGTTGAAAAATAATTTGTGTTGTATCATGCTACATTTTATTACACGGTTGTATTCGAGCTAAGTACTAACGTGTATCTGTGAGTGTATAATAAATACGTTATTATAATATCATCGTTATCTACTTTGAATCGTGCAGTTTCGACATTTAAGATAAATACAAATCTAATCTAAAAATAACTGTAGTAAACAAGAAAGTATCGGAAAACTTAGATTATGGTAGAACAGTGGATGGAGGTATGTAATCCAAATGAATGAAAATTTTAAAAATACTCATTCAGTTTTAGACGGCGTGTGTGATAAAAAAATATTTTCTATTGTACGAAGTAACTTAACTAGTTATTCTTATTACTTTAATAGTGACGACAGCCAACCCCGAAATGACTTTTTTGACTGTTACGACAAATAAAACGAAATAAAATAGCGATGTCAAAATAACGAAACCAATAATGGCGAATAAACAACACTATAGTTAAGACTTTTAAAAATATAAATATTATTTATCTAAAACGTATACGTCATGTTAAATAAATAATTATGTTAAAATAACATACATAAAACCTATCAATATATTAACGAAATTTTAATACCATCATAATAAATAGCAATTACTGGTTAGTGTCGCTTATGGAACATCCGAAACCGAAATTGCTCAATGAATTCCGTGCAATTATCAATACACGTTGTTTTAAATCGTAGCGAAGGAATTGCGTACTAAGTTTCATTTTTCACACGAACTGCGTCCTGATAATATTTAACAACTACACTAATTGCGTCCGATGTAAATACATTATTATTCATTTTCCTTCTCATTTAGCTATTTAAGAAAGACTTAAGGTTATCAATAGCAACATTAAATATTATATTGCTAATGGTAAGTTAAAAATATTGTTTTTCATCGTTTCATAATTGTGTACGTTAAAAATATTGTTTTCGTCGTTATTCATTAAAACTAATAAAAATAAAAAATATATGTATTAATTAAGGTTAGGTATTGACGGTATTATATTATATTAAAATGTTATTAAAATATTATTTGTGGATTGATAAAAATTTAAATTAAACAGTTTTGTTCAAGTCATTAATATTAATTTTTATAGATTCTGAATTTAGGGATGCAAATAATCAGAACGCAATTAGTATGTCGCGATCTCAATATTCATATCGTGGACATAATTCCGAATTCGTATACATCCGTTATTTTTTTTATATAGAGCGGAAATTCGGCGTGGTCAAAACAATTCTGCTGCGTGTCTTGTCATGTCCACAATTGTCTTTAACATATATGATATAATTATAATTATGCATGTAGTGTAAACTGTATACTGTATACCCAATGCAGAATACAGATCAAAGTAATTTGGAAATTTCAAAACATAAAACTAAAATAAATAGATTCTATCAATGCATATTAGAAAATAAAACTATTATATAACTTTTCTACATATCTTACTGTCGTTGCGGATAAAATAATATATTATATTATTAACTTTACCAATACGATTCCTAACTAATACATTTAGAATTCATATTATGCCAATACGAAATGCTATTTTTACTTTGGTTATTAATCAGTATTACATGATATCATCGCTGTTTTGATACGCTATTTTGTCGTAATACTCCCGTTTCAGATTCCAGAAGAGGCGGACATTGTGTTATAAGAATACAAATCGAATTAAATTTAATGTTTAAATTATTTTGAATCTTGACGTTGAATAGGTATCGAATAATAATCCTAAAATGTTGTTAAAAGTAACCAAAATAATGTGGGAAAGTCACACCACACATGTACTTAGTGAGCATCGTAATCGTGGACGTAGTATTTTGAATTGACAATATTATTTATTATGATCATGAGAACGCAATTATTTTTAATTCCTTTTAACTCGTACCGCTTTCAACAACAATCGATGGGAAACTGCACTGACAACCCGGTAACCGAAAATAATCGTATCTTAAAATACAAATAGACTTGGTAAAGCACGGTTGACAAATAATAATACTCGACAAGAAGTAGGTATATGTATATCATACGCGAGTTGCGTGGCCACGCGTGTTGGACCGGATGTGAAAAACCCTGGTAGTCTTGTGTTCTGATTAAAACTGTACAGTGTATTTATAAAATTATTGGAGTTGGATATCATTGAAATGCCACACTAATATTCATTGATCGTAATAAATTCTATTACGTAATTTCGTTTGGCATTTTATAATCAATGTTAACAATCAATTGTCCACTATAATAAAGGAGTGTACTTGAGACTTGAGAGTTGAGTTAGTAGTGTTAGTATAATATAATTTAGGTAGCACGAAAAAATATTTTTATTTATAATTCTTGAAGAAAATATTAATTTTATTATATAGATTCTAATATCTGATCGGTTCATAATTTTAACCCAAATACGCATTTATTTAAAAATTTAAAAATGTGAACAATATAATAAATTTCATTAAACCGTATTTACATTATACGTACCTAATTTACTGTTAAAACTCAGTATCTTACCACCATATACAACTTAATAAATACGATATTAAAAAATATAAAAATGGGTTTTTGTGTGATAGTATAAACAAAATTTCAGTACATCATTCAGAAGGTATATATTACTCGCTGTCCATTAATGTGCACGTTTTTTGACTAAAATCCGACCACAGCTAAAACATATTTTAGGTACCTATTGTCCGTATTAAAATAATACCGAATGATTATTGATTAATATAATTATTGGTCGACAACGTAAATAGTTATTAATTAAATTTATTTATTAATACTAAGTTTTGGAATACTTGTATCCCTACTTATCCCTTATATCTCTTACTCGGAGTGATTTTATCAGATAGTTTTTAGTTATAACAATTAAAAATTATTATCAAATACTAATGTTGGTATATGCCAAATAAAATATACAAAAATTAAATTAAATTAAAATGCCAAACTGTTCAATAAATAAGCGTTTGTTACGACGTGGACGTACGCCAAAGGCTAACAGCCATTACATTTCGCGTAAAACCAATCTCAATAAAATAGAATTATCGCAGCGATTACTATTATTCTGCAGATACAGCATTACGCGTTCACAAAAGAAAACAAAACTGTGGATAACTGGTAAGTTAAGCTTTGTGAACTTTGTGGAATTATTTTAGTGGTTGGAAACTCGAAAATTCTGTAGAAGCCATTGAGAAAATGCATCTGTATACCATGTTGTGAAGCAAACGAAAAATCAGAGCCCAAATCATTGAAACACTGTCATTGGCAACGACTCTTTGCTGTTGTAACGACCACTGAAGAACATGATTAAATCTTGCTTTTCTCCGCCAGTCGTTCTCTACTTATTTAGAACATTTGTAACGAACCGTTTCAAAGGAGAATTAATATTAAACGAATACAGTTTGGTGTATGCATGTCTATAATATACATACTCCTCTACGATATTCAATGGCCGACCAATTTGAAATAAACAATAGACTTCTATTATACTTTATCCATGACGAATTATGTAGCTCCAATTTGTCATACTACGATCTTTGCCCTTTGGTATATGGACATCATTCAGCTGAACTAGTCGTTTCAGATTTGTTCTAAACCTTTTAATTTAACTATTAATAATTAATTAGTAATTACTAACTATTAATTATAAAATATTAATATGAGTTAAAATTACGAGATCATTACAGTTAAAAGCAGCTTAAATTATTATTATATATACTATGAATCGTTTGTAACGAATGTTTTATTTTTATTTATATATTTATATAATAGTTGTAATTATTGAGCTGTATTGATATAGTTATTGGAACCTATTAAAATAAAAATAATTTTAATCTGTGGGCCAAAGTTTTAAAAACAATCGAATTAATATCTATTTATATTTTATATCGTATTATTATTTTCGATTATTTGATCGAGAAATATTACAACGATTTTGTTAAAATATTCAAGCTTGAAAATGAATAATAAATTAAACTACTTAACTACATTTTTAATTGTCATCATTTTTGGGATTTACATTTAAAAATTTAAGTTTTAATTTATTTAATCTTTTGTTATTTGTTAACATAAAATATTAAAAATACATTGACAAAACGTTTCAATGATGAATGAAGTTTATCATACTGACAAATCACAAATGATAATGAGATAAGCGTGATGTGGCACCGTTGGTGTTTGACATTAAAAATAATATATTATATTATATAAAACGAAAAATATTTCCGTGTTCGAATATAATTAAATTGGCGTCGAGATGGTTTTGTTTTTGTGTACAAGAATAGTCTATAATATAATTTTCGTCACCAATCACTAATTCGAAGTTTTCGTTTCGGTAAACTACTTATAACCACTACAACCCGGTAGGTTTATATTTCATTTTGATATTTGATTTCGTTCGGTACCGTTCATTAGGTATGAAATGGACATTTTTTTTTGTCGTTTCTCAATTATTTTTGTATACAAACACACACACACACACACACACACACACACACACACACACACACACACACACACACACACACTGTTACACACACACTGTTTATCGAATAATCAGTTTTAGCAATAAAATATTATATTATTTTACTCGTTTTACGAAATAGGTAACAATAATTTTGAAAAAAAATAAACGGCTCATAAACGTTTAAAGACGTAACGATAATAATAATAATAAATTAATAACAATACTACTGCAGTACGCTAATTTCTACTTCACAAATCACAAATACACGTATTATAAAGTACATCTACTGAATATAATATTATTTAACGCAAGAGGGGCGGCGAATGATTTACACACTCTAGAGATCTGTATCTGTATTGTTTATTCGCGCGTAGCTACATGAGTAAATGGACTAATTTAAGTAAAAACGAATAAATGGGAAATTAATATGATTTTTATATTTGTTTTTACAGTCACTTTGTTATAATATAATTGCAGCGTGTATTTACGAATAACCTTACTTAAACGTTAGCTATGCGATCACTATATAATATGAACGAGTGGTATGATTAGAGAAACTTTAAATACTAGATACCGCATGATAATTAACTGATTAAATATTAAAAGTTTAGTTCATATAACATTTGACCCGTAAAACATTTTTTTACTCACATTTTAATAAAGTTAGTATATCATACTATACACGATTTATACAAAATACATACATTTAAACTTGAAAATACAGGCGTAAATTGTACTAGTCGTATTAATCAGAGTTTGAATAAATGCATTCAAGGAAAAAATGGTGGTGAGAGACAAGAGTTTGTTTGGTAAATCTAGCTAGGCACTCTGTAGTATACTTATAATATGCAATATAGTTGTGACACAGATATTGTAATAGTTGTATTGTTTACACGAACACGAACCCGTGCAAAACGTCAGCGCGTATTCGATATACGAATTTCCTTTCATATTATTATTATAAAAAAAAAAATATAATAATATTATAATCGCACGCGTGTCGTGGTCTGTGTGTGTGTGTGTGTGTGTGTGTGTGTGTGTGTGTGTGTGTGTGTGTGTGTGTATGTGTGTGGTGTTTTAGAAAGTTGTGCTCTACGTATCAGCATCCCGTATAGAGTATACATCTACAGCTTATCCGGTTGTCTGCGTATTGGCGTGTGTGTATATAAAATAATATAATATTATATTGTTGGTATGAACCGTATTAAGTCTCACAACGTTTTCAGTGGGACAAATAAAAATGAAACTTATTTCGACGATGATAACAATCTGTGAGCATTATATTATTATTATATATCCCGCGTGCGTGGCACAAAAAAAAAACAACACAATAATAATAATAATAATAATAATAAATACTAAAAATGTGTATCGTTCGCCCGTCGCAATTTTTCGTTTGTCGATAACAATAGACTCTGCTCCTGCAGCGGCGCCGGGACTTATCGGCCCACCCCAATTTCCTGTGAGAAAATAATATTATGCTCAATCGGGTATAACATGAAATGTCACTGTCGATAGTCCTGTCGCGGTATATTATGTCGTTCCGGAATAGTTCCGATATTGTTGATGGTCAAACATTTTAATATTTATTTATTTTATTTTTTCTAATTGACATAATAACATGTATATGTCTTATGGTGGGATTATTGTCATTCTATAAAATTGCGCGACACGGAGATGACGTCATGAACCATCTGTAGGTTTATGACCTATGGTTTATGTCCGATGTATTTGCAGGCAGTGGTCATCATCATGACGGTTCCGGTACCGGTGCGACGGACAGCGGACAGTGATACCCTTTTTTATACGTTTACCAATATTCGTAAATTAGTCAGTAGCCATAAGACATATACATGTCCAATGTATCTGCATACAGTGGAGATACTCGTTTTTTTTATTTTATATTTTATTATCAGTCACATGACATATTATTTCAATATTTATGATTATTAATATTATAATAAAATTAATGTCGAGACAACAACAAACGATGGCAATATAAAATAATTTTTAATAATATATTATTTATTTATAAGAATTTTCGTACCTCAAGCTGTACTCCAATTTTTCTCAAAATCGTTTCATTGGTTCAATTTGGATTGTATTTTCCATTTGAGCAAATATTGTTAAATCTAAATCTTTTTGGTACTCTATTTGTTTCTGTTAATGTTTTACCACAATATATGAGTTTAGTACTCACAATATAATAATTATAATAATGTAATTATAACGGTTCTTAAACCAATTGGGGCATGCTACAGTATTTTTATCGTGATCATAGAATAATGTTATTATTTAACTGACCAATATAACAAGTATATTACATTTTTGTCGAAAATAATTTGATTAGTTTTAAACTTGTATGATTTGATAATAATATAATATTTTTCCTAACTATTTATAAAACGAGATTACCCGTATATTTTGTCCGAACAAGGAATTATTATTGGAAAAAACCATTTGTGTTCCACGCCATCACGAACCCTGGCATTACTATATAGTCAAATACGATAGCTCTACATTGTTGATTAACTAGTATATATAGTATGCTCCTAATATTAATATTGTTGAATTTAATTTTAAATTTACAATAACATAATATATTGTTTATAATTTAGACATGTCATGTGCTGTACTGCCGTGTTTACTTAGTGCTTATTTTATATAATTTGTTAAAATAATATTATTAGTTATTATGTTTAAAAATAATAAGTTTTGAAGAAATATGAAAACAAGTTATTTTTATGTAGGATAATAAACAGATGAGTAATAACTAAAACTAGTGATGTAAAATATAAATTATAATATGGAATATGGAATAGGTATTAACCATTTATCTACATAAGTGACAAAGAATTTTGTATATTTAATAGCAACCATTTCATACTGATTGAGACACATGAATGAAATTACAAGGGTAACAATTCTACCATTTGAAAAATACATTTAAAATGTTTCTTAAACGTATAACATTTTGATTTTTAGTTTATGATTTTAGCTCATCTAACATAATACCAATAAAGTATGGGTAAAAAATATATGTGCGATCGATATATTATATACTATATAGTGCTCCACAGTCTCCTGAAAAGTAGTGAAAGTTGGGATTAGGCTATTGTTCATAAGCTTGTTTCAATTGCATTTTATTCGTATGTTTTATAAAATATACAGGTGTATTCGTTTTCCGAACTCAAAATATCGTTTCTCACATGAGAGAATATTTGAAAACGAAACTTTCATTTTAAATTTTTTGTATCTTGGCAAATTAATTGCAGGACATTTTCCTTATGCTTTGAAATTAATTTGCATTTAAATGAAACGGATCTGCAAGAACGCCGATCGCAAATTCACGACCGCTGTGATAGTTCGCATATGAATTATGAATATTAATTTGTGATTTATTATTTTATTTTATTGTCTCATAAACTAAAGTAATGAAAACGAAATATTTTTCGATTTCGTATTAAATATTAAATTCCACGCGTTTAGATGTAGATAGTATTTGAGGGTATTTTTCAGTTTGGTTAATTTCAATTAGATTAAATTAGACATTCAATTTGCGCCCTATTCGTTGTTAACTTATTTATTATGCCTGCAGTCGAAGTTACCATTGTATCGTTATTCACATATTAGGTTAGAGGACTGTGCTGGAATGTGAAAGCCTCGCGAATATTATAGGTGACGAACAAAAATGTCGGACTGAAAACGAAAAAACATAAAACAATATAGATCGAGTAATTTTTCATTTTTAGAATAACGTCGTACATCGTGGGTTAGTGAAACCAAACAAAATAATATAATAGTATTATTATGCTTTGTTGGAAGGCGCGGTCAATTGATAACTATTTCCATCGTTATAAGCAATAATATATTGCTATACGATAATAATTATCAGGGGAAATCCGAAATACCAGAAAATACTATACACGTATTGTTACAGAACCGATATCGATACGATACACGTGTGTTACAATATTATTAGTCGACCGTAATAATATTATAATACGCGTATGCGTATTGTTACGCGGAGAAATTTACGACGAAACGTATCTACTACATCCTATAACATCGAGAATTATGTAGCGTGTACCGCGAGTGGTATTCTTTGACATACGGATTTTCACGGCGGAATACAAATCAGCTTATCCGGTTATGCGGTGCATACACGTGTAATATTGATTTTTATTAAAACCGTACACATGTTCTACATACTATGCGGTTAGAAAAAAAAAGCGACCGTTTACAAGAGACTAAACTCGATAGTGATGGATAAAACCGGGAAAAATAGATCGGCGTTTTAGATTTCAAACGAATTACATCATATTTTTTAAAAATATTTCGTGACGTCCGATGTAACGACACGCACATTACGCTTACTCGCATAATATATTATGTATGAAAGTGTGTTCGTTCAAAAATGCACACACAAAAAAATAAGACAGCTGCCTCGCCGAGATGGACAGCGCCGTTTTAATTAAAAATGTTAACGAGTAGATATTAAGTACGGATACTTATATTTATTTTTAGTATGTACTTTATGTAATATACGAGTGTTTGAATAATTCACACCTTTTAAGAATAATTCGTTTACTGTATTATACGACTAAAAGTCTTATTACTACATAGAGAATTATAATTTTCAAATTAACAACTGCAGCTGATATTTAAATTATAATATACAGCACGATAAAACGAAAACAACCAGGTAAACTAATTGAGTTTATTTTGAGAAATGAGAATATGTATGGACGCATTCAGCGTTTTCTAGACCTTACCACTTTTAACTATGTACAACTGTCTGTAAAACCAAGCAACAGTAACATCATAATTCTAAGAATTCCACAGCTGGTCAAAGAAGCGCGTACTAATGCATAATAAGCCACAATAATTAATTATCTATTAATTTAAACTTGTATTATTACGTTTTTAGATTAATTAAATATTATAATAATTTAAATGATTTATTATTTTTTTTCACCTACCAATTAATTAGAATTTGTTATGTATTTTTTCCATATCGATTAAATAACAAAATTTGAATTAGTATTACATTTCCTTACCCAAATTAGTGAATTGTCAATAATTAATTTAAAATATTGTGGAACAATATTTATTGTAGGTACTGATTATCTTTATATACCTATACGGAGATAAATGGTAATAACTAATTTTTTTTCCGTGTAGAAATTTACAAAAGTGGTTGGTTCATGCCTCGTGTTGAATTGGGAACCGCATTGTCCATCGATCAACAATAATTCTAATGTACTCTAATGTATATAAATATATAATATATATAAAATAATCATGTTAATCACTAATTGTGGAAAGGAGACATCTCCATTAAACTACATTTTACAGGAGATATAAAAAACCGTCTATGTAAGACTAGGAAATTCCTTTTTGACACTAAAAATAAATATCAGATATCAGAGGTGGATATTTCCAGAACGTTTTATTTGATTAGTACCGTTTATACACTAAATATGTATCTAAGGACCTAAGGTAGAGAAATACAAATTCAGTGACAACATAATTTTGTCAAAAATTGGACATGTCTCATTTCTGTAATTAGAGAATATCTTTATATTTTTAAAATCCATGAAGATATTTTATATAAGTGGTAAATAGTGATACAAAAAATTATCGTTAGGAAAAGTCTAAAATTCTCTAAAAATCTTGAATTTTCATGGATTATATTTGTACTATAATAATAAAAAATAGAAGTATGTATAATATAATATTATACTGTTGTCTGTTAATTCTAACCAGTAAATTATCTACTAATTAGTATGCACATACTACATTAGAATATTTATGTTACGGGCTATGTGAGAAATCCGAAAATTTTTGTGCAGTCGCAATATTATGAATAATTTATTATTTTAACATTTTGGATATAATCTGGAAATTTAAAATTTGACTGATTTATCGCGGGAAATATGAATTTTTAAAAAAATATTTATGTACTAAAATATACTATATAGTATGTAGGTTAAATAATAGCATAAATAAACCATATTGTTTAATGTTCATGTTGTTGAGTTGTGTAAAAAATTAAAAGTTCCTGGAACTGCAACAATTATTTACGTGTTTAATTTTCTATTTTAATTTATTACTCATTATATTATTATACCTATATGTGCAATGAATACAACGATATAGGTCGCTTATTTTGATTCACTATCAACTATCATGAACCTGCAGGGTAACAAAGTGAATGCACTTATTGTGATTGCACTCAATGATAATTCTCAGATATCTCTCTATTTTATGATTTCGACATTTTTAAGTTTCTGAAGTATAAATTGTTAGTCCATTACTTTCGTTATACATACATGACTGTACGAGTATATGACTATCTATAAACCTATGTGCATACGATGAACTGTTCGTTTTCTCTCTCTGGCTCAAATGTCATATAGACAAAATGTATTCAAAAATCATTATTTATATGTTTTAACTTTTAAGTAATCTTAGAGTAAAATTACTTATCACAAAAAACAAAAATTATAAAGCATAATATTGCTGAGTGTATGTCATAACGATTTGTCTAAATAATTGTATCGAAACAATTTAATATAAATTAAAATTAAATATATATTTTTTTTAATAAACAAATAAATAACAATACAAAGTCAAATAATAATAAAATTTAAAACCGAAAGTTAAACCCTCAAAAATATTATCCTTTACAGTTTATGTGATTGGTGATTTTACTAAGATAACTTAAAAATTATAAAAACGATTTTACAGGAATGAGTATTATCTATGTCGCGGGTGGATCTGAGAAAAAACAATTAATATTGCTCTAATTTCCTCTAAATAGTATCTATATACACTCTGTACTGTAGATCCACTGAGTATAGTCAATTAATAATTTTTTTTTTTATTCTTTAATTTGTAGTTACTTTTAAATAAAATTCAAAATATAACTTCATATTTTACATTACCCACTAATTCATGGTAATTGTATAAAATATTCGAAACATATTAATGTTTCCAATCATTATTTTTGTATTTCCTCCCTACAATGGACATTATAAACATTATATACATTCCTACTTTGCATGTAACTTATTTAATATTTGATCGAGTAGACCGCAACTAATAGTTTTTGCTGAAGAGAGAGGGTTCAGCTGTTTTACGATAAAAATCTATTCGATGCGAGCGTGTCACTATTATTACTTATATAGTTATATAGGTAATATGTTACCGTCATAATATGTGAAAACGTGCATTTAAATATAATATATAATATTGACTTTATACAATATCCTTTGTGCATTATTATATTTATTCCCATGTAATTAGTTGAATTATATGTGTGACACCGTGTTTGGTAAAATTGTTGTAAAATTAATATACAAATTATATGTTACATATACCTACACAATACAAATATATCATCGCACATCAACACGAATAGAGATTTCATTTTCGATGTAAACTATAATATTATACATAATCGGTATGTGTTTACATGTAATACATGTTATGCATACAAACAGCTTATACTATAGTCTATAGTAAGTATTAACTATAGTGAAATGTATACGAAGAAAATATTTTTAGCATAATAATTTACTAAATTTATAGACCTGGTTTGGCAATTTGGTGTCTCGCAGTCTCTTCCGTTTATCTAACCAAAAAATTATTTAAATATTCTTTTCAATTAAAATATATTTAGCATAAACGTTTACACATAAATAGCTTGTTTGCTTATTATTCATTTATTTATAAAAAAAACTATATTTTGATAGTGCATAATATATATCTTTTTTTTATAAATTATTTATAGGTATTTATCAAAATTTTTTTTAATATTATTAGAGGAAAAATGACACAGATTCGATTTATAAAATGTATGTCATTTATTATTTTTAAAAGTTGATTTTTTGTTTAATTATCATATTTAACATGAATCAAATTAAGACGTTGTTATACGGTTAAAAAGTGGTAAAATTGATTCCATTATTTCACTAAAAAGCATCAAACATTTACATAAATATGCAATTTTTCAATCAATTTATCAATGAAAAATCAGTCTTTTTATCACTATATTTAAAAAAAAATAATAAATACGATTTCAGTAACAAGTAGTATATTAAATTAGTTTATTTTTAGTTCACATTTTAAATTGAAAGCTGTTATATATTATGTCAAAAATTAATTAAAAAATTAACACTTGAAAACAATACATTTTTATATTTTAAACATCATTACATTGAATAATAAAAATAAAGTTTTTTTTTAAAAAATTACCAACATTGGATGGCAAAATATATATGATTAACAAATATAAAAATGCATTTTTAAATATTTTTAAAGAAATATTAATTTTTGTTATTTTTATTTAATTCTTGTAAAATAACGTGATTATCTAAAACTCATGATGTAAATAAATTACAAAATATTAAAACCATTTTAGTTTTGTACGCAACACTTTTCTTGTTATTTTTTCTCTTATAATACATTATGTTATGATTATATATAGGTATGTGATATATGTTTATCCATATTTCTTATTATTCGTTATTCTACTACCTATTGATAAAGTAAGTTATAAATTATATCGAAAAATACATTACATTTATTTAAAATTTAAAAATATAGTGTATTGGTTGTTATACTTATTATTTATTAGCATCCAATATTTATTATATTTATTTAAAAGATTATTATAAATTATTGTTATCAAAAATAAACATAATAAATAAATATTAATTTTATGTAAATCTACTAACAATTTAAATGAAATAATTTGTTAAAAAGTACTACTTTATATTTCAATAAAATTTATTATTCATAGCTAGGTTATAATTTCATTATTTATATATAATTATATGTATCTATATTAGTTGTTAGTAAAACTTCCGCATTAGATAGATAACTATAAAGAAATATAAAATATATAAATCACATAAAAAATTAAACCTTGGAAATGTTAATACATTATATACCTAACACCTATATAAAATGTATTTTTGTAGAATACTGTTATATATAGTATCTACTAAACGCGTGCTATTATTGTAACAATAATTGTTTAAAATTTATAAATTTTGAAGGTTAGTTTCATTATTTTGGAAGAAAATGGTTTTTCAAATAATACCTATTATAATATATATATTTATTATATACTTACTTATTATCAAAACATATTTTACTGAAAATATAGTATATCATAAATATATATTAGATATATTAGATACTTGTTCTGCAACGTTTAAATTGTTTTTGATAAATTTCGTATTTTTCGTGTGACTAAAATTATCGACTGACTTACTACACCTAATACGTCCTATACTTTATAGGTTGTATGGTATTTTATATTTGTTGTTATGTTATAAAAAAAACTTGCGAAATCTTATATATAAATTCAAAAAAGTTAAAGAGTATAGTCATTATGGGTATTCTATTCGAATTTGAATATACTATATATATATATATATTATATATACAAGTATACGAAAATAATGAATAATGTTATGGGTAATAATAACTAATAACAGATCTTCCGATATTTTTGAGATTATATTTTGAGAAAAGTTTAAGATAATATGTCAAACTCTCAAAAATATTTTATTTCATGGTTTGTATGCTATATGGGATTGTAATCTAAAATTCCTGAAAAACCATAAACAGAAAACGATTTTGCATTTTAATGTGTTTTATATTTATAATTTATAAATAGTTCTACATTCTTCTTATGTTAATACCAAATAAAATGGGATTGATAGTTAATAATATTATTTATACATAATACAATAATTTGCTTGTATAACATTTTTGTAGCAAAGTATTATTAGTATACCTTTATAACTATTCAGCTATAAAGTATAAATACTTATTTTATTTACTCTACTATTGTCACTATTTTGATGTATAAGCATCATATATAACACTATATACTTACAAAACTTAAAAACTCGCACCTCTTCCCCTCCTGCACTGTCGATCAAGGCTAATATGGACTGATTCCCCCGATTCTATGTATATTTATATATATACTCTATACACATAATCACAATAGGGTATAAGTAAACAATATGCTATATGCATCATATTTCCTATATAAACGTATACTGCAGCAAGTATACCTAAATATATTTATTAGCATATAAAACAACGCACACACACACACACACACACACATGCAACGTTTTACATATAACAATAAATATATATACGATGGCGGTGTAAGTGCCTACACTCGAGCGCGTCGGCGGTTGTGGGTGTCTTCGTCGGGACAGCGAAACACCTGACCCAGGACGGTTTGTACCTCGAGGGTGTGTAGCGTATATATACGACGTTCACCCCGTGCAGCCGCGTACAAACTACGTATACATTATATATATACATATTACGCGATAAACGCGCGGCGGTAATAACAATAATTATTATATTAAAAAATACTTATACCATATATACACGGAATGAGCGGTCGCGCGCGCGAGATACTCGGACCGTGTTTAGCCGGCGGTGGCGACTATGTACATCGTATATAACTATACACAGACATATATATATAAACTATTTTATAACATTTAAACTTAATATACGCAAGCACGTTGCGTGCACACACACACACAGACACGACACATGCGCATTTAATATGTGTATACAAGTTATATTATTATACGGTTATGATTAACAATCGATCGCTGATAACGTCAAGTGATAACGCGCCCGTACCATAGTGGTGACCGGCGCGGAGCGCGAGCGTTCAAGTCTCCTCGCGCCGCGTACTAATTATTGGGTTCCCGCCGCCCCGCGCGGTAATAAAATATACGCGCAGCAACGGCAACCGCAACAATAATAAAATATATATTATTCTCAGCCATTCGGGCGGATCTATCGAGATCGATACCGCGCGTATACCTATATTATACTTTATATGTATAATTTATATATATATATATTGCAGGTATATACCAATAACCGCGACGATATGATCAGACGACAAGATCTATAAAGTGCATGTACCTAAACGTATATATAAAGACGTGTTATAATAATATACACGAACGAAATTTTTTTTTCGATTTTATTATAATATATTATATTATTATACCGCACGTCGGAAAATAGGCGGAATATATTTATTTACAATAATAATATGTATATAATATATATTTATATATGTAGTATATGATGTATACCTATAAAATATATATATATTGTATTGTATACGCGTAGTCTTAATATTTTTCCGTTCCAAATCGAAGGTGGCGACGGCGGCGGTGGCCGGTGGAAGCGGGGGAGGAGGATAAATAAAAAAAGTACTCTACGCGGACTGTCGTGCATATAATATACTATGTGGTGGTTATACCAGCGGCGGCGCGCGGACTGCGTGTGCGATGATACCGCGAGGCAACGAGGCCGCGGGGCAACGAGCTGCTGATTTATTGCTGTAAAACCGATCATTATATAGGTACGCGCGAGTGCGAGAACGACTGCTAACGGACGACAAGACTATATTATGGTATATACTGTCTACTTGTGCCCCACCGTGCATGGTCTACTTGACTACTACTGCGACCACAGCCGGTCAGCTAATTCGTCTATATATATATTTTTTTTTTATATATTTCGTTCTTATTTTTCTTTACATCACATATTATCATGTTCTACGAACTTAATCGAATCCAAGAACTCGCGGTCGTCATCTATATATAATATATATATATATATATATATAAATATACATAAAAAGGTTTTAAAATTTGTTTTTTTACGCGCAAAACTGTAGTCTATATATATATATGCGCTATGCAATGTCCGCTAGCACCAATTTAAGGGGCGTATACCAACGTACATTTACCTTTATAAAAACGCGTAATTATACCATATTCTATATGTACCATTATCGTCATTACAAATGGTGGGATGGCAAGACCGGTGACGAGTAAACCATATCGTACGATTTTTATTAGATATATTAATTTATAAGTTTACAGGTATGCCATTTTATTCACGCGTGTTTAGGCGTAGTATATGTATGTACTGTCACAACGTGCGATTTCGGAATATATTGTACTTGAAACATTCCTGCACCACAGTCGCGTAGACCATTTTTCTACCAAATTTTACTATGATTATGATTTAAGTCTTACACGGATTCGTTCGGTGATCGCAATCTTATTATGATTATATCAATACTCGATACCGCTAAACGCTGTTGTTTGTGGCAGTTTTAAATATAGATCATGGAAAAACAAATATAATTATGTGTAATCATAAATAGGTAGTTTTAAATGGTATAATATTACGTACTATAGCAAGCTAACTCCAACTATGAGATGAGGGAGGGCTATATAAACCTGGACAATATTAAACAGGAAAAAACAAGATGGAATTGTTATTTTCATGAAATGGTATTTCAAAAGAATAATAATATAATATAGAAATAGTATTTTCAAGGATGAATATATTCTTAAAATGTTATTTTACTATTTTATATTTTCCTGGGTTAATACAATTTTGAAAAATATCATTCTAAAAATATTTTAATATTATAAAATAATATTATTAAAAATAATTATAAGTGTACTTGTTTGATAATAATCTAAAAGCAATAATCCGTGAAAGTTTCTGATATTTTTCCTGTACATACTTACACACCTATTTTATATTTATGAAGCATATTCCGATGATGGATGTAAGCATGTACATACACGACAAACGGGTCCAACGTGGGGACGTTAAGCACTCAAGAAATATAGGTCTTTAAAAGTGTATACTATAACCCTGTCAACCCGAAATGTATAATATTTTAAAATAACTTGCTTTACAATAAAAATTTAAAAAATAACCTATATGTATGTTCCTATAGATAATATTTATACATACTATTACCTTTAAACTTAATTATTAGTTAATTCATTTCAATTTTAAAAAACAACAGAGTAAAATGTACTATGTTATATGATAGTGAGACGTATGAGGATTTTTTGTACATCGTCTTCAAACATTTTTCTTGTATATTAAGTAATAAGTATATAGGTAGGCTACTAATCGTACACAGGCAGTATACCGCATAGTAATTATAATTTATATTTATTTTTGCGATAGAACTACATTCAATACGTGTTTTTAGCTATAGTTTATGACTTCGTAGTATACCATTATTACATAACATGTATGGGTACGCATTAAATCTATTATATTATTGTTCATTGCTAGTGCATAATGTAATCATGATTAAACGAAAAACTCCTCTGCAGCTGAGAAAATAAAATAATAATTTAAATTAACATATTTTAATATTGCTATTGATTATATTAAATTTAAATTGTACCCAACGTGAAAATTATAGTTTAAAATAATTATTTTATTTCATACTATTGCATATGTTACTCACATAAGAGATTTTGAAAAGTAAAAAAATTATCGATTTCTGAATGTGTTAGAATATATTTTATTAAAAATTGTAATCTTTAGATTATAACTGATTAATGTTTACGAAATATGTATACATAATTAACATATTATATTATATTATAGATACATATCATATTATTGTATGGTTTGTTAAAATTATTTTATAAAACCAATATTAGATTCACAAATATGATAGAAATAAATGTATATGTTTTTAGTTTGCATATAAATATCTCTTATGGATAAAATAATGGTAATAATGGTGTAATTTTGATTCAATTTTTAAAAATTTAAAAAATGATTTAATATTATTTTATTTTATTTACTAAATACGTTTTTCTTAAAAATTATAAGTTTTGTAAAAAGTTGATTTGAATAACAATAAAAGTTAGGTATAATTTGTATATTTAGTACTGAAAAACTTCAAAAAATTGAAATATCTTAAAACGTTAGATCCGTTACGTAAAAATGAATTGTGTCTATAAAGTACACATATAAAAATAATAATGATACTTATCAGTTTACAATTTACTATCTACTGCAGTATTTCATCTAATCTACTACTGGCATGCTGCAGGTTATATAATTTAAGTTCATACTTAAAAATATTTTATAAATATATAATATTTATACTAAAACAGTTGTATTTCAATTTTCTGATACTATTTCTTCGGGGCATATAATTATATCACTTTGAAATTTACATTTATAATATAAAAATTGTAAATAGTTTGATGAAATCGTAAAATTGTTTAATCGTGGGTCATCACTATAAATATCCTCACTAGTCGTCGACGAATAATTATTCCGTTGTATACAAATATTTTTATGTACATATTATTATGTATTAAGATTCTATATATATATTTATATATATTCTTGCAACCAAAATAAAATATCCCATATAGGATATCATGTGTACTGTGTAGTGTGCACACTACACGTATATAATATTATTATTGGATGTTCGAAACGACTTTGAATCTGCGGCAGGTAAACCGAATAACTCAATGCATTGACGCCGATGTGACTAAAAAGTAAAAAGTCACATGTTATATAAAATATAGCGTATAAATAAAATAGAATGTCGAAAATCGAGTCGAAACAATAATATACGGTACTATACAATATAATACCTATACACGGTATGAAATACGCGTCGAGACGTGTTAATTTTATTAAATTCCCAGTAACCAGCTATATACTCTCACTCGCGGGATTATATTATATTATGTGTATAATATATACAATGGAATGTCGGTTTTTGTAATATATTAGGTGTAGTGTATTATACGAGCACGACACGAATAATATTGTCAATTGTTTTACGGCTACATATATATATTATATATATTGTGTGTGAGTACATACGATATACCTATAGAATAATATGATACTGACGAAACTAAAAAAGAAAAAAAAAACGAGATAGGTGTACACAGCACCGCACACTATACCTACGTCGCGAGAGAGGCGACCACGAGCAGCTCTGCTGACCGAGCAATATCGTATAAATAAAAATAATAATAGCAATGATATATCGTATTATAATAATGTATGGGCACGTTCGGAATCAAATGATTATTGCACGTGATTTGTCGTTAGCCCACACGACAAACAATGGGGTAGTCGCTCACAGTTCGATGACCCCCCACCCTTACAATATTATTATACGCGACCGCGTCTGTGCGTATATTATAAAATATTTTCGTGTTGTTTTCGCAATCGATTACGTTGTAAATATCGTACACGGTTGACCCGTAGACATGTCACACAGTGCGGCCCGTTAAATTATAGTGGGAAATGCAGTATTTACCTCTAGTGCGTTTTATATATTATTTATTATTCAATAGAACAACGCCTATAGTGACCACATATATACAGCGGTGCTGTTTCGACGGACTGCGTGGCAATGGTTATTTTTTATTCCCACATATTATTATACTCGCACATATAAATATATATGGATATATACATATGCACATGTGCACCAAGTCGCACAGACACGCGTTCGCACACACATTATTATATTATTATTATGGTGAACCTCTGTAGAGTCGTAGTTGTAGGCGCACACACTTGCGTTATGGATTTGCCTGCATACATATAGTATAAACGACACGACGGCCGTACGACGTTCGAGATGTCACAACACTCACACAATGTTATTACAGGCAAAGCATATGATATTATATAGGTACATACACGCGCTCGGAAAGAGAGAGAAACGGAAAATATGATAACGTTTACCTAATGCTCGCGATGTAGAAGGTTATATTTTATAGTGCATGTGCCATGTATATATAATATAATATTGAAATACGTTTATATAGTGGAAACGATCGTTGATGATTATAAAACTCACATAAATGTCGATAAGATTATTGGTCGGTCAGTTCTGCACAACATAATAATATAATGTATAAATATCACGAAACTTGCGATGTCAATGCCGGTGTATTGAATTTATACTTCAAATCGATATAATATCATGTACGACGTTAACTGCAGCGTGGTTTGTATAATAACGCGCGAAAATTAATACACGTGTGTATGGGTATAGTAAATGATTAAGATCAAGAAAAGTCACTTTTTCTTTCATAAAATGCAAAGAAGTTGTCAACTGCAAAAACTACTATATATAATAATATGCACCTTGGTGTTCAGGGTCGCGGAATGCGAAAGGTTAGAACTTGAAATTCTCTAGATTCGAGATAAACACAACTCCTCGATATACCTTTATACCTAATCGAATGTGTTCATCATAAGGGTGCTTATATACTCATATTGTACAATTGATTTATCTTTCCTTTCTGGGTGTGCACAAATCTACGAATGCTTAACTTCTTATTGTTAAACATGGAAATAACATGTATGAACAAACGCACGTATAAAGCTTTGATCCCCTCTAAAAAAGTATTTGAGTAATTAATTTCATTAAAACTTGATAATCGATAACCTTAAAGTTTTGAACTCGAATTTACTTGACTTATCGACTTTTAACGTTCAACGAAAATTACACATAGATAGATATATACTACACGTGTATATAAAAGCATAAATAACATCAAGATGATCATGTAACAACTATTAATATTTGTGGACGTTTTGAGTGAAAAAACACACTTACATTTATCTGTCTATCCCAACGCATAAAATATAGTCAAAATGTAATTAACACGATTTACGCGTATTTTTACGGGTTGGTCAGAAAACGATATACATATTAAATATGCAAACATTATGACGAGAAACGAGGAGTTTTATGGCATCGACAAATAAAAATAAATTAAAATATCTTTTCGTATACGCTATGTATACGACGTGTATACATGGACGGTAAACTACACCTATAATATTATATTATAATATATATATTGTGTATACCTATTATACGACGACTGGTCAAGCGGTGTGTGTTTCTAATTAAAATAATCGCCTTCGCAGTCGTGCGTATGGAATTCGTATGTTATGTGTATAAAATAAACGAAATTCCATCGATCTCTTATGCGTACAATAAACACAATATTATACATTCCCTTCGAACCGTTCGACCGGTGCGTGGCGGGCTGTGTGCCTATAACGCATGATAGTAAAATAAAATATCACTATAATGTATAAATATAATATTTGTTTCAGAGTACCTATATACCTTATAGTAATCCTAGTAAGGTAATCAGCAGTAGGATAATATACGAAATCACATGTAAATTTATACTCGATCGCGCGTAACATTATCAAATAATAATACCACAGACCCTAAATTATCGGAGCCGTATCGTTTATCGATCTGACGCAACAACACTATAATATTATGACTACCACAAGTGTACCTATCTATACAATGTGATGTGCTCACAGCGGTGAGTCGATCGCCACCGATGACTCGTGCGTCTATAGTGGTTAAACAAATTTAGTGGTTTTGGTCGGTCGTCGGAATTTTTAAAAACAATAAAACTGCGTGTACGGTGCAACTGATTTCTGACACTTAATTATACTATATACATATTAGTATATTGAGTATGCAAAATACGATAAAATATTGTCATAATGCGATATAGTATTAAATAATATGTACGAAGCAATAATCCAATAAATATAATATAATATACACCTATTAATGTTCGTTATCCTATTTTAATTCCTGTCCAAAAAAATGAATGAAATAACCATAGTCCACAATATGTTCCGGTGTGAATTATTAGTCTTGCATGCAACTCTTTTGTAGCACTCGTCACGCGCGTGATGATTTTTGTAGATTAATATATATATATATATATTTATAGTGATACAATCAATAACATTTAAGTAGATATTCATAATAATATATATATACGTATGGTAGTATAGATTAAATTTAGAATTTTATAAATATATAAGTTCACTATACACGCAAATAATTTATTTATAGCGTCTCTGAGATCAGCCCAAGATCAAACGTTTTACAGGTCACATACATAGTGCAACTTATTCAAGTATATCACAATAATTGATTGTTCATTTAAATGATTTCGATTGCGCCCCCGAATAATTCAGTAACATCACTACAACCAACAGGTCTGTTGCAGTATATTAGATATACATATATTATATTGTACTCGTATAGTAGTCGAACTGTATATATAATATATGTTTGCGTTTTTAACTTCTCAGAGGATATTTGTTTATGATTTTTCGAAAGTTGCCCATTATCATAAAAAACCTACAAAACCAAACCAGTAAAAAAATCTTTATAAATCTAAATTATCGATGATTTAAATTTAAAATAATGTATTTACAAAAGTAAATTATTTAATAAATGCAAGTATAATAAGATAATATACCAAGTACACTTAGTTTTTATAGATATACGTGTTTTTATAGATTGTAGAAAATACAATGAACATAATTTATACAAAAAAAAATAATATATCGAATTATTCAACATTGATTGTAATAAAATGCTTGATTTATTAATACACATAAGGTAATAAAAAGAAATAACACCAGTCACCGATTTCCCATACTGATCTTACCGCGAAAATAAGCCCTTCGGCCGACGTGCGCCTTGAAATAATTAATTATTACCCGATAATCTTCGTGTCATGGTGCATTATTCGTTATAGAATTCTATCAGTTCGTGAGACCATGTGCCTGGAAGGCTGAAGTAACACAATTAAAAAGCCATTTTCGATAAGTGATTGAAATCATAGATGTTTAATATTTCTGTGCATTACCCATAATGTTACACTTAAATGTATAATATTTTCGAAAATAATAATTGATCAACAATAATGATAATAATAGGTACAGTTAGGTATAGATTAAGCTTAGAATTTTATAGAAATTTAAGCATACCATTCACGCAAATAATTTAAATTAAATGATGAGTGTGTGATAATAAGTTGAAGAAATATCGTGTTTGGTAGATAAATCGTGCACAGGTATATTTTAGTAGTTAGATACCTAAAAATAGCATATTAGTGAGTATTTAGTTTAAATTTTTAGTAAATGTTTTTAAAATAAAATAAACGTGATGTTTACTAGTTGAAAAAATAGGTCATAAATTACGTTAATAAAAATAAATTTTAATACTTAATACATCCGTCTATTAAATTTTAATAATAAAATAGATTTAAATTGTTAATGGAATGTAAGATATGATATATATATATATATATATATATATATATATAATGCTATAGCCCACATAGATACATTTATTTTGTCAATAATACTTTCAAATTATATTTAATACATTTGAAATTGTTAAAATGTTAGTGTACTTGGATATTATTTGAATTTATATTCTGAACTATTTTACAATTTTAGACAAAGTAAATAATTTAAAACTTCATTATTGATAAAAAAATAATATTATTTTTTGATTAAAATACTAAATTATAAGAGCTATAACTGTAATTTAGTGTTGAATTACGGTAATACTTATACTTTAGTTACTAGTTTAAATGTACAATATATTATTAACTGGCACCTTATTATCTTAAGTTTATAATATTAATATAAATATAATACCTAATAATTAATTATCCGTTTATAGACTATCAAACGGATATGATAGTGTCCATACTATTAAATAGTATGAAATTAAATATTGCACATATATGTATATATTATGTTTGAGCAAGTGGCTGTGTAACTGCAGCAGATAACAATTGTATGTATTAAATAATAATTCTCAAGTAAAAAAAAAACAGGTGCAATTGCAATATATGCACAAAAAGTATTTAACTGCAGATTACAGGTGCAGCAATTGTAATATACTACATACACGCACATAAAGGTACAAGGATAAGATATTATATAGTCGTGCTTATAAATATATACATATGTGTATGATATGTTACCGCAGCGACCGTATTTTAACATATTATATTATAGTGATATTATTGTGATTGCACACAAGCTCCCAGTCCCAATCGGAAAACGTTATCTCGAACACACGCGTTTATAAAAACATTGTGAGTCAGTAAAACATAATACAATAAAATATATAATGACTCGATCGTTTAAGCTTTCGCGGGAAAAATAACACGCCAACACGGTACGTTCCCTTTCATAGGTGTAGGGGTTGTATTAACGTATTATAGCCTTTATAGGTGCCAAAGTGTACCACTATATATATATATATAATATAATACTAATATTATATTATAACATACAAAATACTAATAACATCGATTTCGATACAAGCTTGGACGTTGAGTGCATTGAGGCTGATATGAGTGCTTTCATGCACGCATACCTATATTCTAATTTATAATATGTAATAAAATTAATAATATGTTTATAGTACTAGAATAATCCATTGTACATTTAAGTAGTATTGAATATTAAAATACCCAAAGTCTTAAAGTTGCTGCAGGTGCATCAAAATATAAAGGCTATGCATGAAAAAACATCCCAGAACTATATTGTAGTAAAATAAACTTTCCATAATATATGGTATCTATACTAATATACAATACTATATCTATATATAAATGAATATGTAATAATAATGGGTTTGTATAGAATTTGTAAACTTGGAAATTACTGAGCAAATTGGCACCACATTTTACACACATATTCCTTATGACTTGAGGTGGTTGATTTTTTCCTTCGTTTCTAGTAAGCATTATATTAAGTTAATTTTGACGAATTACTTTTGTTTTTTATGATCATAACATAATCTGATAGATATTAAGTGGTAACTATATAAATATATTAACATTGCTCATACAGTTGCTCTCATTTAATATAATGACTTCCGTCTACATAATACATTTGTCACCCGCGGGAATCATATACAAAATTACGACAAAAATAATATTACTCATCAGTCATCACATTATATTGTTATCTATGAGTAAGTAGATAGTATACACTACACAGTCATGTCATTAGATTAGGTTAGAAACCTGTAATAGTGTAGTTTTATAATGAATGAGTAATGACTAATCACAAATCAAAAATGTCATAGACGAGATATGTGGGTGGTGCCAAGTGCGACAGTTATTGTGGAGACAATAAATTAATAGGATATGTATAAGAGATCTAAGATACACAATATTTAAAATATTAAGTTATATATGGTATAAGAGTAAGACACTGAGTCAAATAAAAAAAAGAAATATTCAAAAGGTGGTGGTATTTGAATGTACTTTTAGTTCCAATGTCACATAATAAATAATAGAAGGAATTTTTTCTATCACCTGTGGCACCTCTGATAGTAGGTATAGACCAGCTTCAGATTTATGAGTTTAAAGCACGAAGTATAGAAGAAATAACTTTTAAACTCGAGTCTCACGCGTCGGGGGCCTCGTGTATAAGATATGTCTCAGCGACTAAACGGGGCGCGGGCGGATGGGCACGCGTTCGTGTTCCGATCTGCGGGTTACAGCAGCATCCGCGACTAACCAAAACACGGTTTCAGGCGCGCGCGACACCTATAGGCACCTATATATACAATATATTATACATAATATATACGCGGACACGGTTCGACGGCATAAAAATAATGTTTGCGTATAGTATATGCACTACACACACATATACATATTCGTGAACAGATAAGTATGTGTACTATGTATAATGTATATATATATATATATATATATATATATATATATATATATATATATATATATAGTAAGAGACGGACCTGCACCGCTCTGCAGTCGCGTACGAGACGCGTCGAAGCGGTCCACAGCCGTTTGTCTGCGGTCGTGGACGTTATTCAGCGTGTACTTACGAGAACGAGAATATTAAATGTATATAATATATACGCACACTTATATATATATACGTGTGTGTGTGTACGTAATATACGAATAAGAACAAAAAAAAAGACGACGGAGAAGTAGTGCTCCTCTCCACGCGTATATAATACATACATATGTGTATATAATATAAACACTGTAAAAACATCAGGTAGTCCATTGTTTTTTTTTCTCTCCCCCTACCCCGCCACGACGGTCGACTGTTCTCTCGACGCCCCGCAACCCCCGACGACCGTCTCTGTATATAATATTATCGTTTCCACGGAACGCATAAAAACGAATGTGTATATAATATTATTGTACGTATAAAAAAAAACCGTCGCAGTCGTAACACTATTATATATACGTACAGGTATATACAACACACACCAGCGGCAGTCGAGTAGTGTCTCTCCGGCCGGGGACGTGTGTCTCTGCCCCGTTTTCGTATCCGTATATATATATTACATTACGCGTGTGTGCTGTGTGTGTGTATATCTATTCACCCGGTTTCGAGTTTAAAATATTTTTAATTAGGACGGCGTACGCAGCGTGTTAACTGGCACCGGGATCTCGTGCCGTTGCCAGCCTCCCCTCGATCCTTGTCTCTCCGTCGTTTTCTCTCGCAGTGCATTTTTCGACGTCTCTCTCATGCGCTGTCCCTGTCTCTCTTTCTCTCTTATACCGACCGCGCGCGCGACGTGTACACCGTACACTGCAGCGTGTACCGCTACCACCCGTTCGCCAGCGCCGTCGCTGTCTCTCCTTATTTATTATTATTTCGTTTTGTCCGTCGATTAAAATGCTTGACTGCGACACGTCGTGTTTCAGGCCGGTCGAACAAGATAACCGTTCGGTTAAACAACGACAGAACACATAACGATCGTCGTTGTCTTTTTCCACGTTTATTTATTCAACCCTCTGACCGGAGCATCGTCGATGCTGTTAATTTATTAGTACCTTTTTTTCTTTACTTTTTTTTTTTCATTTTTGTTTTCGTTATTATTTTATTTTATTATTATTATTTTTTTTTTTTTTATAACCAAGAACGTCCGTACGCTGCGGTGATTAATAGAGTTTTGTTAAGTATATACGGTTTTCCTATATTATTATAATGTAGTTGACAATTGGAGGAGAGCATGTCTCGGGTCCGAGAGATTTACGCAAATCTTTCGTGTTTTTTTAAAGGGGAAATTAATTCGTAAATAAAAAATAAATAAATAAATACCCGACTAAAAACCGACAGGCGTTATTGAAATATGCAGATACGATTGTGCGTGTACACGTATTATACTTACTGGTATATATTATATACACACATACTTGTCTCGTACTATATATACATATAATATAATGTACTGTAAAACGGGCGCTAGTTACACCGATCGAATAATATAAACACACATATACATACATAGATGCGAGTATACTGCAGTAATACAGTATACGACTCACATGCATAACTCCTTGGCACATGTACCTACTGTTACCAGAAGTACAACCTGACAAGTTCATTCTGTATGCTGGTATCATGACACAAGCTCATTCGTTTGCTCGTACAAATGCCTGATAATGCGTATGACTCGAATATTATATCAATCACTGTTTAAAAACTATTCAAATTACATTTATTTTATTTCGTTGCATAATATTCTGGGTAAGACTATCTGCATATAATAATAAACGATACGTTATAATCACGCGTAATATGTAGAATGTAGATTCATAGATTATGTGACAATATTTAAATACCAAATATTTCAAGTGATTTAGGATATACTTATGATTTTATTATTATTAATATAGAATGTCAAATCTGAATGGACGTTGTTTTTTGTACGCAAAAAAGAGTTATCCCGTATCAGTAACTATAGCAACGCCAATGGTAATATAAAAAAAATGACTTCCATAGGTCACTGCACAATTTGTTGCACAAAGATTCTTAACATTTTGACTAGTGTATGCGAATAAGCGTATTAAAATATTATGATAATATTTATAAGATGAGAAGACTTCTTTTTTCAATATACTAATTATTGCAGTGACTTATATTTATATATATATTTATAAAGTTTAAAATGTAATATGTGTTAATACATATATAATATGATATTTTTAAACAACTCCTGTACAATTAAAATACTAGGTTTAAGTGTTTATGAAGCATATAACATTTAATTTGTACATGATCAAGATAAATTAATAATTTTTTAAGTTATTATATTAGACACTTGTAATAAACCATGACCCATAATATAATTATCAATTATTTACTATTTCGATGTTTATCCGTTAGGTATTTTATGTGAACATTATAAGTACACCTCGCGCATTTAAATAAAATATAATTAATGTGTTAAATGTTGTATTTACATATAAGTAAAATTTATATTTATCTAATTATCTATCAGATTATATTATTTTACCAACATTAAATTTAAAAAATAACATTTTAGGACGTAGACAATTGACGTTCCCTTCAATAAAACTGTCTTATGTATCGTATGTGACTTATACGTATTACTTATTGTATTTAGTGTAAGCATACTGCAGATTTTAAATATTCAAATATTATAAAAACATGACGGAGTTAAAAAATTATTTGTAGTTTAAAAAAAAAATTAAACAGAATTTCCGTAATAGCAGAAAGTTGACAAAAATCATGTAAATTTAATGTTTTATGTATTTTTTACGTTTAACCATCTAAAGTATAAAATTATAAAATTGTATGAAACTAGGAAATTACACAACCATTTTTTATCTTCACGGCTGTATAAAAATAAATATTAAAATATACAAAACATTATGAAATAAATATATTTAAATGTTTATATAAAAAAAAGATTAAGTTACTTATACATAATATCTACGTCCTACATTCTATAATCTATAAAATTGTTTTCCAAAATTTCTAACAGTGTGTGTAGTACTAATATTACTAAAGATTCAAATCATTAAATCAATTGAATAATAAAACGCAATAAATAATAATAATAAAAAAAAACTAAAATGAGGACCAAAATTATTGAAATAATCTTCATAGTGCATTTAATGATAACGAAATCCAAGAAATCGATGATATTAAGATTTACAATCGTTATTTGTTGTTGGGCTGCAGATGAAAATTAAATGTCTAAACGGCTGTCCACAGAAGTCCTCGGTATAGGAATAAAATAAATAGTAATTGGTGTATAACAGAAACAAAACAGAATCACCTGTCAATACGACAATACCCTAAAAATGTGTTTCCGAGGACAGCCAATGTCGAGTTATTGTGGGTATCGCCGCCAGCGTCAGGTAATACTCAAAGATATTTCCATCGTTGCAACGTTCAATTGCCTTCAAACACCTGTAGCTACGGTATTCCTTATTAGTGTACCGTTTTGGCGATTATTATCATTGCAGACAACCGACACGCGCCTATTGATCCTTTTTTTTTTTTTTTTGTAGGATTTTAATTGTTCAACGTCTACCGGTGGAGAAACTAACGTTCGGGCGGATACAAAAACGACAGGAGTTTAGAATAGGTTCTCATTAGTGCCGATCATTCAATTTCAATTTAACAATCTTCTTTAATCCTTTCTATTTTGGATCGATGTATTGTCATCGAGTAGTAGACAGACATTTTAACCGAGGATGGACTAAGAAATCGACAAATGAATCCGAATCGCAGATAAATGAATCGTTAGGATTATAGACGAAACTAAGCCAACTGTGACTTATACGAGTATATCCCTCTAGAGACAGTTAAAATCTTTTTTCTCTAAAGCGCAACAATACAATCCTAAGCTAAGCTTTTCGTCTTACGGACATCGATCAAACATTAATTATACAATGTATTTTGTAGATTAAAAATAATTGACTGACGCTTGGCATATATCCATAGTCAAAAATCAAATTTAAGTTTAAGCTTCTTATATTGCTACGATATGGAAAAATTGTAAACAATTGCCAACAAAATAATACCTATAGACAATGATAAATAGAATCGTAGAGTATTCGTTTTATAATAATACATAATATTATGGCGTCATATTACTTTATGTTGACGCGAAACCGCCGTGAAAACTGGTGCTGCTGCACGCGGATTATTAAAACAATATTTTACAATGCGTATCGAACTATGGGTATAAAACTGACGTCTGTCTGTGGGCGTACGACGAACAACATCATTACTAGTTAAATTAGTATCAACACATTGTAAATAGAATGGGAGTCCGACTGCATCGTTCGTCGCCCGTGAGGCTGTTGGCGAATGTGTGGGGGGCGCACGAGAGCCTATACGGCGTGGTGGTTTATTACGACGGCCACTGTTAGATAAGTAATAACACTATGATATTGTATAAACATTATAAATACGGCGGAAGTGCAATTTAACCGGCGAGACTTGTCAAAAAATTAATGTCCTAGGAAAATATATATTTTAATATTGTTGTATTATATTTTGTTGTTCTTACCGTTATAATAACCTTTAAATTTTCCGTGCGGAAAACCCGCGCGACCAGTTTGCCTTTTATACTCAGATAACACGATCCCCGAGAGACTCGTCGGAAAATAATAACAACAATAATATAATAATATTTTACACGCGAGCGACTTTATAATAATAATATTATATATACTTGGCATATATTTATTATATAGATAGTGGACACCCAGCCACCCAATATTAATCGATTGATGCTTAGCTTAAAGTATTTACTATATCAGGAATAAGCTGTAAATTTAAAACCAGGTTCGATATAATTTCGTTTCAAAATATACATTCATCTCGAGTTCAAACATTTTTGTTACCCTTTTTTAGCATTTCAATCTTAGCATCACCAACATGGCTAATAACATATTAGCGATAACGCGTACTAGAAGTTTTCAAAATAGCAATTTATATTTTCTGATAATAAAACATGAATTTTTCAATCCCAATATGCCATCACGGCATCATACAAATAGGAAAATCAATTAACCGTTAAAAAGTAATATTAACACCAACATATTTATTGTGCAGAATGAATTTACGGTTGGTTAACTTAACTGTTCAATAATACGAGTATAAAAAAATCTGAACCTTAAACACCAGAATACAAAAATCGTATAACTTATCGTTTGTTAAACACCAATTTGATTTGAATATTATTTTTTATGTAAAAATACCTATATTAATGAAGAATAAAATAAAGCACCAGAATAGAAATTTAAAAAAGTGACTCATATTTTATTATTTTTTGAATTGTGATTGTAATGTTATACGATATCGTCTGGGTGTTTTGTACAGACACAACTGTATCAGTGCACTTACTGCAGGCGATGAGATTCTTTACGACGTGTGTTACGGCGTTACGCGCTCGCTTTGGCTTCCGATGAGTATAATATTGTACCATAATATGTATTAATACAGAGGCACATATGCAGGCACGCGGCCACCTTAGGAAAGGTGCGTGTTGCTTCTCATAAAGATACGACAACATACACTATAACTAACTACCTACCTATCTACCTACTTCGTATTATATTTTATGTTTGCGGATTTAACGTACCTTCGGCAGCTGCAGAAGTCTCAACATCTTAGGCCGGTGAAGAACCGCGTGGGAGTAGACACAGGACAACGGCTACTCGATCCGTACGCAACACGGCCTGAACGAGCAGCGTGTGTCGTTCACTGTAGTACGTGCCGATTCTATAAATGGTATTTCCGTTACGAACAATATTATCCATTCATTTGTGTTAAATTATTTTTATTATTTGATGAATAAAAAATAATTGCTGCAACTGTTATTTATGTATATTATATTTATATCCACACTGTACATAGTATATACTATTGTAATTATACATAGTATAATTTTTTGAGTATTATTTAAATTTTCCAACAATTCTAAAATAGTATTAATAAATTATATAACTAAAATTTTTTGTTAATTTATTAATTATTTATATTTAATTCATTTAAAATTTCGTTCATAATCATTTTATACACTATTTCATAACATAAAATTACATTATAAACCTATAGCAGTTATGTACTATTATTACTAAATCACTACGAATCGGAACTATTCACTAACAATATAGTGAATATATATGCGTATATCGTTTATACAGTTGTAAATGTTCATCTTTATTCATTTTTAATATTTTTAGAAAATTATATTTTATGACACTAATTGAGATCATAAAACTGAGAACTGCGTGGTTTAAAAAACATTATATCTACTTATTGGTATATTATATCTATTAAAAACACTAAACAAACAGTAAAATTTATTGGTACTTAAGCAAATTTAATTACCCACAAAGATTTGTAACATTGTAAATATGTAATATAACTTATATAAACATAACATACATATATATTTATACATATATATATATTGTATATGTAATATTTATAATATAATATGTATATATTTAATCAAATTATTTGATTTAGTCTACCAATAATATTTTACTGCTCACATAATAAAGGGTGACTATAGGTAATTAAATTGTAAACAAGTTTATTTATTGTTTTTTTTATAGTTTTATGATTTTATAGAGATTTAAAATCATTTGGATACACAGTTCTAATTTGTTTCTATTAAAAAAACATTTGTATACAGTTATGTCATATTACTAGTTGAACTTCTTGTATAAACTGTAATTAGTGCAATTTTAATTTAATAAATAAGTAGTAGTATAATATTAATAAAAAATAATGTATATACCTAGTATATAGCTACAAGAACTTTTAACGATACAATTTTTAAAAATCAAAAAATTATACTTAAACATTATCAGAAATAAATGTTGTCACATTAAAACATTATGTTAGTTACTTTATTTCAATATATAACATAAATTTTATATAAAGAATCAATATTATGATAGTTTTTTAATTTTTTTTTTATCATACTGATGGTCACAAAAATTCCAAGTTGGTTAGATTTAATTTAAAACAAAACTAAGACTTTTAAATTGAGGAATTAAACCACCACAGAGTGAATTGACTTAGGTTATGTTGTATCTAAACCGTTTGGCCCATATTATAGATTTTTGAAGTACCTCACAAAATTGCATATCATAGATACCAAATTATAAAATTCAATATATCTACATGGCTACATAATATTTAGATACTTATCATCATCGATTAGTACTGTGTTCCACACCGACGAGGTTCAAAATAATCTAAAATATTCGGATTTTGCAACTTGAATTATTCGGATATCACATTCCGGCTATCAGAGTATTTAAAAAATCCAAATATATGTCACAACACTAATACCTATACACGGCTATATTTTATGTAAATGTAATAGTGTATTAATGTAAATATTATTAGAAACTAAAGCTAATATTAAAATAGAAAATCGTTAAATATAACATGATAATTAGTATAATTCAATACTTATGTTTAATAAAGTCTAAATCTATCAATTTACTATAAATTATAATACATACAACATGCATATTATACACACTACAAACTACTCATTCATAAATCAATAATCATTATACCCATCTGAACTGAATGCATGGCCTTCAGTTGTGGGGAAAGGCTAAAAATTCCAATATCAAGTCATCAACAAATTTCAAACTTTCCAAAATATTGCACTAAAAAAATTAATGAATGCCCCTCCATACGTATCTAACTGTATACACAATTCATTCCGATTTCAGATTTAAAACCGTCAACGAAGAAACAGAACTATTTTACAGACTCTTGTACAGTCGTCTAATCTCTCATTCTATTTCACTTTTCAGGAATCTCACAGTCCCACAGTATTACTGGTAATCCTCAAAATTGTCTCAAACGTATAAGAGACGTATAAAAATCGATCTGTGAATGTCATACATTAGGTAGTTTTTTCCTCAAAATCAGTCCACTATTTATTATCTGTATAAGTAGTATTTTTTCATTCCATATGGTTATTATACCCCTTACTAAAGATTGTTTATTTATTCTAAAATAAAATTTTATTGTGATAAATTTTTGTATGATGGTATAATTATAGAATCGTGTCGAGATAGGGTGACGATATATTGAGCCAACCGTCAAATTTTGAACCATTACGAAATAATGAAAATATGTTTTAATGGTGTGATTTACGGTGTATTGATCTTTTAGTTTTTAGCATGTTATAGGTACAAAATATATTATATAAGCACATTACACATCCAAAATCTTAAATATTTTTTTCTGTATTACCACGACTATTGTTTTTGATGTCTTTACTGAATTATAATCATGATCTTTCGCCACGCCACAAATACGCGTGTTGAAGCATGCAGTCTCGTTTTTTTTTTATCACAGACTACCTCCGGTACTGCTATTATACACTTATACCAGGTCATCGGTAAAGTAGAAGCACAATAAAATAAATATGTTCAATTTACATTTTATTTTGACGCACTCTGTATGATCAATAAATGCTGCAGGTAGTCTTGTCAAAATCGTGTCATATTTCCGCGTTTGGTATTTATCCGTCACCAATATATCGACAGACAACGTTTCATATAGTTATGTCGGCCACGCAACAATGTTAAGTCTCAAGTCGTGTGTATTTGCTGCGAGTACGTGCGTGTACAATGTACACTGTATATAACACGCAGATACTTGGGTGCTAAATTCCGCGACGTTCGATCCGAACCGGTACTGGACTGTGTGGAAGATACACCATAGTACCATACACGTCCGTGTATAATAGAGGCAGACCGGTCAGTCTCGATAATAATAATAATAATAATAATAATAAGCAATCACCCCGCGGCCGATTAATGATAATAAACCACCTCGTAAAAAACTAGCTAGTGGGGCGTGGCCTGTTTGCGCGATCGAGCAATCCGATTGGCCGTTTTATTGGTAGTTTAAGGCTATATACGTATGCGTACAATATATTATTAAACTCTACACATACACACACGCATATTATGTACATATATTATTCACACACACACACACACACACACATGTCCATAAAGGCACCTATAATGGGGATTCACGCCGGTGTCTATATACGGGTCGCCCTTCCACCTATCCTCATCACGTTGCGGTCCGCTGCACCCAGCAACCCCTACTTGGACCCGATGAACTTTTATCTCCGACGGCCGATCGGCACGCACAACATATTTTAATATATATCTGAGCGCACACGGCGCAGAGACAAACACCGAGCGGTGACGTACCTGTAATCTGGATAATACGCGCATGGTACCTGCAGAACAAATTGGGTTCGCTAAACTCGACCGCGACTGCCGCTGGCACGGCGGCGAACGCATTGTAGTAACAAGTCTTAACCACGACGATCATCTGCCGTGGTTATAATTTATCACCGTATAGGTGAACCGGTGTGTTAGCGAAGACGGTATACAGTGGTTGTTATAATAGTAGAAATATTCGTGTACAGTATCAAATAGTCGATCAATTAATGAAAATCAATTATGATTGTTGCGTTTTGATTTTCGGCAGGTCAAATACGATAGTACACGTACAAAAAGGCTAGTATTAGGTATTATATATTTTGCTTAACAATTCTATAAGAATATTGATTATTAGCGGTCACTGTCACTGTTCTCGAATTCCGAGACGGTCTTAAATTGTATCTTTGTTCTATCTTTTTCTATAGTTTACCATCGATTACCATTAAATTGCTGTTGACTGCTCTTACATTAAATTTGTAGTTCCTGATTTTTGCGTAACGTTACTAAATCAGTGTAGTTTTTGACTGTAATTTGGCTCATAAATCGTAATACAACTCATTAATAATGGAATTTTGATTTCTGTGAGATAAATTTCGGGTTAACCTTCTATATTTAAATACTTTTATAATATGGTATAATATTTTTTATGAGTTTTTATTTAACAATCATAATTTACGAAATAAAAATGCTAAAACCACGAAGATAAATGCATTACATATCATATAATTAAAGATTTAGGTTATACTCAACAATATATGCAATATGACTGATAGATATAAAAAAAAAATACAACGTTTTTACCTTAATACATTATAAATTATAATCAATTAAAATTAATACATGACAATATTATTAATATTTTTAAATGAAAATTAATACCCACTCAGTATTATGACTACTTAAATTTCAGAACTGGATATTTTTGCATTAATGTGCAATTGAAAAATTATTTAAATTTATTATGTACTTACTTATTATATTATACTGATTGTTTAAAGTGATATTTAGTATATATTATAAGATATTTTTTTTCTCGGATTATTTTTTATTTATTAGTTATTACAGCTGTTTAACAATAATATTAAATCTCTTTTCTTGATAATAATTTATAGAATAAAAAAAATACATAATGAAATAAATTAAAATAAATTACGTATCAGCTTATACTTAATAAAGCAATAAATATGTCATCTTTAGTTTTTGATTTTAATGAATAATGAGGTTATGACGTATTATTGTTAAAAATAATATCATTGATTATAATATAAAAATCTAGTCCATGTTATAATAATACCTATATAATACGAAGAGTTAAGAGTATAATATAATGTACACATATTTTTATCTATACAGTATACACAAAGCAATTATAAAATGTATTAATACAAATTAATCACTTGAACTATTATTGGATATCGTCCGACATAATATAATAAATAAAGGATTTGTTAAAAAATTGTGTAGGATAAAAAATGACGATATTCATAAAATTCATAAACGAATTGTTTGTTTGAACAAATGCTTAGATGATACTTAAGATAAACATGTTATATTAATATGTGTATAGATAAGATAAATGAAGAATAATTTCCATCTAGATAATACATCTTGATAGTGTTCAACACTGTCATTAAGCTTCTGTTGGCAAAGATATATATCGTGTAAATCATTAGAAACTAAATTGGCACAAAAGTAACTTTGTTCACTGAAGTCACTATGAAACTATTAATTTAAATTAGAATGTAAATTTAAATTTAAACTGATTCCCCATCGTAAATAATTAGTATATAATTCGTATTCGTGGAACAGAAACACGTTTCTAATACTATATTACTATTAATATTATATAAATTCAGTGATAATCGACCAGGTAGAAGCTGGGTAGGAGATGTATCAGCCCATATAGAAATTACTAAGAATTGAATTTTGTGTTTAAAGATTCCTGATTTTTTATATTATACATGTATTTTATTGTATTTCAGTAAGTACACTGGCATCTAGTACTATACCAATATAGGTATTATGCATCTACGTTTGAATCTATACAACTGGTTCAATCATTATATTGTTATAAATATAAATATTTAATTGTAATTAATACATTTATAAGATATAAACTATGATATAGTTTTACAAATATAGACCAGCAACAGATGGTTGATGTAGCTGCGATACAAGTAGTTATATAGTGATAGTAATCTTAAATTATAAAAATATTAATACTCCAAATCTGTACCAGTTGTTCTCGTACTATACTATTTAAAATGTTAATACAAAATACATTGTGATTTGTTGAGAATAAAATATTACTGTTGCCTTTTATTTTACTTCCATCTAGAAATTTCGAACGATGATTATTGATTACTTACACAGACAATAAGCAGTCAGAAATAAGTTAAAATAACATTAAAAACTTTGATTGAAAAAAAAAAATCGAATTTATAGTGTGATGATTGATAACTGTCGAATTTATCTGCAATTATAAAATGTATAATGACAATAATTATTAATTAATAAATACCTAATAAGGGTTTCAATAAAGATAATAACTATTAAGGATTACTTCGGATGATAAGTGTAAATTATATCGATGATATAATATTATATAAGTTAAGATATACTGAACAATGATGAACTAATTTTTGCTGCTTCAATTTTTATGAATGAATTTTTTAAGACTATGTTAAAAAGTGTATACAGGTTAGAAGAAACATTTTATGGAGTTAAATAAATATCATTTTGTACTTTTTCAAAACTAACATAATGTTTTTCAACTGATGATGAATAATTAATTGTTTTTCAAAATGTTGAATTTATTTAAATCAACTCATGATGATTAAGAGGACTCGATACCGACCGTTTTTGTGTTAATCTAATGCACTTGGAACATAAGAATTTAGACGTGTTTTTTGCCAAATCTATCGATTGATCTAGTGAAGCGATAAGAAATCTGAAAATAGATTTGAATTTTCTGTTAAGTCTACTTGAGATCGACTTTCCCGAATTTTTTTTTTTTTGTTTATAACTTCTCCAAAAATTAAAATATGATAATTTTTAACTTCTACTTTTTTAATATATCTTTTTTGGATTTAAAGTGATAAAACAAAAAATATGGATAGTCAATCTCAAATAGACTTAACGAAAAATTCAAATCTGTTTTTAGATTTCTTATTATTTTACTAAATTAATCGTTACGTTTGGCAAAAAACACGTCTAAAAGTCTATGTTTTGCAAGTGTTAGACAAACACAAAAACGGCCAGTATCCCCTTAAACTAATAGTGAAGGGAAAAACCTAATAAATAATGTAAAAATATGTTTAATACATTATATGATAACTTTGAAAAAATATTTTTGTTATTCGTGTCATAAAAAAAATTTAACTTTTATTGAGATTATTATAATTTAAAACATTTTATCCTAGCTTTTGTTGACAGGCAATTTATATAATTCTACAACTAATTATTATTACGTTTACAAATATACAGTTATGCAAATATTGTAGTAAAAACAAATTTATAATATATATCAAAATATCAGGTTTATATGATTAAACGAATATAAGAAATAAATATTTATTATATTTATACAGATGAACACGAGTGACGTAGGTATAACTTTTTAAAACATATTAGAAAATAATTTGTTTTGTAATATATACATAATATTATATTACAACTAATAAACAATTAAAAAAAAAAAACAAATTTCATTTACGTATTTAATATAGTTTCTAGTTATTATTAGTTACTACAAATAAAATGCTTATATGATTTAGGAAAAAAGTCATACCCACTTAGGATCTAATATTATTCAAGTATAATGTCGATGAGGAAGTGGAGAAATTTCATAAAAGTAATTGAAATATTATATTATACGGTTGTTAAAATATAAAATTAAGTAATTATATGGGGCGTATTTAATATGTTTTGTTGTGACTTGTTGTATAGTAACAACTACTTATAGATAAAGACATATTACATACACTGTCAATATTACTACGTGTAGAATTCATCATCATAATAATAATATCTGATCATCGGATATTGGGTAGGTATAATATAACAGATATACATCGTTTAAAATGATGTTATTCTATAATAAAATATCCATAAAAATAAATGCACTCCCGAGCGTGTTCTAGTTTGTTCGATAAAATAAACGGTTGTACGGGGTAAGTGACACAATTTAATTTGTTGAGCGTAGCGAAATTACAACGTCTGACGTGTAGTAATTAAATCGAAAATTACACGGTCGGGTCAAAATTTATTACCGTACAAGTAATAGTAGTTAATATGTATTACACCCGGCTATATAAAGTAATATTAATATATTATAACTACAGGTATATTATAGAGACGATGGTAGAGATGTATGCGTAGAAAACACGCACTAACGCGTATAATTCTAAAGGAATAGCTCTTATAGTTTTATGTTACAGAGCTATAACAATATCATAATTTACAATAATAATAATATAATTTATAACAGTAGTCTTAAGCTTTCACAAATTAATTATTGTGATATTTAGGTATAATGTTATTTAGTCGATAACTGACTACCTATACTGAGAGCGAAATAATATAATCTAACTATTTGCGACTTTTTTTAACTAGTGTGAGCTTTTGCTATTCTGCATTATAATGATTCATGATAATTAATGAATAATAAATCTTAAAAACTACTTTTTATTTCTAAAAATAACTAAATGCTAATTGCTCCCATCAGGAATTTCGATGTTTTAATATTATTATGTAATTTGCTAATTTTTGTATAATTAAAATACAAATATTATATGAACTATATTTTTTAAACACTTACCTAACAAGGCATATTAATCGATTAATTTACCATCCGCTTTTATTTATGCTCGTAGATTGAAAACTAGGTGTCGATGTTTGATCGTTTTGGTTACGAATACTGAAAAGGCCAAGAATGATTATTTGGATTAGCTTTATTCCATAGCAAGTTTCGCATTAAATGTAATTAGCTTTAGGTTTATATCACATTAAAACGATTGCAATATGACAATATCACAAATAATGTAGGTATTACATTTATTTTCAATGTACGACACGTCGCGCGTCGGTGATATATTTATTTAAACCTTTTAATGCTTAAATCACGTTCTTAATGTTTTTTAACATTTTAGTACTGGATACATAAATGTATTGATGGGGTAGAATTGAAGAAATGATTGAGGGATGAAAAATGTTTTGGCCCTCTCCTAGCCTCAAATAAAAACTATCTATGTAGGTACGCCACTGGATTGAACGAAACCAGAGCCATCGGTAATCGCGATTAGTCGGCGACCCTGCCCGATATATTATTATAACGGGTACGCCACGGCGCGCGGCAAGACTAGTGTGTTATAATTTATTATAATTGTGATGTAGTAAGTCTGTGGCGCTTTGGCAATATAATATAATGTACCTCAGTGATATGTACACGCACGCTATAGAAGCACTCGGCGGAACTTCGACCGCAGTAGCGTTGACGAATCTTGTGGGGCGTTTTGACAAACATCGCCTCATTATGTAATATATTATTATTATTATTATTATGGTATATTAGTGCGCGAGTCTGCGTGTGTGTATGTGTGTGCGTGTGTGTGTGGTTCTATTTATGCGCATGGACCACAAATAGACGGCTGTCGCCGGTAATCTCTTCATCTATAAAACGGTCGGGCAACATAAATAAATTACCGCCGGAATAAATCTAATTAACCGGCACACACAACCTGTATGAACGTATATCTCCGAGACCGGTCGCGTCCTATACGAATCTTTCTTGTACATATCCTAAGCATTATAATATATAATATTATGTACATGCATACACGATCTATATAGTTAGTAGATACTATTATTATTATTATTCTAATTTACTTCTCCCGGTCTATATTAATTAATCGTCGATAGCGGTGGCAACAGCCCATATGCGCGCTGCAGCGTCCGTTTATAATCATCGTTATTACTCGTCGTCATTACTCGAATTATTAACTATTATACACTGGCACACATAATATGCGCAAATAGAATGGATGGTGATGGGGATGGGAGGGGAGCAATCACTATTTAAAAATATTTCAAACATAAATGAAAATATGTATAAGTTTAGATAGAAATTATATTGAACATTTAATTCAAGCAGAAGTAAACTCACTAGATGGGTTTTTTATAATTTTTTAGATCTTAGACAGATGGTGGTTGCGGTTCGGATGAGCACTGAGCAGTTCGTGGAAGATAGTGCTTTTGATGCATTAAAATATTTACTACTTGTACGTAATATGATATATCGTATAACACTGAAGTCTGATGAACTCAAATTTGAAACATCATTTTATCCACAATATAAATAGAATTTATAGAGTGATTCACCACGCATGCTCACGTACGTTTTTTATTTAGTAATGAATTCATTCAAATTCTGATATTTACGTTTTTTAAGTGTAATTATATACCATGGTATACATGCGTATATTCAAATTCTTAAGGTATTTTTGTATTACTTAAGAAGTGTCCTGAGGTTATATAAACATCTGTTTTTCAAATGAGAATCATACTTTTTACTACAAATTACTTAGTGAATTATTTTTTTGAAAATTTAAAATTTGAATAAACAGTTTCCGAGTCAAAATATTTATACTAAAGATACTACTCCTTAAAAAAAGTTTTATAAAAATATAAAATATAAAATTTAATATTTATTGTACTTGGCTCATTTTTAAAAATTATAAATATCGATAGATTAATATAAATTACTTAAATTTTAAATCGCAATAGCCTCCATATCTTCCAAACTGATTATCATCAGGGACTTATTACAGTGGCGGTTCTACGGAGTGGATGGGTGGTTCCCCCCTGGCCTATATTATATTACAACAAAAACCTGATAATATATCTATGTTTTATATTATTTTTTTATGACTTCTATTTTTGAGAATTGTATTTAATGTGGAAAATATTTCGCCTCCTCTTCGGAATTTGTCAAAAACCACCGCTGACCTATTATTCCTATACACAAAGTTCAATAACTCAAAAACTAATCGTTCAAATTTTGATTTTGATACAACGTTTTCAAAAAAAAATATCAGCTAAATAATTCACAGTAAAAAGTGAGAGGGTTCTCATATAAAAAACGAAAGTTTATATTTTCACGAAACATTCTTTAAAAAGAACGAAAAAATCTTATGAATTTTAAAATAATATCTTAAATTACATTTAAAAATTCTAAAATTCAGATCTTGAAAAACTGCAATGTAAAAGGGAAAAAGTGATGCGCATCTCTGGTTGATTACTCTGTAGATAATATTATGTATTAAATTATTAACCATTGAATTTTTCGAATGAATATAGTTAAAAAATTGACTGTGTCCGTGTGACACTACGGTAAATAACCCATATAGTGTAATTCATAATAATATAATATTTTCTTCGCCTCGCCATTACCACCGCCGCAAACGCTGTTTGTCTCTGTAAACGCGCACCAACATTTGATACGCCGCGCCGATCACTACAACTCAGTTGAGTTTGACTCGACTGATAACAATAATTACTATATTTATGAATCTATAAGTACTATTTTGATAATACGTAGCGTTTGTTGCACCGCATCGTTTCGTTTTGCCACTGGCACGGTAACACCGAAACGCCAACGATAACATCGGAGTAAAAATTATTTATTACTTTCTATTATAATTTATTGAAAGTGTCACAACGCACAGACAACAACTGCTGCATTTTAATAATACTGCACCATCATGTTATTATGTTTCTGTACAAGTAACTACATCTACTCGTATAAATTGTTTCGGTCCATTGCCCGCAAACGTTCCAAATTTATGAGAACTGTACAAGTATAATAACATATATAGGCTATAGTTAACTATAAAATGAAATAGATGCTTAAGAATACGCCTAAGTATTGTTTAACTCGAAGAAATGGACAATATTATTACCGGTATTAATAATTTTTGGTCGGTTGGTGCTAAAAGATATCTGTAGGGCCGTATGGGTCAAAAAGAGATTTAAATTATTTAATTAATATATCTATAATGTCTTATTATTAGTGACGGACCAGGGCTTGATTTTGGAAAAGGTCTTCTAAAAAAAAAACATAACTTAGCATGAGCGATGAAAAAAAATTATCCTAGTTAAAAAAATAGGTATACAATATAATTTTTAAATATCTTATACTTATATAGTTATACATGAATAATAGTGTTCTATAATCTATTTGACACATAATCCTGTTTAACATAATATTTTTGTATAATTAATAGTGTAAAATATAGGATTAATTATAAATTATGTTTGTAAGTATTGTAATTGTTATTGTTTATAACGGTACAAGGGTTTCAATTATGGCGATAACAAATGCTAAATTTCTAACTAGTTTTAGAATAAAAATTATTTACGACTAATAATATATAAATACTTATTGTATCATATTAACTTTGAGACAATTTCCTATAAATGTTCAATACGAGTAGTTAGAATAAAAAAAGTAATACCTACGTATGACTAAATTTAAAAAAAGTAGTAATATCTCATTTTTGATTGTAGCCACACACGTATGGCACGAAAGTAAGCATAATGCTATAATATTTTTGGAATAATACATAAATATTATTTACTGTCGAATATAATATATGTCATTCTTAAAATAAATATTTAAATGTAAAATATCAATTTAATACGTCATGGTGGGACACTGGGACTGGGACACCGGGACACCGGGAGGCCTCCTTATTGTATATTTTACATAGTGTTATGTAAATGTTAATCTGCACGCGACGATGAATTAAAGCTAAGTAGGTATCTACAGTCTACATACGTATGATAGAGAAAAAATCGGGAGTCGAAAAATACTTATTAATTATTTTATTAGGTATACATACACTTACATCTATAATACCGTAACAGTAATTGGTGTTGCAAATATTTAAAAAGTATTTATTTAATAATAGAATATAATTATATTTTAGAATCTAAATTAGGAACACTCATATAAATATTAAATTATATTAAATAAGCAATTATATAATATAAATATTATAAAGCAGTTTTAAATAAAAATTATTACTAATTGCATCTGAAGTAGTGTATATGATGCACAAGCAGGATATATTTTAAAATCAACAAAAAAAAGTTATTTAATCCTTTAACCTTTAAAAAAAATCTTATCTTTTTTATATTGTACATATATATATTTGCATATGTATATGTTAATATTTAAACCTACTCAGTTTTTTGTATTTATCTATCCCTCATTTAAAAATTAAATGTCAGGTTATTAGGTATTTTAAAATATATTTATTTAAAAATTATTTATCAACAATTTTAAAAACATAAAAAAAAAATATTTTTCATTTCATAATACATATTTTAGATTTTAATATAATAGTTTATACTGTAATTGTATAAAGTAAATAAAAATTGAAATAAATAAATGTATTCTAGAAATAAATAATTAAAATTGACAACATAATATAAATTTACTTAAGTAATATAAAATTATAATACTAGCTAGATCATTTAGAGATAATATTTTTTAAATATATTACTCTATAAACTTATTAATAATAGTTTATCATAACCTAATTTATGACTATTTTATATAAACATATACCTTTTAAATAAATTTAAAGATAAAATACTAACACAAATAAAAATACATATTGTTTTAAAACACTTTACATTCATTCTTATTTATCTTAGAAATTTTATCAAATTTAATCATTATACGATTAAAAATTATATTTTTATTACATGTTCTTACTAAATAAATAAAGCTTGTTTAGTTTGCCATTAAAACATATTACATAAATAATATTTTGAATATAATATCTCAATTGTATTGTTGAATATCTATTACAAAAAAATAAAAATATATAAAATAATAGTTTTTATCTAAATGGATATATTATAAACGATTAAATTATTTTTTTTTTAAATCGTAGGACGATGATTGATCTATACCGTAAACTATAAAGTTAATATATCAAAAACCTTCAAAATATTTATAAATTATAATCGTGCAGAATGAAATGATGACGTTTATTAACAAAGTGAAAAATGTTTGTTATAATAATTATACTGTATAGTAAATAAACAAAATATTTTAATTAGTTTCATTATTTTATTTTTTATTTTTCCACATTAACTTAGTTAATTTATGGTTTGTATAACTTTAAATATTACACTAGCTATTAGCTAATGATTAGTTAAGTATATAATTATAATGTATTATGATATTGTAAATATGAATGAAATACAAAAATAAGTCGTTTTTTGTATGTATATAAATTGTAATAATTTTTTGTTTCCAAAATCTTATAACTTTAATATTTTTAATGTGGGTACATTATATATTTTTTGAAACAACATCATTGTAAGATTTTAAATGTACCTACAATCTAAATATTATAATATTCTACCCTCTTATTATATATGTTTTAAACAGGTAGTTAGGATTATGAAAAATAAAAATAAAATTAATTTGCCCATTACAATGTCAAGGTGGTGTATATATTTGTCAGTACCAGACTTCACACGATAATCAATTCAGTTTTTACTGGTTTTGTAAAGATCAAAAACATGAATAATCTACACGAAACAGGTAAATTTATGGCACTTGAAAAGTCTACGATATTTTGTTGTTTATTTTAATTTTATTTTTCTTTGTGTCCCATTAGGTTGTTTTATTATAACCACCAATTATCCACAATGAACGGTCTTTAAGGCATAAGCACAAAAGAGTTATTCGGGTTTATACCTTAATATGTCGGCGGAGTGGAAGAATTTGTTCCAGTGTGTTCATATTAAAAATTCGATAAACGAGAGTACCTGGTCATAAATATTCATGTTTTACAGACAAATATATTATTATTGACGAGAGAGTATAATATAAGAACATTTAAAACGATGACAAGTGACAACAATGACAACGAATTATTCGATTGCGATCATAAAACGTATATCCATGTGTACCTATAATAATGTACGTCATATTATTATTTTAAAATGAGATTTAAGTCGACCGCCCATTTATCCCGCCTCTTTTAAAGACGCACACGTTTATAACCTGTCCAAACACACTCGAGAGAGTAATTTTTTGTTCTGCAATAAATGTAATAATAATAATATATCCTTTCAATTTTCATCAAACACGTATGTACGCCCAGTTTTTGATGTGTGTGCAAACGATATTATCGTATTATTATGTGTAAATGCTGTACATACCTACTCTCAATACACAAGAACCAACGGATAGCATGGCACATTTAGGGGTAGGTATACAGGAATAGTATATATACAGTTATATATAATAACGAATAAATTTTATTGTGTGCATCGTTACTAAAATCTATTTAGATTTAGCCTAGACTAAAGCCTACACCATAATTTTCCTTTAAAGGACTCATTTTTTCTTTCATATTTTATCTCATTAAAGGTATTATACTCATATTAAAGCAAACAAATGTCATATGTAGATAGATAGTTATGCCCTTTTGGCTGTTTAACAAGTCATGCAATTTTGTATACTTCAACTGTAAATGTGTAGGTGCTGTTGTTGTAAAACATTAGGTACTCGTTTCGTTGCTAATTCATAAATTCATAAGATTAAGTACTATGATATATCATCATGCCATGATATACCATGATATATTCAGATGAATAGAACTAAAAAAATCCAACCTCAGTTCGATAGTTCTGACAGGATCTGATCGAGCAGACAGTCAACATTTATACCTACAACAGCAGTAGGTAGGTATATAAAATACCTGCGTCGAGTCAAATAAAGAAATAAATTAAACCCGGTCCCTAAACTCTGAATGAGATTTCACAACGACGTCGAGGGAAACCCCGTGATATTTATAAAAACAAAAAGGAAATAAATAAAAAATTCATATATATTTCGTATAGTGTAAGGGACGCCAAGTATGAATGCAAGACGTATAGAATGTGCGTACCAGAACATGGCGTGGAAAAAAATAATGGCAGGGATAAACAATAAATAAGGCGAAGCGCATGTAATGTCCCATTGTTCCCTGCGGTTTCGTCCTATAAATTATCATTCTCCAGGACAAACGTCGTTGCATCGTTTGATTATAATTTATCTCGACTCCTCGACGTCGACGTCGTATGAACCCGAGGCAATAACGTATAGAAATTTATCGGCTTATTAAAAACTAATTTTTGATTCTCGCATTGGGTTTAGGTATCATTGTTATTTTTTTTTCAAAAGGGGACATTTTTCATTTGAATACTCAAACAGTCGTATACGTGTACTTAAGATTAGGTACCCGTGATTGTTGAGAATAAAACAGCATAATTTATTAGCCATGTTTTTTCCCTTCAAAATCTCGCGCATGAGAAAATTATAAATATTAGACAAAATAAGTACTGTATAAGTGGAATGTTTTGTTTTAATAAGAATTTATGTTTTAATATTAGAATATATAATTTCTCACTAACTATTGGAATTAGACTGTGAAATTCATTGAAAAAATATATAAAAGCCTTATAACATACTTTTTTTTTGAATCTAAACAACGAGGTTTAAACACGTTATGTACATTCCCAATAGTATTTAATTCAATCGCAGCATTAATAACATTTAGATATAATATAATGATTTTTTGTTAGGACTGCGGCATCGGTAAAATAAAATCAATACAAAATAATTATAAATAATTATATATTTTTATGCTTATTGAAATTTAAAATTCTGAGTCTATATTAATTATGTTATTTAATAATGTTTTTAAAAATTTAGGTGTATTGTAGATGTAGGTACAATCTTTTTAACACTAAAAAAATAAAGTAATCAAATATTTTTTTGTCGTTAGACAACATTTATCTAACAAATAATATTCGCGTTTAACCGGTTCTATTTAATATGATCATCAAATAATTGGTTCATTAATTATTTTTTTTCTCTGATCTAAATTACTAACTTAATTGTCCAAAGAAAAATAACAGTCTTATCGTATAATATCATTGTTAGTAATTAAGACTTAAGGTTTACAAGACATAAAAACTAGTTTTTTTCGTTTATCTTTTTTTAAATAGATTGTTTTGAGTTTCATAAATTACAACTCTAGTTAACACTTAATTAAACGTATTAATATTTATTCTACATAATGTACTTGATATTTACTTGTTTGAGAATATTGTTATTAATTTATTATATTAACCGTTTATAAATTAAAATGATAAATTAGTATTTACGTCTAATACCTATATAATATAGTTCTTTTTTTTGTTGAGATTTTTAAATATTGATGAAGACCATTCATGCATTTTTAAGAATTAAATAGATATCAACAGATGTGTCTAAATAAACTTTTGTTATTATGATGTAGTTTTTTTTTTTTTATTATTAAATTTCGTATGTAAAATATTGATTATTATGTAAATTGTTTTTATTTGAAAATGTGCGCAGTTTATATTTTTTAATAATATTTGGAAGATTTAAAATTATAATTATTTAGTATTAAAATCAAGATTTGTATTACTAATTAATTATATTGAAAGTTTACAGAAATTTTTGGCAATATGCATTATTTGTTCACGTACGCAATACGTGGTTATACCATCCTACGATTTAAAAGATGATTTTTTTTCATTCCGCTTGTAATTAAATTTAATTATTTGTTATGTGAATATGTATTAGATCACGGGTTTTAATTACAGACTTTTTTTTTTATTCACGTGAAAAATGTGTATCACACATTTAAAATGACTTGGTTTTTATGCGTCATGTATTTGTATATCATCCGTCCGCCTTGTCGTTTAAGGCCCGGATTCGGGTAATTAATATGGTTGGTGCAGGCTGCGAATAGTTTTACCAAATTTATATTTATACATAGTACACATTCGGTTATAGTATATTTATATTTTAATGATATGTATATCGGTATACCTACCCAAACACAATTTCAATGCGAGAACATTTTAATTGTGGTTTGGGGTATGGGCGAAGAAACGGGGAAAACTGTATGTACCGTATGTACAACGTGTGTGTTTATTACGATGTGCACAGTATGTACTTGACTACTTTGTATACAGGAAGGACAGGAAGGTATTTGTATAGGGTGGAACATCAAGTTTTACTGTTTTCTGGTGTATATCCGTATGCGTGAACGTACATCTTACCTCTATATAAAATATATGACCCATGTATAATATTTAAAAAAAACTATTCTCTGAGCGATATATTACGTGTTTCAATGTTTATTGTTTCAATTTCAACATATCCGCATGTGTTGTCTTCGTCTTACAAAGATAGTGTTTAATATTATTGACAAAATGACAATATACTAAATTTTCATTCAATAGAATCAATTTCATTTTCCTATAGCTTTAATATTAGGTGAGCGAATTGACCCGTCATGAAATTTAAAGATAATATGATCCGTGTATGAATTACTGAATATTATTATATGCTTTAAATTAATTACATTTGAAATATTCTGTACAAATATATAGTATAATGTTTTTACTTTAAGTTGGAAAATGATACAATTCAAATAAATAGAATCGTATAACTTTGGTAATAAAAAACGCGGATACGTGAAAATGCAGTTGATCGCCCTGTATACAGTGGTATGTTATATATATATATATTAAAACACGACCGCCGGAATAATAATATAAAATAATTTTAGTAATATCGCGGTGGGCAGGTGGAATGCATGTGGCGCGCGATCGCGGATGACGCTTGAGGGGTGAGTATCAGTGGTGGTAGTAGTATATATTAATGTACTTATGTATACATATACACACAAACACACACATATTTATATATACATATACGTAGTCGTACGGCTGTTGTATATATGTAGTATGAGGACAGACATATTTTACACGACGTTATTGCGGTGACGTGCAGGGGGTGAACCAGGCGCCACTAGTGTCACGCTGTGAGCGTCGCTAATGACAATTTGTCTCTTCGTGCAGCCAGCGCGGATCGACGGGCAGACGACGACGATGACGACGGCGGCGGTGGCGACGACGACGGAGACGGTCAATAAAAACCTTCTTTTTACTCGTTCCCTCTCCTCTGCCGCCTTGCAAGAATAATATAATATAATAATATTATTATTATTATTATATGTGTTCCGTTCGAAAACGTTTTTATTTTATAATATTATATCGTCTGAAAATTTCAAGATAATAGTAATAGTATTATATTATATTATATATTTTCTGGTTGCGTTTCGCCCGCCGCGAGGGGGGGTCGTCTTTATTATTACATATACACATTACACATATTATATATAAATTATATAATGTATACGTTTCGTGGTATTGCTTCTGCAGCGCTTTTAGGCCCTGGGGTTTTAAATGAAGGGAAAAAACCAACAATTATTGACAAGGCCTACCGTGCAGGAGAAAAACAAATGTCTAAAGAAAAAAATAATTGCCCACGCGATTGATTTATGAGAAGGTAAGCCGATTTATGTTGTTACATTTGATATATACGTATAATACTACATATCATAATATATATATATAACCGGTATGCTATAGTGTGATTAGGGTAGGCCACTGTTGTTTCCGGGATTTTAAATTCCAAATTAATAGACCTTTTTTTTTGTTACTAGAGGGTGTGGTAAGAAATCCTTTTTTCGTGAATGAATCTCTATTTTGATCACCCGTGTTTTATTGTACCTACACAAGAGATCGCAGCAATTTTCAAATATTTATTACCTGCTGTTTTTTGTTTAGCTTGGTAATATAATAAATTAATGTTTGTATAATAGTTTAAATATTGATAATAACCATTTATATAATCATAATATTTATGTACTATAGTAAATGTTTTTACGTTAGTTTATATTATAATTATATTATACTTTAAATTCAATTTACATTGAATTTTGCATTTTCAATTAGTAGAAGAATAAAAATTATTTTCGTATCATTATAAATTAGAAATAATAAAAGTATATAATATTAAAAATCATGAAAATTATTGACCAAAAAAATATCGGTAAATTATATTCTTCATATTATTATTATAATTTATATTACCATGTCATTTTTATTTTACTCATAAAACGTATATTTACTGTCAAACTTTAACCCTTTTTAAAACAATCCATTTCGTTTCGATGACTAACACCTATTGATTTCTTTATTAAAACAACGAGTTTTTATGTCACGTATGCGGTAAATATATTTCTCAGAGTAAATATTTTAACGATTGGTAGTGACTAGTGTTGGAGTGTTTCACTTCATAAATACTAAATACTTAATGAACTAAAAAAAAACATCATGTTAGGTTCTAATTATATAATTTATATATGTATAAAAAAAATACTTCTGTAACTATGGAGTTATGGTTAGTATGTAAATAAAAATAGTTTAAATTAATAAATAAACATAGAATGTCAATTGATGTGGAATGTTTTATATGTTAACGGTTACAAATATTGAATTGCGAATATTTGAGGAAAATTAAAATATATTATATAGTTTGTTACAAACCTTTTTTGTTTAAAAACGAATAACTGTAGATAATAACGTAGATGATTTCAATAACCTTAACATATTAAAAACATATTTATGTTTACATTTCCTACACAGTATAATTATAATTTTCAAAATATTTTGACACTGCTTAAGTTATTTATAGACAATTTAAATTTTCCATTTTTTTTTTTTTTTTTTAATATCGATAAAACATTTTTTTCTAGATCAAAATAATAATAAGTAAGCTATGTATTATAAAAATATTTATTATTTCGTTATAAGTCATTAACATATTATATGTTTTATTCATGGAGATTTAAAAAATGTTTACTTCATTATTATTTTATACACATAATGATATTTTTAAGAGCAATGTTTTCTGCAAGAAATAATTCAATTCACTATATTACCAATATAAACTAAATTATTTTAATATTATATTAAAGTATAATATTAAATATGAAGTATAGGTACTTATACTGACATAAATTTGATATAAGGTTTCCTTTTAGAATTGTTTTTCGTATACAATTGAATTCAAATTTAACACATTCATCGCAGTGATCCATTTGACACCTATCTTTCAGCAAAGCAGAACCCACTTGTTCACCCTTTTACAGTATAAAATGTACTATTATTATATTATTTATAAAATAAAAATAATTTCTATGTATATTGTATATTCATGCCAGTTCTGTGATTGTGATAATGAGTTATTTAAAATTAGAATAATTACAGCATGTATTATGAACATTAAAATCTTTTACTAAGTTTACAAAAATATTCCAAGCACCTAAAATTAAAAAAAAACATACTAATGAGTGCTTAGTTGATTGTAATTTATTTCATACTTTTATTTAAATAAATATTATATTTTACATTTATAAATATATTAATTTTTAAATAATTATAAAATATAATATTTTCAGGTATAGGTACCCATAAAAATCTTTAAAAAGTTTACGATTTTATCCTGTATTTTATCTAAAGTGTACGGTTTTTAGATTCAATAGTTTAAATATTAGATCCGTAGATGTAAATTGACTAAATGTATTACAATACCATACATAAATTTAGTTTTAATATATTTTTTATTTGACCCTTGATCGTAATTTTCGTCTATATATATAATGAATTTTTTTTTTTCAAAAGATTGATTTATCTTATGATTATCAAACCACCAACCTGATAAAATACCTCCATAATCTATAGATAATTTTTGAAATTTATAAAACTAAAAATATTTGTTTATTTTAAACTAAGATTATGATTAAACAATGAGGAAAAAATAAAAAAATTAGTATGGAAGTATGGCACATCTATTTTAAAAGGTCTGTCGAGGGAATCGATAAAAATATTTTCTTACCAACTTCTTGACTACACGAATGAGCAGTTGCAGATAACCCATTTTACATATCATCACCATACTTTTTTTTTGGTTGGCTCTGCCTACCCATTACTACAAAGTATTCATTTTAAAATATAGTAAGTACTCACATAAAAATACATTAGGTATTTTTGAACATAATCATTTAAATGTTGACTGACAGCAAGGACTCAAAATGCCAGATTTAAATAAATAAATTATTTAAAATAGTTAAAATAGATTAGCATGAGTAGGTAGTATGTATGACTAGTAAACTAATGGAAGGGTTTAATATTTTATGAATAATACATTATAATTATATTTTTTTATACCTGCAATGATATATAATATGAATTATTTAAGTAACATTAATGGATTACTGCAGTATTCAATAATCAGTAGTACTAAAGTATTTTAAAGTCTGTGATTTAAATAAAAATTAATTATAGTACTAATGATTCTATTATAAAAATGCATTTTAAAAAACTTTTTTTATTCGTGTAATTTGTACTATGTAGTTATAATAATTAATTAAAGAGAGAAATTTGCATAATATATATTATCAAACGAATACTTTATAATATGTACTAAGTAGTAAATTGTTTAGAAATGTGGTATTAACTTTAATAAATCATATTCAAAAGGTTGTGTTTTTTTTTATTTTTGTAAAAATAAATTAAAAATTAATATAATAAATGAAATAATTAGAGTTTGGTATACAAGTATTTGAATTTTAATACAAAAAGAAAACTAATGAAAATTGTATGGTTTTATTGTTTTTATAATTTTAAAGTGTTAGAGCTATACTAATAAAATAACGTAAATCTTTAAAACTAATTTAAAATATACGCCTTAATCTTGTAAATCTATATAAGTTTGTTTATTTAAAAACCTAAAAGAATTAAAATCGTAATACGATTCATGATAGTACATTAGTACGTGTATATTGTATAGTACCTAATATAAAACCCATAACAGTAATAATCATAGACTTTTACAGTTTAAAATTATTGTTATATAAGTTTAGGTTCTATTTATTATTGAAATGTTCTAAAAATGTACTTATTATTTTATTGAGGTATTATCATCAGTGTTAATAAATATATATATAAGCAAATCAAAGTTAATTTTGTGTTTATTACGAGTCCAAGACAAATTTGGAAACACTTATCAATATTACAACTAGTCGGTTGTTAATAATTGATTTTTAACCTCACTTGGCCCTCTTCAGTAAGTACATATTAATACTATATTTGAATTTCTTAGAAATACTAAATGGAAAAGTTAAGTATGTTGCAGATAGACGTTAAGTATATTATATTATTAAATATATATTATCCAAATTCCATACATTAGTTTAGTTTTATCTTAAATACAAGAATAACAAGCAGTCTGTCTAAGGGTATATATGAAAAAAACTATGTAATAAAATGTTTACATTTTATCAGTTGTTTCATCTATAAAATATGTACACACGATGAAAGGTAAAAAAAAAATAAAAGATAAAATTGGGGGTGAATTCTTGTAATAGTATATATATAAAAATATATATAATGTTCATAATGGGCGCGTCAGACGTAAATTGTCCGAACATGACTGTCAGAATCAAAATGTATAGATTCAGTATATACGTATAGATGTATTAATTCATTAAAATATAAAATGTCAGATTATTAGTTGAGTTTAAAGCTCGGTTTCTATAGTAATAATACTTACCATTTTAAAATATTATAAATAATAAATTATGATAAATCGTATTTTTGCTAATACAATTAAGTATTAGACTTTCATAGTTTCGTGGAGATCATCAATGAACAATGCAAAAGAAAGAATTTACTAAAGATGTAATAAATGCCAATGTTGGTATTGACTAATAAAAACAAAGACAGGTGTAAAATTATATTACTTACTAATGATAATAGGATACACGAGTACTATAATTAATCAATTTCACGTTTATTATTATTGGTAACTATCATATTATATACTAGTAGGTATCTGTAGAGAATAAATAATTTGAGTTAGGTATACCTAATTTAATTTTTAAGATTGTAATGTTTTCAAATTTTTTTATGTACAGACAATTTTTAAAGCTGAGTTAGATTATTTAAGTAAAAATTAAAAGCTGACTTGTAGATAAACAGAAAGCTCTAATAATATTCAAAATAAAATAAATATATTACAATGTAGATTATGTAATATAAGACTTTCTCAGTCTCTCGTAATCACGAAATTTCGTAAAATTAAAATATATCTAGATAGGTGGTATTTAATTTAGTAAGTATCTAATAACTTTTAACTAATAAGTAATGATATTAATATGTTAATATATCTCACGGGATAAAATTATAGACACGAATATATCTACAAATTACGATCATGTTCGTAAAAACATTTGTGATTATATTGCAGTAAAAATTTTGGGGTTTCACTTCACTATATTAATATATAATGACTTAATTATATTTAAGAAAAAAGTCACGTCATAAAGTAATATGAGAAGGCGAAGTGAGTATAAAACGATTGCGAGACACGTTAATTTTTTTTCATAAGCTAACGACATTTCTTGTAAAAAATAAATTACTATTTAGGTTTCGGTTGCGTGTTTACCTACTACAGTCAGATGCACTTTTGTCGTGATAATTTGTTCTGTTGTACTAGGAGTCAGCAAGTATATACGTTTAGAAATTACGAGTAAGTACAGTAAACTACAATAGTGATCCAGTAGATTTATCATTGGGAAAGATGCCCGGCGGGGACAAGGAGGGTGCTGCTGCGGTGAAAATTTGAATACAATGGTCTGAAAATTACCGAGTAGAAGCCACCGATTATAACGTCGTTACTCCCGCGTGCCTTGTTATTAAAAATAAAATAATAATAATAAACTAAAAAAAGCAATCCTGGTATATTTCACATAGGTACAACAACAAAATAAATAAATAAAAACAAAAATAAGGAAGATAAAAACCGTAACACACCACCAAACAATGGTTCGATGTATAAAAAACGTGTACTCTAGTATATAATATTATACATAAGTATTAAACCTTCGTACGACGTTTGTATATATTATTATATATATATATACATGCATACACATTGGAGATCGCCCGCGGGGCCGATCCGGTCAGTTTGGCGAGAAAACTATTTAGAAAATGTTCAATACACGCTATGATCAAGATACACCACGCCGCAGTACTGCGGGTGATAATAATAATCATAATAACGCATTAATTTTTAATAATTTTTTTTTTCCGTCGAAAACAAAATACATATAAATAATAACATTATAGGTATACGCATAATATTGAACACACCGTGTGCGCCAGTATCGTGTTATTATAATGGACCGGTAATTATGTTGGCGGGTTATATACTTATGAATATATATATATATATATGCCAAACGACGGACACAGTACTTATACAGTATACATACACACACATACGCATTCACATAATATTGCGGCGTGCGAGGGGCATGACGATAGCAATCGCACGATGACTACGGTCTACGGTCTATGAGACTTCGACCGCGACCATACGAGGATCGCGAAGTGCGAGAGAGTATTTCTTTGAAACTGTGGTGGTGGCGGGGCGCGATTGAGGGATACCTCGCCAACGCCGTCTGTATGGGTAAGTACACGTAGAGTGGATAAAAGAGGAGTCGAAAGAAAAAAAAAAAATAAGTAAAACAAACGATGTCTACGGGCGAGAGCCACGCAACGGTAACGACTTATATATACTATATGTATATATAATATGGTAAACACGTTCGTATTTACGATATGTTAGTATCATACACAATATTATGATTTAGTACGGACTACAGACAAACATGTGGGTGCCCCCTCCGCCCGGCGGCGTGTTCGCTATGTTTCCGGGGGGAGTGTTAGGGGTTGGCGGGAGATCATTATCAAATTCCCATCTAACCACCACACCAAATCGAATAGGAAAAATAATTTTATAAATTATATAGTTCATAAATCCAATAAAATATAGGGTTACTTTTGGCTTGATGATAATATTAATTGTGTATCATAAATATCGATGATGTGTTCAAATTGTATAAATGTAAAATATTTTTTATTAATATACTTATAATATTACAAAATATTTCTTAATATAAATGTTATAAGCAAGATATAATTATTTATATTAATTTATAATTAATTTAAACTTAGGTGACTTAAAAAAAAAATATAGCTAAATATCCTAAATCAAGCTATATTATTAAATCATTCAATTTAAAATACTTCCCTGTTCATATTTTATAATAATTCATTAAGTGTAATGATTTAGTACTTACGAATCAACAATATAACAAAATATTGTATTGTAGTTGATTCGTTTTAAACTATCATCTATTTGTCATGAATAAATTGTTATGGATTTACATATTTTTTGTGGTTGATCTTATTGTATGCTAAGTAAGTAAAATATACGATATTCAACGTTCCTATAAGACGAAAGTATTAGGTATAAAAATTAATAATGAAAACAAAAAGTTAATAATAATCTATCTATTTTATTGTTGTCATTCAAATGAGCGCTTCTTTTTTAATGAAATATTGTCGTTTGAAAATCTGTTAAATTATTATTTTTTTTTTTTATGTATATCGTATAACTACTAACAGATTTATAAATTATAATATTTGTGTTGTTACTTTTTAGTTTTTTGTATCTGCTATCTTTGTTTTTCGAAAAGTTTTTGTATTTTTATAAGTTTCGCGAACGTAATAAACGAATTTTTAATACATATTTCATAAGAACATTTGGCAGATGAAAATATTGCTCTTTTAAAAATATGTTTTTTTGTCACCACGTGTAAAATTGATTTGAAAATTTGTTTACTCAAAAATCCCATCTACTTTTTTTTTGTTTACGTGCTTGAAAGTATAATCTTTTTAACCTGTATTTTTTAAATTGAATTTTGTTTACATTGAAAAAGAAAATGTTTAGTATTAAAAATCTTATCATAAAATTGATGTGGAGGAACATGGTCCTAATACATCATCATCATCTTCAATAAATACAGAAAGTATTACTGACATTTTCAAACGTTTTCAATTAAAAACAAATTGTTTTATTTTATAGTGAAATAAATGCATTACTTTGCTAATAAAAATATTTATTTTTTACATATCTAAATATTACATTATGTATGTATTATATAAGACTTTTTCGGTTTTTACTATGTTTTGGTATACTATGTACTTGGGACAGAAATACAAATACTCCTAAAATAATATACATTCAACTAAAAAAACATTTTTTCTATGTACGCCAATGCGTGTTCGTCTGACCATGCAACCTATAAACATATTATAGCCAATATATATCGAAGCACCTGGAGGTGCTTTTTACTAGACTGCTAGACGCAAACTGCTCACCGGTTATTATTATTTTTATTTTTATACGGTAGTCCCGGAGGCTAATCGCGCGCGCAACGTATAGGTTTTCCTATTATATATGTTATTAAAATTGTAAACGTAGGTATACTATAGTCTATAATGTACGCGTGTCTGGGTTCTCCTACTCGTCCCTCTCCATGCCATATTAGTCATGGAAAAATGCGGTCCCGGTCACAGTAACATAGTAACATTACTGTACGTATTTTATTAAAAAAAATAATACGTGTACATTACCGTACAAAAAGACTACAGAAAACCATAGACAAACACACGATAATAATATACATATATGCGAATATAAACCGGCTTTCTTTCACGTACATCAGCCGACAAATGGTTTTAGGTTTTAGTGATTTTCCATCGATCCGCAAAAATTTGAGTATGCAATTTTTCGCTCGAATCGTTCAAAAACACATATTTCACAAAACCGTTTGTAATATTATCTAAACTTATACGTATAGAATTCTCAATACAGAAAAAATAATATGTTCCCTTCCCGCTGACTGAGATTTAGAAATCCATCGCTTGCGACAATTGTATTTAAAAATACTTACCTTCGACTGTATCGTTCAGCCTCCTTCACGTGTCAATATTATAAGGTTTCGTTGTTTATTTTATCTAAAACCGCGATGATGATGTACAGGACAAGCCGACAATCTGTGTTTGCTTTCTTTATAGAAACTGCACCGGTTCAAAACCACGGCATCTCGGCCGTGTGACAACTGAATAGTAAGTAGTACTATTAACCACTATGCATACGAATTGAATATAATAATATTATTTTTACTTTGATCTTGTTAATTTTGAACTTCACCCATTTCTAACGAAAACAAATACTTTTATTTATTTATTTAAGTAGGTACCAATTATTCACCGAACTTACCATGAGATACAACTATACAAGACGTTAAAATAGAACTATTTATAACGTACATTATTATAACAGTAAGTACCTAACCATGAAATGTGTACTTTGACGTATTAAAAATACATTTAAATTAAATTAAACGTTTATGCAATATTTTTTTTATGGTTTTCTTTTTTTCCGCTTTTCAGTCTTTTATTATTTTTAACATAACATCAAGTTGGTATCATACGTATTGAATGCACTTCACAGTAAATACACGTACACAGTCACACGGACTATTAGTATTTATGTTGATGAACATTTTGGATATGAACGCATTCAATAATTAATAAAATATTCATAATTAGTGGTATTCGAATTAAGACCCTAACACAATAAAACTGTTAAGGTTCAATGACGTTTTATTAGATATAATCGAAACATTTAAAAAACATTTATAAATGTTTCACATTTTTGAGAAAACTAGTTTATAATTTTTATAATCCGTAATTATAGTTGTATTAAATAATTTAATATTATTTTTTTATTTCTAGAAATATATAGATTCAACATACATATTTAACATCTGCCCAACATTGTACGTAGATGCCTTATATTTTGTAAGCCATACTCTATTTTCAGCTCTAAATTTACATTTTACGTTAGAGGGTTGTTGATGTCATGCTTTAAACATATTCTATATAATGATACTGTCAACAGTCAAGAGTCAAGGAAAAAATAGCCACTTGGAATGAGATAAAATACACAATTAAATGCATTTATTCTTGTTTAACAGTTGGATAAAGTCCAATACAGGAGTATTATGAGTCATAAATAAATGATTCTTAAGTACCTTACACATTTGTTCGTTTACACTTTACTGTATAACTATATAAATCCATACTAATACCTGATTATATAATTTACCATAATATGTCACCGATTTTTTTAATTTCAAATTAAACAACGAAGGCCAGCTCGGTGTTACACCATTATTTATTATCATATTTATTGTAAACAGTACTGTTTATATTATAAGAATATAATATTATACAAATGCAATTTATGACGCTTATCAACATTTTAATGAGTTGAGAAATTAATTAATGGATTATTATGATCGTTCAAAAACTATTATAAATATTATGATATACAAATGAAAAATAAATAGTAATAAATTCTAAATATCGCCGCACTAATAATGTGTACGAAAACTAATTTTTCAACAATTTTGAAGTCGTTATAAGTCAATTATTAATTTCTGCGTAAAAAGGATTCAGAAGGTAAAATGTTGGTTTATTTTATGTAATCCGGAATATTAGATACCTACCAAAATTGTTGGTAAGTAGGTGTTAAACATAATTGGAGATTTATTTATTTTTTTTGAGAAGGTAATTCAAAGTTTTGATTTCTATATATTCGTGTGCAGGCTTTATTCTTAATTATTTCAATTACTATCAAGATTATGGCAAGTCAAAGTTCATACCACCTACAAGAAGAGTACTATATTTCAAACATACATTATATTGGAGCTAATTTTTTTACACAAAATAAATATATTAGTATAATAATATTATCTATCACGTTTCTTATTGTGGGTGTTAAGGTATAATTGGCTATTTTTAAGATGTTTTAGCTCCCACTTCTATTCGCTAACGGATTACAAGATAAGATTGCTTACCATGTTAACCATACAATTAGTAGGTATATTATCTTCTGTCAGATAACATTTTAACCATTGGTATCAATAATATGATATCTATTCCTACCTACACATAATAAACTTATAATATTATATCTTATTTGCTTTTTACTTTATTACCTACATGATGCTAAATCGACGTTGTTTACGTAGGTGGCTATTAAAATATTACGTCTTTTAACAGATTTCGATCAACATTATCGTAGGGAAAATCGCCAATATTTTTTCCGACTCCATATACTTATTATTTTTTGTACAATATTTTAAACTTGTACATATAAGTAGGTATTTAATTATGTAAACACAATCGACTAATAATGTAGATGCTTATAATACTAAGGCCAACATGACAACATCTGTTGCAATCTATTAATTGTTTTGCTATTGAAAGTTTTTAAAGTCATCAAAATTGGTTACTAAATAAATTTACCTACCAGTAAAAACAAACAATAAATGTTTGGGTGAAAATTTTTAATTTTTCAACGGTTGTTGGTGCTTATAAAAAATTATTGTAAATCTATACCATAATTGAATGTCCCCCAATTTTTTTTCTGCTATTAGTTTTCGATCGTTCTTTGAGACCTCACTTCATTGAACGTTCATAAGACAATCGATTTGTTTCGTTTAAGGATAACCGCGTTTACATGATGATATCCTGCAGTTCTTGGATTTATGGTGTTGGCGGTGGCTAATAGTTGAGTCTGCGCGTGGGGAGTTGATGCTGAGACTGTCTTATTGACTCGTTAAACAGACGCATACAAACTGTGCTATTGCGTAAGGTTGTTGACTATGTGGATTTTCGTTTCACTAGTTAACAGGTAATTCTCAAACTGTTTGCATATTCTGACTGCCACGACCCGTTGCAACTTGTGCATCGCCTGCTGACTATTGACCGTCTAAGATTGGAAATCAGTTCTAGTAACTAGCAGTCTATAAGAACTATTACAGTCTATTTTTAGACTATAGGTACTTGGGATTTTAAATTCCATTGTATCGTCATTATCTTCTATGAAACGGTGCAGTATCTACACTGTTCAGTTTTTCGACGAACGACAACACGGCTATTACGTACGTCGTACAACGTGCGCTGCGCTATGATGTGTGGCTGAGGAAGGTCTGTCGCAACGATTTCATCACCACTGGGAGAACATATTATGTCGATCGTCTTGTAGTTCAATGAGATGCCCTATGCATCTGAATACAAAAATTCAACAAATCTTGCACGAAACATATCTGAATGGATTTTAACTAGGTAAAAAAATAAATAATATTTCAGAACAAGACACAAATTATAATTTTAAATATATGGTGTGGTTTAGGCCATAGTAATAATATAATATACACATTATATATTAAACACTACATTATTTAAATCATACTAATTTAAAACATAATATTGTAGTAGTAATATATTATGTATCGCATTAAATGCATAATAGATAAAAAACTTTTTTTTTTATTGGAAAATGTGTCCACAGAGTTAAATGTAAAGAAGTAAAACATAATGTTAAACAAAATACTATATAAAATGTATTAGAAGAGTATAGAATAATAAAAATCGAAATACGAATCATCGTTCAAATATTCCTACCTATGTAATAACGCTGGTGTTGGCCGAACGAAGTACGTCTGGTCAAACGTTTGATTCCGCAGCATTAGGTTTGCGAGAATATCGCACACGGCACCGAAAACCTTTAGCCGAAGTCATCGAACAAGACAACTGCGACACGTGGAGAAAATGCCGCAATGTAATGCTTGTGAGTAAACTACTTATGTGGGTATAAGTCACGTTATTCGGCCACCCGAAGACTGGCGGTTTGGTGGTTAGCTGTAAAAGCTCGGCCGCTCCGACTACAGACTATACAGTACCAAATATTACGGTGATGGCGACACGTTACGACGTGATTTTTCACAGGTCAGCGGCAAATCACAATCAAATTACCGGTCGGTAAGGCGAGTGCCTGATTGATAACATGTATATTGCATGCACAGCATTCCGAGCACGTTCCGATGCTGATGAAAATCAATGTGTTCCGTTTAGTCCGCGACACAGTGTCAGTGATGTCACCACAGTGTTTTGATACATAATAAATCATATACATGCTGTCACCACAGCCACAGTCGGAATATATATATATATATATATATATATATATATAATACATACGGATGTCGTTCAGTACCGTCGTGGCACCGCAACTAGACATTGTCACTGCATTCAAAGTCACGCCGATCACTGGTCGTGTGTTACCGCATTCCCATATCGCACGATATTTGTTTTTTGTTTTTTTCTACTTTTACAATATCCCGTTGTGACGTCTTCGGCACACCGACATTGCATTTTTGGTACGATCGCAAAATACCTACCATTCGCGATTTGGATCTGCTGCTTTATCGGTCGCCGTATTATTTTAATTATGCGTTCTCGATTGCGTTCGGCCGTTCGTCAGCACCCCCTCCCCCTCGCGTGTTGCGACGCGCAAACGTGGTACTCCGAGAATTTTTTACTCCGACGTGCGTCCGTCCGAGTGTGCCAGCGCGCTTCGTGGAAATCTGCTCCGCGTCGAGCGCTTTAGTGTACGTTTTTAATGTCTTTATCATTGTTTTTCCGGCTTCTTCGCCGGCTCTGTTCCATCGTCGCCAGCCAACTTTTCTACCGTTTGTCGTTACCTTTGTACGCGTGCAATGCAGTACGGTCTCGCTCCAACTGTACCGTTATCTACGACGTTACGTGTCCATCAAGCAGTCGGTCGCATCGTTACGTAACGATTAATTGCCGAGCTCTCGTAAATTAGTAACGATTGCCATAAGTGCTATTGGTGCCGTTGAGGCAGCATCGTTGTCCACTCCGGTACAGCTGGCCGCTGGCCATATCGTGTCGCCGTCGGGTCGAGCGATTGTAAACAAAGGTTACTAAAATAACTCAAATGGAAGTATTCAGTTTAAACAATTTGTTTGTTTTTTTTTTTTTATGATTGTCAATCGACTATTATTAAACATTACATATCTTAGAAAATGTTATACGGCGCAATGTAATTAAAATTATTTTAAAATCGAATGACTAATGTATTATAATAGTATATTGAACATAGTTCACTTTTATAGGTAAATAACTTATTAATTATGAATAGATAAATTGTTTTCATTTGGTTATAAGGTTATGTTTATTTTTAATAATGTATAAAAGTCTATTTACATCGAGATATGTTATCATTCATTTGAAACTATGCGTAAACAAAGAGAAATGAATAAACAAATTAAGTATGAAGGTGTCTTAAGCACTATTTGATTTTTTTATGTATAAAACACAAACCACACTAAATGGCAGCGCTGAAAAAAATATTGTGCCAAATCTGTTGTTCGCCCATCAGATAATGAGTGAATTTAAAAAGGTAGCCAAATAACCTTAATGTGTATATATACATATATATTACATTGCTTAGGTATATAAATTTCATTCTACCTGGCTATCACTTTAGTAAACCGTATTTAACAAACTCCGTTGTAATTTGTAGGTTAGGCAAAATAAACACAATCGACAAAAATATAATCTGTAAATAAAGTTAGGTATTTACACGGTGAAACAAATTATACAATATACAGTAAGTATCACTAAGCGTGCTCCAATATTTTCATTTATTTTAACAATAAATTTATTTAAAAACTAATTTTCACTGTTTTTTAAATTCTTGATTGTTTTTATGTACTGCTTACGGAATATCTTGTAGTAATACAAATTACTGTTGTTTTTCAAACAAGAATTCTCTCCTCCTTTTATTACAATCAATTATTTAGTATGCAAAACATCTTGATGTACGAGTACCTAATGTACAATTTGAATGAATAGTTTCTTTGTTATTAAAATATTTATATGATCAATATGGATCTATGTAGTATTTATGATAATAAATATTAAATATACTTGGTTTATTTTTTTAAATTTCAAATATTGATAAATTATTATTAATTAGTAAACTGTTTAATTGAGCATCCATTTTTTCTAAACTTATTATGCTAAGTAAACAAAATTAAATATCTACTCGTTTAAATTTTATTTTTGATACGTCAATTATTTTAGAAGATTTTACGTTAAATAATTTATAGAAAAGAAGTGGGATTCTCTTTTAATAAATATAATTTTGTATTTCTACTGGATACTGTTTAAGTACTACAAAAAAAACTCCTTAATTTGAAAAAAAATCTTAAAGTACTACTAGTATATTTAAAAATTACAAAAATCAGAATTTGAATAATTACATTATTGAAGGGGAAAAGAGGAGGGTGAGTATATGCTTGGTTATTCACTGTGTATATCTAATGTATATGAGTATATATTTTGAGGAATATATTATAATCTTTCACTTTTAATCTTGAATAAAATTATTATTTTTAATAATTGTTTCAACTAACGTGCTTTATCATGACAAATTTGGATACATTTTAATAATATTCATAAATCATAAATAAATTATATCTTTAAACTAAAAATAATTTAATCAAATCAAATTTTTTTGTTAACTTTGATTCTAAGAATTATTTTACTTTTGTAATAAAATTTTTATTATCCATATTCCATACCACACGTTAAAAATAACTTCTGGTAAAAAAATGTACGTTATAATTTTATATTTTGATTGTTATCTTTTAATACCCAAAAAAATACTTTAAATAATATACAATTGTATAAAAAAATAATCATAGAACACTGATTGATGTCACAGGTTTGTCTGGTGCATTATTAAATTTATTTGATTTATTTATGACGTGTTAAGTTTATGATAAAAAATTTAAATTGCATGTTTTTGAATTTTTTGTATTTATTTTATATTATGTATTTTAAAATATTATATTTTGATGTATTTACGGTAGGTATATCTACGTATATGTAACAAAAAAATAAGTATTTTATTTTAATAAAAGGGTGAAATGATTTGTCAATTAAACAAATCAATAGGGCTAAAATTGATAAGGTCTAGAAGTAAACCAAATAATGGAACTTATAATGCTTTCACAGTGATCCAAATCATCGCCGACTATAATCCAATGCTTTAAGTTTGACTACTTTAACTCAGGTATAATTAAATATAACAAAAGTTAGTTTCTATTAAGCTGTATTCCGTTTAGAATAAATAATAATGTAGTGCATTATCGGTTACTAAACATAACTGTGTAAAAACATATAATGCTATTCAAACTGTATACCTTTTTTTTTATAGTGTAGTAAGTATTGAAATATATACATTTACTACTAAAATATGTAAATATTACTTTCTTGTAATCGTTATAATATATACTTGACACTTGTCTTTCACATGTTTATGACCCAGAACTAAATTATACAATAATAGTATAACTTTTTCACCCTCAAGCCCTCAAGTTCACACATACAAATACATATGAGTATATGACATGCATTTTATAAATCAATGGATAAGACGTGTGTTGAGAGTAATTTTATATTCAAATTTATATTATATCTTGTTCGCCCGAAGTTTGTTTAAAAAAAATTGTTTTGAATTTAATTTAATTTTTAATCTCTTTATTCCTTATCTAACTCTTAAGAGAACGTTACACCCATTATGACGTTTTCTCTCTATCTTACAAAATTACAATCATGCAATATAGCAAATTTGTGTGCAGCAGAACTTTATTGTGTTGTTAGCTTTAATATTAGAATAAAATTAGTGAATAGACGATCATATTTTAAATTAGGAACATTATCTGTGACCCCTCATTGGTTTTTTATAATATTTTATTTAATTTTTAAATGAATATGTACTCGTAAAATGTTAAAATATAAAAATTCTCATAACTTGCGTGATATTTATACCGTATTATACATAGCTAACGAGGTATCAATTTTTACTATTTTAAGTATTTAATTACCTAATATTATATTTTTTAGAATTTAGCTAACATTATAATGATGGTTTATTATTGTTAAAAGGATTAAAAACGGTGATTTTTTTTAATTTTTATAACTCACACATCACGCGTGAAACATAGAATTTTAGATGTTTAATATTTTCAACATATGTATAGTAAATCAGTTATTGATCTAGTAAAGTGATACTAATTTCTGAAAATATGAATTTGTTATATTAAGTCTTCTTGGTATTGACTTTCACTCATTTTTGCTTTTATGATTTTAATTTCGTCAATAATATAAGTGGGTATAAACATTTATTAATCTGTACATTTTTTAGGATTTAGTTGGATAAAATTAAAAATGTGGGAAAGTCTTATATCTCTAGTAAAAGTAGATCTGTTTTCAGGATTTTTATCACTTCACTAGATCAATCAGTGTGTTGGAAATAGAACACTACTGAAATCCTGTGTCACGTAATAGGTACTCATATGTGTTGGACAAAGATAAAAAGTCTGCGTTATTTATTACTTTTAGTTATTGTTATTAGTTGCGTTTTAAGCGCGCTATATGCTAATCTTGTTAGCAATTATAATTATTTTATTTTTTTTATAATGATTTTTTTGCTGATAAACAAAATGCACTAAAAATAATACTTATTTCAAGTGTAATTTCTGTAAAATGTATAGGAATGTGGCAACATGACTCATACAGATTATAATATGATTATGTACAGTGGAGCAATCATGGACGTAGTCTATAAGTCTCATATTTTTCTCAAGAACTCTTACAATTTTGCAAAAAAATGGTAGAAAATGTTAGGTATCATTAGTTATATTTTTACAATGAATGTTATTGTATAGTATACATAGTGTACAATAACATTCATCCCGTCTACCGACTCGTAATATTATGTAAAAGTAAAGTACCATAAGAAATTACTTAATAAGTAAAATTAAAATAGTAAAATAAAATAGATTCTTAATGTAATAAAAGTTAATAACTATATAATTAAAATTGTTTTTTTTTTTTTTTTGTTTCGTTTAAAAGGTTCATGTGTTTGCTTAAGACTCATTTATTCTGGTGTTACAAAGTGATTCTTACAAACAAAATTCGCCGTATAATAATGTTGTGTGTACACATTTATGCCGTTTCAGCTACATATCAGCGTATACATAAAACATAACAGGCGCACACGACGCGTACTGTACACATATATATAAATACGGCACACGCAATTTAGCGTCTGCGTGTCTGCGGCGTACCGTACGTACACTTATATAAATATAGCGTTCGCGTGTGCCATAAATTCTCGCACGCGGCTCGAGAGGAAAACCGCGAGATTGAATTATGGCCAATCGATGTACAGGTACATTTTTGCGCGCGCCCGGCATTGTTCTTCGCGGCGGCTGCGTGACCGCGTGGCCCGTCGACCGGCTGCACAGTCGCGCGCGCTCGTCCTCCCCCGCCGCCCCGTGTCGTCGGTCGTCACCAAACCGACTCGGCGCGGTGATTGCTTCATTTGTTCGCACCACGTCGGTGTTTCGTAACACTAGAACAATAACGCGTGCCATCCGAAAAGACTTCACGCCTCGCGGGGACGGACTTGTAAAAAATTTCAACAGAAATCGGTCGTCGTCGCTTTTCACTTGACCGCCCATGAAGTGTTTACAAGTTGTGTTCGAGGTGCATAACTCGATAAATACACGATTCGAATTAACCTCATTCCCCTGACCGCCCCTCGAGACTCAACTGTATTATGATATAGACATATTTATAGACTTATAGTGCAGCGTGCCCTAAACTTTTTCTCAGCCGGACCCCATACATGTAGTAAAAATGTTCGCAGACCCCTTCATCAAAATAAAAAACAATAATAAAGTGTAATAATAACAATAATAACTATATACAGTATATATAGTATTTTCAATTGAATTTCGCGGACCCCTATTCCCTTGGGGGCTGCGGACCACAGTTTAGGAAACGCTGTTGTAGCGTATTTAATGCTTTAATTATATTATATGCTCTGTCCAGCGAGAAAACGCGCCGCAAACCGACCAAAATCAGTTTTTCTGTGCATTCCCCAATGATACCCAGCCATAAGCGAACCAGTTTTGATAGCATGGTGACGCGGTAGGATGCGCAGAATCGGCGCGCTCTCTCGCTGGACAGACATAGGTACGTACACGTACGTAATCTTCATGTCCGTGGTAACCGCTTGCAAAGTCCAACAAAGTTTAGCTTTTTATCAAACCTGTCTTTTGTTCAGCGCTTTTGACCGAATTGAATAATTAGCCAGTCGAATCTTCTCAATCTTATAAATGATAAATGTATGAGAATATTTAGTGTACATACAATATTGAAAATTCGCGTTCAGCAGAGTGACGTTAACTATATTATCAAACTCGAACCGGTAAGAATATTATTTAGGGCACCAATATTTAAATCATATTGTTGAGCTTTTTGTCGGTACTTCAATTTTATAATGAGTTAGTTTTATAATGTTTATAAGACACAAAGACTCGACCAAGAGTGCATAACACGCGCTCCGGGTTTGGCGTCCTCAAACGACAGGCGCAAAGGCACACATAACTCTGACCGCCGTTTTCGCTATAGCTTATATATATATATATATAAAATTATTTGTAGGTACGACGCGCGTTCACGCGTTTGTATTGAGGCGAATTCATCTTATATTTATTTCGCCTCTGTATAGATAGTATATTTTACGCAGACTTGTTTATAGACTGGACAACAAATATAATTTGGATCGCGCGCCGCATTGTTGGAATGGTCGGGTGTCGTGTGCGAGGTGCGTCTTATCGTTTAAAATAAAAACATTTACATAACTCGCATTCGTGTGCCGAGTCGCCGTACACGTCCCGTACGCACGACACGCCGGTACCCGGTCGTACCTATATTGTTGTGACGTCGAAGGCGCGCACAGCTCGCGCGATCCCGTAGCGGAGAGACGACGACCGCGCGCGACCACTACGACGCCGACGACGAGGAGTGAGGACGGGCGTCCGCCGCAAACAAGGGAATGCCGTCGTTTTTCCAATCCGGTCCGCAGATTGGCCCGGCCGTTTATTTAAATCGGAATCGGTGGGCGGGGCACCGGCGGTCCGCGTGCCGCGCGCGTGTGTGCATATATATACATACATCAGGTATGTATAATATTTAAGTATATAAGTACCTGTGTATGTATGCATATGTAGTGTGCGCATAATATTTGATAAACATATATGTTTATGTATGTGTGTGTGTGTAAACACGCAACGTCTTGTGTTCCATAGCTAAATTTAGTGTTTATATACAGGGTGATTCATCAAGCATGTTCACCCCCGTTTTGTCTTCTTCAATAATACACTTATTCCAAATTTTGATTGTTTTAGAATTTTTAAATATACTTTAAGACCTTTTCCAAATCGTTGAGATTTTTTGTAACACTTAAAAAGCGTTCAGTGATGACACAAAATTCTATTTTTCAAAAAAAAAACCTCCTCTTTTTATTCTGTAAATTATTTAGTGGAACATTTTCTGAAAATGTTGACGTATCAAAATCAAAAATTCAAACGAGTATAGTTTTTGAATTATTAATTTTGTGTACAAAGGATAATAGATTCATCATGATGACAATGGGCTTGAAAGATATATGGGCTACAACAAGTTGAACATATCTAATTAATATTCATTTATCAAAATTCATAATTTTTAAAAATGATCCAATAGTATAATAAACACTAAATTCAGTATTGCATTTATTTCATATTTTTATAAAGCTATTTTTAAGTACTATTATTCTTAGTATAAACATTCTAATAACTGAAAAACTATAAACTCGCTCGAATTTTAAATTAAGTACATTAACATTTTTAAATAAATTATCCACTAAATAATTTATAAAATTAAAAGAGTATTCTCAAATTAAGAACAGAAGTTTTAATTGTCACAATATGAACCTCCTAAAAAAAAATAAAATGATTATCTCACTTCAATTTGTTTTCCTTTGATGATTAATGTATATAAATTTTATTTTTGAAATTCATAATTATGTTTAAAAATAAATATCAGCACATTATTTGTTTTAAGCTTTTACAACTAAAAAATGTTTATAATTCTTTTTATTAAAATTAAAATATCATAAAATACGTTAACGTATAAGATCACAGTTCACGTTCTAACAACAGAAAGTTCATTCTACTGTTATCCGTGGATAAGAAATAAAAAAAAAATAGTGCAATAACATTATCTTAAACATGATATTTATTTTCAATTTTCAAACCATTAAATTAGTATGCCAACTTGAAGGATCTTCCTAGCTTTGTATAGATTCAAACTTCGATTTTTTTTAAATGACAAAAACCATAATTTTTATTGTAAATTGTAAAGCACAATTATTTTTTAAACTATGAAGCTATGTTTATACTTAAACTATGGTAAAATATAGATTTTAATCTATGATGATAAGTTTAATGATATGTGGACCATATGCGATGATAATATTAAAATTATATGTAGTTGTTATTATTTATGTAATATGCGTTTTATGGTTGTAAAAATTGTCCGAATACATATAATATTAAGTAGATACTAGACTGATTATTAGGTAGTTACGTATATTTCATATTTGATTCAGAACCATTATTAAAATTAAGCATCAAATTTTTCATAATAAAACCATGTGGTTAACAACTTAAGTACAGTAAAAAAGGATGGTTCATAAGTGAAAGAAGATTGTATCGACACTGCAAAACACTTTTTAAATGGTATAAAAACCTATGTACGTTGTACATATCTGAAAATATGGTCTTTAAGTGTAGTTAAAAATTTAAAAAAATCAAATGCATGAATAAATGCACTATTAAAGCGGTGAACATGCTTGGAGAATCATTCTGTATACACTTACACATACGTATATGTACGTATAATTGAGTTTGTGTGTACGCGTGTCTACCATATAACGAAAAGCGGCTGTCGTACTACTATCTTTATGACTAAATACATACGCAAATTATACTGAAATACTTACTAGGACATTGAGGTAGCTAATTATAATAAATTACGATTAAAAATATAATACGTATTCACGTATGTAAATGTATTAAAAGATTTTCGGTATTATTGGTTATCCATTAAGGCTATAGTCGATAATAAGACAATTATAAAACTCTTTTAAATTTAGAATATGAAAACTTTAAACTTTTATTCATAGATTAACATTTTACTTGTGACAGGGCCGTCCTTAGAATTTGCGAGGCCCAGGGCAAAAATACTTGTAATACATTTTTGTTGAGCCTACATCGTTATTTTGATATTTACTAATTATATAAAACATACAATTTGAATGCTACGAAAATTAATCAATTTTTACAACTAATTTTACTACTTTTTTCAAACGCGAGGCCCCAAATGTAAGCAAAATGCGCTCTGCCCCACTCCCCTAAAGACGGCCCTAATTTGTGGATATGTTTTGATTTTATATCTAATTTCAAATGATGAATACTTCAAGTCTAACTAGAGAAATAATTAAGGTTTTTAAAATAAATATAGAAGTTTTAATAGCATTATAATAATTAATAGGTAATAAGTGCTCTTTATATTTTAAGAGGTTTGGTATTAAATATTAACGAATATTTAAGAAATAATATAATAATCTAAATAAGTGAGTACAGGTAACGAATTTATAAAGGGTTTGAAATATGCCACAATAACGTTCATATATAATTATTATAGAACAGCCATACTCATCTGGTTTTTTTATTCGACAACAACCCTACAAAAATTTGTTCAGGGGTGACTATAATACTCGTTAATTAATTAGGTACCTACTTTTATTTTAATTATAGTAATTACATTATACCCAGATGTGTAAATATATTATTTCAGCTTTACTAACACAAAACATAACAAATCTTATATTTAGAATAATAATTTTACTTCATTATTTTAAATATTAAAGAGTCTAACAACTTATTATCAAATCTAAAGGTTAGAATGTTATTATAAACCTAATCGCGTAGATAATCTTTTTATATTTTAACTTTAAAACATGTAATGAGCTTCTTAAAATCGTAAATTTATATAATATTAAATTATTTAATTTGTTAAACTAAATTGTATTGGAACGAATGGAAACATTTTTATTGCTGTAATTTCAAATGCATTGTGGAGGAAGTAGCTGGACCCTTACCTATCTTATGGTTACGCCACTGCAGTTCGAGAAAAAAGGCAAATTTTAAACATTTTAAAAGAAGAAACAAAAACAGTATTTAAAATAACTACTATAATTAGAGTATATATATATATGACCTAACTAGTAACTACCCAAGGATTTATAGTTTATATAGTATATCAGCAGCTCGTTGCTCGAAGCACCCGGTATAAGATATAATATTGCGTGTCCATAATATCATATTGTAGTAAGTGGTTTGTGTTATGTGTAGACTTTATAGGTACGTTGAACCGATATTGATTTCTATAGATGACTGAGATGAAATCCTAAAGGGAATAGCTGCATATTATATGTAAATAACAGTGACAATTATCCAAAATATTGTCTATATATAATATAACTAATGGTTAAATAATAAATTACCTATATATTTATTGTAACACCTATGTGGCTATGCATATATTTATTTTTTTTATTTAATAATTCCAAAAATTATACATTGTATTTGTATATTATTTACATTTCCTAGGTTTTAGCTATAGTAAAACAATCAACATTGTTAATAAAAGTATATACACTTTATATATAATACAGAACTTTAAAAGTGCCAATACTGTATAATATAATGTATATACATACACACACACACACATACACACACACATATATATGTGTGTATATTATATACCTAACTAAAATTTAATTTTACTAAATTATAGAAAACTTAACTTCTATATGAATTGATTTTGGAATGCAATTTTTTTGTTATAATTTAAAATAATAAGAACAGTACTTTTTTATTCATCAATTTGAATGAAGTGAGACAAATGACAATCGTCCATATGCTGACTCTAAATTTACTGTACAGGTATACAAATAAACTTATATCATACCTCTAATTTTTTTATAAACATTTAATCATTAAACATTATATTATATTGAAGACTCAAAAGTATTATTTATGCAGTGTAACTTAGAATTTTCTCGTTATTGTTTTTTAGTACTAAAAATAACAATTCGTTTTTGAGTTTAAAGTATACAGAAAGAAAAATATTAATAGCAATTAGATAAATACATAATAATTTAAGTAATAATAATTGTATATTATGTATATACATAATACAGAAATTCTAAATTCAAAAACAAGTTATTTTTACTTAGAAAAACACTGGTTGATACTCTTGTTCCGCTTACATATACATATACAAATGTTCATCAGTCTTTCTTGTATTTTAATTTAAAAAAAAATTATGAATACGTTGTGAACTATATTATATATTCCCAGAATGGTAAATTTTAAGCTAAAGTGTAGATAATTTGGAGCATAGATTTCTAATTCTCGAGTTAGATTGAATCAATATTATATTATATAGTAATTCACTAATTGTAATGTTAGGGTAAAGAAAATAGATAGTTAAAACATATTATAGTTACTATATATATATATATTTATATAGTTAATAAGTTGTATAAATCATTTGTAATACCAACATACCAACTATATAGCTGTATTATGTAATGATGTATTGTGTTCACGTCACATATTATACTGTCTATAGTTATTCAATATTAGCAAATATGTCGTGTTGTTTTCTGCAGATTTTTTTGAATAAATTACATGATGTAAAACCGACAGTTCGGTTGTTTTCTTGTTACGTTAGGTTAGACGACAGTTGGTGTTCTATTGTTGGAGGATAAATAAAGAATAGCGATGAGACGTACATGAGACTAAATGGAAAAACAAAAGAAAACAAATCATACAGAAAATTAAAAAGAAATTTAAACAATATAATATTATACATTATTACAGTATTAATTGACTATGTGGTACATACAAAACTAGTGACGCTATATAATATTGTAGATACCTACCTAAATATACTAAATTATACCAGTAACAACGGGCTACAAATCTAAGTTTAATTCATTAGATTCATTACAAAATTTACCGAATTTATGGTTAATAAAAATTGCCTGATATAGCGATTTTCATCCGTCTTAAAAATTGTTGCTGTTATGTTTATGATAGCCAGAAAATATTTAATCACTTTAGGTATTATATATACTAAAGAAAAAAATAAAATTAAAATTGTTCATTATGATAACGTTTTTTTTTTTTAATAAAATTAACTTATTGAAACAATTAATTTTCTTATAGAATCATCTGATTGCCTCGCCTGTAGAAAATAAATGGATTTACAAATTTTATAATATTAGAATTATAAAATGTGTTTTTTTATATTAATTTCGATTGTTTATAGGTGGAAAACACTATCCCTTATATACATTTGGTTTTAACGGAATCATAATAATAATAATAATAATATATATTAAATATTAGTTTATTCATGAGCATTTTGAAAATATATCATAGGTATAATCAATTGACGAGTACTTAGATTTTTTTAATTTTTCCATCGTGTGTTACAAGTTTACAATACGTGTAACGTGCTTTGCTCTCATTGACCTGATCATTAGGTATGCATCGATCTGGCCAGCAATATATAAGAAATGGCTACCGTGCAAAGAAAAACAGATTGCGGTCGATAATTTCACCCATTGAATGTAATGATAAAAAAAAGATCCGTCGACTTCGGTACTTGTGACATACATGACATGTGCGCTGTCCATGAATTGGTCCACGTCACGCATGCGTAGCTTATAGAAACGAAGGCACATCACGACTGTCACGAAAGCCGATATATCTAATGAATGACTTCGTCTTTGCAGGTTGTCGAGTTCCGTTCGTTTTGATTGTATTCACTCAGGTCGTGAAGTTTTTTCCTTCTTTTAACTCAATATATTATGATGACGGTGAAAAAGAGCACAATTTTACTGTCCATCCATTCATGGAAACCCCTGCAAACATGCGGTAGATTGTACAACAGTTGAGTGTATATAATATCATTATATCAATGCAGTTATCAAGTCAATATAATAAATTATCGTGGTCAATTAAAAACGTATATAGGTAGGTATAGGTTATATATAATCCAATAGTATAAAGTATAATAATATGTACGCTATTTTATTTTCAAGTATACAAATTAATTATAAAGTGAATTTTTAATTAAAGATAATAATATGTAAGACAAAGTTAACGGTTAGATTATCCCAATATATGTACAACAATTTTGAAAATTTTTTCGCACAATATTAAAATTAATTTTTTAAACTGTAAATTGTACCCAATATTATAATTTAAAAAAACTCATCATAATTCATAGGTAGGTAGTAGTTACAATCGTATAAATAGGTATAATATTATGATAATATAACAATTTAAATTTTATTGGTATAAATTAGCGGGTAAATTATTTTATAATTTGCTAAATTATTCAATAATTAATGCAACATAAATATAATATTTATTGTTCTAGATTCTAAAACGATAAAAAATATGTAATAAAAATTATAATGATATATAGGTATGTAGGTACTGTTGTTGAGCAAAGTATGTGACAAAAAAAAAGTTTCAGATGTATACCTACGAGCTATATCTACAAAATTATAAAACAACGGCAAACAATACGATAATATATTTATGCTACTGTAAATCCAATTTATTATTTCGTACAAGTTTTTAAAACTTTTAATTCTAAGACAATGCGTTCTTAAAAAATAATTTTTTTGTGTTATACAAAATATGAAATAAAAAAGAAGGGAAAAACGTCAAAGTATAATCGGAACACCGAAGACGATATTTTTTTATCAAAATTATAATAGATTTCGTCTTTGCAGTGCGAATGATGCCGATGGAGACTGTATAGTGTAATGTTTTAAGCTTATAACCAGTCCACATAGTTCCGTTTTTGGCAACTCCGCCGACCTGTCTTGACAAGAACGCACGTATGAAATATTATTAGAACTCATATAAAAACATACGAAATGATTTTATAAATACTATTTATTGCCAACGGACGCGCTTGTTTTTCCATTGTGATGCGAGACGTGATTCCCGACATTGGGGTCCATCAATCAACGTGTCTAATAAACGACAAACTGGTGGCGCAAAAAATTAGATAGATATACGAATGAAAAAAAAAAATCACGCACATTTTACCGAACGCCGCCTCGATATTTATGATGCGAGCTGGACATAACATAACGAAACATATTTTATACAGAAAAAAATATATTTATTATATTTTATCGTCAGACATTTTTCTAATTAGACACTTAAAAGTTATAATCTTTGAAAAAAAATATAGTTACCGGCAGTCGAAGATTTTTTTTCTCCCGTATAAGATTTCCATTGGTTGTGATATTAAAACTTACTTCACGAAGACTCAATATGAATGAATACCACAACACAAAAACAGCGAATTTTTACACTTGAATTCTTGAGATTATATTTTCACATAAGTATAGAATAGAGGATTACACGTTGTAACCGTGTAATATTAATAATTTAATACCGATTAAAACAATGGTAACATATAATGTTATACAGTTATGTCACACAAAAAATATTTACTTTACTTCGGGACAAATATATTATTATAATATATAGATTCCTATTTTATTTCTAAATTCCATTAAACGCACACGCCTAGATTGAAGTACGAAAAATAAAATTGTCGTTGTCTATTTTATAACAATAGATTCTACGGGGGAGAATACGATTACAATAATAATTTCAAATCACTATAGATTGTATCTAAATACACTTATACATATTAAAGTAATGCGTTGCCCAAATTATTTACATTTTGATTACGAGTGTATACCCACAACAGTAAGCTGCAGTTAAAGTGAAAACAAAGTATTTTAAATTTTTAAATCATAATTCAATGACACCTGTAATCTTGATCAAAGTTCATAGACATCGTAAATAATATTTAATGATACACATATCTGATACGGAGATCAAAATTAGGACAGTGTAAACCTTTTTTCTATACAGTTGAATTGTCTTACTACAGGTTTCCATTAAATTTAATAATTCATGATTCCAATTTCCAGCAACCATATTCGATCAACATCAATTTACCACTTTTGTTTATATTTCTCTGTAGTGTAGTACTAATTTATTTATCGGATAATTTGATGATTATATTATATATGACGTATCATGTATATAGCCTATAAAACATCCTTAGAGATTTGCATCCATATGCCTATATACCTACGAAAACTCGATCCTGAGAAAAGCACATTTCTGAATTTTGAAAATTAACGAAAAGTTTATATTTATATATTGTGTGTAATCATTCAAAAATATTTAATCCATGACCGTCGTGGCTTTACATTTTTACGCTGAATATAAACGATTAAACTGCAAATGTACAAAATATTCAGATAAATAAATGTAAAAATGTAACAATTATGGAGAAGAAAAAAAATTTAATTTTTTAAAAATAGTTATAATATAGTTAATTGCATTTTTTAGCTATTTCTATTTTCTGTTAAATCCTGTATATGCATATAATATAAAGGACACTTATATATTATACCATACTATATTATATTTTGGTATTAGAACGGATTGGTCCCCATCAATTAAGTCATCTATATTGAGATATGGTAATTTTAAAATTTTAGTAATTTACATTAATACTTTTAATTTAAATAAATATTTCGTGTATAGTAAGTACTATTATATCCGATATTAAATACATTTAATATTTTTATAAATTGTTTTAAGAACTATTATCCTTAATATAAATATTTTAATAACTGAAAAATTACTCGTTCGAATTTTGAATTAAGTATACATCAAAATTTTCAAAAAGAATATTTATTAAATAATTTACCTACAGTAAAAAGGGGGCTTTCATTTAAAAAATAAAATTTTGTATAACTCATTAAATAGAAAATCTTAAGAATTAAAAAAATAGGGTGTTAAAGTTTACTTAAAAATTCCAAAAACCAGATTTTAAATTGATGAAAAATCAGCCTAAGTATGCTCGGTGAATCACACTGTATAATGTATTAGTATATATAGGATCCCGGATGTTATGGACATTACATTTATATTTTTTCGCCAATATTTCATATTTCAGATTTAAATAAAAGATGAAATCATTTTTCATCTCAATGATTTAATTTTATAAAAACAGCAACCATTATTTTTTTTTTAAATTTACAATGATATGATAATATCAAGTAAACAATTTATAGTACACCTATATTTTGATTTATACAATAATAGTTTTTCGTATGGCAAAAATATAACATAGTAGACCGCAACTCTTTACTGCGCATGTCCACTATACGTCATTAGGTTTCAAAAAAAGGAATAAAATTAAATACTTTATATATTTATAAATTAAATTTGGTTAATAATTATTAGGGTCGATGCGACGATGCTTATTGGATTTTCATAATTAAACGAATCAAAATTTAAAATGGATACTCGAGCTTTAAAGTTAAAAAAAAAACATGAACATACAATTTAAGTATCTAAATTAAAATAATTATCTACTGCATTATTATTTAAATTATAATTACAAACTAATCTATAGTTATTGAAAGCACTGTAGGCGTGTTAGCTGTGACGTGAAGTGGGGAAAGACGATACACATGTATTATTATTATTATATTCGAACACGTCATTTACACTCCAAAAAATCGTATAAAATTTAATTTTTGCAAAAACGTAATAATAATAGTATATGCCTAAATATTACAAAAACATTTTTTTAAAAAAAAAAAAACGAAATCGGTAAGTATAATAATAAAGTTCGAAAAAAGTAAATGTCACATTGCGTGGCTGGACTGTTAATCTATCTAACGCCCAAAACCTCGAATCCAGTGAAATGTGGGACGCACAAAAGTTCACTTGCACACACACACACACACACACACACACACACACACACACATAGGTAGTATATATTACAATAGAGGATCCCTTTCGTGTCGCGTACACAACATAATAATAATAATAATATTATTATATTAATATTATTCCGTCGTCGTCGTTGTCGTATAGTCGTCGTCGACGTTAATTAAACGCGGGCATTGTGTACGCGGCGGTGTCGTTCAAACTTCACATTATAATATATATATACAACGCCCGCTGCAGCGATTCCGATTGTTCGGCGGTACGGCAGAAAACTTTCATTATCAGCGACGATCACGCATGACGGACCCTTTTGTCTGCTGTCAAGCTTTTAACCAGTCGGCGGCTCTTTGACCAGCGGCCCGCATGATAATATGTAACGACGACTACGACGACGACGTTTTCCCGCTGCAGCCGCCGCAGCTCTCATCTACTCCTCCGCCGCCACTGCTCCGCACACGGTTCCTGCGCACAGCACAACATGATGTATACCCATAATAATAATAATAATATGTCACTATCGTTGTTCTATACTTGAGTATGTATATATATATATATATATATACACTCTGCAGAATACAATATAATAATACATACATACCGCCATTGACTATTATAGTACATACATAATATTATTATATTGTTGTAGTTGTAGTTGTTGTTGTTGCTGTCGTCGTCGTCGTTGTCGTTGTGTTGTGTTCGTACCCACCAACTACAGCACCGCAAATTTCGGCCAAAGCCCCGAGACCAACCGCCGCCACGTATAATATAAATTATAAATTTATATAATACGCGCTATTATTATTATTATTATTTGGTTCGTACGTCATCGCGTGGCGCTTTTCACTGTGCCGCACACGTCGTCTCCACACTCTGCAGACCGTTTCCGGTCACCGAGTTACAGCGTTGTGTTGTTTGTATAATATATACCTAGTGTTTTCTCGACAATCGGAAATAGGTTATAATAGTAATAATATATTCTTAGGTAAGTCGAACCGATATATAGGAGGTACCTATTTATTATGTATAATAGTAAAATATACGATTATTATTAACACACGCACACACACTGCAGCATTAGACTTCCGCACGCGCAAAACAATCTATTTCATAGGTATACACGCTTACGTATATATACACATATTCTTTAATCTCGTGGCTATAAACTTATTCGGACGTTCGAGATCACGAAACTCACTCCGGAGTCCGTGTAGTGTATTCATTTCCTAAATATGCATGACTATGCATTCCGTCAGATTTTATAAATATTTTATGAATCGTACCTATAAATATATGTATATAATATTATAATATAGCATTGCATCATCGTCGACGAGTATGCAATCGTTTTATCGTTTACACGAATTATGAGAGACATATTTCTTCAATCGCTGTACCATATATTATAAATTATAATATTATATATAGACATATCAAAGACTAGCCAGCATATATTATACGGAGTGATTCGTCAAGTATACATGAATCTGTTCCTTTGATAATAAATTAAATCAAATTCTGATTTTTGGAATGGATTTTTTTAAATATTAATAAACTACCTATAGAAACCAAAATTTTAACGAGTATTTTAGGTGTTTCAAATTTTAAGTATAGATACTAAGGTCTAAGACTAATACATGGTATTATATATATAAATACTATATAAATTTAAAAGATAATATAATGTTTTTAAACTTATATAGTAGGTTACCTATAGGCTATAGGTATCTTTTGTTTAATAAAAATGTATAATAATTTGTAAAAATTGTCAGAGTATTTTAAATATATACCTACTTATATTATAGATTATATGTATATTACATCTATTCCATATTTTCTATAAAACCATTATCAAAGACTATATCGGTGTAGAATATAATAAGGTATTAATATCAATAATAACTCATAAACTATATACCTATACACTCGTTTCAATTTTGATTTAAATGTTTTAAATTTTGTTTAACAGGTAAAAATCTGATTATCAAAAATAAATTATTTCAGTATTTTTAAAAATATCAAAAACAAAAATTAAAAAAAAAATATATTATTAAAAGAATAAAGAAAGGGAAGACTAAGCTTGCTAAGTGAATCACTCTGTATTATGATACATTTGTTTGTGTTTTGCGATATAAATTCATGTGAATCTATTTTCATACATACAAAATATATTGTATAATCTAACTTACTTTATTGAGAAACTTCGCATGTTATTATAAATATATACACACCCATGTACTCCCGACCATAAATCAATAGGACTTAAGAATTAAGGGTAATAATTTCTCAGATACATTATTCATAAACCGTTACGCGTCGCACTGCAGATGAAACTTTATAAAATTTGAAATCTATATCGCTGATATTGTAATATTATATTATACGGTTTTAATCATATTATATATCATGATGAATTAAGAAATAAAGCTGTATCGATTGAAAACATTTATAACTTGACAGACATTTTATTACATACGTCCGTCTAGTCAAGATTATGATCCGATACAGCTAAAACTTAATACATATACAAAAATACATTAATTTAGACACATATTGAATAAATTATATATATCTACCACCGAAATAAAATCGAAAGTTTATAGATGTTCAGTTTGATTTATAATAGTTTATATTAATTATTACAGTTAAATTATCATAGAGTACCTGACTACCTATCCTATATAAAATAAATAAGTAATATTACTAATATTACGATTGATAATAAATAGAAGATGTAAGGTAAATATATGTTAGGTTTAATAATAAGTAAATCTTTGGCGTAATCAAGTCACCAAGGGTGTTTCGAAAACATGCGACATACATACGCTTATCATTTTAACATTATCGTTATGATGTTTCTTAAATCTACTATATTTTTTAAATAGGTTTTCACTATTATTATATTCATATAATTTGTATTTATTAGGTACTAAGGTACAATGTTATTTCATCAAAAATGTTAAATTTCTTGTAATTTAACTCAACTGATTATATCCCCCTAAGGCCCTAAAAAAAATGATACACTGTTACGTGTATAAATAATATACCATTGATTATTTACTTATTATAAACAATAATAACACGAATATTTTTGTTTTTATAAGTTTATTTTTAAGGTATTAGACAATATCTGTAATGTATTCTAATAACAATTTATTTATATAATATCTGTGGTCCGTACAATTTTATAATAAAAATTAACAAAGTAAAATATACTAGACACAAAAAAAATATAACCACATTCAAAAAATATGATATATATGTTTAGCTTAAATTTCTATGCAACTATAATATATTATATGAATATTACATACATATACATTTTCATTTATAAATAATATTTTTCTTTGAAAATTGTTAAACTCTTTTGATAAAATCATTGCTTAAATTATTTTTGTTTCAATTATTTTATATATGTTTTTCATAAGTATTTGTGAAACTTCAATCGACTATTAAATAGTATAACCTATTTATTCTACCTACTATTTTCGTTTTATTAAACTGAATTGTCAATTGATTATTAAATCATTTAAATATGATATAACTAGCCAATCTATAATGTTTAGTATAATATGTGTGCCTATACTTATTATATCTAGTAAAGTCGACATAATCAATACCTGTACATAAATTCTCACATTATAATTACTTGTCATATGATAAGTTCGAACATTGTAAATGGGCACTTTTACTATTAGATGTAACATTGTTTATTATTATTACTATTATTAACGTATATTCATTGAGTGTTAATTGAGCGTGGGACGATCCGGCTTGAAAAATAAAAATATGCCAGGTCAATAATTTTACTATAGGATTCACAGTATCACACAATAGACCGCCCATAGCAACGTTTTGACGGCTAGTCAATGAACCGATAATTAGAAATTAGTGATGACAAGGATACCTGCCGAGGACCGCAATCCCAAGTGACTAAGCAAACGCCCCGCAGCTTTTTTTCTATTGTCGTTCATAATATTTAATATTTGGCTTTAAATCGCTCATCACGATATCATTACGTTTTTTTTTTGCTCTTCGATTAGGTCGTTAATAAATAATAAGAGAACATACCGCAGAAACTCTTGCAACATTGATTTTTTGACTACGTTGTAAAGTGTTAAGTCCTAATAGGAATACAATTTCAACCGTTAACCAAAGTAAAATACACGATACAAGACTAAATCTCATCTGTAACAAAACTTTAAAAAATACTTGTTATTTATAAAAAAAAAAATAAATAATATATTACATTTACCTTTATTTTAAGTTTTCAAAAGTTTATAATAAAAAATATTATGAGTAAAATATAGTACACCATATTACGTTAATAAAATTATAATGTATAGGTACTATTATAGTATATAGTAGTTATTAGTTTTTATGAGCGATGATAAATTATATAGATAATATAAATATAATCAAAAATATATCGATAAATAGTAATTTAAAATTATAATAGAAAATAGTAATACTTGCAGATCAGTATTATTTATAACTACAAATAAAAAGTTTAACTATATTTAAAGAAATATATGTTATTAATTAGTAAGAAAACGAAATGCAATAAATAATCAATTAACTTTAATTACAATACATAGTATATTTAAAATAATACAAATACAGATGTAGACTGCAGAGGTTTATATATTGTAGTCACTTGTTATAGGGTTTCACAAAACTAATTAAAGTATATAAATTCAAAAAGTATTTAACGACTTTACCACAATATACTTGTTTGATATGCATATAAATAGTATATAAGTACAAACAACCGTATTTTCTAGCTGGCAGTGATCAAGAATATACGGAATACCGTAAACAGAATCCAACACAGATGCACGTAAACGACATCGGACAGTTTTGTATGTAAATTAATGTGTACAACCGGCAGGTACAGGTCATTTATTATTATCACCGTGTGTCTACGGAACGACTTTTTTTAATGCCATTTCGTGAAACTAATGATGTTCACGGAGTTTTTAAACAATGACAAAGTATTCGTGCGTCAAATAATCGAAAGACACTGGACCCGATCATATATATACACACGAACGGGGGTGATTCCCTTGGACTTGTCACATATAAACACATATTTATCTGAACGTTACACCGATCGTTTGATATGTCCACCATCACTGGAAAGAATTTCGAATATGTTTTTATTGATATTACAACTAGGAAAAATCACAATATTTATTCCTAACATATTATTATTATTATATTATTATAAAGTCTATAATAATATATTATGTACTACAGGGGACCAACCTATACGGATACCCGATTTTATATATAAGCATGACGTGCTTGCATGCATAATAAAGAATTTCAAAAAACAATAATAATGAGTTTATATTTCTCATTGATTGTACCTACGTTTGATCGAGTATTAATTCAATGCGAGAAATAAAAAAAATATGATTATTAAATTATAATAATTTTACTTAATACCTTAAATGTAAGTATATAATTTATAGATGAATAAATTGTATTGAGTGAATAAAATAAATAATGTTAATCAAACAATATAATAAAATTTAAATTTATTAAATATTAAATTATCTATTACGTCATGGTTAAGAATATTTCCACATAAATAAAATAAAATAAAACCAAAACATTTATACTTAACGAATAGTTTTAGTACAATTTTAGAAATAAGAATTATTAATATTTATTATTATTAAAAATATATTTTCAGAAAAAAAACTTGGAAATATTAAAATTAATTAATCTCTTTGACTTACTAAAAATTATAAAAAATATCTCTACCTATACGTACAAAACGAAAATACAAAAATTTTTTTAAATAAATCTTTAAATAATGCGAGAATATAAGCTATCATCATATTATATAGCACGGCGTTAAATTGATATATTACTAATATTATAAAATAAACATAAAGATTCGTATCAACCCCGAAAAAAACGTTATGGTCGCATATAATTTGAAAAATCTTAGAAAAGAAATATATAAATAATATTATTTAATATATATTGTAATATGCGCATGTTACTGTATAGCTCGACGTGTAAGTTTGTCGGTATGAGTCTCTTTGAGGTTGATATATGACACAAATAGGTAATTTTTATAGTCACAAACGAGCATGACTAGAGTTCACAATTAAAGAAAACGGAGAAAAACAACATAGCTCTACACCGATCATAATATTAAATGTTTAACATTTTACTTATAACTAACAAGTTTTTTTTTTAATGTTGCACCGAAAAAACATGATGCGCACCGCCTTGGCCAATAAAAACAGATATTTTTGTTAGATAAGTATACAGTTTCCCAGACCTTTGTTCCTCAACTTATTCCGACGTCATTAGCAAAATGTTTAGTCATTATTTTATTATTTTATTAGGATAAAAACCACAGTTTAACATAGAACGACGATTACGAGCATTAAAATACTAAATTCTATAGGTATACATGAACACTAAAATTACATTTTTATTTTCTTATTTAAGTAAATATATTATATTTATATTTATATATAAGCTCAATACTAATTTGCATAGAAATTGGTTATCATTATCTCATATTAATATGTGTAAGTAGGTATACAATACATATTATAAACCTTCCTACTTTTTAATACATAATATGTATTCGGATTTCTGAATAAAACGATTTGACAGACTCATATGTATACCTATTTTAAAATTGTCAGTTGTATAACAACAAATTTACAAGCGTGTTCTATCTTAACATTATATATAGTCATATTAATAGAAACTATCAATTTTAAAACTTTTCGGACTTCTTGTTTTCATTTACTCAACTAAATTATGAATTAAGTTAATAAACTTTGTATTATTTATTTATGTAATGGGTCGTATTTAATTGTATATTTTCTTATTATTATTAATTAATAACTATACGTCTATTATTTATTTATTTTTATTACTTTACTCTGTACTTCTATAATTAGTTAATAATGAATTTAATTTAATTTATTAATATGTGTTAAATTTACATAAAAATAAATATGTATGCATTTTAGCATTTATAAAAACTTACACTTATACATATTGACAAAATATTGTTTATAACCACTAAAAAGATTAAATATCTATACTTAATGAATTTGTATTAAAGTTTTGGTACAGTAATGATGATGCTATTGTAACCAATTATTTAACTTTTAAATTATAACAGATACTAACATCTTAACATTGATACGTACCCATAAAAATCTATAACCAAATTAGAATTACTTTTTCATTCTGTTTTCAAATATTAAATACAGAAGCTATAAATGTAATAAACTCGCGTTAAATAATAAGAGTTATTCACATCTGAATATTAAAATATAATAGATAATTATAGCCAATTATGTAGGTGCGCATTACATTTTGAAAATTGTATACGCTTAAAAAACAGAAACGTTATCATATTATACGTCATAATATATTCTAATCGCCACTTTACATCATCATAACATTATTTTGCTTTAGCACGCCTTCCTAACTGATTTTAATCGACCGTTGTGGTATTTCGAAATTTGCATTTTCAAATGACTCAAGAGGGTTGCGATTCCGTACGCGCTACTGTTTCTGATCGTTAATAGAATGCAGAACAATGCGTGTGGTCGTTGGGATTCAATTATTGTCACCTCGAAAATACACAGCGTGTATGTGTAGCGTGTTCGCTGATAAAATCGAGATTTAATAAAAAAAAAAAAATAAGAATAAGAAATATATTAAATAATAATAATAATAAAAATAAAAGACAAAGGGAAAAAGCAACATCACGATCCACGCAATGGCGCATAAAAATAAATATCTATCCAAGACTAGTCGCCAACAACACGGCGGTAATTAATTAATTAACAAATAGTGTCTAAAAACTTTGTACCTATACCTACTATAGGCATTATGTTAATATTCCTTGTAGTGGTTTAACGTTTTGTTTTTTATTAATTATAAATGCTTGAGCGTGTACCTGTGTATTATTGTGTGGAAAAGAATCCAATAGGTATATATCCGGGGACCTACATGGGAGGTTCGTACAACGCGTTTACAATGTTAACAAATGCAGATAGTAATCGATTGGGAATCGTGAGAAAAAAAAATAGTCAGATAAAGTGCCAGTTAAATGTTATTGATGCCCAGGCGGCCAGGTTACCGTATACATTATGGCGATTGACGAATAAAGGGTATCGATGACAAATGTTTATTGTTATCATCTCCACACTAAATGAAATTAAGTATTGTTTGGATAGGTATATACACAAAATATATAATTTATATTTATTATGGCTTTAGAATATAATAAAATGCAAATGTATATAAAATAACTATTATACGTTTAATACGTTATACGTATATATTATATAAAAACGGTGATATTGTATAATATATTATGTGAATACCGTTGTAGTACTCATAATACTTACGACTTTATATCGACATAAATAAACAAGCGCATAAAAATGTTAAATTTTCATAAAATTGAATAATTTAAAAAAAATTTAGAATATAAGTAGGTATATTTTGGTTTTTTACAATAACCCATTATAGTACATAATTAAATTTACTTACTAAAATTACTATTTTAGTTGTTAGTACTTACTTAACTAATTTAAAACGTACCAATCGTAAAATAATGTTCAAATAAATAAAAAAAAATGATGCAGCAATTTTAGGGTATTTTATTTGGTTTTTGTGATATTTCAATTAATTTTATTCGTATCTTTATTAGTGTTTCTATCCAAATCTACATTTAGTTATTAAAATCCGCCCCTGATTTATAGGCATAGCCATAGGTATAGATATTATAGAAAAAAATATTAAGTATACACTATTATTATATATATTTATATTATTAATTACTATTCACAATATAAAATATATTGTATAATATACATTATACACTTGAACCTCTATTCAACAATTTTTATGGTTCTTTGAAAAAAATTCGTTAAAATTACATTACTTAAAAAACTAATTTTTACTGTAAAAAATGTATACAAATATGTATGTATGTATTTAATATCTATATATAATATGTATGTATAATACGTATTAAAGAACTAAAACTAAAATAAAAAAAAACACAAAAACGATCAGCGACGACTAATTTGCGACATTTGATATTATAGTAGGTTTTATAATATAGAATATCATCATTATCATCTCTTGACATCAGACAACATCGATAACAATAGTCTAAAGTAATAACATTTAACGAGGTATGATAGCATACGATCTGTACTGTACTCTTGATGAGTGTACTTTATAAATAATTGTAGTTTTTATATTTGTTGAAAAAAAGTAATACAAAATTAATTCGTTAAATAGACATTTATTGTTTCGTTAGATAGAAACTTTTCGAGTGAAAATTTCATAGTTCCATAAAATATTTTATTGTACAGATAATTTCGTTAGATAAAAGTTTATTAAATAGAGGTTTGACTGTATTTAAATATTACATTAATTGGGTCATCTATAAATTCAATATATAAAAGAAATATGAAAAAATTAATGTATACAGGTATTGTATAATAGGCCATAATTATTCGGGGCTAGATAAATTGGGTCCGCGATAATTTGTGTTCATTTTGAAAGTAGTAAGTTGCATGAGTCCCGGACATAAAAAGATAGTAGGTAAGTTGCGTCTCGGCTATATAACATTGACGCAATTAGGTCTAAAATATTAAAAAATTAAAACCTTAATATTTAATATTTATACAATTTACTTTTGAATAATTATGTTACAATAATATATCATATTGCATATAGTGCATATGGTGGTACACCGTCCGGACACAAATTAAAATTTATTAAATGTTAATCATTTAAATTTTTACCTAAAACATGATATTTATAAGGAATAACATTTTTTTCCGGGACAATTTTTTAATTATTTATACCATATAGTATTCAATTTATTTAGAGCATGATACTATAAAACCACATATATTTTAATTAATATATTTTTTTTTCGGGACCCAATTTACCAAAGTAATTTCTACTATACTGTTAATCATGTTAAAAATAAATCAAATTTAGACCGTATTCCCCAATGTCCAGTGTACATTTTCCTTCATTATTAAAATAAAAAATTGTCCTACTCTTATTAATTCAAATAGTTACTTATATTTTTTTTTAGCCAAGTTAATTATTCTATATTATTTTTAAACATATAAGTTACTGATAATCATCAAATATGAAATAAATTAAAATCAAAACTCATTGTGTTAAAATATTGATATTTTATAATGATTTAGAGCTATGTTATAACATAAAATTAAAATATAATATTATAATATGTGCATTATTGACAATTTTTTAATTACTTATATTAGAGAAATTATAAACGTTTTTATATCACAAGAATATACAAATAAGACTATTTTGTATAAACAATTCGTATATAAAACAAATAAATTTAAAAAAATCTTAATATTTGGAGGAAATAAATGGAAAGTACCTTTATTATTCTTTTAGAGGAAAACGGTTCCGCCCGTTTAATATAAATCGGTATTCTAAGGTTAAAATTATTAATTCACAATTATCATTTTTTGAATAATTAATGTCCGGGTTGTCCGACTATAATTTGGTTAATTTACTATAATTCATGAGCGCTTGAGTAATATTAAAAACATTTTTTTAAATAAAATAATTGTATACATACACGCATATTAGCGTTTAGTGAATAGGTAAAATTTGAATAATTATAGTCATTATAGGTAAATATTACTCAATACTCTTATTAAGTGCCAGTTATCACAGTTCAGTAATCAAAGTGTTCTAATTAACTTACATCATTTTATGTTTATATTTATTGTAATATACATATTAAATTATATTATAATATGATTATTGTGTAACTTTTCATGTTTTTATTAGATACAGGTTCTTCGTTCTTGAAATAGCAACTCTATAACATGATTTTAAAATTTAGAATAATGTATTGAAGTCGTAATAATAATATAATACTTTTAGCTTATACGTATGAATAAAAAAATGATATCAAAGTATATTTTACGTTTACCTATTTATACTCTGTCGGCTGTCCAGCGTCTACAATCTTCATAATATACAAAATATTATAATTTTAGGCCAATCGGCAGTCAATATAGATTACTCGGTAGTCAGCACTTCAGCAGACAGTTAGTAACCACTAATCACAGGACCACTGGGCGATTGCAACCTAATCACTTAATCGGTCACTCAGCTAGTCAGCTCAGTTGTGTTATTGAAATCGAGTGGGTTCACTTGTGTTTACAATGTTTACATATTAATCATACTATAATATGCCATAATAAATTATGGGTACCTAATATTACCCAAGCGGCCAAGCCAGTGCCTCAGTGGTTCTCAAGTTCTCAGCTGTTTATTTTTCGGTAGGCACTCTTGAGTATTATTTATAAAGTAAAAACCCAGGGGCTGCAGTTTACACCAATAACTTCGATTTTATGTAATTATAATTTACAAGTAGTAACAAATAATACTTTTATTGTTGAAAAACAAGTAGGTACCTCAAAATCTTTTAATGAGTACCTATTGGTTTCATCGAAACTTAGTGGTGAGGGGGGGGGGGGCTTTAATTGCATCCACGCGATGGCGATACAAATAATTGCAAACCACTCCAGTATCAACATTAAAATAGATTCAACTATTATAATAAATATTTATATAGATAAATTATAAATGATATAATATGCGTAGTATATGATATCAAATGATTTTTATATCGTTTATATGGTAGTCGGTAGGTGTTGTTTTGTGTTTTAAATTATACAATATAAGTACTTGTCAGTATAGATACAACTAATAATTAATAATTATATTTTAGAGTAATTACTTACATTTGTACTTTTCTGTAGATTCCAATTTCTTCAACTCTGATTTGACTGCAGTGGTTTTCTGTTGTATTATACATATAACTATACCCATTACCCATTCAACTGTCTAAGACATCATGACCGGGGTCATCTATGACAATAACTTTACCACACACAAATGCTTATGGGATGATAACTATTCAGAAAATCCACAGCGATATACATCTGTACTAGAGCGGTAAGTTTGTTACACAATTATGAAGGAGTAATTGAAATACTGAATTATGCTTATCTATGCAAACTGTTTAATTTATACAGTTGTAATTCATTGGGATTGATCGATCGGTGCATTAAAATATCCTCACGCCAAGCCACTAAAGAAGAATTACTGTCTAAACACACGGTGGAACATATTGATTTATTAGAAAGTACAGAGCACTACAATGATGAAGAATTGGAACAATTGTCTTCACGATATGATTCAATATATGTACATCGTGTATGTTGCTTAAAAATGTAACTTATAAATACTATATACTTTGATACAAATTATGTACTTAAATAGTAAATAGATAAAGATAATCATAGGTATACATTAAATAATAGTATAAGATACTAGTTTTTAATATCTAAAATAACAACCAGAACTCTACTAACTTATACTTGTATGGGCTGCAACATTAAAAAACATATATTTGTTTTCTTGAATTTCTTAAATCAAGTTTTTTAAGTAACTTTGTAATTTTTATTGAAAAATGTATTGGGAGGTACACTGGGAAAATAGATAAGTTATAACTTTATAAGTAAAAATAAAGTAGGTAAACCTTCCTTTATTATATTTGAAAACAATTTTTAATTTTTTTTTATTTTGTCACATAATTGTTCAAAGTGGAATTTGTTGTAAACATAATTTTATTTGTAAATAAATACATTTCTAAGATACATAAATATCATAAATTTAAAATACCTATTCAAATTATAAAATAAATGTATATTATAATATACTATAGGTACCTACGTTATTTTATGTGTTTATAGTCAACTTACAAACAATCCCTACTTGCAGCTGGTAGTTCAATTGAATTAGTTAAAGCAGTTGTAGATGGCCGTATACAAAATGGAATGGCCTTTATTCGGTATGTATACCTAACCTTCACAGAAGAAATTTTATCATGAATATAATTTATTTGGATTTAATCATTGTTAGACCTCCAGGACACCATGCCATGAAGACTGAATACTGTGGTTATTGTTTTATTAATAACGTTGCAATAGCTACTCAATATTTATTGGATAAAACAGCTATTCAAAAAGTTCTTATTGTTGACTGGGATATTCACCATGGTCAGGCTACTCAACAGATGTTTTATGAAGACCCAAGGTATCTATTTATAGACAGTTTAGTTACTCATTATTTTTATTTATGATTATAATATGTAATAATAATGGTTCAATTAGAGTGTTATATTTTTCTATACATCGTTATGAACATGGACAATTTTGGCCAAATTTAAGAGAAAGTGATTTTGATCATATAGGCAATGGGAGCGGTGCAGGTTTCAATGTGAATGTTCCACTAAATGACATTCAAATGAAAAATGAAGATTATTTGGCTATAGTTCATTACTTATTAATTCCTTTGGCAACTGAGGTAATTAATAATAATAATTAAAACCTACCAACTATGATAACAAATACTAGTTATAATTATCAATTTGGTTAAATAATAATTTATTTTAATGTATTTAAAAGTTTTCTCCAGATCTCATACTTGTTTCGAGTGGATATGATTCAGCCATTGGGGATCCTAAAGTACCTATTTAATTTATTTTTATTAATGTTATTTATTTAATATACAATTAATACTTAAATGTATGTTATACATTTATTATACATACTAATTAAATCTATTATTCTAGGGTGAAATGTTAGTTACTCCAGCATGTTATGCTCATATTACACACAAACTGATGAGTCTTTGCTGTGGTAAAGTAGTCTCTATACTTGAGGTATGTTTAAGCTCAGCACATCGTTTATAAAATTAAATTTCATTAATAACTTGTTTAGGGAGGTTATTACTTGAAGAGTTTGGCTGAAAGTGCAGCATTGACATTAAGGGCATTATTGGGAGATTCGTGTCCACTCATTGGGTCATTACAACAACCATGTAAAAGGTAAAGTATACTAATCTGATTTGAAAAATGTTTATTTTTTCTATTAATAAGAATTTTTCTAAGTTTAGATTAGAATAGTAATAAACCATGTTATTTAGAGTTAGTTTCCACAATATTATTTAAACATTCATAAATTTAAAATTTATTGTTTATCGTTAAACACAGTTTTCAAAATAGATTTTATTTTTTTTCATATAAAATGCTATTAATAATATACTCAATTGTATAAAAACATTTTTTAAATTTCTTAAATTAACTAAGTAAGTTTTAAATTAGTGTATTTAGTTGAATGAATGACTTCAAACTATCTAAATAATGTATGTTATTATAGTGTCATGGAAACCATAAGTAATGTGATTTATGCTCATAGACATTATTGGGACTGCTTCAAGTATAATATATTTTACAATGAAAATCTACCAGAAATTCATTACAATTTCTTTGATGAAAAGCCAGAAATATATCAAACAAGAAATATGTATCCAAAAATTGATACTTCAAGTTTTGATATAATTTTAAACAATATTATTGCAGGTATCTACTATAATGCTTTATATTTTGATCTAAAAATACTTTATAAATTTAACTGTTTAAAAAGAAACCAAACTATTCAATCCAAAAATTAGAGTTGGCTTAACATCCAAAGTGGTTGAACATTCAAACAATTTAAAAAATAGTGAAGTCTATCGATATTTAAAATTAAAAATTGGAAATTTACATATTTTAAAGGTAATTTTATATTTTAAATTATAATTAATTAAAATAATTACTTGCTTTTTATAATTATATAAAACTAAATTAATGTATTTTAAGAAAGTAATTAACAACTAGAATACTGTAATAAATTAAAATATCCTAATATTTAATATCTTTTTAACTAACAATTTTACACTTATAGACTCAATTACTTTTTTCATATTTAATTGAAGTTGATTATATTATAACTATCAACTAATTAAATTCCTTTGACTGTTGAGTGTTGATCAGGTTGACAAAACTATTAATGTTATCAAATTATCAATATAAAATATATAATTTAAAATTAATCATGAATAACATTTTAATTATTTACAGGAACGTCAATTATCAATTGAAGAATTTAATATGGTTTATTCAACTGAGTACATCAAAGAAATAAAAAACATACAGAAATGTATTAACAAAGAGCAGTGTAGTACTACCAGCATTAATAATAAATTCATTGAAGATAATTCAGATAATCCAGTATTTAATACATTTTCTTTTTCTGTTGGACCACTATTGCAGGTTGTTAATAATTATAATTTTAAATCACATTTATTAAAAATCATATTTTATCATATAAAATAATGTTAACAGATTATTGATTCAATGTTTAACAATGAAATTAAATCTGGGATATTTGTATCGTTGTCAACTGCTAACTTTAGAAAAAATGAAATCTCATATACTTTAAATACTTCCTTAATTGGTGCCAACTATGCCATAAAAAAATATTACTTGAAAAGGTTATGATAATAAATAAGTTATTAAAATATCATACCCAATTGTTTAAATATATAAACTTAGTACTTATAATATAAAAATATATAACAGTATAATATTTGTGTTACAGAATATTAATAATTGAACTGAATGAAAATGTTACAGAAATAGTATCTACTGATCAAATATTAGTTATTTCAATGCATGACTTATCAAATAGTTCAACAATTATAAATGGAAACAATTACATCAATATTTCACAGTCAAAAGTAGTAACTAATAAATGGTTATAAATTTAATCAGATTTTATAATTTATCTACATATTTTTGTTATTTAGAAAGTATTGAATGAAGCAGAATTTACTATAATGATGCAATATTTGATTTTACCGATTGCTTATGAATATAATCCCGAATTGATAATCGTGTCTTCAAAGTTCTACTCTAATAACATAGACGGTAAAAGATATTAAATATTTATTTGATATTTATTAAAAAAAAAATTGTGCATTAAGGTATACAAATGACTCCTATCATGTACGGACATCTTATCCAATGGTTAAGTACTTTAGCTAATGGAAGGATCATCTTATACGAACAAGATGCTCATGATAATTCAATATATAGAAACAAATGTTTATTACAGTGTTCTAAATCTTTACTTGGTAAACCAATATCAAAATTGTGTGTGACAAATTTATTAAATTTAGAATCCAAAGATATTCTACTTAACAATATAAAAACCCATAGAAATAATTGGAAATTCTTGCAACTTTAAAAAAAAAAAAATAATGTACGGTTCATATTTTAAATTTTTGTTTTGTATAACTTACAAATTAATCAGTTTATATATTTATAAATTCATATAAATAAAAAAATATTTGTTTATATATAGTTTGAAAATATATATTTTTTTTTAATTTTAAAAGAAAAGTAAATATAGTAGTTTAATGCATTGTTTTATTATTCAATATACAATAAAATAAATATACTTAAAATGTAATTAAGAAATAAAAAAAATTATTAGAGAGCACAGTTAAAATACTTAAAGCCTAAGAAAAAATATTACACAATAATGAAAATTAAAAAAAAAAAAATATCACATACGAATAAAATGGGCTTTTATAGAAATCTATAATAATGTAATACTAATAAGTAAAATTATTTTGTCAACTATTTAATTAATAACATTATACTTAATTATTTTAGATACAATTTTCAAAAATTATTGTTAACAATACTAAAACTATAAAATGATTACAAACATAAATTGCATATAAGGTATAAAATTTTTTTTTTTTTAATAAGTATGGAATACTAAAACTAAAATATTTTTAATGATAAAAATTTAAATATGTTAAGTTCTAAAATAATTGTTTAAATGTTTACCTATGCGAATTCAAATTAATATAATAGGTAAAAAATAAACTAGAATTGTGCATTTTTCAAAGTTTTAATAAAATTGAATTATTTATTAACTACTTTTATTTGCAGTGCAATCTTCATAGTAACTAATTATTATCAAAAAGTCTAAATTGTGTAAATAAATATTTTCTATAATACTTAACTTGAATTAAAATAATATTTTACTACACTGGGTATTTCTTGATTTTCTGTACAAACTTTAAGAATGATCTAATTTTTTTTATGCTGATGAATGAAAACTACTTAGTTTTTGTCATGTAGATGTGGGGTTTTTGATTGTTATTTAATTTAAATAAAAAATTAATTCTCTTATTGCAGAACTGGATTAAAAAATTTGTTTGCTCTTGGCTCTTGTGTTATAACTAATAACATACAAAGTATATTTTATTTTAGTAAATATCAATTATGAAATATATCATACTGTCATTAAACATTTTAGAATGATTTTTATACCAATTAAACACTTAACTCAATTTTAATAAACCATTTAGAATTAAATTATGAAATTTAATTTTTAATGTATTAAATTTGATGCATATATTTCATGTCTCTATGGATATAAACATTGTAAACTAATCATAGTATTTAAAGCTAAAATAAATTTGATTTATTATATTCAATTAATGATATTGTAAAATTCTAATTCATAAACATTAAAAATATCTATGATACAATTCAAGCCTAAATATTTTTTCTCTAAATATTTGGCTAAGATACAAGCACTAACAACTTAAAAATAGGCTGTAGATTTTATTTATAAGTATATTTTTCTTAAAGTTTGTACAGTAAACCGTAAATAGTAGAAGTTAATGACTAGAATTTGCATTTTGGTTATCCTGAATTTAGAGTAATATTAATCACTAATTACTTTGTAGTAATCTATAGAACTTTAACTGTGTATTGTAATCAAATACAAAAATTTAAAGTGTATTTAAAAATATAGATATTAAAACCGTAATAACTAATAAGTAACATAATTGTATTAATAATAATTATGTAATGTTGTATTGTAATTCAGTCTTTATAGTAATTTTATAAAGTACAAGCGAAAATATATCACGAAGTTCTGTTAAACTAATATAAGGCATATTATTGTCATGGTATAATAAATCTATCATGGATATAAAATAAAAACGTATTGATTCCATTGACAAATGTGGAAAAAACATTTTTTTTGTGTATGAAAGACTAGACAAATTACCAACTGATTCGAATTGCTTGGTTAAAGGACCAGATACTGCAAAATAGACTGTAAGTTCTTCTTTATGAGTAATATGTTTACTGATATTCATAACAGTGTCATACAATGCATTGGGATCCAATGATGAACCAAGATCATATACTTTAATGTGACGTTGATTCCTAAAATATTTAAAAACAATTATTAATTAACATTAAAAATAATAAATTATTAAATAGGTTATAAAATAAATAGGGTCTGAAAGTTGTAAGAGTTGCATACTTTTCTAAATACTTTCAGTTTATAGTAAATCAAGTTAAAATTCCATTATGTAATATGATGAATTTAAAAACCAAAAATTTAAAACATGTTAAATGTTTTCTAAAAAAAATTTATGGTTTTATTTTATAATTTATGTTACATATTTTAATATCCAACTTCCCAAATATTTGAAAATATAATTTTATTGTTAACCAATAACCAATTTTCCACACATCAGATTTTTTCTTATTCATTTTTTTATTTATTTAATCTGATTATAGTATACTAGCAATACAAACATTTTGATAAGTAGTATTTAATACTTTTTTTTTTTTTTTTGGGGGGGTGGGGGATTTTGCAACAATTTCTTTTGCATGCATACGTTATTTTTTCTATTTTAGCTTTCTTAACTTCTGATCCCAATTTATAACAATAAGTTTCAACATCATGGTGAATAATTTAGTTATAATACAAATACATTCCAAATTAAATGGAATAGTATACTATAAAGTACTGTAGTTTACACTTAAATAATTTTAGATATTTTTGAGTTAAAATAAATTCTAATATGAGTCATTTATTAACAAGCAATGCATAACATTATGTAGTTTTTATTTAATTATTTGCAGTATTTTGTTTATAATTGTATATACATAAACCAGTTGCATTGGCAAATTACAAATATGTCTTAACAAAACATTAAATATGGTATAAAATACTTTATTTTAAAATAAATAATATAAGCAATATAAATTATGAACTTACACGTATAGTAAACTTTCGTTTAATTGAGGAACCATTAATAATCCAACAGGAATAGAATATGTATGACTTTGAATTATATAGGTATTAGTTGCATGTTTAATATCTTGAAACAAATGTGAGATCATCGGAGTAATACCAGCTTGTTGCAGGTAACCATAAAATATAAATCCAATAATATTAGAAAAACACCAAATTGGAAGTATGTGTTTGAAATTTTTCGTGTAATGACTAGAAAAATACTTGGAAGTAGAAAATACAATTGGTAACAAAAGAGGTAACAGAAATCTGGGCTCTTGGTGTGGAAATATTGATAACAGGAACAATGGAATGATCACACTAGCCATCATTAAAGTTTTAACTTCATAAATATTTGGTAATAAATGGTATTGATGATTTAAAACACTGTAAGAATACATAATATTTATGAATTAGTAAAACAATATGAATATAAATTGTAAGGTTGTAACATTTTATCTGTAAAACCAATATACTTACATTTTTATCAAAGAATTGAATTGTAAACGTCCTAGAAAAAGTAAAGCTAAGACATTGAAAAGCAATGGCATATTTATGATGGCATGAGTCATTCGAAAATGGATACCATGTTCAGCTAAGTTTGAAGGTTGTATATTATACTTGATAAAATTTAAAGGAGTTATGACCAAACTGGCTTTGTTTTCTGTTATATGCTCAAAGTAAAATGAATCAATGAGTATAAATGTAAATATTCCAGGCAGAGTACATAGAAATAATACTATAAAACGTATATGGAATATTTTTATAAAACGATTATCGTTCATAGAAAATCCTCTGGAAACCCAATAGAATATAGGGGTAACAGCAAATAGTAAAAAAGTTGGTCTATTAAAGGTACCAACTGCTAAAATGGTACCAATTTCCAAACAATGAGAAAAATGATGACTAGGTAATAGACGTAGCTTACGGCTCATCACTACTTTATCTGTTATTGATGTACGGAACGCATACATATTTCGTATTTCGTTTTCAGCAGCTACAACCTATGATAAATACAAAAAATAATTAAAATAAGTTTAAAAAGAACATAAACTATTATAAATAATTAATTACTTTGTCTGAAACAGTCATACTGTCAACAACTTTCCACAATAAAAGAGATACCAAAGCCAATTCTAAAGAGTTGGTAAATGTCTTTGTACCAAATACAATTATAACATAAGAACTTGAAAGCAGTAATAAATATCTATTAGACTTCAGTTTGAGTATTTTACATATCCTGAAAAATATTAAATCGATAATATTATTCTGTTTTTAAAAATATACATTCAAATAGTCAAAATATGTTGTTATTATACTATTTTCATACTTATATAGTGAATAATCAGTTATAAATGACACTGCACAAGTAACTATTCGAAAAACAAACAGCAATAGGAAAGGATTCCATGGAATTTTATATAATTTAAAAATCCATTTGGCAATATATAATGGCATGCCAAAAATTCCATATAATAAACCTATACTTCTAACTGGTGCATCCTTATTAAATTCCCAAGGGCGGTTATGTAAAACTCCAAAGACATCACCTAAAATCAAAATTATTTATTTATTATTCTTATATATTTTAGTTTGCAAAAAGATGTTTAGTTTTGTGATACAAAAAAAAAACAAATTTATTAGTTTCATAATTATATTTTAAACCAAGAATTAATAATTGTTTAAAACTCAGTAACTGTAAATTACATTATATATTTACTAAAAGCATAGTGATCAACTTAATTTACTTAATCAAATAATCAATTAGAACAACAAGAAAAGTAAATATCTTTTAATTCTAATATAAAAACCTTAACACTCACTGCACAAATCAAATATTTTCTACATGAATAAAAATTATATTAAAATAATATATTTATTAGATTAAGTACCCACTTATATAAGATTTGTTTATTTTTTTCAAAATAAAAACCTACAGTCAAAACATAAAGAGTAAGATACTTCACAACTGATTAGTTATTTGAGAACTTACCAGTAATAATTTCGGTCGTTTGAAAATATTCGTCAGGATGAATATAGCCATTTTGTACGAAAATAGTGGATAATATTCTAAAAGCCACCAAGCAACCATATTCCGGTCCCGGTGACATAATATTGTATTAAGAATATAAAAATTTAACTTAGTTTTCAAGTTAGAGAGAGCTTATTTGTTAATTGCGATATGGAGATGTTTTGATTTATTATCGTTTCGATAATTTTATCATGATTGGGCGAGTCAATCGCCATGGTTATTATCAGATAGTTGTACTATTTTATCACCATATTCTATGATATTACCATTCTGCACACGAAATAAAACCCATGAATCAATCCGTCCCTATGATTGGTCTATACATTTGGTGCGAAATTTTAAATTTTTACGGACTTATTGTTAACTTTAATTAATATGGTATAAGTACTCGTAACATGATAATAATATACAGATCGAATAGATTGATAATTAATTACATTTAAAATGATAGGTTTCACCATCTAGAGTTAAAGTGCGAGTAACCGGTAACTCGGAGTTAGCGAGAAAAACGTATTTCACGACTTCGAGTTAAATGGTAACTTCAAGTTATTAAAAATATTTACTCCCAAATTTTAACCCCCAATATTTCCGAGTGTTAAGAGCTAACTAATAGTTATAATCACGGTCTACCGTGATATAAACAACAATTAGCGGGTGTTGTATATTTAAAACGTATTTTCATTTTTCTTTTGCCTTTAATCTGTGCTTTGATTAAAACTGAAAAGTGTGTTCGTTTTTGTTTAAATCGATTTTGTCTTTCAAAAGCAACTTTTAATACAATCTTGTGATTAATAGAAAATGAAATGTTTCCTCATTCTACAAGGTAAGAAGACTTTAAACCACAGGGCTGTATTTAAAAATTTGGTGCTTCTGGGTATATAATTTATGCCCCTCCTCCCCAACTAACAATATTAGTTTAATATTAAAATATAACTGATCAATTAATAAATGAAAATCGTTTAATAGTTAAAAAAAAATTTAAATCTTTTAATTAGCGAATTATATAAAATAATAAAACATACAAATTTCTTTTTTTAATGTAATTTTTTTCAATAATTCAATAAAATGCGATTATTTTTTTTCCATTACATTTTGAAAATTAACTTTGCTAAAATATTTTGCCACCATTGAAATGTGCCGCCCCCTGGCATGTGCCTACCCGTGCCTCGCCTAAATACGAGTCTGGGTGACCAGATTATTAAAAAGAAAAACCGGGAAAAATAAAATATCTTTTATAAAGAAAAACTTATTTTGAATAAAATAAATGTATAATAATTTAGATAAGTATTTTAATTTACAATATGAATATATAAATGTAATTTTAGGATATATAATATTTTTAAATTTATTGTTAATTGTATTTGAAATTGAATTTTACAAGTTACCATAAAAATTAAATAAATTTTAACATAATGTAATACGAATTCATATTACCGCATTAATCCGGGACATATTGAAATGTAGTCTTGATAAAGATTTTCGGGATGACGGGAGAAATTTTTAAAAATCGGGACATCTGGACACCCTACTTTAATTACAGATAAGAATATTTAGAATATTTTTTTTTCTTCCACTTACCTAATATTTAATTTTGTTGTGTGTTTCTGACTTCGCTGGAGTCAGCGAATCTTCAGCCTTTCGGTACGTTCACCAAATTTGTAGAGCCATAGCGTTTCATTTCATTCCCAACTAATGATATTGATGAAAAGAGGGAAAAGTCAATGGATTTTACAACCGCAGTAGATTTTCTACAGAGTGGTAGAAGTGGTGAATCCAGGAGGGGGTGATTGCCTCGATCGCCCCCCCCCCCCCGTTCTCTCTCTCAAAAAAAGTTTGAAGTCCCTGATTTTAGTTTTTTTTTGCAATTATAAATATCACTATTATTACTATTACTATAAAAATAATTTTTTTTCTGTACGAGACTGTAGAAAGTAACATATGTATGTACCTAAATAAATATTTTTTTTAAATTAATGTGTGCCTTTTAAAAATTGCCCCTCCCCTCGTTATCTTTGTTTGGATTCGCCCCTGACTGCACCCATATAAAAAGTCAGTCATCAGGTACTAGGTAGCCATAAAATTTAAATATTATTGCCATCTGCTATGTTCTGTTGTATAGGTACTTTTATTCAACCATAGTTTGTCGTAAATTTTATAGATGGAGATAATGCAATATTATTATTTAACCCAAATAACAATTCAAGTTCATACAATGTTCAGATGATATCTATTTTGAATTTGACACAGTGCTATATATTGGTTTGCAGAAAGTATTTTGGGAAAATTTGAATACCGAATTTTAACTTGGACGACACCGTGCAGTATACATTCCCTAGTAATGTAAGACACCATGCATGGGTGCTCTTATTTGCCGTATTTAATCGATTCAGTGGTTAATTCAGAAACCTTGCATGGGTTACGTTTAATAACCTGTACTATAGTGTCTCATTTTATGCACATCCGGTGCTACTGCAGTTAAATTTGTAACCGTGCTATGGACGCTATGGTGCATACACAAATATTTCCAATGTGAGGTGTAACATTTAAAAATAATATATATTTTTTAAATTTTATTCGTTTTTACATACATATGTTTAGTAAAAAAATACCAAGGGAGATAGTAAGTGGATGAACATCCCTTTTTAGTAGCCGAAGCAGCTGAAGTGTATAAACCTCACCTTCTGTAATAGTTGACGAATCACGAGCCTTAGCAAACACGCCCATAACACACGTTTGACAGCAAAACAGTCAGAATGTTGCAAAGGTGACCAGAGGCTTACAACTCGCGATATCTAGCACCAATTACGCCATCTCGTATCCTTCCGCTCTTCGTTTATTGTGTCATCCTGTAATCCAATGGTTTTTTTTAATTTTTCTAACATTTTTAACTACTTAGGCAACTTTTTTTCTCATTATATATTATTTTTGCCTATACAACTTATCAATATTATTGTCTATATATTTTTTTTTTTTTTAAGCTATTCGCAAATTTCTTTCTCAATAAATTTTATTTTTTATATTGAATTTTGTACCACGTTAAGTAAAATGTATTTTTCTACGTGAGTCAGTATATGCCACATTTTCAGAATTGTATAAATTTAAATATATATTTATAAATAATATACATAAAAATATAAAATACGATTCCGCATATTTAATTTTTATATAAATGCAAACTCAATACACGATCACGCATGAGTTTAAATTCAACAAGTGTAATGATGAACAGTAAGACAATAATAGACACCATGGTCCGTAACTAACGGTGTATGGGTGTATTGGAACACAAGACATTTACGCCGGAGAGCAGACATCCGCACGTTTATTATGAATTGTTGATTGGCAGATATCTTACTAAAAATTAAAATAACATAAATATAACAATAATATAATTGCATTTGCATCACTTACATTGTATGCATAGCTATACATTTATTACTTTGTGAACATTAATTGACCGAAAATGTGCATGCTTGTGTGTGTGGATACGGTATGATAGCACTGCATTAAATACTACATTATTTGCAATGTAATTACAGCGAGTGTGAGCAGTCCTGAACTCAATCATCAGTAGTGTTTGAATTAACCTGACTAATAATAAAGCATTATACGAATGAATTGTGCACTCGTCTATAATATATATATTATATTGTATTATATTATATAAATATAGGGCATAGCCTCATAATGTGATGTATTAAAAATAGGAATTTGTTGTAATGTTGCCGTATAACAATATGGTAATAGACTAACAAATATTATTCACAAATAAATATAATAAAAATAATACAAGAACCTTAACGCTTATGGTTCAACAATAATAATAATATCAAATAATAAAAATAAAATGTAGAAAAATGATAACCATGGGTTCACTCAAACAAAGAGCGCGCAGTATCATTCGACATTCATAGTAAAAAGTTGTTGCCTAAAATCTATGAAAAAAAACACCAATATAAATTTTACTAGTGAATAAACAGCTCTGATACGCTACGTAATACTAGGTTTTCCGGTCATATACTCATGTCTGACGTCTGTATCCGGTCGCTGCTGATGTCGCACATCTACACCGTACCCGGAAACAGCTGTTCCATTTCAACATTAGTGACATATTTTTCATGCAACTCACCTTGTACTATCTCCAACACAAATATATCACTATAACCTTTATCAAAACTGCCCACCGCTTGTGCATGTACGGTTGTACCGCTAACCATCAAACCACAGTCATCCAAAACGCGTTTTTAAAGACGCTGATCTGGATGAGTATCTCGCGCGTGGCGCGTTTACAGCTGTGTTCGGAGAACGTATGTGATTACTTGCAGGACGACACGGAGTAGTTTTCTTTGCGCAACCTAATAAAGCAATAAATTTCATGTTTCCAAATCATCGAGACAAACGTCATGTATAATTAGCATGTAACCAGTTATACCATAAATTAAATAATATACTATAGTATAGAAAATACATAGTAATAATATAGTACTATATTATTATAGTATATTTATTTAATCTATGGCTTAAATGGTTATATACCGAACCAGCCAGTATTTGGATTTTGCACATTTTTAATTTTTCTAAGACTGCAGTTGATATAACTTATATACTATATGTCTATATGAAATGCGTATTAGGTATACATTTTAATATTTTATCCGAAAATACTTTAGATTTTTTTTAGCCAGTTTAATGATATTTGTATCTAATATAAAAGTACTGTTTTATCACTAGTAGTAAAACTTTTAAATAAAAAAAAGAAACCCTAAGTAGACTGTCTATACTTTATTTTAACTTGAATAGTTGTGAAGTCGTTTACTGTGCTCGGTATAATTTTCGATGTACGATTAACATTATAAAATAATATAATAATTGATAATGCGATAGTCGCGATAGCGTACGACAATGCGATTCAAACACTAACAAGTACGTATTAAGTACCAGTAGCGCCGAACTCATATATCAAGTTACTTTACTTCTTAAATGGGTGGGTGGGTAGGTGTAGCTGAGTTCTAGGGAGTAGCGGTTAACGAGTTAACAAAGTTAAATCAGGTGTTCTATACATAATTGATGCCTGTTACTAAGTACGTTTTATACTTTTAAACCTTTTAGGCAATGACGTAAACTTTTCATTATTTTGCTACTCCCTATGGTATATATGGTCAAAACCTTTACATATGGGTTTTCACAAAATCTTCCCACGCAATTGCCTCTTATCGGTAGTTTTTTCCACGATAGTTTTAACTATTGAACCTGTTTCGCCGCGACAGATCCTACGAAATAAGTCAGTTATTTGCCGCGAATCGTATGAGTAGTGAGTATCAGGTGACCAATAAGTTTTACAAATTATATAACACTAATAAATTAAATACGAGAGTCACTATTCTCAACAATATATGTACGTTATATATAATAATAATAATTCGACAGTTATCGTAGATGTACATAAAATGATACGATATAACAGTATACTAATAGGAGGCCCCAGAATCACAATTAATAAAATAATAAGCAAAAAAGAAGAACAACATAAACACTGGTGTTTTTGCAATAAATAATGGTAAAGATAACCTCTAATATAACAAAATTATATAATATAAAATCTAGGAGACCTAGCTGATTTCCTGATGGATGTGCAGATTTGAAGTCACTGATCCACTTATCAGAAAATATTGCAATGGACTTAGATTTATAGCCGAAGTTTATTTGCAGATACTGAAGAGACGGAGTAAGAGGCGCCGTGCTCGGCGACGAAGTGATGTATATAAAAAACACGTCCGCGGCGGTTGCCCGTTGATGCGGACGAAAATGGCACACTACACATCAAATAAAAAATGCCGATATATACTGTAAGACCGTGGTCGCGCGGTGACTATGACGCACAAGTACGGGGTTCGCACACGACGCGGGTGACGAATTTAATCATTGATATAAACGCGTGCGTATTTACACACACACTTTCACACATATATATATATATATATATCAATCATCTATGTATTAAAAATAATATATTACACGAAAGATATCTATAAATATACATTTCAACCGGCTATCGGATAATATGACGGCGGCTTTACGGTGTCGACACGAACGACAGCACGGCAAAAAAAACAACATTGACTTGGCCCAAAACACGTGGCTTCATGTGGCAGTTATGCCGACACACACGAACATACACGACATACACCGGGCGAAAAGGTATGGCGCGTTAGGCGCGGCCGCGGCAACAACACTACTACAGCAGTACAGCTTTCAGCGGCATTACGGCGGCGCGACAAGCCGACGATTCGACCCGGAAGGGAAGAATAACTGTGATGGCTGGACTCGGACTGTCACTCGCGTCGCTGTGACCTTTGGTCCGTTCGAAGCGCGCCGAGACTGAGATAATCTGTGTTCGAACAGAGCCTATATTTTACTGCCACTAATTTTTAATCTCTCATACAAGATGTGGTTTTTGAAAATATTTCAACGGCTTTTTTATGTCGTATTAATTTTTTAGAAATATCTACCCGACAATAAGAAAAAAATAATTATTTTTTGTGTAAATAATCGAGGAAGATACGAGATTGTGAAATGGATGAAAGACATACATGGTGAGTACTGGGTATAGTATAATGGGCCAACGAACACGTTCAACTTGCAACGTTCTCGAGATATCGCGCCCGTGTCGGCGTCGGTATAGATGATGTACCAACGGACGGCGAAAACCGAAACAGCACGAGAATAGCGTAGATTTGATGCTTTGAATTGGCAGCTACCGGTGCCGCCGGTAATGGCATTAAAGCAAAAAGGAGTCTTATACTCTACGACGATATCGCCTATGGACGTGGGTCGCGCCTGCATCCGGTAGAGATTCCTCGGGCCCGGTGCTGCTAACGTTCATTGTTCCGAGATCTGTATATCATCACTCGGCTTGTAACAAAGCGTCCGCTTATTGCCGCTGAAGCAGGTACTGAGTTACTGCGTAAGCGGAATCGTTGAACACGCCAGTACTGCTCGTATCCTCCCGATCCGCATGATACGCCATCGTCGTCCTGTCCGATGTATTAGGAATTATGCCTGCGGACGCTGATCGCATCGGTCATAACGCATGTACAACACAACCCGTTTTACGAGTTTCAAGGCAGCCGAAAATCGTCGGCGGGCGGATTCGGGTTGCGTGGATCCGGATCTAACCCGGATAAATCAACAATCGCATTTTCCACATCCGACCGCTTGGCTCGCGGTGCCTTGTTCGCGACGCTATTTACTTTCACGGACACTTCTTGGTCGCCTTATCCGTTGATCACCTCACCTGTTCCTTGATCGTCAGCATTGTCGACCGGCGTTGTTTCGATCTCCGTATACCGCGTGTCCTCGCCAGACGCGCGACTGTTTGTCGTTATTCCACAGACCTAATACAATGTTTTTGTTCTTCGGTATCGGTTTCGTGGTGGATAATATTTAATATCATAATCCCAACTACTTGCTGTATGACTTTTTCGATATCGTGTTCAACCGTTTTGTGTGTTTTATTGTGATTTGTTAGCGCGTGTTGCATGTTTAAGGTTTAAGTTGGCGGTCTACTCTTGGCTCGAACTCTAAGCTATTAATGAACTCAAATGAAATATCGTCTGACTCCGAAGCCGAAAATTTCGTAAATCTCTCAAACGACGGGTACGTTCTGGTTTATATTTCTAGCTAGCCTACGTTCATCCATCATATTCTAATCGGCCAATATTAGAATTTCGCAGACCCGTTTATTTTTCCAAACACCATTATTATAATATTTATTATTGTCTACAATATATTATATTATTATTATTATTATTATTATTATATTATTATCTACGTTATAGATATGAGTATAATATAATATTATTTTATAACGAGGATTTCGAGTGTACTTGGATTTGGACTGTACCCTCTACCCGTTTATACTTTTAAACCCTCTTTTTATCGTTTTTGTTTTTTTTAACGAATTTTTTTGTTTTATTTCTAAAGAGTATAAGATAATTACTTTATTAACATTTATAGCAACTAACGACATCTTGAACGAAAATAAGTTTTATGTTTTTAACATTTTATAATGAGTTACCACCTCTTATTTTATATTTTGACAACACTTATATTAGTTAAAATCACAATAATGCATGGTACAATCTTTAGGAGCCGGAATGTAAGCCGTGCGCCTGGGCACCAAAATACTAACCTTATCACACACCATCTGACCTATGTGTTGTATGAGTAATAGTGTGATAGCTCAGCTATAAATGGTTGAGTTATACTAGTGAACTATGTGGTATAATGATGTGTACAGTGTACGGTGAATATATGTGTTTGTGTGTACTTAGAACTATGAAAAAATGGTAACAAGGGTTTGGTAGATAATACTTGTCACAGTTTAATTGATAATTAAATTGCATAAACATGAAATATAAATCACAGCAAACTGTATAATTTGAGGTATAAAAATCTACTCATAATAGTATCCATAAAAGATCCTTATGATCAAACCAATAATAAATTTTAGTATTTCATAATATAGTAAATAACACAGTTATTATAATTGGTAAAAATATAATCTATGATTCTTCTGGCACGACATTGTAAAATGCAATAATTATTTAGTATAAAAATTAAAAATAATAATGTATATAAACAAATCCCAATTTATGAAGCACTTAGCCTAATTAATAATTAACAGTACTGTTAATAAATAAAATATCATTATTAATTAGATTTAATTATATATGTTAAAATATTTGACATTTAGCAATTTAAGTTTACAAATTATATGTAATTTAATATAACAATTTTTGATATTATAATCTAGTTAGTTTTTAACATTTAGAATTAAAAAGACTAATTAAAAAAATATAGATACACAGCTTAATACCAAATTATAAGAATTTTATAAACTCAATATCTTCTATAAAAGTACAAAAAACACTCAATCAGGCGTTCAGTCGTACACCTAGTTTATATTCTATCACTGTACATGTTCTAAGTTAACGCTTCTTTTTATCAAATTAAAAATATTATTCATAGTACAATTCAAGAAAATTACTTCAAGCCGCAAGTTTTGCAAGAGATAAGGTAATATATCTATCTTCAATACATACATCACACATAGTCCTTTATATATATATTATATACATAAAAGGAAAAACTTTCTTACTTAGTCCCCGTATGATCGTATTAAGATTTCATATTAATAAATAATATAGAAAATAATGAGTTGAGAATACCAATTTAAATACAACACGTCAATTTTTATGCAAATATTAAATTAGAACATATTTTTAAATCATTACAGTACAAAATATATAAAGAAATCACATAGATACAAATGTATAAAAGATAATAATTATAATGCCTGTTATGATTAAACGAAATAAAATGCGTAGGTACAATTGGTAAAATTAATAGAAATAGAATATATAGAAAAGATAGAACTTCTGGATAACAGATAAAAATTATATATTATAAATTCACTAAATAATAATCAAATTGATGTTGCCTGTTTAGCATAATCAATATACATATATTATGAAGAATAAAGATATCTTTAAAGTAATACAGTTTATTATTAGTGTAATACAGTAATCAAGTTTAGTTATGATTAGCGCACTCTTTGGAAAATATAATATAGAACAATAATTATTATTGTACGAACATTATAAACTTTTATTACTATTAGAGTAAAAAAAAAATAATACGTATATTATTGAACGTGTTACGAATAGCAATGTTTATTGTTTACACGACATTACGATAACATACGGGTCGTACGGTATAAAACAAAAAATCACAGCAGCCGTGTTAATTTATTTGCGCGTACCAGCGACCTGTCGACGGCCAATAAACACGTCGGTTTGTAATTTGTATCTATTATATAATAATTCATGAACTGTCAATAAAAATAAAACATATATTATGTTGTGCGTGTGTGTTAATCGGTCGGTGACAAATATAAGCTATTTAATTGTGAGTGGCGTGTGAATGTGAGATACGAGAGTGTGACAGGAACAACGACTGCAACACTTCCTTCTGTAATGATTCTATTTAAAATGTAAGATTAATGTCCAAATCACATCCAACTGACAATTTTAGTGAAGGGTGAAATAGTTCGTTTAAAAAAATGGATGAAACAAATAATCCAAATTTTATGAACATTTTTTGGGCAATACAATTAGAAAAATAAGGTAAAAAGCTCTACAAAAATCTAAGGCTGATGAGAAAGAAATGATGAAATCTATACGTAAACAGCACGGACGAAAAAAAAATTAGATAAAACAATTTTCAGAGCGTTGTTTTATTGACGGCGGTATGTGTCTATCGGAAATGCGTATTTATAAGGATCGCCGTATTGACGACGTCGTCGAGCTGTCTATTGTCGGATTGTGGTGAATGGTTTTTACAGCGTATCTAAGCTTCGATATCCATGCAAATGTCTCGCCCGGAACACTGTCGTCGTCACTGACCACTGCGATCGCCGTCTATCTGCGGGCTGCTGTTGTGGTATGGCGATCGCTCGTCGACGTCCGTCACATCACCTCCTACACATATAACAATACGCCAACCGTTTTTCCTAGTTTTAAACCAGTCCTGAAATAATGGAAATATCATAATTCTGTTTTTTTTAATAAGATTCACAGGGACAAGAACTACAGATAATCCATGTTTTAATTTATTTTAATGTTTTGGTAAAAATGTTAAAAAATATATTTTTTATTTAATTATTTTAAAGAAAATTGAAGATATCCATTTTTTAGAGTTTATTTTTCTAAAAATTTTGACGTATCAACATTTTAATTTTATTAATCTCCTGATTTTTAATATTTTTTCTAGTTTCGAAAAAAATTGCAAATTATTTAATACGATATAGTGGTATCATTGTATCGAACATGTGGCCTATGCCCTGTGCAGCTGTCCTGTGCCCGTACGGACCGCGAACTAATCGGCCGGTTTTTCGAAACTAGAAAACTGAAGTAAATTAGTTAATATGTACTTAAGTTAGTTTATAATATGGTCGAAGGGCTATTATATATATTATATATATTAGGATTTATAATCAATGGTAATATTAAATAATATTAAAAATTATATCGAGTGTTCTACATTAGTTAAATATATAATTATTTAAAATATGAGTAGGTAATCCCCCTATCATTTATTATTACCTATAAAGATTTTTAGATAAGTATTCGGGAAGTTTTTTATTTTGATAATTACAATCATTTACCTATTATTACAATAACTTTATATGCTAATAAGCTATGAACACTGAACAACACTATAGTTGATTTTTTTTTTTTTAATTTTTATAAGAAGTTACACAATCTATACTAAAAGCACAATAAGCGTATTTGCAGAGAGAAAAAAAAAACACTGGATAATACGGGGGTAAGAAGTCATGTAAGACGTAACATAATAATTATTTAATTCTTCAATTACATAAATAAATGATTTTAGTCACGTTTATATTTTGGTACATTATTAAGCAGTTTATGAACTTGTGTGGCTTCAAAATTTATAATAACATAAACATTAAACACTGTGTTAATAATAAATAAATTAAGTAAATATATAATAAAATCTACTCAATCTGATTAACCTATTTCCTTATTCACTATTTTAAATGTATTCTTTATGATTGTTATAGCTATTTTATAATTAATAAAGCTACCTAAAACTGTATTATAGAATTGTAACTTTCGCCTTTAAAATTAAGGCACATTTATATCAATAGGGGCAAATATATTTTAGAGCATCCTAGCATTCCAGCCAGTCCGTGCCTGTTATATAGTAGTTATTAGATAGTAAATACATACTTTATAAAAAGGGTAATGATAAATGATAACACTACATATATGTGATTTTTTTATTTTAATTATATACTTGGGTGATCCACTTTTCCATCATAACTCATAATAAATCTATTCGTTTACCACTATTACCACAAATTTCAGTGTTAAGATCTTGGTAATACCTTACTATAAAAACATATCTAGCAGAGTTATTGAAAATTGTAATCATTTTTAAAATATTTCATATTTTCTTAATAAAACAAAAATACAGTTCCATGAAGTTGGCCACCCAATGTAAAAATTTTTTTTCCAAATTTTGTCAATAATTTGTAAGTTATTTGTAAGTTCATCATTTAAGCGCAAATTTGAAATTTGTAAGTTTAACCGTTTTCAATTATCCACAAAATTTTAAATCACGGCTAACTTCCGCGGAACTTGGCCGTTTCATCATTTCAAAATTTTTGACCGTGCCAAATTGTCATGCGCAATTTGTGAGTATTTGTAAGCACAAACTTCTTTTTGGGGATAAATAGGGAGGGAATGACTTACAAATTTTGAATTTGTACTTACAAATACTTACAAATTGCGTATGACAATTTGGCACGGTCAAAAACTTTGAAATGATGAAACGGCTAAGTTTTGCGGAAGTTAGCTGTGATTTAAAGTTTTATGAATAATTGAATATGGCTAAACTTACAAATTTCAAATTTGTGCTTAAATGAACTTACAAATAACTTACAAATTATTGACAAAATTTGTAGGAACAATTTTCACATTGGGCGACCAATTTCACGGAGCCCAAAAATACTCTGTTTCTCGATTATTAATTAGATATATTTTTTAAAAACACATTCAAGTAAAAAGTAAAAATTACGTCTGAAAGTTATAAAATTTTAAAAAAAGTAATAAAGAATTAAAGTTATACAAAATTAAATTAAAAATTAAAATTCTTGATTTTAAATAATTTTAAAATTGGTTTTTGTTATAAACTGCTACTTAACTTAAATATATTTTATAGATGAACGCTATGGATTTGACAAACGTATATCAGCATATTTCTCTTCTTTTATAATAATGCTTAATTAAGCACTGGGTTTTTTGTTGTCGTTTTAAAATTTGGTTTGGTGCTTTTTTCTGTTAAAAGTTATAAGCCAAGTACATTTTGTTTAATAATAGTAATAATACATATCCAAATTATTATAGTTGGCTTATAACTACGAATATTTTCTAACTCTACCGGTTACACGAGTAGCATACTAGTATGTGACTATGTGAGACATTTTTTTAACGCTAAAATACTTAAAAAATAGTTAAAACATATTCAAATATTATTTACATAATTAAATTTAAACAGAACGTTTAAAATATACAAAGTGATCTATTTAAAATTAGGATCATACTACTTTTTAGAAGTTGGAACTTTTTAAATGAATAGTTACAAAATTTGTAAAATAAATATAGGTACCCATTCAAAATACTAAAATTAAACTATATAGTATATACCAATTAGCTATAGGCAATAACTATCGGTAAGTACTATTGTACTAATATAAACAGTGGCGTAGCCAGGACTTTTTTTTCGGGGAGGGCTGATCAATTTTTGTAAAATACAATTTTAGATTTTTGTAGCGATTTTCATAGACTATTTAAAATTAACACAATTTTTTAATTTTTTTGATATTTCGGGGGATTGCAGTTCCCTCAACTATCCCACTGACTACGACACTGAAAATAAATTAAACACCAATTCTTACGTTAATCATTTTTTATAAGCATTTAGTATAATTAGTATAAATATTTCAGTATTTTACATTTATTTCATTCTATCTTAAGGCTTTCTTATTTTTCTCTACAATAAAAAAACCTATGTTATGAAATATAATCTTGATCTTAAAACCAGGGAAACTACCCAACATCCCGTATCGCCCAATAAGTGTTTGACCTTTCTTTACGAAACTTTGTAAAAACAAACATGAAAATAAAATAAAAATTTGTTATTATGTATTTAGGTGAAATTTGAAACCAATCTGAAGCCATCCTGGAAGATAGAAGAACTACAATATGATCAAAATGAGTAATTTTGTCAAACTACAAATCAATTATCAACAAGTTCATGGTAAAAAACACATATAATATTAATTGACATTCAAAATAATCATAATGAAGTATCGGAGATGTATAAGATTAAAGACATAAATATAATGTCGTAGCACTCGAAGCTGTAGAACTGTAAAAACTGTGTAATTATATCTACTATATTTAATCTCAGAGTAGGCACTTTTCCCGAAAGTATCTGGAAGAAAAAAAAATATTAAATTTAAAACCCTTATCACTGATAAAATGAAAAATAATTATGCCACAGATTATATAAAGAAATAATAGATAATACTACAATAAAAATAGGAATTAAAAACTGAAAAATAATATTATATCATTATTGTTCTGAGCTATTGCCTATTAGTAAATAGTAAATAAGTCGTTTTTACAATTTTAATTTAATTCTTTAATATTCTTTGTTAAGTGTTAACTTTACATTTGTTGAAATAACAAGAAATGTAATTTGAATTTATTGATGGACCTTATTTTTAACCTTCTCATTATTTAATTACAACTTACTCATGTCTGTTTTTGTTTAGGTAATAACAATTCACCAATGGCACTCACAAATAAGTTATTGTTAAGTCAAGTAGCTGGCTATACAATAGCAGCAATTCTTTCACTATGCATCATTATACCAATGAGTCTTCATCAAGATGAATTTAAGTAATACATTCAAAGCTTATTCAAGTATTTTTTATTTAATCATTTAAAATTACAAATTGTTAATATTACAGAGGACATTGTCTTTTGTTTTCTTCTGGCCAATGGCTTGAGAAGAATGGTCAGTTTTTAGTAAATTGGGCCTCTCAGGCTTATTGCAACTATTCAATTTTTGTTGGAGTTTTGCTATTAGTGATATCATCAATACAGACCTACAGGATGTCAATTTTTGCTTATAAAGGAACTGACAGGTTTGTAATTCATACATTTTTCTATATATTGATTTTTTAGCTTTGAAATTAAATATAAATTATAATTTAGCTGATCATTTTTATTTTTTTTTTTATTTGAACACATTGTTTAATAAAAAATAAAATTGTAAAGGACTAAGGACATCTATATATAATTAATAATTTAAATAATACTGAAATATATTCTCATATGTATTTTTCAGTTCATTTTTATTGACATTTATTGATGCCATTACATGTGTACTTATGTGTATTTTTACAATCAATGCTGCTCTGATGATAACATTTGGATTTATGACATGGTGTAATGACATGATTGAAAGATTTCCATCGTAAGTTATTTATTTTTTTTTATCATTACTATATAAACCTATGTGATATTTATAAATTACAATGTTTACAAGTTTTGATTGATTGTCGTAGACAATCTTTCCCTCAGTGGCTGGACAAATGTTATAAGGAATAAGTTTAACATATATATTATATTATTTGACGCTCATAATATATAATTTAATATTAAATATTTATTTTTTTTTTATTTAATATTTAATTAATCAGTACAATCTTAGTTATAGTCAATTTTTATCTCTTTTTGGGCATAATTCAAAGAAATGCATAGTTTCTTTGGGTGTTTCTAAAGGAGGAATCATCTACAGTTAATATTATTCAATGTTTTAATAAATTATTTGTATTTAGCTATTGATTGTAATATTAAATTATTTGTTGATAATTTACATTAATTCTATGTATAAAATGTATTTCAGACCATACTAAATTATAAAAATCACTTAATTTATTAGTACTCAGATGTAACGCAGTCAGACTTGATTTTGCCATTTACAAATTTAAAACAATGTCATTCAATAAAATATATCTTGGTATATTGGGGCTGATAGTTTTTAAAGTTGAATTTGTGAATTTTGGATTCATATATAAGACACTATCCTTAAATAGACCCACATTTATAAATTGTAAAGAAAGCTTTGCAAATATTTGGATTTGTCAGGTGACATGTCAAACTATCAATCTGTTTTATATGTTCTTTAGAAAACCAATACTTTAAAGCCATAGGAAAGTTGCTAGTGATAGATTTTTAAATGACATAAGTTTCTGAGTTAATTGATACACCAATGTTACTATCTAGAGTTGAATTTTTAATTTTAGTAGTAGGGACAACTGTTCTGGAGCCATACTAAATATTTATGATAAAACTAATTATTAATAGGGTATTTTTTGAGGAAAACCACATTTTTAGGAAACTATGATATTTTTTGTGAAATCAAATTTTTATATAAAAGGTAGCCTATTAATTAATTTTCAGCTTAATAAGCAATGTGTTGATTATAGTTTTAACTGTTTGATACCTAATAAATTGTATATTATATAAGTATATTATAATATTAATAGCATATTAATTTAAAGGTGTGAAATGGCTGCTGGAAATCCTATTGATATTCAAGATGGAATTGATACATCTGGTTTTTACTTCCAACTTGGAGTAGCTCAGGTACTTTTATACAATTTTTTTGGAACTTATTATAAATGTACTAATTAATTAGGTAAAAAATAATAATGTGCAAATAAAAACAAATAATACTATCGTTGTCTATAGACCCATACTTTATAAAGCTTAATTAACTTGTGGTATGATATGCAATACTAAATTAGTTATGATACTATACATTTATGTTTGATTTAAATTATCAACAGGATCAAAAAAATTGAATAGAGAAAAATAAATATTTAATAAAAACATTTCTGAGAAAGTACATAAAATGTAATATTATAATATGTAATGCTCTAAAGTTAGCCAAATTAAAAATCATTATCAAATTGTAACCATATACTGTTGGTATAGGTGTGAGCAGCTTGTCTATGAAGTTTACATTTTTTTTCTTAAAATATACAAGTATACTATGTATAAAAATTACGAGTATCAAAGAATCGTATACCTTGTTATCTTGAATTATGGCTGATAATAAAGTATCTTTAAAAATATAATAATAATTTACCACAGGTTGTTTTACTAAAACTTCTATCCCTCTGAATTCAACAAGGTTTGCACATGCATGAATATTAATGCAAATTAACTAACATTAAACAATATATAGGTATAAGCCTTATATATATTATGAACTTCTTTCTCAGTGAACTTCTGGTTTCTCTATTGAGGAATTAAGAAATATAAATATTATAATTGTTTAAAGGTAAATCTGTATGTATTTTACATCAACAAATTGATTCATTTTTTTTTCTTTGTTAGTGTAGCATGTAAACTTTTTTAGAAGTATATTTTTAATATCTACAAAATTACATTTTCATAGTTTGGTATATGGGCATCATGGTCTTGTTGGGTTGGCTTGACAGTTTGCACTATGTGTAAACTTTGTTATTATCATCAAATGAGTAATATGAAAGCTTCAATGTTACGAGAACGACAGAAACTTATTGATGAAGGTATGGCTGCACCCACCCGAGTGACTCCATATACTACTCAAACAGATATTTCAGATGAAAGTAATAATTCTAAAATTGAACCACAACCATCAAAGTCTATTGATGTTAAAAATATTCAGTAGTTTATGTTCTAATAATATGTATATATTTTTATTATTCTATTTGATTAAAAGTTTTATAAAATATATAGATAATACATTTGTACAAACATATTTTGTTTTTATTTGAATCAATTTAAATTAAGATTATTATTATTATTGTTATTATTATTCTTTTTTTTTTTTACCTATAATCACTTATACATGTTGTTTTGTTTTATTAAAAAATAAAATAATTACCCCTTTTATGTTTTTTATATTTTATTATACAACAGATATCTTAATTGAATTTGTAATATGTGTATTTTAGCGGTCTGCGGACTGGCAACCATGTATATAGTCTTGAAATTTATGTAAGTGTTTTTTTTTATTAAATATTAATGATTATTCTAAATATTTTAATAAAAGTCAAAAAATGTGATTTTTGATATAGATTGATATAAAATGATTGTTCTAACTTTGATAAGGCCTATCTTGGGCAAGAAAATTTAAAAATATAGGAAAATATAATTTTTTTTTTCTCTTATAGTCAAATTACGCGCATCATTCCGATGGTTTATACGGTAACATGTAATGATTCTACTTCTTTATAGCGCCCGGTTGATGTATACATTACACTCAAACTTTGTCTCAACCAGTGGAGCTGGTTTCCTAGAAAATGCTATCACATTGTTGATTATCATAAATACTTGTAAGCTTACAATTTATTGCTGTTGACCAAACATTATAATTTACGAATGAGTGTCGGCCTTTTTATTTTCTAAATTATGAATTGTGGTTCTTTTTCATTATTATTCTATTTATTAGCTATTGTGTTTCAACTTAAATTTTATCTCCCTTTAATTAAATGCTAGACTATATAAGCTTATATCACAGTATATTATATTGGTTATCAGAACATGTATGTGTGTAAAATTAATTTATTATAAATGTTCTGTAGATAAACCCAATACTATAAATGAATGTAAGTTTTGGTTTTTTTTATATTAATGTTTACATAACTATTTTAATTAATGCATAATGAAAAAAAAGAACTATTTTTTAATGTTTTAAACAAACAGAAAAACATATGTTTATATGTATTTTTTACAATTATTGTCAAAATAAAAGATGTAACACATGATACTATTTCTTTGTCAAATAGTATATTCAACTGAAATATCAATTAATATGGTAAAAAAAAAAAAAAATTATGGTATGTAATATATTACTAAAATTTTAAAATAAAAATGAACTTAACTGCTAACAAATTCAATTTTATTTTCAATTTCAACATAATGTTCAGTTCCGACCAATTTTGACAAATGCGCACGCTGCATTGGTGATAAAGTCATTTTTGTCATAATTTTTGAAATGAAATCATCTAATTCAAGATAGTTTACTTCCAAAGAGTATTCAATGCACTTCTAAAGAAAATAAAAAATAATAATTAATAATTAAAAATATTATGAATTTAAATTTAAATTAATTGAAAATTGTATATCATTACAAAGTATCTTATAAGTTATTAGGTTATAAGCCATATTAAATAAATTTAACAAGATAACTTTTTTAAACGTTAAGAACAAGAACAATTTAAAACTATTTTCAGTTTTGGCAGAAGCCGGGTTATTCAGCTATTAATTACATAAATTATGCATGACACCTTAAATAAAGTAATTGATACCAAGTATATTTTAAATCAAAAACTAGATTTAATTAGGAAATTCAGAACAAATTATTTGAATCAAAATTGAAAGATTAGTTAATTAGTTGCTCAGCTTTAATTTAACCAATTTATTTTCAATTTTGAATTATATTTGACATTTACATTTTTTTTTTCTTTTTTAATGCATGCCTAATTATAAAAAAAAACTAAAATAATATATTAAGAGGATGTTTCATTATCTTTTCAGGCTCAAAAACATACTTTATTATATTCTATACAAAACATCCAATACTGAGTTTAGAAAAGAAAATACTTATTATCAAAATGAAAGAAAACTATATTTTCAAAGGAACAGTGTATTCTAAAAAAGTTGTGAAAATATTGAAATAAATAATTATGTGGAACTTTGGAATACAATTTATTATTGCAGATTATACAACAACCAAATTTTAAAATAAATAGGTAAAAACTATAGATATTAAAACTATTTTATTTTTATTTTACTTACTAATATTTCATTAAAACAATTATTTTCAATGCAATAATCTAAAAATGTAGCAATTGTATTGCTATCTGGAATTCCAATGATTTCATTTTGATGTTTATGCAGCTTAACAATAATTTCAGTAGCCTTATTAATATTATCTCCAAACAAACAGATATTTATCAAATTTCCCAACATATTACCAGTCCATCTAAAATAAATAAGAAAATTATTAATAAACTATACTAAAAAATATATATAATTATTTTTTTTCTATTTTAACAAGAATTATTTTATTATAAATATAATATTTTATATTTAACTTAGTAACTTGACTTATTTATTTTTTGCTCTAGGAAAATAATATAAAATGCTTGGTAAACATGTATTTGCTTTATTTGTTTATGTTATGCATTTAATCAATACTATTACATAATTATTTAAAAAATACTAATTATGAAAAATTAAAGACAAATTCTACGATCTTAAAAATTATTTTAATGAGGAAATTTATTAATTCAAAAAATAACTGTCCAGAATATTAAGATATTATTTTCATCAAAAATACCCACATAAAATCACTCTCTTAGTCACAACTATTTTCTTAAAACATAACTTGACTTATTCATTGAAAAGCAATCTGACATTGTTTAGTATTTTATACTATTTTAATATTCTTTTTTTTTATGTATTTATAATATAATATAGTTAAAAACTAATAGTTCTTAATTTTAATCGAAATATATTTTTAATTATATTTAAAAACTCAAAATAAATAATTTCAAAAAGTTCAATATTTCTGGAATTCATAGTTTCAGTATAAATTATAGTCTGTTATACTTACGACATTTTTATTTTACCAGTTTCTTTTCTTTCTTCAATAGCATCATAAATAGTACCTGATAAAGTACCTAATTTTTCTTTAACAGACGATTCAAAACTTGGAAACAAATTTTGAGCCATACCATTAATTAATTCTATTATAATGGGCTCTCTATCTGCTTGATCAAACATTAAAATATCTGACCAAATTTTTGGGTATAATTCAACAGCTGCAGAAATATTTATAGATTTCACAATCAACTGCAACAAAAAATTAAATGTTAAAAAAAACATTAAAATTTACCATACTATACTACATTTTATAAAGTGTAGTCTTGGGCTTGCGAATAGCTAACACTCGATGAAAACCGCATTTTCATAAGCTTCACTTTATTATTTCAATTACTGTTTAAATTGCATTTTATAAAGATTAACTCAGTAAAGTGATTTATTGTCATAGCCAATTATTAGAAATAAAAGCTGAAAGACTGAAGGTGGTGTCAAATCAAATTAGATAAAACTTGGTTTCATCCCAAGGTTTCACTTATATAATACATAGTATATTAAAATAAATAGCATAAGAATATTTCATTTAATCAAGTTTTTGAACATTTAGTTTCTATTAATTTATTTAAAAAATTAAAATTTGAGTTGAAAACAATGATATAATAATATAAATTATAATGCATAAACTAAAGTGTTACCTCAGTAATATTTGGTTCAGGTATGTATATGTGTGGGACCAAATCATCATAGTATTTCATCAAAAATTCAACAGATTCATTTTGACATAAGATAGCAAAAAAATGACGACTAAAGATATATAATATAAATTATAATCAAGTATTTTATATTTAACTAATTATTAGGGTTCGAATTTTAGGCAATATAAATAAAAAAAATCATTTAAAATGTAAAAGTATGCAAAAAAAGCCATTTTAAATAACGATCATTCAATTTCCACTGAAGTTCAGACACATGTGGCAATCGACATAGGTTTTTTCTCGTTTATTATTTAAAATATATTATTGAAAATGCATAGGTTTTGCAAATTCTTTCTGCTTATTATTGTAAATACATATACAATTAAAGCGATGAATTAATAATTTAAAACAAGAAAATACAATATTGTGTACATTCTATTTGTATAGGCACTATGAATAAAAAACATTTTTTATTTTTTTTAGTTATTTGCTTGCATTTAATACTTTCGAACCCTACTAATTACTAAAGAAACAGAAATGGAATTTTTATAGAAAAAGATATATTTACTAATAGACTGATTCTCTGTATGAATCTCCAATTAAATTATAATTTTTTTCTTTTAGTAAAATAGAATGAATTCTAAGTGCAACATCAATGCTTTGTAAATGGTACCGACAATTTTCCATAGCAGTAGTAAAAAAATTTATATCAGCCAAGTCTTTGATGGTTAATGATTTATCTTCGATGGTATTTAAAATATCAACTAGAATAGTGCTCTTGTTTTTTTCTATAACAAAATATTTATAACAAATCATCTAATTACATTAATATTTAACATTTTAAACATACTGTTTGCGCAAAATATCTGTAATAAATAATAGTATGATGCTAAACTTGGTTCAATATCAAATTGTTTGGCTTCAGCAATTGTTTTTAATGCATATTTTTTTGATTCAGCATTTGTTGCCATAGTAGATAAAACATTAAGAATTGAATTTAATGTAAATAAATTCATAGGTACACCTGAATTATTCATTTGAGTTAATATTTCCTGAAAAAAATATATTCAGTAAAAAATTATATTCTATTAAACTAAAGTACAAATATATACTAGTATTTTACAATAATTATTATAACAAAATTAAAAGTTTAAAAAATAAAATATGTGAGCTATTGTATTAATAGATAGTTAAAGTCAAACTTTTTTTTCAAAATGATAATCAAAATATTGTGTGATGTGGATATAAGTATATAACTAGAGTTAAAAATGCTAATGGAAAAACAAATCAGTGGCCTTTAATATATAATTATATATTTTAAGTTTTACCAATTTTTAAAATTAATTTTATCTTTAAATCAATAGAATAATGATGCCCCCTATTTAAGCACCTTAGCTTAAAAAAAAATGTTGATAGATGTATAATATTATACCATTAGTTACATCTTAATTTTATAAACCAATAAAGCACAATATAAATGATTTAATTTTAATATTACAAATAAATAAATTAATACAGATTTATATTTAAGAATATATTTACAAAACCTATTGAAAAAAAATTGAAATGATAATTAAGGATTATCAAGTTTACATATGTGATGTTGTCACATAAGACTGCAATATTAGTTTTAATTTATTTTAGAAATACATTTGCAATCATATTTATTGTATTAATGTTAATCATATTAATCACCAGATTAAAAACCCAAGTACAAAAATATATGTTTAATATAAGTTAAATTAAGTGTTGTTGTTTTAGCCATTGTGTGACTAATATAATAATTAATAGTTAAACATATTTTTCTAAAAATAATCATATTGAGATAAAATTATAATTTTTTATAATGAAAATACTACAAATATATTTTATTATGTTTTAAACAACTTTAATGTTTAACATACTCAATGAGTACCTATAATGCTAGTGTTCGTATAGATATCAGGATAAATAAATTCTTACCAAAAACATAAGAATATTCCACTTTATCTTTTAATATATGATCTTAAAGTACAGAAAATGTAAAAATAAAAAATTTTGCAAGTAACCATTTACAATCAATACAATCAATAACAAATAATTGCTATCAACAGTAAAAATTTGTTCCGTTTTTGAAATCAATTCCAAATTAAATTTATATTACAAGGTTAATTGTATAATCTATAACTCACACTTTTAAAATTAATATTTTATACTATTTTATTTCTTAAAATGATATTTAAATTTTAACTATAGCATAATTCTACTAATTACCTAAATCCCTTAATAATAGTCTGTTTATAGGCAACTGTGAAAAAAATAATTATATTAATTTACTTGTATATGAAGCCACTTATGGTCTGCTCCTTCTTTGACATAAACAGCTGTTTTTATAGCTGAATTATATGCATTGGTTGTTAAAATAAATCCTTTTTCATTAGCTTCTTTGTATAACTTGTATGCATCTTCAAACTAATAAAATACAAAATAATTAAAATGCTTTAACAATACTATGACATTATTGCTAAAAATCTAAAACTATAAAAGTAATAAGAAAAAATATATTTTACTTGATTATATTTCGCCATCCCTTGTATAATTATTGAATAATGATGAGAATTAGGACATTCAATAGTTGAAAAAAGAGCCATTGCAAATCCATTAGATCTAAAATTATTATTTTAAAATAAAATAAAGTTATAAGGAATTATATATGCTAGAATAAATAATAATTTATTTATTATTAATACTGTATGTATTGTGTAAATACATACTTCCAAGTATTTCTAAATTCTTCTCGATCTTTATTAGCTTGTGTATACCAACGTTCTTCAATCCAGTCTTCTTCTAAATCATCTTGATTATTGTAAAAACATACTAACTCCAAAAGTGATTGTTGTGTATCAGGACTTATTTCTAACGAGCATTGAAATTAAAATCAAAATATTTTAGTACAAAATATAAGTATATAAGAATAATATTTAAAAAAATTACCTATGCCTTTTTTCGTTAACAGGTTATAAACAGTTATAGCGTCAGACACGATAGATTTTTCAATTATTATTTTTAATTCATTCTCATCTAATTCACAACTTTCATCATATACAACTTTGGGGCAAAATTTCTAAAGCAAATAACAATTAAATAATTCATTTTTCTTATGTGATATAGTATTTTTTATAATATGAATCAGTGATAATCTTTGAATAATTTAAATATTAGTACATTTTGAAAAATACTATATATCAAAATATGAAATAAATTATTTTAAAAGATACTAAAAATAATATGATAAATAATAGTAAACAGTTTAAAAGTTGAATTAATGTAAAACATAAATGGTTCTTTAATAATTTAAAAAATCCTAATTTACATAAAAAATAATAATTCATATTACAAAAATGTGAATATATTTTATTTACAATTGTACCTCAATTGGAGGAAATGCTACTTTATGGTTAAACAATTCAGGATGTTGATTACGAATCCAATGTGCCGCTTTTCTACCAGATTCTTGACTTAAAGCATAAGCTCTTTTTTGAAAATTTGAAACTGGAATTAAATATGGGTCATCATGATATTTATAGTGAGCAGCAGTTGGATCTCGTTGTATAGTACTTGAAATCGCCTGATTAATAACAAATTTTTAATTTTTTGATAAAGTATTAATTTATTTTTATTTTTTATTAAATAACTTAAAATATACATAAGCCAAAACAAATAGTATTTACTTTTAATATATCAGTCGAATTTCGATTTATATATTTAGGTATTTCAATTTTAATTCCATTGCTTGAAGATTTTTCCAAAGTACTAGATGATAGTCGAAATAATTGAATAGTTTCGTTAGATTTTCTTAAGAATGCAGTCCTAGCATAAGAGATAAATACCATATTATTATAAATGTTCTTATTCATAACTAATATTTCTTATTACAAACATGATAACTTAAAACAAATAATGCAACATACCTGTAGTTATTTAACATTTTAAAAAACTATCTTTTAAAAACTAGATACCTATTATATCACAACTAAATAATTTTCTTGACTTTGCAGGCAGCTTTAAATATTGATTGTTTTTACACTAAAACCAAACACATTTTTCATGCGTAGGTGGTATACTAAACAATTGTTATTTCAATTAACTTTTAAGTAGCAAATTGAAATGATTATGTGTAAAATTGTATTACTAAAATAATAAAATATTTTACATACAATATTAATTATTAATAAATTTAAAATTAATACTTTATTGCAATTTACAATCATTAATCCATTCGCCCGGTCGCAAGAGCATGGGTGATAAACTGATAAATAAACGGGACAGTATCTTTAGCCTATAGTACCACTATACATTAATTCCAATGGTCATTTGTCCCAAAAAATTTTTAAGTAAAAGACTATTGTAGCAAATTTTAATGTTTTGTGAAAAAAGTGAAAGAAATATTTTTTTGAAATAAATAATAATTGTAAGATGTTTTTAAGAGCATTGGAATTTGCAATACATATAATATTACCACTAACCAGATAGTTGTTTTGGGAAAACGAGACACATTGACCTTTGGGAGTCACTTACATTTTTGAAATGTATACAAAAAAAGGTACATGAAAATTCCTCCAGAAAAAATATTATAATTAATAAACATACAAACATATATATATCCTACCTATAAGTAAGAAGTTCTTATTATTTAATGAAATTTAAAAATTATTTTTTTTTTTGTATTTTTCAATCAAAATCGTGCATTTTCTACAAAGTAATTTTTAATAATTATTTATTTATTTGTACATACACATAACCGTACCCATCGGCGTAGATATTGTTGACAAGAGGGGTAATACGGGGGGTATAGCTATTTTTTCAGGGGGGGGTCAATATTTTTACTAATACGTACCTATTTCAAACGTATTAATTCGGCATATCATATACTATAATAAACAATGCGTGTGTTTCACGATAGTGATGCAAAGACACCACGTCCATGTGAAACTAGACTAATCAAGTTCCACATATATATTATATTATGTACAACTTTTATTAATAATTATTTTATTTTTTAGGGGGTGAACACCCCCTCCCCCTAGGCACGCCCCTGATAACATAGTATACCTATCGTTATAAGTATTTAAATAAAAATAAATTTCATATATTAATTCAATAATTACCTCATAAGTCATACATAATTAATAAAGATTGATTTAAAAACATTTATTTTTTTTGGAATTTACAAATCCATTTTTGTACTTGTATATTTTTTTGGGCGGAATTACAATTTTCAATTACGAAAGAGGTGTTATATATACAGAAACGTATTTGTTTTGTGAGTCGTAAGGGGAAAGGGGGATATTTATTTTTTACAGCCTCTATATATTATAGTGCTATTATTTACTTAGTGGTTCTAGGATTCAGTAATCACTAACTCTATATGTATGTGAACTATTATATATAAGTTCTAAGTAAGTCATTGCATACACACGAGCTGTCAGCTGACAACAGTCTTGATACTAACTATGAATCTTGTTGAATATATTATAAAAATCAATAAAAAATTTGCATAAAGGACAACCGTTTTAGGCCCTTAATTTTACATTAGTATAAATCTATTTATTAATTTAGATATTATTTATAAGATATCCTCAACGACTTGAACTACGTTATCCATGACAAATAATATCAGTAGATTTATCATGACTTCGTAAAATGTAAATTATACGTCCTTAATACAGGTAGTTTTGACCAAATATAAATTACAGATCTAAAATATCTAATATTAGTAATATTCTATTATAATAATTAATTTATTTTCTGTAACCAATAGCAAACTCTTTATAAACAAAAAATAATTAGTTTTTCATGTGTATCTTTTTAAAATACTAAATTTAAAAAAAATAGCTGTAAGATGCACATTTTAGTATATAAATACGTAAGATTACACTATATATTCTAAATTTTAAAATTACAAGTGTGACATAACTTTGCTGTGGATTGCTCACACACGTCATACATGCTACATGCACACAAACAAAACTTTTTATTAATAAAGGATATATATATACATAAACAGATTATATCTTAATATTAATATTACCATTATAGTAAATTATTTTTCTATAACTCAATAGAAGACTGTGAACTCGACTTTCTCGGGAAATTATGATAATAGTTACTAAATACTCATCATCAGAAGATGAATATAATTATTATTTATTTATAAACAAAATGTTATCATATTAATAATATCGTCGTGAATACACTATCATTATTAATTTATGTATAAATATTTACTGAAAAACATAAATAACCTAACCACATGTGTTTAAATATTTTATAATCTTAATAAAAAAAAAGTCTATTAGTAATAGTGGTGCCAAACCTATATGTTAATTATTTCGGGTAAAGGATTCATTTTTGGATAACAAAAATTCACACACATTGTCAAGTGAGTTTCCGAAACAATTTACGAAAAAAAAACGTGATATATTCGATATATTTTTTTTATTACGGTCCGCAATCACTTGTTACCGTTTTTCACCTAAAAAACTAAATATATCCCTTTTCAGAGGGGTGCCTACTTGAGATGGCTCTAATAATATTGTAACATGCACGAGGGACTGCGTAACTATTGTTTTATATCAATAAAATAAGAAAATCGAAATATTTGACACCTAGGGCCACCAAAAACCACTTTTTTGAAAAAATCTCGTATCCAAGTTTTTGCGGTGAAGAATTTAGTTTTGAACTTTGTATGTATTAAATATATTTTATATAGAATAATAGTAATTAATAATATTTTTATATATTTTTCTTAGAATCATTATCAAAAGTCAGTTACTCGAAAAAACACTAACTTACTACAGTTGATTTATACAAAAGATCCTATAATTATTATTAACAAAAATCTATTCCTCATAAATACTTGGCAAGGTTAATTTTAGTTATTTTCAAATTTTTATCTCGACTTTATATATTTTATTGGATGAAACCGATGAAGGTAATTAAATTAATATTTTATGTAACATGCTGTCTGCATTTATGATATTTTCATATAATTTATTTCTAAAATAATAGATATAATGTATACATGCATATGTATTAAAGTTAATTGCAACAAGTGGGTAAGTCACATGCATTTATATTTAGAAATATTCCATGACTTTATTCGTCACAAATTTTTTAGCACCTATAAGACACTAATTAATAAGCATGGAATGTGTTCAGTATTATTTTTTGATACCATATTTTATTTTACAAAGAAGTTTTATTATATTTTTCCAGGAGTATTAAGTTATCATATAGCAAAACAGGGTCGGATAGGCATACCGGAAATCAGGATTTTCCAGGAGGGCCCTTGTCTTTACCAAATTATGGGGCTCCCAGTTTCAACACGGTATTTTATGTTTTAAATATTATTAATATATAATTTAATAATGTTATTGAACTATATACAAGATGGAAACAGTTTATTTTATTGGTATTTGGTTTATAATTAAAAATGAAATAAATATTTTTGCATTTACGTTAATAATACATGACATTGTATATAGACATATATGTAGTACGTTTTCTATTCAGTTTACCAATTGTACCTAAATTTACTTTTTCATATACTTATTGTTCTCATAACATTTTACAATACCTAAAGAAAATGTATACTAATTGATTTTTTTTGAGTATTAATACATAATGTTATATAAATAAATAAATAATTTTTTTTGCATTTTACAAGTTATTTTTTGATCGCTAATTATTCAAAATTAAATACCAGTTATATTAAACTATAATTGGTTTCATAAGATTTCCGATACTTTTATAAAATTCCAAATCATTTTAAACAGTAAGCAATTCATCAATAAATAAGTTTTAATTTGCAAGCATTTTAGTATGTGTTATACAAGCGCAATTGGTATACTGACCCTAAACGAAAATTTTGTGTTAGGTGCAATTGGTCCATGCCCGTTTTCTATGTATATTTTGGATAATGAATTTATTACTTTTACCTATTATAATGTATCGCACGCATGAGTGTCTGTAAAAAGTTTTTGAGTGGTGCTCAAAAAAGAAAAAAGAACAAGAATGATATTTTAATGACAAGTGCTTTTAATTGCAATAAAATAACTAGATTTTTTTTCTCTTAAGTATGTAAAAAATTATTTAAGAAATTCAAAGCCACAATAGCATTTAGAAAGTTTAATGTTATAATGAGTATTGAAAAAAAAATGTTAACTAAAATTAATCCTAATTATATTATTGATAAGGTGGCTGTACAAAGTGATGTGTTAATAATTATGATTGAATAGTTTTATATTAAAATAAATAATAAATAATTAAATAAATAATATTAGAGTAAGAATATAGATTTGTTTTGTAAATGTATTGCGAGCGAAGTGAGGAAAACATTTTTGGGCTCTTTCGTTCTGGGTCCTTGAATTTAATTCGGTAACAAAAATAGTTCTATTCGCACCTATAGCAAAACGTTGTAAAAATAACATAGTGCTGTATCCTTTTTGTGGAGCGAGCAGTAATATAATGCAACTAGCAAAGACGTGCATAAAGGTATTATTATTACTAAATGTTATTATTATTAAAAATAAAGTTATTTCAATTTTTCTTCATTATTTTATCGTGTACCTATTTATTGTAACAAATTAATAATATAATATTTTGTAGTTATTTATTTAATATATAAATATAAAATGTATACACAGCTTATATATCTAAATTTCATGTTAAAAAAGTTATAGAAAATTAAAAATGATACCAGAGGTAAATATTATATAAATCAATTTGACATGTAATTTTTGTTTTTCAGTATGTAAATACTTAAAATGTAATATCTATCTCGTAAATAGTAGAATAATATACTAAATAATATTATAGGTCATAAATTAATGTTTTAACTTCAAGAGTGGCCACCGTGTACGATTAACAGGCTATATATTATACGAACGCATTACGTATATTAATTACCGATTTCGAAGAATTTAAAATCTCTTGCAGTCATATTATATATAATGTACCTATAAGCTATATAATGGTATCTAAATTTTATAATTTACATTACCAACAGATTTTGTCTTATTATGGTGTTATTGGAAAAGCGTTGGATGTTTGTAATAATACAAAAAATAAAAATAAATGTTATATTGTTAGTCAATAATAGTTCATCGTTCTCAAGGTTGGGCATATCATAGTTACATGTAACTAAGTTATGTAACTCGGTTACTTTTGTAACTTGTAACTTGTAACAAGTTACTCATTTTTAATTTAACTTGTAATTTGTAACTAGTTACATATCTTCCTGTAACTTAATATAAAAGTTACAGTTACAATTAAAAGTTACATTATACATAATATACATATTTAATATTTATCATAGTGTAATAAATTATCATATTATTAAAAAAAAAATGTAAATACGCGTGAGACGTATTTCTTACGATAGGACGAAGTAGACTGCAGAAATTACAATAGAGTTTTTTTATTTTATTTTAAATTCAATTTGTGTTTTTAAATTGTATTTTCATATTATATAAATACTAAAATACCATTGACTTATATATATTTTTTAATAATTACTATAAATATTACTAATTTTATATTATTATATTATTATGACTATTCCATGCATTCACTGACTCGCTTCATAAGAAGACTATATACCATTTTTATGACCGTTACGTTACACAATTGACAAAATTATAAAATTATAATAAAACTATATACCTACCTCAATTTATGTTCTTTATTATAAAATTGAATGCGAATTTTTATATTATTCGTACCTGATTCTATTTTATCTGTGTCACACTACACAATTTTATATATATATTGTTTTGTAAATAGAGTTTTTTCCGTCAACAAAGTTAATAATAATAATAATAATAATAATAAAAAATGTTAGTTTATGCATATATTTATTTAATATTTTTCAATGTAATTTTTAACTTTAAATGTAACTTAGTTACATAACTGTAACTTGTATCCGGTTACACAACTTAAAAGTATCTAGTATCTTGTAACTGGTTACACAGTTTTAGAGTAACTTGTAACTTGTAACTAATTACAATAAATAAAGTAACTTGGCCAACCCTGATCGTTCATGATTGCGATTTCTTGTCACCGAATCGAACACTGGTCATTTTTTAAATTATTTTCATTCGAAAAATATATCCGTAGAGTTAAATTATTGAAAAATTAATTTTAATAAAAGACAATATTATAAAAGTATAAAGTAACAAGTAAAAAATAAATAATAATACAAAATAAAATACGAATCCTCGTTAAAATATTAAAATATAATTTGTTGATTATTCGATTAACCGTTATACTTATTACGAGTTTACATAAAAATAATCATACTTGGAAAATAAAAAGGACGTTAAATTCTAATGCTGGCCGATAAAAATGATGAACGTTTTAGCTGGTTTGTAATATAAACAACGTTGTATTCGTTGTCTATAGAAGGTACAGCATCAGACGAAACTCGAATCAAGTTCATTTGCAATTCAGAGTTTAGACGTCAAACACAATACAAGAAGAATTATTATAAAATGTCTACAGACTAATAATCAGTCAATATTTATGAAATCTAATTCACTGTCTCGCTGTTATTAATGATGTCATCGATAATATAATGATTTCGCGGATTGAAGATACAGTAATTGACGAACCGATGGCGTACGTACAATTGTGGTTCTTAGCTGAAGCCGTCGGATAGGTCGGATAGGACGTAATCAATACAAGATCAGCGGTACTAGAAAGAGGAGAGGCGGAGAGTCTCGCGGTGTGTCGCACGCTCGCGGTTATAGACGCATTAGACTCCCTACGGTCAGCCGAACGGCACCCGCCTTTTACAATCGCGAGGCCAGACGGCGACGGCGACACGGTGGCTAGCGGTACCGGAGTGGGCAACGATGCTGCCTTAACGGCAACAACAGCAGCCATGGCAATCGTTACTAATTTACGAGAGATCGACAATTAATCGATGTACGTGACAATGCGACCGACTGCTTGATGGACACGTAACGCCGTAGACAACGGTATAGTTAGAGCGAGACTGTACTGCATTGCACGCACAAAGGTAACGACAAACGGTAGAAAAGTTGGCTGGCGACGATGGAACAGAGCCGGAAAAACAATGATAAAAACATTAAAAACGTACTAAAGCGTTTAACGCGGAGTAGGTTGCCATGAAGCGGAGGCACGCTTGCCGTGAAGCGGTGGTACACTTGGACGCACGTCTAAATACAAACGTACCGGTGTACGACGTTTACGCGTCGCAACACGGGGGGAGGCTGACGAACGGCCGCGGGCCGAACGCGATCGAGGACGCATAAATATTTTTATACTGCGACCGATAAAGCAGTCGATCCAAATCACAAATGGTATTTTGCGATCGTATAAAAATACAATGTCGCGGTGTCGGAAGCGTCACAACGAGATATTGTAAGCGTTAAAAAAAAAATAACAAATATCGTATGATATGAGATTACGAGACACATAACCAATGGTCAAGCATGTCTTTGAATGCAGTGACAGTGTCTAGTTGTGGTGCCACGACGGTATTGGACGATTATCACACACACACATATATATATATATATATATATATTGACTGTGGTTGTGGTGACGATATATATATTTATTATGTATCAAAATACAATGGTGACATCATCACTGACATCGTGTCACGGACTATAATATTATGATATTAACGTCATTAATACGTCATTGATAACAATAATAATACGCGCAACGGGACAATGTTACCATTAAAAGGTGGTTAGGCTCCGGCGAGGACGCGCGATTTCGATGCTATTCGTCGTCCGGCCAATAGTGAATTAAACGGGCCGCAGGTATTCAAAACGAAACCGATGCGCCCTAACCAATACGAACCGCTCGTCATATACGTGACGGCAACGCAAACTACATACCAAGACGAATAGTCGCATAGCCATACGTTTTACGCGCCAAAACGATATAATATGGTTTTGAGTGTACCAATACACTCGTCAGTCAATTCATATTAACTGATTTATAATATAATCTATATAATGTGTTATTAATATACAATATATTATAATATATGTATATAAAAAAATTACAAATTTACAACATATAGCTATTGCATTTTACACACTTACTTATGAGTATATAATAATTGTACTTATCTGGCAGGCGACTGCTGCCCGCAATGATGCAAGTTGCGAAAAATTGTAATTTCCTAAAATATGGTATACACGCTTTACTCAATAGTTATTTTTTCATTACTCGTATAAAACTTTTAAACGGTTTGAATCTTCAAACAAAACATTATCGTATAATATTCTTTTTCGAAAGACTTTCAACTAGAAATAACCATTCGGCTAGCTGAATACTATTATCGTGCTCTCGGCTAACGGAATACTTACCGAGTGTCGAGTTAAATGTAGTAAAATAGTATGTTGAAACACTTTGATTAGACATAAACATTAATGTGTCGCTCTACGAATAAATGTAATCAAATTGTCTGTACGACACGCCGGACAAGACGAGTAATGCGATACACATAATGCATTACCATTGTAATTGTGTTTATTTGATAATTTGAGCTTTAAATACGGCCGTTATTAGCTGCAGCTTGTTATTACACAATAACAATTATTTTATTAATCATCCATTACCACGACCACCTGTTTAGTAGATCGAAATAAAAATTGTTCGTGTCGCATCATCCCCGTATTATTCGTACCGCATAGACGTACCTATAATATTATTTTATTACTTTGTTTAGTCGTCGACGTTGACGTCCCCTTATGCGTCGCCGCTCACCGCTTAACACATCGACCATCGCCAGCCGGCAACACACACGCACCACACTCATGTACAATATACATATCACCCATTTTTTCGATATATTATGTGCAGTATACAGTGTTGAAGTTTGTAAGACAGACCGCAAATCGTATTTTTATTTCTAGGTCTCTTTATTGAACTAAATTCTATTGTATTATTGGTACAATGGTACATCGTTTAATTTGTTGTTTATTTTTTAAAATTATTTTAATGCATTCATATTATGTGCAGTGAAAAACGTCACGGAATTTATTGTATTTTTTATAAAGTTTACGGTGTACCCAATTATTACCTACATATTTGTAAATAGATAACCGATAACCGTGGTCCATACCATATACTTAATGATAATTTATTGGATGTTTTGGATATTTTATATCCTCCAAAATCCAATGTTGTGTTTAAATCTGTTATAAAGCAGCCGGATGGGTATTTATGTGGAGTTTTTGCAATTACATTTGCTACATCACTAATATTTGTTTTATTATTATTTTTGTTTTATTTATAATGCAGCTACTACTACTATTTAGCACTTGATAGAATTAAGTAAAATAATTTTTCTTCTTCTTTAAGACACAACAATGTGTGTTGATTTAAGAATTTTATTATGAGAAAGCAAAAACTACACACGGGCGAAACCGGGTAATTCAGCTAGTATTATATATTTATATATATAGATAGTACTAGGTGCATACCGATAACGATACGATAGCTAACATATATATATGTGTTAGTGTTATTATGTATTATTATTATTATGTACAGTGGCGTACTAACGGGGGGGATATCCCCCCCCTCGAAATTAATGGATAATTTAATTTATTATGAGAAAATACCAATAAAAAGTAATGAAGTGGTCGATATTTTTTCAGAAAAAAATAGAAAATTAATGTTCTAAAAAATATAAGTATCTAAATTATTATTATTATTTTTTTTTTTTATTTTTATTATATAATTTAACATTTTTTTTTATACTTATGGTTAAGTAGTAATTACATATTTATTAATTATCACATGTCAATTAAAAATAATATCACGAATAAAAATTAATAATCTATTAAAATGTACGATATGTTTTGTTATATTCAGGTGTCACGTCATCCAATATGTTAATTAAAAAAACTAACCCCCCAAAGTTCAGGTCTAAGTACCTGATTATGTATATTATATTATATCGTTTAATAAATATGTTATGTTGGATACAAATTTGTAAGGAAAATCCAAATTACTTTTAAGTTTTAACGCAATAGATGTACTAAATATTGGCTCCTTCACAAGTAAAAGATTATCATAAGTAATAATTCTGCCTACGTGCTGTGTCGTCTAATAACTTTCAAGAAGAAGAACTTTCAACTTACTAAAACGTTTAGCAAAACGGATAATTCCCCCAAAATGGTTTGTATATATCCTCTTCCACCTTTATATATCTCAGGGAACATACACACAGTACATACATACAAATTATAATAGCCCCATTAGCCCCCTAATTTTTTTTAAAATTGCGCCTATGATATTATATGTATATAAAATAAATTTTATTGATATGGTTAAAGTATGGTGTAATTTTTGTTTCTTAATAAAATACCCATTACTTATATAACAATTTTCCATCTCACCCCCCTCAAATACGTCACTGTTATGTGGGCACCACCCACCACCCAAAAAAAATGGTCAGGCGGCTACCCGACCTGTACCTCGTGTTCGGTGCCACTAAAATACGATAAGTTGAATTAATTTTTGCCAAAATAATAGTATAAATGAGGTACCTATATGTATATAATAATAATTATAGATTGATATGAATCAATAAGTGATACAATTAGTTTAAAATTAGTCTAAATATTTTGAAAATGTTATAGTATAATACTGAACAATAATATAATAACTAAATATAGTGGCAAATAGTTATTTATAAGTCCTAACGATTATCTACAGGTTCCAATCAAAAAGAATAATATAGTCTACTACCTACAGCTAAGATTCATACCTATAGATCGTGTATCTATATGACTATATTATATTATCCACTTTGATACCTATTGAATAGCATTTTATTTTTTCTATAGATATTATGAATAGTGCAACCAAGTTAAGACAATTACCAGTAGCACGTAGATGGTAAATAATATAATTAACTAGTTTTGTCCCATGTTAACTGGCCAATGGTCATTAAGTATTTACTTGGTCGTACTCTAATCCGTACAGATTTTAGAAAAATGTTGAGTGCCTAATGTCTTCCTACTGGGTACTACCTACACTTTTTTATCTCGATGATTGTATGTTTGTAAATGTGTAATAGCACAGAATAGGTATTATCATTTATCACTACATAATATTATTATTTATTATTTGTTTTGTTATTATTATTATTATTATCTTTATCAATAATATTTATGTCTTGTAAACACACTAAACTGAGCCTGTGACTAGGTTTTATAATTGTTTGAATTATGTTACTTAAGTTTTATAACGTATTCCGTAAATAATGAATTTAATCATAATAAAGTATTTATTAAAAGTAGTGTTTATAGTTTTTGGAGTTCAAACTGTGTTTGTCCTCTGTGACAAACCAGTTTGCCCAGGAAATCATGATGTCAATAAACAGTGAGTATAATGAAAACAGTGTTCATAATATTTAATAATCTAAATGTTTTATGCATGACAGATTTATATTCATAAGTACTTTGGATGGAAAACTCACAGCATTAAATACGGCCGATGGTGGAACAGAGGCTTGGGAATTTTCAACTGAGCCAGGAGCATTGTTATCTTCTAGTATTGACCAACTAGAGGTAAAAAAAAATGGGCTAATAAACAAGCTAAAATGATTTATTATATTTATATAAATGTATGAGGTATTAGATAGTGAACAATGTAATGTATTATGCTGTATAGGTAGATTAATATAATTCTTATTTATAAAACAATGAAAATCGTAAATGCCTGATTGTAATATTTTATTAATTTATAATACTTTTGTTTGAAGTTATCAAACCATGGTCATTGGGTACGAATGATTCCATCATTGAGTGGAAGTTTGTACAAATTTGATGGTGAAAATCTTGATCGTATACCATTTACTGTTGATTCTTTATTAAAGTCATCTTTCCGATACAATGATGATTTATTAATATCTGGTATGTTTTTTTTAAGAGTGTTTAATGAATTAATTAATTTAACTATACATTTTTATTTAAAATTAAAGGAGGAAAGATAAGTAGAACATATGGTGTTGATATGAGCACTGGTCAATTATTATATACATGTGATATGGCTCAATGTAATAATATTACAAGTAATAGTTTCACAAGCATAGATGGAAATATTTTAATTTTACAGAGACAAACACAAACTGTTCGAGCATCAGACCCTCGTACTGGAATAGAAAGGTAAAATTCTAGTTTTAATTAAAAACTAATTCATTACAATTTTGTGAATCATAATATAATATTTTTTCTTTTTGAACTGAATTCTATTCAGTGCCAGATTGAAAAGACAATACCCAACCGAGTCTTAGAATTTCTAACGTTTGATTACAGCTACAGCTACTATATTGTTGATATAATTCAAATCAATTAATGTTCTAATGTTTGTACTAAATTATCACAAAATAAAAAAAATATGACCTAACACTCTAAACTGGCCCATATTTTGAGCGGCCTACCAAGTTTTACTCGATAGCTCACCAGATCAATCTGGCCCTGCTTCTGTTAGCTCTTGCTTATCAGTGAAGTCTTTATAGTACAAAAATTAATCAAAATGTTTTAGAACACAAATTTTCTTTTCAGATACAATTATAAATGTTTAAAGACTCAGTGGTATAAAAACATTTTTAAATATTCACTCACTCAAAACCATATTTGTTATATAATAAAAAGATAAGAAAATTTACATATAATATGTATGTGTACCTAAATACATAAATTATATTTAGTTATTGTTTTCAAAAAATAAAACTACTGAAGCATTAAATATTAATTTTACTTAAGATTCATGTTTAATGCTATGTATATGAGTTAACAAATACAACAAATTAACATTGTGATTTGTGGGTTTCAAACAAAACTTATATTCTTAATTTATGATCTTTTATAGTAATATTTTATTTTAACAATTAATATTTTGAAATGTTTTAGGTGGAATTTTAGTGTTGGGTTACATGACATAAAAGTAATTATGGATTTAAATAATAATTGTCATACTACAAATCCTAGTGTCAAACTTGATTTTAAAATAAACATTCCTAAAGGAGTTATAACAGCAGTTGCATTTGATAGGCCTCAAGAAGTTATTTGGACTCACAAAGTACTTTACTTATACTTTTTAATTAATATATATTAATTTGAAATTTAAATTTTAGTCAAAGTCCCCCATTGTAAATGTCTGGAAATTTGAACACGGGAAAGTGGAACCAATTGATTTATTTAAACGTGATCATAACATGAATTCTATAGATCCTATAGTTTATCTTGGGATGCATAAAAAACAAGTACAATTATTTATATAAACTTAATAAATTCTTAATTTTATTTATTTTTAGATATTAGTTTAAGATTGTACAAATATATTTAGTAAAGTTTAATATATTCAAATATGAATCAATGTATTACATTTTTGTGCAATCTAAAATAAATATTGTAATATAAGTTATATTGTTACTTTATTAATATACATTAATTGTACTTTATACAGTTGTATATTCAAGAAAGTGATAAAGTATTTGCAATTAATCCAACTTCATATCAACAATCACTTCTTCTTGAAGAGGATGAAATAGATAAATCCAGAATTCCTTGGAAACCAATACCAGTTTCTAGTAAGTATTTTTTATAAAATAAGGTTAATGTATTTATTAAAATAATAAGATTTTTATTTTTTTTAATATATACATTTTTTAATGCATACTTATTTGATTAATTTTATTTTGTTTAAAATTGGCATTTAATACACAATTATTTTTGTTATAATTATACTTAAAATTAATTTTTCTAATTTTAAATATATGTATGTGTGTGTGTGTGTGTGGTGTGTGTGTTGTAATGCAGTAAATGACGTTAAATTTATATTAATGTTATTAACCAGCAATTGACGTGAATACATAATAATAAATATTTTGCAAGGTTTATAACATTAATTACTAGATTTACATTAACTCCAAATAGTATTAGTTAATCAAGTTAATTCTATTTACATGTTTCTATTATAATTATTTATTTTCATATGATGATAAACTATGGAATTTCGTATTGCATAATTTCTCAACTAGGTGCATTTTTTGTTTTACACTTGTCTTACAATTAGAATTGAGTTATTATCACTAGATTTTTTATTAATTATATCAGATATAATATTGTTAAATTTGTTTTCTATTTAAAGTTCATCTATAATGAATTGTATTAATAGAACAATTTAAAGAAAGTTAACACAACATTTTACGAATATTTCAACACACAACGATGATATAACAATATAATCTGATGCGCACAGTAAAAGACTGACAAAAATATTATCTACAATAGTTACAATAAAGTAGTAAGCTCCACCAAATTTTTTAAAACTTAATTAGTGGTTGTATTTAGACACAGGATTAATCTATAGTAGATATTAAAAATCTTAGTCTGTAGTTTAATCTATTGCAGCTATAATACTATAAAATACTATTAAGATAACATTATAACAACATTTTCTATTATGTATAGAAATTATCGATAATTAAATACAAAAAACAATAAATCATAATAATTATTAGATTGATAGGTAACTATTATTATTTACTTGAAAATAAAGTTATTTTAATGTATAAAACATATATAGAGTGATTCTTTAATCATTATTTCAAAAAGTATTCATGTTTATAAAAATATTTTTTTACATAGTTTCAAGTTGTTAAAAAAAACAACATTTTTATTAAAAAATTATATTTTAAAATTTTTTACTTTTTTGAATGATAACATAAAGTTTTAATTTCATATTACAAAGCGAAATAATTTTCTGAGTGTTTTGATACATAAAAATTGAATTTAGGGCGAGTAAAGTTTTTATGCAAAGTGGAGTGATACGACGTTACCTCGCAAAATGTTTGTTTACTACTCTGCTTGTCTAAACTTAAAATTTGTATAACTCATAAACTACCCGCCCTAAATTCGATTTTTATGTATCTAAGTACTCAGAAAAATATTCTATTTTATGAAATTAAAATTTTATGTTGTCATTCAAAACAGTAAAAAACTTAAAATAAAATATAAGGATAAAAAATATTTAAAAATATAATTTTTTAATAAAAATGTTTTTTTAACAACTTGAAATTATGTAAAAAAATGTTTTCAAAAACATGAATACTTTTTGAAATAATGAGTGTTTTATGATAAAAGAATCACTTTATAAATAGGTAGAAATGTATGTATTTAGTAATGTAAACTATTTTTCTTTTCTTCTTTTATCAAAAACACAAATAAAATTATATTTGTATATTGATTAATTTTGAAGAAAACTAAATAAAAAAAAAACTATCATAATTTAGGAAGACATCCAGTTGAGCCACCATTTAGGTTATTTGGAGAGACTAGAGTAGGTTCCTAGGCTAGTTAAATACTTGTAAGCATAAATTCAAATTTTTTAATACATAGTAAAAGTTAAAAAGCTCTATGTAGCACTACCAACTTTTTTAAGGGGCAATTAAAAGAAAACTTATAAAATTTGAATTTGCGTTTATAAGTATTTACAAATTGTAAACTGCATTTTATATTGAACAAAGTTTAACAAAAATTTTACTTAAAAGATTATGAGAATAATATTATTATTTAGTTTCGACAAGTGGAAATTAAGATAAACTTATAAATGAGGACTTGGTTTCTTTCTCTTTAATTTTTCAATGGTTTAACCAATATTATATCATGTCAAAATGTTTTTGGATAAGTTTAGAGACAGTTGTTGAGTTGTGGTTAAAGCTTATTATTGTTGTAAATATCTATGGATATTAGTATGATTTAGGAGTTTGATAAGCAAAGGTCAAAAATTGAATAAAAAAAAAGGGCTATATCGTTACTTTAAAGAACTGTAGCCAGAATAGTGTATTTTGTAAAAAATGTTAATTTAAAATAATAAAATCAATAATCAACATTGATTGAACCCCCGAAAAAATATTTCAAAATAGTTTTTATTACAAGAAAACTTTAGTGTATAATGACTATAATGTATATATTTTTATTTTACAAATATAAACAATAAAACAATGTTATCTTAATTTTGATTAAATTTTAATTAATTTAGGTATGTATTTCAAATTTATTAAAACAATTTTGTTTTCTAATTATACATTAAGTTCTTTTCACCCAAATAAGAATTCAAGACCAAATTAAGTAATGAATAATATCTAATTTTAAAATGATTACAACATATTTAACAAATTTAAATCATTAGAAGGATTGATAATATTTGTATTTGAAAATATAACAAATAATAATTATTCCCGTTGTTAATATTGAAATATTAATGTAAATTAAATCACTGGTTGTGCCAAATAACAAAAGAAGTTATAACATTTTTTTAGAAATAAAATATGTATTAACTGTTTAATTGTTGCTACTTAAAAGGTCAAATCATTTCAAAAAGTTCTTCTGCTATACAAACTACTGATGATGTATCTAAAACTACAGCTATATCAGTACTGTATGCATCAGAGTACATTAATGGTAATATTTTTAGATTTTGATTATATTTAGCAAGTTAAGTCTTTTTTTTTCATAGGTAATGGTTATTATCTTAATGGACCAAAAAAAACCAAAAGAATAACAGATGGAAAAAAGTATAAAAGTTTTAATACTGAGAATGAAAATGAAACTGAAAACAATCAAGAAAGTATTATTAAATATGAAGAAGGGCTTGAAATGCCAGTTGAAATAATTATTGTTTCACTGTGGTATTGGTGGAAAGAAGTATTATTTATAAGTGTTATAACAGCCATTTTAATAAACATCTTTATTCCATCTCGTATAGCTCGAATAATTACTTTTATTCGCAATCATTCTGTAAGTTTGATAATCATCTATTTAAAATACGTACAGATTTTTTTTTTATAGGTATTTAAAATAAATAATTGTGTAATTTTTAATATCAGAAAAAAAATGAAGATGATGAAAAAATTGTAGAACTGATAGAAAATAAAGTTGATTGTTTTAAAGACTCTGGTGTTGCATTGTCATTAAATAGTATTGTTCAAAAACAATCACATCCAATAGTAGAGTTTAAATCACGATATCTACAAGATTTTGAACCAATCCACTGTTTAGGGAAAGGAGGTTTTGGAATAGTATTTGAAGCTCGAAATAAAATAGATGACTGCCACTATGCTATTAAAAGGATACCTTTACCATCACAGTAAGATAATTGAAAATTACTTTAATATTTAATAAACTACACAATACTTTATCAAATTTAACTTAAAGTATTTAATAATAAATACTAAATACTTAATATTTTATGTACAATGTGTATCAACAAAATTGTATAATTGTATTTTTTTATATTAGAGAAGAATCTAGAAATCGTGTACTTCGTGAAGTTAAAGCATTAGCAAAATTGGATCATCAACATATCGTTCGGTATTTCAATACTTGGCTTGAAGAACCTCCCAGTGGCTGGCAAGAAAAACATGATGATGATTGGTTGAAAAATTCTGGGTAAATAAAATAAAAAATAATCATCATTAATTTTTCACTGTTTGTAAATAAATTGATAAACAAAAAAGTTTTTATCTTAAAATTTTTGTTTTTTAATGTTTGCATGCAATCAATGTATTTTTTGTGGATAAACTTAAAATTATACCCATTAATGTCTAATAGTAATCACACTAATCAATCAGTTAAATCTAGATTGTATTCCATACTACTATTTGTAGCATACAGATCCAAAAATTAATGAAAATTAGTGAATCATTGTATAATGTTATTAACACCTAGATCAAATAATTTTTTCATTTTTTTTTTGTACCACATAAAATATTTACCACAAAAATATGTGTATAAAAGCCTAGTTTAAACTTTAAATTAATATTATGTTTGTTTTTTAGTGATATGGACATGAGTAGTAATATAACAACTAGTGAAAAACAAGTTACTAATCTTTGTCCAAATAAGCATCATGTTCGAGCAAAAAGTTTGTCAACAATGATAACGCTTCCAGAAAGCAGTGAAGAATTATCTGACATTTTAAATAACCCTCATGCATTACGATCATATAATGATAAAAGTGATTCATCTTTTATTATTTTTGATAGTCAAACAACTGACAGTAATAAAAAAGATTGCATATTAGATATAAGTTCAGACAACTTAACTAAAGGTAGTAAACGACGGAGATATAAATCTGAGTGTGATACAACAAGTAATGTCCATAGTGAACGAAAAACAACTAGACATTACTTGTACATACAAATGCAACTTTGTCATAAAAATAGTTTAAGGGAATGGTTGAAAGATAATACTAAAAATAGAGATATGAAGTATATTTTAAATATTTTTAGTCAAATTATACTAGCTGTTGAATATGTCCACTTGCAAGGATTAATACATCGAGATTTAAAAGTATGAACAATAGTTAGTTTTAGTTAATAATAGTTATTACATACTTAATTTATAAAATGTATACAATAATTACATATTAAATAAGGTTATAATTTAACATTAAATTGGGAATTGTTACAATTTAAAATTTATTTATTTATTTGGCAATTTTTCTGTTGAAATATTTTACCATTTAACAATTACATTTTTAAAATTAAATAAATCAAAATTAATTTAACCAACCAAATAATTTTAATTCAATTACCCGCCATACTATGTTTAAGATTTTTATAACTCTATCTATTTAGAAGTATTTCCAGTTAATCTTTATCTAGACTTCATCTTTTAGACATTTATTTAGTTAAATATTTTAATGAAATAATTAAAAATATTTTATTATGGTATGGTGGTCAAAATCAAGTATACCTTTTATTTTAAATCATAAACTTTAATTTATATAATATTGTAATGTAATTATTACTTTAATAATTTATTATAATTTATTTTATTTTAGCCTTCAAATATATTCTTCTCATTAGATGGCCAAATCAAAATTGGTGATTTTGGTTTAGTCACAGAAATGATAGAATCTGACGAAGGAACGACATTATATGATAATAAAAAAAAATGGTTAAATGAACAACACACTGATCGTGTTGGTACACAATTGTATATGAGTCCAGAACAGGTAAATAATGTAAAAGAAATTTAAGAATACCTAATTTTTTTGAAAAAAATATTACAGATATCTGGAAAGTCATATAATTATAAAGTAGATATATATTCTCTTGGAGTTATATTTTTTGAATTGCTCAATCCTTTTACTACTGAAATGGAAAGGTACCAAACATTAACTCAACTTAGAAATTATATATTTCCTCCACAATTTTTGAAAACGTTTAAAAATGAAGTAAGTGAATACCTTTTAAATTAAATAAAAATGTATTTACCTACTAAACATATTTATTATTAATTTTTTTTTCTTTAGTATGATTTGTTGTGCTTAATGTTATCACCAGACCCGACATTACGTCCAACTACATTTGGTATTAGAGCTAGACTACCATTGAGTACTCCTGATTCAAATTTAGATCCTATATTAACTGATAGCACTTATGAGTTTGAACTACATAACAGAAAAACTAGTGCTATAAAAGTATTAAAAAACTAATGATAATATATATGTACATAATTTCTTGTGGTAAAATATTGTTGTTAATTAACTTAAAAATTAATTAAATATTATATAAGTTACCTAAATTATTTAATTTTTAATAAATATGATAATAATTTATATTTAATTATTTAGGTATTATTTATTATTATTACTTAATTTTAAAGACTGTAAACATTTTAATAATCTAATAATACTTTTAAAATAATCATTGATAAAAAGACCTATTAATTGTTATATTATCTGATTGTAATACAATTTTGAAAGTTATTTATTATTTTTTTTTTTTTTGATATTTAGAAATAAATTCTGATTATTGAAAAATTTCTCCAAAACATTTTTTACCTAAGTAATCAAACATTTACCTTGTAAAACCAGAATGTTCCTTACTCAAATATTCAAATTATGATCGGAATATCTTAATTCCTTATTTTATGTAAATATTCTATTATAAGCTTCATCTTAAAACTTAAAACACATTAACTACTTTTCTTCGTACAGCTAAATCAGTGTCCTTATAATTCAATTCTCTCAAAAGTATCAAAAAAACTGATTTAATTGTATCGTACCTATAGTAGACAATGCAAATATTTTACCTAACTCCTATAATCTCAAAAGCTTAATTCTACATTTTTAATGACTCCTTACACTATAATTTAAAAATGCTCATTGTTATTAACTAAACTCTTTAACAAGTACTTCAATAAACGACTATTTTACTATTCTAATGCACTATTATCACTCAACACTCATCAGTAGCTTCTAGTCAACCAAAAAAAAAAGATTAAAATAGCATTGGTGTCATGACTCATGACCTGCTTATCTGAATGTTCAATTAAACAATAATATTAATATTAAATAAAATTATTTAAAGAAATATAAATATATATATATCCACACAATTTACATAATATTCAGTAATCAGTAGTGGTCCCTGAGATTATGGTTAGAGAGGGGTATTAACTTTGATTAGGGAGTCACAATATCAGTTATGTTAATACCTATCCATTTAAATCATTTAATGATGTATTTATTTTTTCTTAGTTTTTATTTACTGTGAGAAAAATTTATGTGAAGCCTTGTATTCAGTTGTTGAATTGAAGGAAGAAGCAGGGGGACTTAGTCTTCTTACCTCTAATGGTGGTTAAACAGCGTCCCCTTTAACAAATTATTCATAAGGTACGACAGAACGATTTAATTATACTCAAACATTAGTGAATATAACTTAGAATTCCCTTGAGATTAAATCTTATAAGTTTTTATTTTTCATAAATTCATGTTATTTAATATTAAAGTAAACATTTATTAAAGAAAATACAATTTATGTTCCTATTAAAATATTATGATTATTTTTTTTTTTTTTAATAGCTCTTAATTAAATAATGTAAAGTGTGAATGTATGGTTTTTTAAGCATGCTCACCCCACCATATGTATAATTTGAATTTTTATAGTACAATTTAAAGCACTAAAAACATTACATTTTTATGATATAAATATTTTTTGTCAGGTTGATTTCTTTAGTTTTCTTAAATAAAAACCAATCCTTCAATTTAATATAATGAGAAAAAATATTAAATTTATATAAGACATTTGTTATTCTTAAAAATATAGTATTAATTGTGATTTAAATTTTGTATAAAATATTATTTAGGGTTTAGGAATAAAAGTGGGATGAGTATGTTCCACAATCGCTGTTTATATCAGTGGTTTTCAACCAGTGTACCGCGAGCGCCCTTGAAGTTTACCACGATACAGTGTACCTATATATGTATAGATATGTGTAAATATATTATATATTATAAAATATGCTTCATGTATTATATAGATTGGTGTGCCACGAAAATTTTGTATGAGATGAAGTATACCTCATTGTTCAAAAAGTTGAAAACCACTACCACTGGTTTATATATTATATATTATACTATATGCATTAGACATAATACATAAAATTATATATAGAATGCCTAAAACTTTATGGAAATATTAGCCCCTCCTCGAATTTTTTCCCCACTTTAAGCCTGGCTTATATTTAATTTCAAAGGTTCTCGCTCACAGAAAAAAAAATACTAAAAAAGTAATCAATTTTAAGTATCCACAAAAAGAACAAATAGAACCGAAATATTTTTAAAATAACCATTTCTAAAAATGCTAATATAAATATTTGATGAAAACTTTAAATCTATATAGTTATTCATTTTTGAATTTAAAACAAAAAAACAAAATCGAGTTCGTATATCTCCTACTTATAACTCCCGTTTTTCTTGATTTTTTTTCTCGAGCTATGGTGGATTTTTTACTTTCGACCTTTATTATTTTTATAAAACCAACATAATTTTTATTGTAAAACGTAGATATGAAATTTTATCTAGTATTGAAAGTATTGAACAATAAATGTCAATTGTAAATTTTATTGACCTTTTTATTTGTTTTTACTTTCTATGTTTTTTAGCCCGCTAAATTTTCACTTTAAAAAAATTGGCCCTCTAGTAGCATTGAGTTGTCCATCCCTGCTCTATATAAATATAATATGCTTTGATCAACTCAACACACCACACCACATACGTTGGTCGCCGATTAAACTGTTGACAAGACTATAAATGTTATATAATTTCCATAAATCTCGACCTTATTATCATCGTTTCTCATTACTTTTAAAATTGATACTTTACTTTCATCGAATATCTGTACTTAAAATGGAGGCTAAAAATAAATCAATCTAAATCCATCCGTACCTATCACATTTACTCTCAAATGTATGCCTTAGGTAGAGACATTTGCAAGACCTAGCTATGGCACTCAAATTCTAATCTCTAACACACAATTAAATATTTTGGACTATCCTTAGATCGTAGACTAATCTGAGTCCAGCATATTAAATCTAAATGACTCAATCTATATTATCGATTACGTCTACTCAAAATATTTATTAATAAAAATAAAAAGACTAATATCAACTCTAAAATTTTCAGCTATAAATCCCTAATTAAATCAGTCTGATTTTTGGTAGCTTATTTCAGTTATAGGAGAATACAAAAAAATTAAGCAAAAAAAAAAAAATACAAACCTTTCAAAATATAGAATAGATGCCTACGTTATAAACACTTCCACAACCGTTTTACCTAAAACATTAACCTACTAATAAAAAATCTCAGACTTTATCATTCCTGGAAACCTGCCCATTGTTCAGGCGTCTCTCAAACGAAAACGATTTCTTAACTTTCTTTACCCCTTTCCCCTTAACACATGCACGGACACATTTTATTTTATTGGTAAAAAAGTGTAAGTACAAAAAAAAAAATCAACCGTGAGTCCGTGAATGGTGTCATTCACGCTAAACCTACGTGTGATGTTTCTATCTTCCAAACATACATCATAGCAAAATGTGTGTACAGTAAAATTAATTATGTGTTTTAACTTAAGTATTAGAGTGAATTAAACTATTATTAAATTTAAAGTTAAGGACATAATCTGTGTTTAAGAGTTAGTTTCTTTTGATTTTTAAGTAAGATTTGAGTAATTATTGATTATAAATATAAATATAACAAGTTAAAAATGCTCGTAGACATAACTTAAAAATTAAAATATCGATAAAAGCTGACTCTTATAAAGACAAATTATATTCTTAACTTTAACTTTGATAATAGATCAATTCTCTATAATATTTAAGCTAATATTACTACGTAATTGATTATACTAATGTATGTGGTAAATAAATTGATAAAAAAAAATAATATTAAAAATAAGGTAGCAAAGTGTTAAGTGATATCTTAGTGTTTACTTTGCTGCATAGTATGTGTCAAATAAGTCACTAATGGATATGCTATACGAAAAATGATTCTGACCGGAACAGTCTACCTATACATATATCACTAAATGTATTTCATATATTTTTTAATATAATGATATAATAGCTATTAATTTTTTTATTCTATTATTAATATTATGGTAGGTCGATTTTGACCAACTACAGTTGGTTTTATTTTTAACAAATATTTTATTAATTATATTATTAACATTCCAATCAATCTCACTACGTATGATGTGCTCCTCCGTATGTTTCAAATCATACCTTACACTCAGACTTAAAAATATCCACTGTTCAAGAAGAAGCCAAAAAATCCTATAAACTTTTCCGTGCTCGTCTTAGAAACCACTCTAACCCTCTAATCATTGCTCTAAACTCTGAATTCATTCCCGGAAACCCACCTAGAAGGTTAAAGCGAAATTGGAACCGTGACCTGAAATAAATCTAACTCTCTAGCCAGTAAATGTTACCGCTGGGTGATTACTTCATCACGTCAACCATGCCAATATATTATGTAAACCCTCAAACATGCTTATTGTAAAAAATTTATTTATAGATTGTATGTTTTATAATAAAAGTAAAAAAAAATATATATATATTATTAGCAGAATAAGTATATTACACTGCTATATTATACATAATTATTATCATAATTTTTGAATTTTGATTTAATAACATCTTAACTGTACTCTAAATAATGTAATATCATAAAACAATGCGAAGAGGTTCATAATACAAATTATAAATAGATAATAAATAGGTACCTACACAAATGTTTTAAATTTCCACGAATAAGCTTTTTTAATTTGAAACAAAATGATTTTTTGGAAGAATATTTTTATTATTTTCGAAATTTTTCTCTTAAGTAATAGTACCAACTAGGACCAAATTGCTATCAGAAACCACTCCCAAAGGTGAAAATTAAGTATTTTGAAAATCCCAAAAGGTGATGACGGATGAAAAAAATTATACATAATTATAAAATAATAAATTCATAAATATTTATTATTGCTCCGCTCAGAATATAAGAAACACGGAAATATATAAAAGCTATTTCTATACTGTAGACTTACTAAAATATTTTTTACATATAGATAATTAAAATTTGGAAGTTGTTTGTAGGTAATATACAGAATAAATTGAATATACGAGTATTATTGTGTGTAATTACTTATTTGTAATCATATAATATATATCCGCTATTATTTAATCTTGTGCATTACATATTTTTTAATAAATGCATATTTATATATTGCATATATATTATATAATTATATTATGAAGAAAATTTATTATAGAAATCTAAAATAAAAATGATATACCTGATTCGCATAATTAAAAAATAGGTATAATACATTTTACATGTAGTATATACCTACATGTGTTATATGTTTTTAATTTTACTTATAAATATTAAATATATTTTTTGCAATATAATATAAATATGATGTATAAATATAACTATAATGAGTTTATTTTTTTTTTAATGTTAATATAAAATATCAAACTATAATTTCTAATAAATTAAATTTTAATGTTCGTGAATAGGGGTCAAGCGAGACCATTCAAAAAATGGGGAACATAAATATCAAAATTCGGAAAATTCTCCTTGATGCAAGACGTTTGGGGACACCAATCAAGAAAAAATGTTTTAGCACAGATTAATAAAATATAATATTAAATTAATATAATAATAATACTCCATTTTATTTTCATCAATTTATTATAATAAATACTGTTTTTCTAAATGTTCTAAATATGTATTCCCGCCATATTCGCAATGAAATGCAATTATGTACATACATGAAAAAGCAGCTGTTTTTTTATCACGTGACGTGTTTTTCTTTAACCTTATCAAAAACTCCAAGTGCACTTGAAAAAAAATTGTAAAAAATAAAAAAATTGTGCAAGTGCTTGTAAAATTTGATTGAAGATTTATTTTAATTTTCCAAATAAGTAAGTTTTAATTTTTACGTTGTTCTCAAATTAAATACCAGGTTTCGCAAATAAAACTAGTAAAATACATCGGTCGGAATAAAAGGTAAGATGATTCATGAGTAAAACATGAACCAGTTATAAAATTCAACATTTCCGTGGTCAAGATAAAATATTTGTTCTGATTGGCTGTTGTCCAAAAATCCTATTTCCAGCATATCCAGAGTTATAATTTTAGATTGGGCTGGATCAAATTCAAATTTTCTGGGTGCTCATTATCTTGGTCTTTTTGTCATACGATATTTTAATTTCTTTGTTTTTGTTTATATCTTCATTTTAAAGCATTTTAATCAAGGTAAGAATTTTTTTCATGCTTACCCATATTGAGTATTTGTATTAAACATAAATTATGTTTACTGTTTATTCCTGTTTGAAATAATATCATTACTAAATAAAAAACAATCTTGCTAAATTTAAATACTTTTTTTTCTTATGAAGATGAATTGATAATTGTTAAAGTGTTTTACTATTTACCTATTGTTCTTAAAGTAATTGTTTTACAATTTTTATTTGATCAAATTTATTTCAGCTATATCATATTTTATCATTCATACCTGTTTATTTTAACTGCTTTAAATAAAAATTTCTAAAATATCATATTAACATTTTTTTTATGCTTTTAAAGATAGTAATAGATTATAAATATTATTTATTAAAAGTATAAAATGTATTTGTACTTCTATAAATATTATGTCATAACTCTCAATTATTTATTTTGTTATTTCAATACCTATATTTTATTTAAAAAATTCAGTAGAATCAGACAATTTAATCTAAATCAACTTATGAATTTATTAATTTTTATAATAGTTGAATATATGTATAATGATTTTCAATACTATTCATGATAGTTTGTTAAAAAATAAAATATAATCAGAAAAAAATCCTTATGTACAGGTATTATAATAAACTTAATTATAATTAAATCAATATTTTATTAATCTGAATTGTATAGATGTACATTGTACATGTCACTTAGTAGAAAAATTAATTAATTGTAACTTTAGTGGTAATTAATAGTTATTGCAATTAAAATATAATTTTTATGACTCAAAACTATTGGTATAACATGTAGCAATTAAATAAGTCGTTTGATGGAATAAAAATTCTAAAATCGATTAATGGGATATAAGTAGAGAATAAAATAAATTTTTTCAATATTTGTAAAATTATTATTTTTTTTTCAGCATATCAATAATAAAAAATAATATCAATTAATACATTAAATTATTTTAAAAAAAAATGTTCAATTGCTTTTTTCAAGAATATTTTTTAATGGGAATTTTTTCCTTGGTCTTATTAACCTAAATGTTTTCCAATTCCCACACTTACCATATAAAATGGCAATATATGTCACATGACATACTAAGACATATTCCTTGTTAGTTGATGTAAATAGAATCATAGAATTAGTATTATAGCCATGAACACATTCTTTAAATTAGATTATAAATTATATAGGTACATTTTTTTAGTATATACATTTTATTATTTGTTAGTTATATCTTACATTTTTAAATACTATTACATTATACCTACTTATAAATATGTTAAATAATGTTAGTATTTAGCACATTATTAAAGAAGGTATAAACATTGATATACTAAGTGTATATAAAATAGAAAATTATAATATCATACTGCACATAGATAGTAGTGTTCAAGGTTTTCAGTTCAATTGATTTTATCTGTGTTTTGTTTAATTATTTTAATCTTTAAAATAGTTTTTTTTTTCTATAATGAGATAAATTAATTGTATTGAAGATGTTTCAATATAGCATTGGTTAAATTCCAGAAGTGTATTATGTTATTTTAAACTTATCAAATTTATTACCTGCCTTTTATCTGTTTTGTATGTTTATCTTGGTAGACCTATGATTTTTTTTTTAGTTGCTGCTATTTAAATTAATATTTTTTAAACTCTGGGTTAAAAAAAAAATATATTATATACTATTAAAAAAAAAAGTGTTCAAAATATTAAGTTAACCATTTTTAGATTAGATACAAATAAAATATATTATTGTTAAGTTAAATGCTTATGTTTAATGTAAAAATTTTAAAGACAATATTAATGTTAAAATAAATTAAATTCACTTAACCTAGAGTTTAAAAATGTTTGTAGAAATAATAACTAAATAAAATAAAATCATAAGTTTATCAAGATAAACATAAAACGTAGATAAAAGTTAATCAATTTGATAAGTTTCAAATAAATTTATACACTTCTGGAAACTAACCAATGTCATATTGAAACTTATTTTCAACATAATTATTTAAAAACAAAAATTAATAAAATAACTGTTGTGTTTGTACATTATAAAATTGTTAAAGTATTAAATAATTTTCAGTTACGTAAAAACCTACATTCACAGAATGAGTACAGAGGAGTCACAACAGTTCTGTCTCAGATGGCATAATTATCAAAGTTCACTTATGTCAACTCTGCCTCAGCTTTTAAACCATGATGATCTGACTGATGTTACATTATGTGCTGGTTTGAGAACACTTAAAGCACATCGTGTTGTTTTGTCTGCATGTAGTGATTATTTTAAACAGTTATTTAAAGCACTCACAAAAGTAAGAAATATTTTATTTTTATTATAAAAATAAGACTCGATACAATTGTTAATTAATTTAAAAGATTTTATTTCTAATTTTTATTACCTCTACTTATAAGTATGTTTTATTTAAACATATACAGATTTTTTATACATTATAATTTATAATTAAGAATTTTAAGGAAAAGGTTATTACAGATTTTATTTTTCAATGAAATATTATTAGGTTATATTTGTAGTATGTTTATAGTTATTGCAGTACTAATAGTGATTGCAAACTGTTGTTAAAAACAAATAAAACAAACTGCTGGAAAATTTAAAGTATTTTAACTATACAAAATGACTAATAGTTTGATTTATAAATAATTTTATTTTAATATTACAATATTAAGACTAAAATTGCAGTTTTTTTTTTAAATATGCTACTTTTAAGTTAAATATACTGAATTTTATCATTTAAACTATATTATTTTGTTAAATATTTGAGATTCATTAAATAACATTTATAGAGTTAGTAATTTCTAGTCTAATTTAAGTGTATATATAATAGTTGATTTATATAATAGTATTATATTTATGTATATGAATTAAATTTTTAAAAGGAATTAGGAGCAAGCCATCATCCAGTGATTGTTTTGCCTGGTGTTGAATTTACTGATCTCTGTGCTCTAGTCACATTTATGTACAGTGGTGAAGTAAATGTTTATGAACATCAATTAGCTAGCATGCTTTCCATGGCTGATACATTACACATTAAAGGCTTGGCTGAGTTTTCTAATGTAGGTATTATTTTTTTTAAATTTTAAGTTGCATAGCTTGAATACCTTATTCATTCTCACAGTTATTATCTTGCTATTATTATTTAGTATAATACTAAAATTCAATTTTTTAAAACTGAAAAAAAAATTGAAAAGCGATAGTTTTCATTTGTAAATGCTAAGTATGTTATGAAAAAAAGTTAAAATTTTACATTTATTTTTTTTTTAAATTCTTTTTTGCTCCATCGTCTAAACATATATAAAATAAAAAATAAATTTAAAAATAAAATGCTAATTATTTATTTACATTATATAAACATGATGTATTTAAAATTATTACCTACTAATTGGCAGATCTTTCTAGAAATAATCAACATTTATGATTTACAGTAAAACCTCAATTAACTGTCTAAAATGGAACCAAGTGAATAACAGATAAAAGAAAAAAATGATTTTTTTATTTTTAATTTTATTATTATACTCATATTCATTTTAATATTATATGTATTAGTGTGTATTATGATGATAAAATAACATAATTTAAAAAAAATTTGTTATTTTTGTTTGTTTATATGATTCCCGAGGTTTTTTCATAAATTAGTTTTGATCTTTCTACAAATATGTAAAATACTTATAATAAAAGCGTGCAATATTCTATTTAAAATTCACAATATCATTATGAAAGTGGGTTACGTAACTAAGGTTTTACTGTAATAACTTTATTTTAAATAATATTATAGTATAATATTATTATACTGAATCTATATTAGTAATACATTTTTATTTTTTACACCAATTTTAGTGCAATTCTTAATTTGTAATTAAATTTAATATTTATATATCTTAGACAAATTTTAAAACTATTTATTTTATTAGGTACCTGGTTATACATCTGGCACATTTGAAAAATCATCAAAGTGGAAAAGGCCACGAGTTGAAGAATCAGAATCCTTTAATAGAGTGATGTCAAGACCAACAATGAGTGAAACTGAAGTTTTTGCTGATCTAGATGTTGCTCAAGATCTAAGTAAACGTGTTCCAGAAAATGATAATCAAGATGATACTGTAAACTTAGCAACTACTGTTGACCATAAACCGTCCACATCAGAAATAAATGTATCTTATGGTGAAGAAGCTCCAACACCTACAGATTTAGTTCAAGGTATGCATTTTTTTATTAATTATTAATATTATGAAATTAAAATAATAATAATTTTATATTAACTTATTTGATTTAATACAATTTTATGGCTGTTGGAATAATTAATTATTTTATAAAATATAATAATAGGAATAACTTAATAGTGTATTTAATAGTCTTAATAATATTTCTAACAATAATTTGTATCATGCTAAACTGGCGTGCTGATACATTATACTTTTACAAATAGGTCATCTGACTAGGCTACATTTTATTAATGTATGTTAAGTGGGCCTAGTTAAAAAAGAAAGTATATTTGTTGTGCTATATTATGATTTATAATAAATAAGCTTTTTGTACCATATTATTTTTATAATTGTCTAAATTATTACTAATAAATTTAAAAGCACTATAGTTAATGCGAGACTAATTATGAATTAGTATTAAGTAATATCCAATAACTAGTGATGACCTAGGTTAAATATTATGTTGCTTATTACTAATAAGTTATTAGTACCTACATTTTTTATTAGGCCCATGTCAACTAAAAATTATAGTACATTTTTAATAATAGTGTCAACTATATATTATATATATACCACAAATATTATTCATTGAAAGGCCATACAATAATATTTTTAATATTTAATATTAATTTAACATTCACCTGATATTATTATGTTTATTCATATAAATAATTTTATTATATCAACTACTCAACTATTAAACTATGTACGGTTTATAGGTCCAGTTGTACAGGGTTCACAGTCAGATAATAATAAATCTCGAACACCTGTATCCAAGCTATATACAATGTGTTTCATATGTGGTAAACAGCTAAGTAATCATTACAATTTGCGCGTTCATATGGAAACCCACCAAAATGCACAGTATGCTTGTTCAGTATGTAGTCATGTTTCTCGATCCAGGGATGCATTAAGGAAACATGTATCTTATAGACATCCACGTCCCAACAATAATAATACAACTACAGATAATTCATCTACAGTGGATTCTTCACACAATGTAAACAAGCTTCCATCAACTTGACCCAAAAAAATACGCATGATACATTTATTGTTATTATTTAATTTATTGTTGTTACCCTTTAGTTAATTTTTCTTCTAGTTATATCCATATTAATCGTTGACCTGTTATTTTTATTGTGTGAGTGTTTGATTGTTATTGTTATATATTGTTAAAATTTATAAACTGTTGTTGAAATGATAATAGAAAAATAATGTAAGATGGTCCATTTTAAGTATAAAGTATAAGCTTACTTTGAAAATATTCAACCATACCATAGATAAATTACAAGCATAATATATTAGTCAATAGACTATTAAAAACGTTCAGTTGGAAAAATAATAGTAATCATCCTTGGAGTCTTAATTAAACTCTTAAGATATTTATCATTTTATCTTTATATTATATAATAAACTATTATAAATCTAGTTAAATATTTATCTATAAATATCTATCCCCTAGCTTAAAAGTATATGATTTCAAAAATAAATAAAATATTTGTCGTGTTAAAAATACATCTAGATTTAACTAAATACAATTTAGATTGATATAACAGGCTATAATGCTGCTTTTTTGACCTTTTTCACTTCAAATTAATGTTTTAAATATGTTTATTTGTATTTATTTTCAATGTTATTTATAAATATTATTTAATATTATACCTTTAGATTATAAAATAGATTACCAATGATATATCAGTTTAAGTTACCAATGTTTAATCCAATATTTGTTTACATAACTATTATAGCCTACTGATGTAATTTTTTTTATGGAGAACCGCACAGTAGGCTTATTATGATGTCTCCATATGGTTTGTTGATGGTATAAACAATTACTCATTTTTTTTTTTTATTTCTGTGATAAATTAATATTATGTAAATTATTACCGACCACTGTAAAAGGTTATCATTGTTAAATTTACTGTGATACGGGCCTGTTAAAAAAAAATTAGAATATTATTGTCTATTTTTAGTATGAAACCATAAAAATGGTTATATATAATTAGATATACATTTGAGATTCAGTTGTTGAATATTTATTTGCAGTGTATAAATGTATGGAATTAGTGAACTGTGATAATTTTTTTCTTTCATCTATTAATGTTCCATGAACCTGCATGATAGTTTATTTTATTTTTGTTATATCCAAGTGCCTTTTACCGTCATTTAGATGCTAGTCATTCAAAATTAGACTTAATAGTGAGAGAAAAAAAAATGTTTAGTCACTTTGATTAAACTGTTCTATTAAGTTAACATTTAATGGTTCATGTAGTAGTATGGTGATATATGGAGACTAAATTTAATAATATTTATAGTATTATATTTATTAATTTATTTATTATTCTAATACAATATTAATATTCTTATACATTAATAATTAAATAATACTTATTTGACAAACTTAATTTAACTCAAATTTAATGGAAAATTTATTTTATCTATCAGGTAGACAAACAGAAAATAATTTAATCAAGACCTGACCAAAATTAATAGTTTTTGATGTCCAGTCATATTTATTTATATTTTATATCCAATACATACTTTCAAAAACTAAGCTAAATTAGATCTCAATTCTATGATTTTTTTTTTTTTTTATTGTTATTAGAAAAACTATACGGCATATATAATATTATAATCAATTACATCTTATTAGTTATTCAATTTATTGAAAAATTTTTTTTTAAGATTGAAATCTAGATTTGTTGGTTATATTTTGTTGTTTTATTGAGAATTGAGAATGATAATAAGCTGTGATAAATATGATGTCTAGGTTTCAATCAAATTAATTTTATGCTTCATTTAATCATCTAGGATTTGGATAAATAATATGTTCGTTAAAAATAATTATACAAGTGCTCAAGCACATTATAAAAATGAAAATTTTATGGAAAAAATTTAAATTTCATTAATAATTTGGCCTTTATGTAAAATATTTTAAATTGTATATTACTGTTATGTAATTATATTTAATCATTAACTAAAATTACAAGGTTTCAGTATAAAAATAAATTGTATATCAATAATTATAAATAAAGGCCTCTTTGAAAAATTTCAGTTAGTACATAGGATAATTTAGGTAATTGAAATTGCAATCGCAGGGTGATAATTTAATTGTTCATTGTTTTAAAGCTATTATATTATTTTGTTAACAGAAAAAACGTTGCCTAATTTTTAGTTAAACAAATTAAGTTGGGTTTTTTTTTGTTGTATGTAAATAAATGAATTATTTGAAAAAGGAAATACTTGAGTTTTTTTTATATTATTTCTAAAATAATATGTATCCTTATAACCTTGTATACTACTTATATATGGTATTTAAGTAAGTGAGCATAAAATTATTTTGTGTCATTACTTATAAATATTTTAAATATTAAAGAAAAATAATTTTCGGATAACTATTTTGTGTTTACCAAGATATAAATATTTTGTGTCATTTTGTTTGACACACATACAAACTACAAGTCAGAATTTAGAGGAACAGAGCATCGTGGATTTTTTTATTTTAGGCCAACATATTATAAATAATACATTAAAATATTTCATTTTTAAAAATATAGTATAATATTGGATAATTTTATTTTGTTCCTAAATAAGAATTTTATCCTTTACACACTGTTAGTTATGTTACAAAATTCAATAAATAATTTTATTCATTTTGTATAAATTTTAAAATAATCCTAACACAGTTTCTAAATATATTTAGGGTATAATAGTTTGTAAAAAATTATTAACCGAGATTTAAGTGTGGTTGTATATTTTGACTAACTGCAAACAATTAAATATTATATAATTAACCTATTTCATTCAATGGAAAAGTCAAAAATAATAATACTATTATTTATATTGCACTCATTTATATATTTTAAAATTAAAACATGTACAAATATAGTAATAGCTTATAATATTTATATGTAATTATAATAATGGTAAATATTTTAAAATAAAAATCACAGCCACACAAATAAATGGAAAAAACAACAATTAATAAATTAATAACTATGAGTAATAAAAATAAAAATAAATATTTTGGAACTTAAAATACATATAATATTATGTATTTACCATATAATGGAATTAAATACTATTTTAAAGATCCCAACTAAATAAATGATGTTTTACTAGCATGTCTCTAACTCCTGCTTTTAATGTCTGAGTATTTTCTTTTTTTGGAGGTAGTTCCCGATCAGGATTTAAATTAAATGGAAATTGTGATAAAACTCTTAATTCACATTTCACTTGCACCCATCCTGGACTGCAAACAAAACTCCATGGCTGATACCTAATATATAAAATAATTATTTAAAATATTTTAATTAAAATTTTTTTTTTTGTTAGAATAATCACCATTTCTTAACAACTTGATCGGAACAACATAATAGCTCTAACCATAGATGTAATGCTTGTTCATTAAGACCAAGACAAACAAGACTTCTTAATTTTACATCCATTTGACAACCAGCTGCATCATGACTTTGGTTAATGCATTGGATACATCTATATAAAAGCTGAAAAACAAACATTTAATTTATTGTTATGAATTATTTAATATTTTTAATTAGACAATTATATTGAAAATAAAAATTATTAATACAAACATTATGCATACATTCCTAAAATCATATTCATTAAAATAAAACATGTATTTACTTCTTCGGGAGTTAACACTTTGCCATCTTCGTCCAATCTATATGTCTTACATAACATTAATCTGCTATACACAGAACTATAATCTCTTTCAACTTCCATCATTGCTGCTTCTTCAATAAATAACCATGGATGACATGGACCACCTAAGTAAATAAATAATTAATTATTATATTTATTAACTTTGAATAAAGACAATCAATGCACTACATTTATTTACCCAAAAATGATGGTCGTTTCATTCCATGTTCAAGAACCTGTTTAATAGCTGGACAAAGAGTTCCTCTAACTAAATCTGTAATAGTTTCTGATATTGAATCATCCCCAGCTATACTATATTGTTTACTTCTTTCGTCCAAAAGTTCGACAAATTTTGCAGGAAACCATCCTGTATGTTGTAGGTTATTTTAATTGTATAAACTATTTATATCATCTATAATTAACTTACCTCTCAAACCATTTAATTCTCCAACCCAACAATGTTCATCTTTACGGCTAATAATTGTAATAATATCATTTTTTCGAAATCCTAATTCATCATCATCGTGTCTTTCAAAATCTAATAATAAAAGACAATTATAGTAGTGTATATTATTATAACGAGAGATGCATTTAATGTAAAACACTCACTATTTCAAAAACACTAACATTTTTGAAAATATATAATTTAAAATTTATATTTCAAAGCAGAATATTATTTATAAAATAATTATAAAAGTAGATAATATTATTGTCTATCAAAATCAAACTTAAATAAGTATTTGAGTAAAGTAGTGTATTAATATTTTGTTTGGTGCCATACCATTCCACTCATCTAAACTTAAAATACTTATAACTCAAAAACTGCTAGTCCAAAATTTAATTTTTATACATTACAACAAATATTCTGCTTTAGAAAGAATTAAAAAATGCATGTTGTCATTAAAAAAAAGAAATTTAAAAAATGACAACTAAAAAGTTAAATTTTTTTGTTTTTTAACAATTAAAATTTCTTTTTCTAAATAATATATTATATTCCAAAATGCTAACATTTTTAAAAATAATGACTGTCCTACATTATAAAGTTCATCTGATATATGGTAGGCAAGGTTTTGTGGGCCATACTGGTCATGGCTCACCATAAAATTACATGTTTAGTTTTGAGTTTTATTATTGTATATTTTTTATATTCTTTACAGTTTTGAATAAAATATACATAATAATAAATAATAGTTTATGAAAAGATGAGCAACAATGGATGTGTTAAATTTTAACTCAAAGATGTAGCATTATACATGAAAAACAATTTGACAAGACTGTGTATCAGCCTATATTATTAAGTACATTTTATGATATTTTTTTTGATATAATATTAACTATTAAAGTGATTTATTTTACTGTTAATATTACACTCAGTTAATTCATTTTTTTCCAAAAATATTGCATTTATTATATTATTAATATTTAATTATTATAATATTTTTTTAGACTCAGCTTACAATTTATTGAACTCAAAAAACATATATGCAATTAATACTAGAAATCTCTAAAACATTTATTTTTAATAAGCTATTTTAAATTAAATTAAATTACAATTTTACACGTGTAATAATTATTGTATTTTAAGGTTTTTGGTGGTAAGATAAGTTATTAATATCTAAATATTATCATTGATTAATAATATAAATATTTACCTAAAAGTGCTTTAGCTCTTCTTTTTTTATTTCTTGATACATTTGCATATATTTCTAAGTCTCGTGAGTGACTTTCTTTGGTATAATCTGGTTTTAACGAAAGATTACTAAGTTTAGGATCAACAAACACAAAATGACGAGATACTTGCATAATTGCTTCTCTTAAGTCAACTAAAAATTCTGAAGCAATAATTATAATTTTGGTTATTAATAATTATATTGCATTTAAATATTGATTTAATAGTTAATGATTTTGACGGACCTGTTTGACGAATATTTTTGCATTTTAAAATAACTTTGGAATTATCTTCATTAATTTCATCGCCAAAAAGCAATACTTGCATTATAGATCTAGATTTTCTAATTTGTCTCCTAGTAACAAATATTAGAAAATAAAAATAAAAAAGGGTGGGCAAGTGGGTATCACTCTGCTGTATAGTAGAGATGGAGAGTAGGTCACTTTAATGAATGTGTTAAATTTGAATAATGCAATGACAGGTATTATTGTATACAAAAAACAATTCAGAACGAAAATGATTTGTTAGTCTAGGATATATTATATTATTACATATATTTAAATTTTAATATATCGTTATTTTACGCGATTTTGTAAAACATTAAATTTCATGACTCATAAAAATTTTTCTATATTGACTCTTGAATTTTTTTTTTACAGTTATTTAAAGAAAAAGTTATAGAGAACCTAGTATTGGGTTTTTTAACCTTAAGTATAAATCACAAAAATGTTATGAATTTTCACGATTTTGACATATTTTGTAAACATTTGAACTTTGAATGCTTATAAACAAAAATTATGACTAACGATTTTTAATTTTTTTTTACTACCAAAAGTACAACTTATAATAAACCTTGTATTAAATATTACGTTTATCATATGCATTAAAAAAAAAAAAACTTGAGAAAAATCAAAAATTTTAATTGTCTATAAATAGCTTAAAAAAAAATCAAAATATTTTGAAAATTTTTTACTTTTAACTCCCTTAAGTACCAACTAGATGCATTTTCCTTTTCAAAGAAGGGCTGAAGTAAAAAATCAAAGCATTACTATTTATTTCTACTCCAAAACGTGATAACAAAAACAAAAATAAAAAAAAACGCACATCATTGTAAAATAAATTCATTTATCACTCTGTTCAGAATCTAAAATGTGTTATTTATTAATTATTTAATAAATAAAAATAATTTCTAACCTATTAAGATGTTGTTTGGGTAAATTTGTTGAAGAATTGATATTTGGAATTAAAGCTCCTCCATCAGCCATTAGATATCCTAAATATCGTCTTCGATAAGCTTCAATTTTTTCATCAGTGATTTCTGGACATACTTCAAAACACACCTAAGTGATTGATAATCAATATCTTAATAATAATAATAATAATAAAATAAAATAAAATGTGAGCAATTTATTGATTGATATTCACTTGAAATAATTCTTCAATATTGGATATATTCCCTGGTATATTAGATAATGCATTGAATATATCAGCTGAATTATCAAGTGTTTTTAATAATGGTTCTAAAAATTATAATCAATAAAAATGTATTAGTTAAAATATGAATATTCCCAAACCTATAAGTTTATATGTAAATATAATTACAATTTAAAATTATTTATAACATTCATATTTCAATACAAATAATGTTATAAATATTTTATAGAGAAAAAAATCAGTAGAGCTGTGTTGAATTCAAAAAAAAAAATTATCACTCATGTAGTTAAGTGATTTAATCAAAACAAATATTTAAAAGCAAATATATCAATATTATTAAATGTTATTGTTCCTAGATAAAGTTTAAAAACAACTTTAAAAATTAAAAAAAATGTAAAATGTATTAGAATAATATGCATTTAATGCCATTTTATAAATTAAATACCAAATACATTTAAATCCAAGCACTTAATTATTATATTTAAAAAAATAAAAGTTACATTTACCTTTAGATTTGAGAAGACCAATTGTAATTTGAAAAAGAATAATTGACCCCTCAAAGAATAATAAATCCCAAATTCTTAGTAAAACTTTGAAATTAACAACATTGGAAAATAATGTCAAAAACCAGTTAACAGTGATTAAACTCAATTCTATATCATGTGACCGCAAAAGTTGAAAAATTCCTGGTAAACAATTTCCTAAAACAGTTTGCAGTACTTGTTGATCTGCTTTCACACCTTCAATAAAACAAATATTAAAATTTGTGAATTAAAAATGTACTACTATATTTGTTCCAGTTAGTACCTATTAAAGTTGTAGTGTAGTATAATGCAGGTAATAAATCTTCAACAATAGCACACATTACCCAAAATGATTCTTCTTCTTCAAGTATAAGTAAGAGAGATGCCACAATCATACTGGTCCCTTGGCAATAACTAAACATTATTATTAGTTAATACTATACAAATTGTCCAGAAAGAAAGCAAGTAGTGACTGGCTGGCGTAATATAAGTACATAACTAAGATTATTGCATAAAACCTTTAAAAAAGGAGAGGATATTATTTTAAGAGTCATAAGAGTTTAAAAAATGGTGGATTTTTAACTGAAATTTTTAGTTTAATAAAGAAAGTTGTTATATCTTTTGAAAAAGCAAGAGATAAAAAGAATTAAAAAGAATAAAAGGCATAACTACCTAAACAAGTTTTATAGATTTGAAAAAATGTGTAGTAGATACAATTTTGATTAAAAGACAATAAAAGATTGGGTTAAGGATTTTTTATAATTATTATTGTAATATTTCTATGGCGCAAACCAATGACACATTGTATATATTTTGTTTAACTGAATTGGTATAAATTACCCGATATCAGGGTAAAGCCAAGCTAGTGATCTCAATACTCTTCGTAATCTTGGAATTCCAGTACTCTGGAGATTATTAAAACAAACATGACTAGGCATGGTGCGCAAAAGATCTTTTTCAATTTGTTTTGATGAAACCAAAGTATCATTATTTGAAGATCTTACTATCTCTTTGTAGTTGATGTTGTGTGATTGTTTTTTTAAATATGCACCTAAATTGTAAAACAATAATTTATTAGATATGAATTAAAATAAATATTTTAAGAGGAAATCATACCTATTTGTGTTGTCTTCATCTTACTAACATATGACATAGCAAATTTTACAACTGGAAGAATCCCTCAAACTCTGTTATTTTTAGTGAGCCGATAATTTAATTTAATTACAAAATTTAAAAAAAATGCCTAAGTGAGGCCCTGATAATATTCATACCTTTAAATTTGATAAGTCAAATAACTAGTATTAAAAATAAAATAGTAAAATTTTCTAAACTTAATATTGGCAATGTTATGTGTTAGTATAACAAAGAAAACACTTGTGGATATGAGTACTGAGTAATACAATATCATCTTAATAATATATAAAAATATTTAACATACCAGAAAATCTCATCCATAACTGAGGTCTAAGCGAATGTGGTATACCTTGACGAACCATTGACTGTAATATTTCTGAATGAGGTTTTAAAGTTATTTTTTCTTTTTCTGACAATTCCTTTACATATAAATTTTCAAAATAGCTGATCCATTGATTTCTATTAGAACATTGCAAAATTCAAATTATTTAATAATTATTATAATAATGTAATACACTAGTGCAGCAGTTCTCAAACTTTTTATCTTATGTATCACTTAGGTATATTATCAATCAGTCGTGTACCACTAATGACTAAAAATAGAACGATCCAAATTCTAAATTGTACAGTTAAATACATTTATTTTAAATAATAAGACAGTAAAATACTACAACTACAGTATAATTATTTTGTTTAGAATAAGATATGAATTAAACAATTGAATGGGTTTATTATCCCAAAACGGCTCTCTGCATACCACCATGTACTCTTTCGTGTATCACAGTTTGAGAACCAATGCACTAGTGTACCAAAAAAAAAAAAAAAAAAATGAAATAAAATAAATATAAATTGTAAATCGCAAATAAATGCTAATTTCGAGTTAAGACATTTAAGATCCAGAACTATATATAAAAACCTAAAAATTAAAATATATATTATGCATTTGATATGGCCTATCATTCTATATGGCTCCGAGATATGAACCCTAAGAAAACAGAAAAATTGAGGTTGGATACTTTTGAAAGGAAAATATTAAGGCAAATATATAAATACTGTTTCTACAAAAAATTCCAGTTTTTTTTTTTTTGTTTTTCTTAATTATTTTCAATTTTGACTTGACAAAAGTTCCAACTATATCCAATGTACTACCAGAAATAACTTTTAAAGTTACAAATCAAAGCAGTTTTTTACACAATAATTCATGTATATATAAAAAAAATAAATTTGTTTGCTTATTTGCTCCACTCAGAATCTAAATACACCAATAAACAATGGTTGAATAATTATATATATATACATTGATATTTATTTAATAATTAGTACCTGTGTTGAGGATCTTCATATATATCATCCGATAAAATGCATTCCTTTGATGAATCATTGTGATTTTCAATACGAAAACCAAATTCGTCAAACCTAAAAATTAATATATTAATATTAACGTACAAAAACAAATATTTAAAAAAAAATTAATTTTAATTAATGGCTATTTTGTGTAGCAGATTAGTGGTATACTTAAATAAGCTTGATTTTATATAATATATAAAGCTTTATATTATACATACTTTAATAAACACGATTTAAAATTATTCATACAAAATACATCCAATTAATGATAACGTGATTTCATACATACTACTTAATTAATAAATTTGAAAACCTAAGCTATGAATGCTATAAGATATTTAATCATTTTAACAAAAATAAGTTAGGATAAATTTATCTAAATATTTAGTATGTATATTTATAATAAATAAATTTTAACCATTACTATGAATTTAGTAAAATAATTAATAAATGTATTCAGTGGAATTATAAACATGGAAAACATATACTTGATTAATTCTCTTCTAATTTTTCTTAATAATGTATTTTAACTTTATATAATAAATTAAAAGTTACCATTGATGACTAGGTGGAGTTGTATTGTCATATTGAGTATAGCTAATAACAATATCCTCAGGCCACATAGAAGGAGTTAGACCAGAAAATGGTTTCCCCTTGGTCAGTTTAATGTTGTTGCCCCATTCTTTCAAATTATCTAAAGCAAGTGCATTTTTCAATTCTTCATTACTAATAAAATCATTGTCTTCTTCATCTTCTGTTTCTAGGGCAGTCTCAATTCGAACCTGCTAAACATAAACTTATTAGATATTTAAAAAGAATATTCTAAAAAATATCAATTTAATGATGTCTAATTAAATTAAGAAGCATACACTTCTGATTTGATCTGAGTAATTTTTATTATAGTATGATACTAAAACAATAAGCAAAACAATTACACGTGTTTTGAATTACTTACATTATCCTCCTTTCCCAAGTATCCGTCATGTGATCGTGTTAGAAATAATTGTTTTAAATCCATTTATGAAACTTTGTAATAAAATTTCTATACAAGAATTAAATGGTAACATATGTTAAGATCTAAACGATACATGAAACCTAAAACTATTAATTATCTAAATCTAAATACATTTTTTTCACTTTATTCTATAATAAGTGGTAGAACTTATAAATATATATACATAAATACATAAAATATATTTATTTCTATAATAATTTATTATAATTTATATATTATTATGTATTTACGAACAATATATGTTTAAGAAGTACCTACCTATAGTATTATAGAATTGTACCAACTTATTTGATAGTACGTGTTGTTGTCTTGTTGAGTTGACTGTTATCAAATAGTAAATACAATATTGCATTCAGTGATAAGTGATAACTCAAAATATTAATCCACTAATTTTATTATTCCACTCAGTCTACGTTCCACTTTAAATAGGTACTTCTATTTTGGAGTAATTGATTACTTGTTCTAATTTCAGGTTTCTATCGAAATTTTCAGAAAAAAGTTCTGTATAAGAACATAAAATTAAAAATAAATATCGTCATTTAAATATTATGTAAAATAATTAAACAATAGATAACGATAAAAAAAATAGTAACCAATCATAGACATATAAATTTATGTCTATGTAAATAATGCATTTATTTCAAAAACCCTGTTTTTAATTAATTAAAATTATGCAAGAAAAAAATGTTGAAACATGTTAATACCACAGGGCACAGACTATGCAAATTATGCAAATGAATAATATAGTTATTAAAATGTTTATATTATAGTACTTTTTGAAACACTAATTATTTATATCTACTTGAATTTACCTTCTTCAACTGAATGGGATTCAGAATATTCAGGCATAGGCGTAACTAAGGGGGGAGGGCTTGGAATATTTGGGCAAATCTATATTCTATGTGCTTATAAACATATTAGAATTAACTTTATTTTTGATTACAATATAAAAAAAATATAATGTTTCATATAAACGAATAATTATTCAAGTCAGTTGCAAACATCAATAGAAACAATAAATAATCTAATTAAAAAAAAATTTGCTATAAAACATTTTTAGGAATCTAGTCCTCCCCTCATTTAAAAGACTAGTTACACCTATACATTCAGGTAGGACAGATAAGTACTACATTCATGTACTTACTATTACTGGAAATCAGTGGTTAATTACGGGGGGGGGGGTCCCGGTACAACACCCCCCCCCCCAGAACAAAAAAAATATGAATCTATGTACCAACGCGTCGTATAAGTTTTTAATTAAAATATTATTTATAAATTATAAGAAAATATCTAACCAGTATGTGTGTACGGAGTTGTCGATAAACAAATTATAAAAATATTGTCCACAATCCACAAAAACCATAATAGTAGAGCAGCGGTTCCCAAACTTTTAGGAACCCTTAGGAAATAGTTTGTGTTTTGCGGAACCCTAATGTCTTTACTTCCAACTCAACCCCATTTTTTCTAAAAAAAAAACAATACTACAAAAAATATTTTGATGATATTGTTAATGATTATTGTTTATTACAATTAGTTAAAAAATAATTTTCAATAAAAATTTTATTTATTTAAATAACAAACATTTATTATTTAATTATCACAAATATTTTTAAAAAATTATAATTAATTAGATTTTAAAATATACATACTATTAATATTTTTAGTGAGAAGAATGGAACTGTTTCATTAGCACTTCATTTCACTAGCAGAAATTCGTTGTGGCGTTACGATAACATTTTTTCAGTTATAAATTATAATAATTATTTTATTCCTAGTTTCAAAGTAACATGAAACAAATAAAGCTTTATCATATGAATTTTGAAAATTGTAACCCCCTCCCACCAAGAAATTATTGAAAATACGCCACTGTTGCTACTATTGAAAAGTATAATTAATATACGACTATTATATGAACATTTATATAATATTAAATTACTATCTGATTCTTATAATTTTCATACAGTCTACCAAGTGTCAATCTGTGCTTTTGAAAATTGTTTTCATAAGTAAATTAAATTACAACTAACAGGTATTTATTTTTTTTAATAAAGGACGTATTCAATTTTTAAAATCTTTATTTATACAAGACTAGGAAGTACTAAATTTGTTTTCTTTTCTTACAAAATCAATATGAAAAAAAAATTGATTAGTTGTTAACGCACTACCTATCGCATTAAACATTAGTTTGTACATTTGTACAATTAACCATGACTATTTAGTCAAACATATTTTGATTCTATGCGGCATGCGCTCATTACCTAGTCACTTAACCTAACCAATTTACAATTCAGTAGATAAATCACGGTTATAGAGTATTATTTATAGATTTAGATTTGTAGGTTTTTATGGCAAGTATGATAGATAATTACTAATTGTCTGATAATATTATTCTTATTTCTTTGTAGCTAGATGTGTACTTATGTCATAGCTCACAAACACTAATAGTAATAACTAATAAAGTCGATAAATCGTGAAGATTTGACTATCCCAGTTATTTATGACCAGGGCTCGGGACTTATAGCACTTAAAATCATTAAAATAAGCGCTTAAAAAAGCTCTTAAAAACATCATTATAAGCACTGAAATAAGCATTTAAAAAACTTGAATTTGAGCAAAATATTTAATGAAAAAAAAAAAATGTATTGATACAAATTAAAAATGATTAAAAAAAAAAATATAAATCTTTAAATTATAAAAAAAATCAAATTTTATTATAGGAGACATTTTTCCTTATTGCTTAAAGATTTTCTTCTACGTCACATGTTTCGTCAATCGACACCCAAATTTTATTTTCTCTTATTTCCATTTTAATTTTATCCATATTAGCATTAAAAATAGCATCAATATAACCTTTACGTAATGTTGCTTCCATAGGAATATTTTTACCAGTATATTTCTCTAAAAATGCTCGAAATGTATTGTTAGAAAGCTTGTTTAAGGGAATATTAGCAGATACCATTGCTTGACATAAATCCATGTTAAAATCGGATTTTGCTGAATTTTGGTTAGTTAGTAGTTGCTGTAATTTTCTCTGTTTTTGATCATTCTGACGTTTGACACTCTTTTGATGTTTCTCGGTTTTCAAATGTTGGGATATATTATATTTTTTTTCAAATTTAATTTTTATTTCACACATTTTACAATATAAGACATGCCCGTCTGTGGAAAAAATGTCAGATCCAAATTCAGTAATGTATCTTTTTAGAGAAGCACTAGTTGATAATTTTTCTTTTCCCATATTAATTTTAAAACTCGAACACAAACGACGACGAAAAAATACGGTGAATGTCGAAGTATTAGGACACATACAACGACGAAAGAAATACGGCAACGAAAACAACGCGACGAACGTGAACGATAACTGACTACTAAATAACTAAATTCGGATATCAAAACATTATTTGTATTTAATTACTATATTTATCACGATTGTAACCCCAGACGGTCAAATAATATTATTTTTATAAACTAATAAACATGAACTCAATTATTAATTCCCCAAAATCCAGTTCTATTTTGAGCGTTGGAATATTTTTGTTAACCCTACAATAATGCCGCGGAAGATGACGGACTAAGCGATAACATAGATAAAATAAGAATTATTTTTAATTTAAAATCTTTCATAAATTCATAAACAACATTACAAGAACACCCATAAAAAATAGAAAAACTCGTCAAAAAAGCAAAAAAAAGCACTTTCAAATTTCATAATTAAATGTGTTGTAACATGACATACATTTCCATAGCACTCTGCTACATTTTAAGTCAATCCATAAAAATAAGTAAATGCTTTAAGTCCCGAGCCCTGTTTATGACTTTATGAGTACATACCTATCTACCAGACTATTGACCTATTAAAAATGTTAACATTAAGAATTAATCTGGGTTTTTGGGATAGTGGAATCTCCAATTGAAAGATTTCGATTAAAAAACATACCTATATGAATAATTGGTCAGCTGATCGGCAATAAAAAACGAGGGAAAATTCAAGTGATATCATGGTAAAATATACATGTGAAAATACACCTTGTGCGGGTAATCCCTAAAATGAATTAAGAAATAAGATTGATTGAAAATATTTAAACAATGAAAGCATACATAGGTTGTTTAAAAAATTGATTAATATTTAATAAAAAATAGATACATAATATCGGGTGATCTGACCCAGGTCGCTGCTTGTACAGTCCCTAACATTTAATGAATAAATAATGGATTAATGGTTTATAAACAATAAACATGATTTAGTGGTCTAGTGACCAATATAGGTACCTATTTCATTAAATTTTATTGAATTAATTGAATTACTTTTTTTGTTGCCTGCTATCACATCTTTGGAACTTCAACATATTTTTTGGAAGATATATGAATCTAGGTGGTGCTTTGGGAAGACAAAAGAAAAAATTCCCAGTATTAAAAACTTAATTTGGAAAATAAAAAAGTAACCAAAGAATTTTTACGCAAAACAATTTTTAGAAAATTTTTTTATTTTATAGTTGTAATTAAAAAACGAATAACGGAATAACTATCGTGGATACTTCTTGAAACGTTCATTAAATATTTATGTAAACGTTCATACAGGATAAATGGTATAATTTTCAATACATTATTTTTGAACTATTTATAGATATTTTTGATTAATTTTTAGTTTTTTTTCCTATAAATATCAATGACAATTTATTTGCTTGACCAAAATCCTTGATAAATAATACAATATACTGCTATTCAAGTTATATAAGTTATTTAATGTATAAAAAAGTTTCATAAGTACGATTTTTTTATAAATATATTTGAGTTTAAGTGTTTACGACATTCGTAGAAATCACAAAAATTTCCAAATTATTTTATAGTTAAAAATGTATGTAGCAGGTATTTAATGTTAAATTTCTATAGCAAAGAATGATAGTAAAGTGTGAATGTTTGAATATTTAAATGTCATTTACATTAGGATATAATTATTAATAAGAGATATATTTTTTTAACAGCCTCTTATGAATTTATAAGAACTTATTATTTGGTTGATTAGTTAAACATGCAGAGACACAGTGGAGGATACGGAGAATCTAGTATATATATGTTGCGTGTTGTCCAAGCTTATGAAGATGTCATTGAAATACATTAATAAAGAAGAACAAAAATATCTTGGACTGTAGACATAGGCACCTTTCATACAGGAATTGATTATTTAAATTTAAATTAAACAGTTTTGTAGAGGATAAAGGCTATAATATTTATAAAATAAACTATGCACTTTACCAGAAATATGAAGGTAAGTTTATTTTTATAGTATTTGATTTATTGATGACTATTTTCACTTGTGCTACTATAACTGACAGTAAAGATAATTAAAATTTTTATCAGTCATCTACATATATAAAAATTATATTCATTGAAGTAAGTTTGTTTACAAATTTACGTTAAAGATAATCAAGTTTCAAGTAAAAGATACTTTTTAAAGTACTAAAACTAAAGTACAAATAAACATTTATTTTAAAAATATCTGAATACTCAGTAAAAAAAGAATTTGAGCATTAAAACAGATATTTAAAAAAAGTATTTATAGATAGGTACTCTAAAATACAATATTTTTAAATAATAAGTTTTAGTATCTTATAAATCAATAAAACAGTTTATTCTAGTATTTTCATGTCTTGCATTAATTGTATATATAATTTTATAAATAAAAATAAAGCTTCTGGTAATTTTTTATTTTATATTTTAGAATAGAAATTTTCTAACTCAAATCACACATACATTTCCCATTTTTATTTTAACATGATTGAATTGTAAATACAAATTGTATGAATTAAAAAAAAATTATTTAAAATATGCACTTAAATATTAATATTATTTACTCAAATATTTTATAATATAGTGTATGGGAATAATGCCACCTACAAAATTGAACAAATAAAATAAGGAGATGGAGAAACTGAAATTTACTAAATTTTCTAATTACTGGCAAGAACTTTGTGCAGCCAATTGATAATATAGTAACATTATGTTGTATCTTGCCATCTTGGATGTTTCATTTAATACTATATTACTAAAATAAAAAATATAACGATAATGAGATGTATAAAATAGACAACATTTTATTATAAAATTATTTTTATTATGAATCACATCATTCTAAATAATCTATACTACATTATTTTTCTTTTTATATATTGAGTTGTTAATGCAAATAATACCAATTATCACATTAATATATAAAAAGTATACTTTTGAATACAGATTTTATGCATATTTATATAATATATATTATCAATTATCTATTGTAGAGCTTAACAAAATTGTAAAATAAAAAGTGCAAAAACAATAAAAATAGACATCCGCATCAATATAAAAACATTTTACATTAACATATTGAAAAATAATTTTCTGCAGAAATAAATGTTTTGGTAACCGTCAGTAAAAAAAAAAATTTAAAAATATTCAACTTTTACATTATTTTAAGTGTACAATAAAATAATTATAATAAGTACACAATAAACTATACACAGTATGTTTTTTTATAATTATAAATAGAGAATAATATTAACATTTAAATGTTTGAACACTTGTTATTAAATAAAAAACAATTCACTTCTTACAACATACATTAGTTTCAATTTTCTTTCTTAATTGTGAATGATAATAAATACAGACATTTAAAATATAAATAAGTACATTTATAAATATATATAAACAGAATATAGACTGTTAGTTCTGCTCTATATTAATGGGGCACAATTGGCAGTAACTATGTTCAATCCATGTTTAGAAGCAGCCCGGAGCAATGACCAGTTTTTGTCGGTAGCACACATAATTGTTTTCTCTCCTTAATCAACCACTAGTAATATTAACACAAAACAATACCATGCCAATATGCAGAAGTTGGCCACCTGAGTCACTTCTAAACATGAATAGAGTATACTCTACATCTATACTATGTATTTATAATTTTTATGTATAATAAATGGGTTTGAGGTAGATGAGAAATGAGGTCAAATAAAATGCCTAGCTTATAGAGCATTAACATTTTATTTTGAGGGTAAAGAAATATTTTCAAATAATAAATCTAAAAATGATTCTTTTTGGTTTAACTTTCTAAATCGTCAAAATATATAAATAGAAAAAATATTGATTTCTATAAATGTAACAAGCAACATAGGATGGAGTATTTAAATGCAAGTATAAAATATCTTTATAATTGCTTTTTAGAAAAAAAAAATAAATAATAAAAAAAAAAACAATGGTTTAAAATCAAGTTATAGGTAAAAAAATATATAGTAATAACTCATAATGATGGAAACCTGTTACTTTACACTTAAGGTAGATGATTTTCGTAACCTTTAATATATATAAAATTTAAAAATGTTTAGGACCTGTTTAATTATCAACAGTTTGTGTTAAAAAAAAAATAAACAAAACAAATGTATACAGGAAAAACTAAATTTTTACCAAGGCCCTTAGTAAAACATGTTATCTCTGTTGTTGGATAAACACAACATGAAAAATCTAGTAAAATCAACATTGTTTTTTTTACAAAACAACAAGTAACCATTTTTTTTTAAACATAACATATTAGTTACTACGTTTGAACATTTTGAGTTTCTAATTAAAGTCAAGCTCTTGATGGGCCATCTATTTGCATTGAGTGTAACACTTCATCCAAAAGTTGTAATGCTCGATGTAAATGAACCTTGAAATAATTGTAAATACAAATTAGAGTTGTGTTGTCAGGGGCAGATCTAAAGGTGTTTGGGTGCTTAGCAGGTTCCTTGCTCTATGTATTGTTTTTAATTTTTTTTTGTGAGAAATAATAACATTTGCCATTATTTTTGTCTTTGATAATAATTAAACCACCACTTAGAAATTACGTAAGTAACAAAATATTGAAAATTGAGATAAAGTGTAGAATATTAGAATGTGTTATCTATGGATAGATTCATTAATTTAGTTAATTAAAAGTCTTAAAATGTTTACAAATTCTATTAGATTATTTTTTAATAGATAAAAATAAAAGAAAATTAATATTGGTTTTTATGGAGTGTCTAACCATAAAAAAAAAAGGATGATATATGCATGTGGTTGCTGATTATAGCACCTCCTTACCTTAAAAAATAAATTATCTAAGATCCACTCCTATATTTTACATTATTATTTTTAAACACTAAACAAAAAATATTTTATTTTTAAATTACATACTTCTATCCAGCATGGAGTCTCTTTAATACTACTTCGTCGATAGTCAGGACCCCAACCTTTTACAAAACTTAATCTTAATATACACAATCTTCTTAAATCATCTACTCCAATACCTGCTGCAGCACTTAAGCCTTAAACAAAAGTTTTAAAATATAACTATAAATTCTATAATAGGTGGTTAATATATTCAGCGTAAAGCACAATCACATACTTATCGCTGGAGCAATACCTCCTACACTATGAGGTCCTGCTAAATGTCCTGCGACTGCAGCTGCTTGTGCAGCAGCTGCATTTTGAGCGGTTTCAGCTTGTTGGTGCATTTGCCTATAACACTGTCTTAAATCAAAAACCTAAATAATTTAAAATATATTATATTAACAAAAACAACAAAATCATCTATTATATATAGTTTATGAAAATATATACTTTAATGTATGCATGAGGATAAATTTTATGGACTGCATCTCCTGGTGCTCGTCCAGCTTCTCTATCTAAATAATATGACTGTACAAAAACTGAATGATCACTCTGACATTTCAACCAAACATCTCCTTCTCCAATCAGGTCTAGTTGAATACCTTTCCCAATATGTAACCTTTAAAAAACATTATTTATTAACTTTTAAGACTAGAATCAATTGATATTGTAAATCAAAAGTTTACACTTTATAGTTTATAGATAACTAATATTGTTAATTATTTTTACCTAGCTTTTTCACTTTGTTCTGTTCTGTGAACATTACTAAGAGCTCCCAAACAAAATCTATTACTTCCAGAGGGATCAACATAACCATCAACTGTGACATGAGGGCAAGTGGATGTAACTTTAAACGTTTCTCCAACTTGAGTATCTAATTCAAAGTAAGCAATTGAACACCAATATTCAGGAGCTGGTTGGGATGATAATAAACCACTCAATCCCATTTCAGATACTCCCCCTAGAATAAAAATTACATTTAAGATATATTTAAATATAATATAAATTTAGAAGGATTGATATTAAATATTATACTCACAAAATGTTGGGTGTGGTGGTTGCATTGAATGTGTATAAGTAAGTGTGCTTTGTACTGGTCGATTACCTGTTGTTGTACCAGGCATCGTAGCAGTAGGTCCTTGATAATCATGAGGTGTCATTGTTTGACTAGGTACTGAATATTATATAAAAAATATTACTTAGTCTATTAAAAATAGTTTTATTAAATATACTTTATTACAAATAAGTTTGGAAAAACTGAGGATAAATTCACAAAGTAGTTCACATTGATGCAGTCATGTGGCCTGCATCAAAAATGAGTAACATTACTTGTTGACCAATCACAACACTTTGACTAGGAGGTGGTGGTAGCGTAAGTTTTTCCAAATTTATTCAGAACAGAGTATAGTAAAATTATGCTTACATAAGTTTTCTTCTTCTTGTCCAGGGAACATACTGGGATTTTGTAATGGCATGTTTGGTGGTCCTATAACAAAAAAAGTAATTAACTAGTACTACTTATTCATAAAATTATCAAAAATGATATCTACCTTTCTACCCTTACTAGGTTCAAAAGTGTTAGACAAATAATAAGTAGCTGAATAATAATATATATTCAATATAGTATAAATATGTGTACTCAAAAGCTTTATGGTATACGTTTTACTATGTTTAAATATTTACCTATTATCAACTACAAAGTCAAATAAAACAAATAATAACACAAGACATTCAACACAATAAATGATGTAAACAAATTTAATATAAATTTTGATTTAATTTGACTGACTTTATACTAAATAGCTTATAGAAAATGTGATAAACAATATTAATTGACTAAAAATATATATAATAAGAAAAAATGCAGCTAATATTTTTCTTAGTAAATTATTAAAACATAAAACTTAGTTGTACTAAGTGTTATATTATAAATAAAAAAAATTTGTAATAGTATATAATTTTTGTTATTCAAAGCAACTACAAACATTGAATAATTTTTAAGAAAACATCAGAAATTTTGAATTTAACTATTGAATTGTTTTTCAAAATCTAAATAAAGCGATGGCACTTATCATAAAGCATAAATAAACAATCATATAATGTATACAGCTAAATCATTGGTTAACTTAGGAAGAATTTGAATGATAAACAATTTTAAAATTAATATTTGAAAGATGATCAAAATTATACCTTGATGTAAATATAATATTAAATAAATAACAGGAATTCTCATAATTTAATTTAATTTATTATTATATTAGTGTATTTCAGAACCCAAGTAAACTTACTATTGGGGGGTATATGTGATGGTGTACCCGGCATCCAATTGTTACATGATTCAGTCTTAACCTGTACTTGAGAATTTATACCAATTTGATGACTAGGACGTTGTTGCTGTTGTAGTGTAGGCCGAAACATACCAATATCTCCTACAAATAATTATGTACTACTTATAACTACACATGCAAAACTATAAAATAATTCGTGTCAATACTAAATATTTGGTAACATAAAAATATTAACCATCAATATCATGCAATTATTATTTCATGAGTTTAAATATATTTTCAAAGTTAATTCTTACCAGCAGCTTGAGGGACAGTTGATTGTTGAGATACATCAGTGGCTGGATTTTGTTGGTGGTATAAAGGTGGTAAGTGATGTTGTACAGTCACAGCTGGACTATTTCCAGATACATCACTGTCCATATTGGAACTGCTAACTTGACTAGAACCAGGTGGCGAAGGAGACATTCCTCCCCCACCCGCTGTATACTCATCTCTTAGGCCAATTATTCGACCAGAACCATTAGTAGATGTACCACTTTGTAGCGTTAGACCACTTAAATCTAAACAGTTACCAGACTTAATAATCATAATATTAAAATTAAACAATTAATTTTTACCTATGCCTGGTGATACAACTCGTTCATAATGATAAGGATTAACACATACAGAATCACATTTTAAGTCAAAAGCATACTGACAGTACTTTAAGTGTTTGAGTTCATTTTTATGTAAATCTGGCCATCGCCAAATTCTTGCATATATAACATGTGGAAAACCTTTACGTCCAGCTACCTATAATAAAATAAATTTGAATTATAAATAAAAATTACTATTTATTTAATAGGTGCTAAGTTAATGCTTGTGATATTAAATTTCTTAACTGATAATAATAATAATTTACAATACCAAGTAAATTTGGCTTTAAAAATAAAGATTATATATTCAATTAAATATATTAGCACAATTTTTATGAATAAACTCAAATATAATCACTCACCTGTAACCGTCCATCTAACGTTCTTTGAATTGTAACACATTTACTTGGATGTGAGCCATTTGTGGTTATTGCAAGAATAAGACTATCTAATTCATCTCTTTTTTCCTAAATAATAAGTAAAAGTAAACATTAATTACTCACGAAAATAAAATGTTATACAATTAAAGGAATATATTAAATGAATATTATAATAGAATGTCAAGTTAAGATTTTATTTACTAAAATTTTCAGTTTACATTAACTCAAGTAAGAAAAAAAAATTTAATTTTAAATGTCTGTTAAATATTTACCTTTAACTTTTTAACCAGTGATTCAATGGCCCGTTTGGCGAATCCTTCACTTTCCCATCCCTGCCGATGACACATCAAACTGTGTACTATGCTTAAACAGGCATCAGCTGATGTCGGTGCACTGGTTTGTTGCATTTCTCTGGCTTAAATCAAGAAAATAAACTAGGTACTAAGATGAAACAAATACTACTCCGGAGTGTACCACAGTTGAATTCATAAAAAACATTCTTCATGAAATGTTGTCAATGATTATTAAGTTTACGAATAGAAAATAAAAATCGAAACGACAAAACGTTAGGCGAGCTGCAACATTTTGTCACAATTGGTCTGCAAGCAGCTATCGGATAACTCCGCAAGGGACTAAGTATTATTATTATAATTTATAGAGATAAATAAATAATTTTATATTGTTATTCTTTTACAATTGAAAATAGGATTTTAAATTTTTATAGGTTAGGTATTTTATATCAATTCGTAAATATTTTGACCCATGATTGATTCCAACAGACCACAAACCCTGAGTCCCGTTTGTCTGGGATATTTCTAGACCAAGACGGACGACGGTTCGTACGCTCGAAGTCCCCACCCCGCTATTGTGCACGTAATGATCAGCAATCGTGTCCCCCAGACTGCTGTAGTATGCCTATATAGGTATATGAGTAGGCTATCAAGTCGAAGACCGAAGTCGTTAACGTCGATCACTTCGGACAGAACGGACTTAACCAATTTTAGGTAGTAGAACGTACTTGGTTGAGGAGCTGGCGGGTGTTGTATTTGTGTTGGTTGAGGAGCTTGTGCATACTGCTGTGACATCATGTGCGCGTCGGTTTCCATTTGACGGTTTTCGAAATTAATTAATTGTACCACAGAATTAAATAAAAACAACAAAGAAATATCAGATAACTCCCAATCGCTAAAATTTCGCACTACCAAGTACTAACTAAGGTACCAACATTGTGTTGTTGTCAATGTTGTGGACGGTTTATTTTATATTATTATACTTCTGATGGGCGTGTTTTTGTCAAGGGTTTCCCAAACGTAATTGGCTCGGGACTCGGACGCGCGTATTTATAAAAATCTATGATTGAAGTGTGAACCTCGGATTTTCATTTTTTCCTTACGGTTATTTTAATAAATCGCGTTTTTGCACAGCAAATTATCCATCTCACGCAGTGCGGCATTTTTCGCAACTCAATTATTGTTTGGGCGTAGGGGTTGCGTGTTAAAAACACGAAAAATATCGAACAACTCTCGGGATGATAGTTCTTTAAACTACAAAAATTAAGCTCCTACTACCATACAAACATAAATGTTTTAGGTTGAACTTTTATTTTACTAGATTATTATAAAAAAAAAGTTAGAAACTGCAATTATGTAAAGTTAATTATTTTCAAAAATGTCATAAACTATTAATAATCAAAATTACAAATAAACATAAAAATAATAAAATAGTCCTAAATTTCTTTAAATAATGTGCATCAACATATAGATACAAAAATTACACATTTATAGTTAATTAGCAATGTTGACAAATTTGTAATCTAACCATACTATTATGATACTGATTTTACTCATTATATCATCTCTGAACAATGTACGATTCTAGTAAAATACAGTAAAGCCCCTTATAGCACATATTCCTCTAAATAGTAGTTATTTTCATTATTTCTAAAAATGAAAACTTTTTATGACATATTACTTATCTTACGATTTCAAAAGTTTTATAATTATATACTAAAATAATCACCACAATAGTTAGAAAATTGGGATATAATAGCTAATTAATAATCTCATATTAGAAGATACACCTAAGAATTACCATCACAATATCATTACTGAACAAATTAAAAAATGTATTGCAATTAATAAGTATAATACAAATTAAGTTTTCAAATACTTATGATAAACAAAGCAAAAATTTAACAAATAATTAAACACGTTTTAATTTTTGTTTTTATGAATACAAAAATTCTTGTAATGTATAAAAAAAAAAATATTTCAGTAAACTAAAAAAAATTTAAAAAATACATTTTTATTTGTGTATTACACAAATAAATATAGCAACAAACCAAGTTTTGTACAAAATACATAATGACAAAAAAGTATACATTATTTTGAATAATATAAGTATAATTTTTTTAACAAAAAGTATAATAAGAGAATTTGTGAAAAAAAAAATCAAAATTGTATTTCAAATAAAATGCAAAAGCAGCACTTCAATAAAAAAAAAAAAATTATAATAACACTAAATTATAAAAAATGTAATTTACAATTAAATCTTCATTGTTGAAATGTAAACTCAAATATTATATCAAGAAAAATAATTTACCTAAACAACTAGTCAAAATTTAATTTCGTTCTGACAATATTTTGTTCATTTTTCTGAATTTTTGGTTTTCTCTTTTCTTTTCATGTTTCTGAAATATAAAAGTACCATTATAAAATGTAAACTTTGTTTTTATATCTAAAACAATCATAAAAAATTATTAATTATATTAATTTTATTATGAAATGTTTACCTTTAAGGCTTTAGGGCTATTTTCCTTAGATGGTAAATTTGATTCAGATCCATTTAAGGATTGTGTGCTAGAATTTACAGATGAAGGTATAGAATTCATCATAGGTTCATTGTAATCAACTAAATAATTTTGAATAATGTCACGTCTTAATGTTGTATTAACAAAATCTGGAGTGTCAAATTGTTTTCGTTTTGGGGTACTTCCTATAATCAATTATTAAAAAACATAATTGTAGTACAATAATTTATTTTCAATTGACAATTATACCTAATGGTGTGCATTGTTTTGATTCATTTAAAAACATGTTTATATTTGTTTCTTGTCTGAAGAATTCTTCTTTAACACACAAGCTGCCTGTACCCAAACAATCATTTTGTTTTTCTTTGATTACTGAAAAATTTGTGTGATATTCTTTTGAAATATTTCCAAAATCATCCATAATTTTTTTAGCATCAAGAAGTGTTTTGGACACATTGTTTGTTGTTTTCTGAATAATAAAAATCTTAAATTAAAATTTGTTTACTTTAAGAGTACAATATTTAAGTTTATTACCAAAACATCATCATTGGCAGTTTCTACATGAGTTTTTATTTCTTGAGTCAGATGACTTAATTCTTTATTCATTACAGTTGAAATTTTTGTAAGTTCATCTTTGTTATTATTACATTTCTCTGATAATTTTTTTAATTGAGCTCCATCAGTTATAGTATTCATTGTTAAACGGCCCTTCAAAGAAAAAAAATATTTTACAATATAGTAAAAAAGAAACTATCTACGATTCAAAAATTAAATTTCTTAATATACTCTGACCAACCACTGAGAGAGGGCTACTCCTTCACATATACAAATGATTGGGCTCTGGGGATTTCTCCCACTCTACCACTATGACGGCCAGTGTTTTGGAGGGTTTAGTAGTGGGAATGCGCAGAGAACAAGTGACTTTTGGTCGTCATCCAGAAGTGCTTTCTCAGTGACTGGAGTATAGATGAATACTTAAACTTACCTCATTTATATTGTGCTCTATCGGTTTAAGTAAATTAGAATTTTGTAAATGTATTCTTTCTAATGTTAATAGACATGGCATTAAATCTTTTATTCCTTTATCTTGGTTTGTAAACATTTCTGATATTTCATTATTTTGAGTATTAAATTCAGAATGAATTTCATCATACACTTTTGTCTCTTCAGCATTTTGAATATTTTCCAAGAATTGAGTATTGAATTGTTGAAATTGTAAGCTATAGTTAAGATAATTGTCCTTGATTTTTTGGATTTTCTAAAAGTATAAAATTTATTTTTTATTGTTTATATAATTTATTTTTTTTATTTAGTATAACAATTTTACTTTTAATGTTTCTTGTTTTTCCATATCCATTGATTCATAGCATTTTTTCAAACGGTTAACATAGAGATTTTCAATGGATTTATTAAAAGCTTCTTGAGTAGTCAAACGATATTTAATTTCATTCAGCACTTCATTTATATTTTTATTGTAAGATTTTGTCTAGAATAGTAATATTTTTATTATTTATAATATTAAACTAAATAATTTAATATAAAACTTGAATTTTTTGGTAGGGTATGGAGATTTATTCATACAATTAAAAGTTACCGGAAATAAAAAAATTAAAACCAATAACTTTTTAGTTTTTTTATTAAATGAATAATCAATTCTTTGTATTTTAAAGCAAAAATATTATTTAAAAATGTGAGATTAGATTAACATAAAATACCTCATTAATGTGATTTAAAATTGCATTATGATATAAATCCATAGATGTAGTAACATTAATTATTGTTTCTGATTTCTCTATTATATTAACTTCCAAAAGTTCTATTTCTTTTAACAAGTTTTGTATTGTTTGATTTAATTCATTTTTTCCATTTTCTCCACGATTCAATAAATCCATTATCTAAAAATAAATATGTTAATATTAAATAAAAATAAATTTTTTATGAAATAGAATTTTCAAAAAATTACATTTTTTTTTAAAATAGTGAAAATATTCATAGTAGCATCATTATCATCATTCATCTTATTCATAACTACTTGTAGATTATTTTTGATTGATATATTTTGATCAAGCATGTCATCTAGAATAAATAGTTTTGAAATGAATAAATGATTTAATTTAATAATATAAACATAAATAAGAATTTTAACAATAAAAAGAATATGTTACCACTGAGTTTTTCTTGTGTATCCAAATATTCTCTATTTTTAATTTCAAATAATGATAATGTATTTGAAAATGATGTATTAGTTTCCATTACTCGATTTCTTAACTTTTCAATGGCAGATTCGTTCGTTTTCTCTACATCACTAGATCATTTTGAATATGTAAAATTATAAATGTCAAAGATAAATTTACATTAAATAACAAATTAAACATACATTGTGCGTTCTATTTTATCATGAAGTAATTTCATGTCATTTTCATAAATTTCAGCTAAGGACCTTAAGTTTGTAGCTTCTTTGTCAAGTTTAACTATAAGACTGTCTCTTCTGTCACGTTCATCCATTGTTCGAATTAAATCAACTTTTAATTCCCTCATAATTTCCTTAAAAAAAAGAATTAAATTATTATTTAAAAGTTATTGTAACTATAAAAGTTTGCATTAGAATAAAATTAAAATTCAGAAACATACTTCTTTTTTATTTAATTCTTCATTTACAGCTCGAATTGTAGCAATTTTTTCACAGATGTCTGCTTCATTTTTTTCTAATCTTAATACCATATCATTGTAATTTTCTTCAGCTACATAAACACCATTTTTATCTCTAGTTGCAACTAAATCTCGTTTAAGTTTTTCTATTTCATCAGTATATTCCTAAAATAATTATTTAAATTAACATGTTAAATATTACAATTTATGGAAAATAAATATATACATACCCGGATTAATGCTTTTTTTGTAAATTTCTGATTTACTTCTGGCTTATTTTTTATACTCTTAGCCCTAGAAGCATAATCCAAAGTGCTCATAGTTTCTTCCAAATTACAATGTGATGGAGATATTGTAGCAATAATAGATGTTTTAGTTTTACCTCCTAAAGAATCTTGCAATAAACGAGTAAGTTTTGATTCTCTACAAAAAAAATATAATTAAAAATGCAATTTATTATCATAAACATTAAATTTAATTTGTTTACCTGTATGGAATATGAGGAGTTTGTTCCACAAGTGATGTTATACAACGACCAAGTGTAAGTAAAGATTTATTGATATTGCCAGCTTCACAAGCACGTCTATCAATTGCACCAGATCGTCCAATATTTTCACTACCAGCCAAATCTACAAGATTTAACTTACCAACTCTAACAATATCTTCATTCTCAATAGTTGATTCTTTTATATGAACAGTTATGGTAAATATTGTATGTGAACGACTAAACATAAATATAACCAACCATAAGTATAGTTGCACAATGAAAAAGTATAAAAATAAGTTATATATTATATTATTTTACCTAGATTGAGCATTCATTAATGTAGCAGCTGTTTGTCGTCTTTTTGATCCTTTTTCAAGTAATTTATAAACTTCATTTTTATTACTAACAATAACTTCTTCTAAACCACGTACAATTACTGAACCTTTTTTTTCTTCAAAAATCCTGTATTAAAATGAGTTCATTATATATTATACATTTTTACAATTTAAAATTGATATTAAAATAATTAGGTTTTATTGTTTTTTTTTTACCTAAGAGATTTATGAGTTGGTTCTTCTGAACAAGAAAGAAGATCAAAAATTTCTTCATTATAAAGTTCTAAAAATGACGCTCTAACAGTATGTTCAACTTGTAAGAGTCTAAGTTCATCAAACATATGACTTAGAGCTCGTGGAATAATTCCTGAAATTGGGTCCTGAAATAAGTTAAATAAGAAAATCGTTAATTTAAACAATTTTTGGTAAAAATGAGAACTATCATGACATTGAATCTAAATATTAACAATATAAATAAATGAATAAATAGCTATTATATTATATAATATTTGTATTAACCACTATGTGACCGCTGGTGCTCATAGTAAACTATTAATATTATGCCACATAACTGTAAATGGATATAGTTTTAAATTATTAACTTATGTATTACACTACAATAAAGTACTAAAAAACTGGTGACGTAACAAAAATAATTACAATTAATTTGACTTAATAAACATACTATAACTAAACACATTAAAATATTTTTTCAATTATAATATTATAACTACTATTTAGGAATAACTTATGAAAATGTTGGGCGTACTAATAAATCATAAATATAGTATGATCGGGAGTGGTTACATGGCAGTTCATGTTTTAAGGAAGTTTTGCACCTGTTCTACACATATGTAACATAACTAATTTATGTACTGGAATTTTACTACAATTTATTGATAATTAATATTAAAAAAAATTTATATATTACTATCAATTCTGTGTAAGAGAATGTACATTTTATATAAGCAGAGGTTTGTTTAAATATTTATTTAAAAAAGAGATATGAATTATTCAAGTACTAACAACTTAACAATTATAATATTAAAAAAAAATCTTCACACGAGCTGATTATAATCTATACAAATTAGGTATGTACATTTTTTCTAATATTAATAACAAATAAACTGTAGCAAGCATCTCGTACATGGATTCATATTCACTTATAGTAAGATAGAGACAAAACACACATCTAAATCACATTCACTTAATAAGAAATTTAACTTATTTTTCTTATGCTTGTCTAACACGAATGATTAAAAAATTAATCTATAATATACCTTATTCCAAGATACTGACGATTGTCCATTTAGCCTATCCCCTTCCATGGTAAAAGTCTTCCCTGTTCCAGTTTGTCCATATGCAAATACTGTACAATTGTATCCATCTAATACTTCTTTAATTAATGGGTATACAACAACATTATAAACATCAACCTAAACAAAAATAATATTAAAATTAAAGTAAATTAGTAAATGAAAAATGAAAAATGAATAAATACTTGTTTTGAATTTTGCCCAAAAACTTTATCAAAATGGAATGTTTTAGTGCGACGATCAGCTAAAACTGTTTTTTCCGTTACAATAATTTCTTTATGGTTAGATGAAACATCTACCATAGACAAGCCTTTACTTTTTTCTGCATCGTTCATAGGCCTTTTAAGAATATGAAACAAAATTAATAATTTAAAATGTATCTCAAATTGTGATAGGTTAATAAAACTATTATAATTATTCTATTATTAAATATTTTATATTAAGTATATAAATATTGTGTTACTAGTATTTTAAACAAATAAGGAACTTTTTGGCTTTAATGTAATACTTGTTGAAATTATATTTAATGAGGAATTGAATCTTTCGGAATTTTAATTTCCATCTATATTGTCCATTATTATTATTACATAACATTATAAAAAACTCATATTACAAAATATATAAGTAATATATTTTGGGTATACAACCTTAACTATTTTCTTAATTTTATTTTTAATATCTATTGATTTCTATCACATAAAAGGACTCAGTGTATTCATTCTTGAAAAATTCAACTATTAAGTTTCTGCCGGTTCTATTTAGTGTTAAAAATATAATTGTATATAAGAAATAAATTCAAATGGTATTATACATGAACAATAGTTATATAATAATCTATAATTTTATAATAATATTTAAAAAGTAATTTTTAAACTAAGCTCATACTAATTTTTAAGTTACACACTTCAGTATCTATTTAATATCAAAATGTATGTTTATTAATGAGAGGAATAAAATTAATGTATTATTACAACCTATATTTTAAATTATTTGCTATGATTGGTTAAAATAGAATTATACCTTGAGATTTAATTAAACGTACCTAAATACCATATATTATATAATTTTAAAAAAACATTGAAAAAACAGTATGATATTGTGTTTTTTATACCTCACTCTGACGAAAACTTCAATCGGTTTTTCATTTGAAACATTTTTTTTCTGGAAAAGATGGTCTGCCATTGTCAACAGTTATTTTGCAAAAAATTAAATTACTATTAATGGAGTCAAAATACGCGAAGAATTGAATAAAAAATGACTTGTAATAATTTTAACAATTGTTAAGAATTTAAGTCAATTTATAGTTATGAGTTAACACGTACACAATTCACTCTGTATATATTCAACACCAAATACCAATCAAATTTCAAACTTAACCGACAGTCGACATACGACTTGTAAGTAGTGTTTACAGGTTATTCACTATACAGTCTTCACTGTGTAATGGAATCGTGTCTGTATGAGACAATTGAAATATAGGATTTCGATGCTTGACCGTTAAAACTCAAATTTTGTAAACAAGCGTTTACCAACCAATCAACACCCATTACACAATCACAATATTGTCGTCCATGTTGATCGAAATTTATCATGGCTAAGATAGTTATAGCCGTTATGTGATATGATCCAATACTTTTTGTTCCACAAAATAGTTGTTCCCGCGATTTATTTCGTGCATGATTAATTAACTGTAGTTAGATAATCGTGGGTCCGTGATTGTTTGTTCTAGTCAATTTTTCTTAAATTGAATAAATATTATATTCAAAATGTGCATATTATTTTGTTGCGACCAGGTTTTGGCACTTTTTTTGGTCTAAGAAAAATTTGTTCTGACGACCATTTGTTCCAAAATCTATTCATGCTCATGTCAAAATAATAATAATAATATATAAAAAAAAAATAGCCAATACTTCCAATATGATTTTGTACGAAGGCTGATAATTCTCTATAATATTATCGTCGAGATGATCTATTCTATCATTGACGGTCATCGGTGTTGTTGGATCTTAGATAAGTTATTTTAATTGATTTGTAAAAAGTACAGTAAAATTACGTTTTTCATTAGATGTTAATACGTTATGGTAAATATTTAAATTACATTCGTGTTACTTAACATTATTTTTATTATGTTATATTATATTTTCGTTTAAAAAAATAACAGTTACAAATAACGTAACTTTTTAAATTATTTATTGATAACAGTTAACTTTTTTTTACTCTAAAGTTATTATAACACTCAAGGTAGATTTATCAATATGGAGGATATCAATCCACCTTGATAACACTGCTATTTTTTCATGTTAGTTATAATGTATAATATATCACATCAAAAATACTTCGTTATAAGTATAGGCGAAAATAGACATTTTCATTAGACTGGGCCACTCGTGAGAGTCATTTTGCACCTATTATACCTAAAGGAAAAGGTGGAGGCGATAGGGAACACCAATGTTTTTAATTACAATACAAATGTATAAAGTAAGTAATTATTGATGTTAGAAATCTAAAATTGTATCACTTTTAATTTAAACTCAAATTTTACGTGCAAAATATATAGACTCTAAATATATTTTAAACATTTAAACTATTCTATTTATTACGTTCAATTAATTTCTCAATTTTTTTTTCGCTTGTATACCTAATTTGTTTTATTATATTTAAAATAATAATATGTTCTTAGCAAATGCATTACGGAGTCAATTAGCCTGGTCCATGGTCCGGCTGGCCCAGGCCGTAGTTCCGCCCATGGTTATAACTAAGTAAACTACCATTTTGTAATATTACAAATACCTATGACGACAATCGTAAAGTTAAACACAACACTTAGTCAATATATTATGTTTTGTTTATAAGTTATTAATTTATTTACGAAATTTACTATGGTGGTTACTTATTTGTATTTATTATTTAAGTTTGATTACACGTTCTGTCAAGTAGGTAAACAATATGTTAAAATAATTGTAAATTCATATAATGGTCATGTAGTCGAAAATATAAAAAACAAGCTCTTATAATTCGCAAGTATATAAAAACAGGGGTATGAATCTAGTTTAGAAACGACATAGTTAACAAATGAATGTACTCAGAGGCGGCTTGTGGTGTTAAAAATATGTGGCGCACAAAATAATAATTTATAAGCATTGACTACAATGTAACATGTTTTTACTGTTTTAAATGAATGTGTCTTAAATGTAAATCATTTAATAATTATATTACTACATTACTATATTATTATTTAACAATCACATTAATAACTTAATTATAATTAAAAAAAAAATAGGTTGAAAAACCTCAAAATTAACGTAGATAACGTTTATTTTAAAAATCTATTGGTTCGCAGTAGTATTTTTGGAGCAATAATATGGTTACAGTATAGTAGTTTTTTACTGAAAAATATTTAAAAAAAAATTTTTTAGCACCTCGATATTCTTAATGAACAGTTTATAACGATAAAATTCTAAAAAAAAAATAAAAATATTATTTTGATAAAATGGCATGTGGTGCGCTTGCACCTGGGCACCTACGCACGAGCCGCTACTGAATTTACTTATTTAATGCCGAGGTTGGTAGATTTAGATGGACGGACTTATTTTTGAAGTTACTAAAATTTGACGTATTTGGGTTAGATAGTTACACTCATGGTTCATGCAAATTGAATTAATTAATTTAATTTTGTACGATAACAATAATACCCTGGGTGACTACATTTATTATCAAACGTAAATAATCATAATATAATAGATGCAATATTTTCGAAAAATATTATATCAACCTAGCGTAATTCGTAATTCTAAAAGTAAAATAAATGATTTTAATATCTATGACTATATAATGTATATCAAAATACATATCATAAAAAGCTGTCAGACCGTTTTCGCACAGAATTGTTTTTCGTATATATTGATATACATTGAATATTTGAATTCAAATTTAACACTCCTATCATATAGTGACTTACTCGACACAAATGAACAGCGGAGAGGTATCCACTTGCTTATATATTTTTTAAACTTTTTTATGAGAACATATATTTTAAAATCCCTATTCTAAAAAGAATATTTTTTGGAGTTCCTATACATCGAAACATAAAAATAAAATTTTGGATAAACAGCTTATTAGTTATAACTTTTATGTATTTATAGTTTAGACATAAGCAAAATGATGGTCTACTAGTCCACTCAACGGCTCTTACAATTTTAAGTACTTATAAGTTATAAGTCATAACTATTATAATTAATAGGTAAGCTACTTGTTTGAAATTTGATTTTTATAGATCAAGATACTCCAACAATTTTAAATATTGAAAAATGAAATAAAAGTGTATTTTATTTTTCAAAGCGTAAAACCTTAAAAAATAGTAAAAATATAAATTTTGTTCAAAAGTTTTTAAATTAATCGATCTTTACCCATTATCTGTACAATGATAATTTTTTTGAGTATCCTGTAACTTGTGATATATTCGATTTTAAATTTCTAGCTAATTACAAGTTAAAATAATCAAAATCAGTTAATTCCATGTGGAACGTCATGTATATTTTATATTTTAGTAATTTTATTTAGAGAACATTAAAAAAATTATGTTTTCATGCATCTTATATCTAAATAAGGTAGAAAAAGAAGTAGATATCTATCCTTTGTTCAAGTTTTCATCGTATATGGATTAAAATATGGGTATGTAATTAAATACGAACAGTAGGTAAGTAGAAATAAATTCACATCATAAGCACATTAAAAAAAAAAATATATATATATATATTTATCTAATCCAATAATGGAAATTACCGTTATTATACTTATAATTTATATAACTAATATAATAATTCGATTGCAACTAACGTTAAGTCGCGTAATTAAGAATATATATATTTATATATATATATAAAAAAGAAAAAAATAATATACAATAATAATATTAAGAGTATATTATATATATATATATACGTATGATACCTATATAAATAGTTTTTTTCTAACGTCATATTAAAAATCCGACCGAGGTAGGTATGGCGTTTGAAGAAAACTTTCTCAGTATTATAAACTTTATAAAAAAAAATGTACAATATACATCATCACTATGCATATAGCAATCGCAAAACATATAGTATACAAATGCATACACTTACACTAACACACACATACACAGTATTATACACACATAAAACGATGAACAGTGTGTCGTTATTGTTTAAATAATATAATATGATCGAACAAATATGCTAGTATGGTTTACGACGTACACGTAGTTTTTTTGGAAATAATAAAATGCGTCTGTAGTTCATTTCTTCTTCCTCTTAATAGTGCCTGTGTCGGTTTCGGTTCCGACCGCAGTCGTTTTGTTGATTCTGTCGCTGTTTTGTGGATGTACTACGCGTGGTATGTTTGTCCTTTTAGGTTGCTTTTGTTGGTGCTGTTGCTGTAAGTTTTGCGGTTGCTGTTGCTGCGGGTGTTGCTGTACCGAGCTGGCTTTGATGACAATTCTAGGCTCAGTGGGTTTCTTGACCGTTAACGTTGTTGACGTTGTCGCCTGCACCGCGGGACAAACCTTGTTGGGTACGCAGGGCACCACTAAAGACTTGTGTTCTTCCGGTATGGTTTCCTGTTGCGGTTGCCTGTTAAACAGCCCAGCGATGGTCATGGCGTCCGTCTTATCCTTCTTCCTACCAAGCGTTGACGAAACTCTGGGTGGTGGCGGTGGAGGTATTTTCCCGGACCCTTCGGGTATGCCTGCCAACGGTGGAGGTAGTGACAACCTGCGTTCGGGACCAGGGCCGCTTTGTCCCGGAAAGTCCGGTAATACTTTCGGGTATTTGATTCGGCGGATGCCGCCATCCGAATAGCAGTCGACACCACTGCTGGCGCCGCTCATCGCGTATTCCTTGGAAGTAACATTTACATCTTCGTAGTGCGAGCTTGAATCGAAGCTGGCGTTTTTCGACGATGTTACGGCCAACGTCTTCGGTTTGCATACCTAAAAAACTAAATCTGTCAGAATTTTCGAATCTTATAACAAATGTAGCAACACTTAAGTATACTTAAGTAACAGAAACCAATGTAAATTATTAGTATAAAGTTTACTGATAGTACCTAATATACATTAGTATTAACATTAAATATTGTGATATATAATGGGGGGGGGGGCGAGTTAAGGGGATTTAATCCCGGCTTTTTCTATCAACTCTCATACCTATTTATGATGCCAATTGTACGAACTCGTATTATTTAAACACAACTTTTTAAAAAATATTTGAATTTATTATGACGCTTACTATAGAATATGACTATCATATTTAATACAAATAATATATTTAAATCTTTTTATTAATAATTATATTTATTATATATAATATGAGGGAAAAATAATTATTTATTCGGATGAAATAAATAACATAAAATATTTTAATTTTTAGATAATAATATTCATTATAATGGAATTATTTTCTACTTTTATCTCAACTTGAGTTATTTATGGATTATATTTTCTAGTGATTTTACAATGTTTTTATTTTAATTTCTAGACTTCCGTGATAGCTGTATTTTTTATTGATAATAATTTATACATGATATACCTATCTACATTTTTATCAACTCTTATATTTTATCAATTATTTAGATCTAAAATCATTATAGTTCATAATATTGGTTTATTTTTATTATACATATAGTATTTAACGTAATATTAAATTACTTTTTATTTGAACTGAGTAGATTATTTTTCAAATTATCAGAAATAATCTAAGTTATTAACAACAGTAAACTAAACTATTAAAATTATTATTAGTTAATATGAATGCATTATATTTTTAGTTTGAAGTTATTTAGAAGATTAATAACTTATTAAATTTAAATTGTAAGAAATTGACATTTCAACTTACCTAATTTTATCTTTTTAACTAGAATGCTTATCACTTAAAGATATCCGTATTTATTATAAAGGAAAATAATATGCAAATATGTGTCCAGTATTCATTCAATGTTTTAACTACGTTCCAGCATTTATAACATAGTAGTTATATTAAATATACTATTAATATTAATAATATTCCAATTACTCAAATTATATTTTTTATGAGATCAATAGTAACAGTTTGAAATAGCTATATGTTCATTCTATACTTCATAAAAATAACTTATAATATTGCAAAAGTTATGACTATTTTTTCATAGGTTATTATATATTATATATATTGACATTTTGTAAATTCGAATTAAACATTCAATTAGTTATAAAATATTTGACAGGACTATAGAATGAGTAATAGAAGTTTTCATACCATTTTCAATGTTTGTGTGATATTTTTTGTGTTATACTAACTTGGGTGTAAACCGGTTCTTTTGGGATGTCTCGTGCTGGTTCCGACTTCGAATATCCATGAGTGACCTTAATGCCAGGTCTCTTCTCCTTCACCGCGGGTTTCAATTGAATACTAGTGGAACTCTTGTGCAACGTGTCTTGCGAAGACATCAATAAGTCCTCACAATTGTTGAATGCGTCGCATCTGGTTAAAGTTTTTTTGTTAATCGAGCCCAACGATAGCGATGGTTTTATTTCTACTCTTTCCAAATGAACCATCGCATCCATAGACTTTGTCAACTCTATGGGCGTTTGCTTTAGCACGCTAATCGTTCGGGCGGCAGGCGTTGCATCAATACCGATAGAAACCTAAAAAGATAAATACATTTATTAAATCGATATTAAGAATAAAATTTGAATACTGTATGATATATTACTTTATTTCTAGACTTTTCAGCTACTTTATTAACGTCCGTTATTACTTCAGATTTGTCGGCTATCACTGACGGGTCTTCTGCACACACCAGCTGTCTTTTCTTCTCTTCCCTTCGCTGTCTTCGTAAAATTCTAGGAGAATACCGTTGTATGATCTCCGTATTAATCCACTCCTTGACTCTAGTATGCGGGTCCATAGTTATCGTGCTACTACTCCTTTGCCTAGAAATCTCCGCCCACTTACCTAACCGCTTACCACCGATAGCCTCAGGTTTTACACTGGCCAATGCAACTGAATCGTACGCTTGGTTCTTGTTAAACTTGTGTACGTTAGCTATTTCTGGTTCTTCTATAGTAGTTTTCATGTACACATCTTGGTCATCATCGTTGTCATCGTCAAACGTTCGGCTCGTATTTGCACCGTTGCATCTAAACCGGTTGTTGAACAAACGTTCGCGAACTCTTAATTTATCCCTCTGGTAGTAAATTCCGCCAAATGCACAGATGTTGACCAACAGAAAAAGTATCCCAATTATAATTATTAGAGACACGACCACGGAAGATGACGCTTCTACGGTCTCTTGAGTTCTCTTGTCTGACGGTTCAGCTGAAGGCTCTTCACCAGGGTTTGGTTCTTCTGGGATCTCATCGGGCCTTGGCATTGGGTCGTCTGGCATCAATGTGGGCAAGCTGAATATTGGTTCGCGATCAATCCACGGAGGTGGTTGAGGCTCTTTAGGTATTGCTGGTAATGAAGCGTATGACGGCTTAGACTGTTCGGCATCTTTTTGTCGTTTGTCTTCGATTCTTTGTGGTAGATCCACGTTCCAAAATTTACACTTACTTGTTCTATAATTCATTCTTTGCCGATTGGTCAAATCTAAAATCGTTTAAATACAACAATTATATTAGATCCAATTAATTAAATCATCTTATTTTTATATAACGTATTGACTAACTTAATTCCAGATAAGCACGATTTGCAGTATTGTATTTCGGCCATCGTACGTTATTCATTTTTAATTCGTTTTGATATGATTTTTTTGAAAAATTTGGGTCTCTAAGTACATATATGTTTTTTTGTCATTTATTAATCATAAAGTTCTAATAAAAATATAAAAATCAATTTATTTTACCCTGTTTTAGCAAAATTACTCCAATGAGTCATTATCATTTCTGATAATCTTTTTTCCTTTTGGTCATACTGAGTTTTAAGATGAATTGTATTACCACCCAATGGTACTCCCAAAGCGTATGGTAAATCTTCGCCGTTTATACTTTTTTTTACCTATAATATAATAAAGAGATAATATTTTAAATAACTTAATAATATAATTGTCAAATAGTTTATCTTATATCGTTTAGAATGTTTTTTTTACCACGTCGTATTCACTAAAAGTACTTCTATGAGTAAAAACATAAAAGTACGTGTTTTCGTTGACCTCTGATTGAATTTCGGCAAGTTGAGTCAAAGGTGCTAAAACCATGGCATCACTTAGAATATCCAACAAGATATCGCGATTTTCAAGAGCTCCAGATGAAGACCACGTTCGATCACGGTCGGTGTATTGAGCTAAAGTAGCCGTAAGAGTGAGATCTGGAAAGAGCTTTGAAAAAAATAACCATTATTCATGTATACACATAGAGGATAAAGAAAAATAATTACTTACCTCGAACTTGGCTTTCATGTAATCCAACAACATTTTGTGTTGTTCATTTTCTAACATACCATGCACTAGTGATACGCTGTCCAGCAAGTGGTAACTTTCGTATTCCGTGACACCAGCTAGGATTTTATAACTAAAAATTAAATCGAATAAATACGTGATCACATTTTATGTAGGTATATTAGTATTTTTATAATGATTTGGTCGTCTGTGTTAATATTATATATACTTTTTCATTAAATTCTTGTGCTCTTTTAGTAATGGCAGTGGTTCGTTGGTAATCATCACGCCATCAACCATCGGACCGAACACGGTAACAAATGGTGGTAAGTACATCTTGATGGATACTAGATCTGTAAACCGTTTTCTTCGCAAGCAATCAAAAAACTTCTCATTGCCACCTGGCTCGCAGTTCAATGATTGGCCAACTTGTATGGTGTTCATGATGGGATTTTTTACCAAAGCCCAATCGGACAACGCAGAACCGCTCATCAGTATAGCTCTTTGGAATAAATCTGGCGGAATTAATATAAAAATCGAACTAGTTTATAACAATTAAATATATACATTTACTGTCGTAAAAACGTGAGAATATTACAAATAATTGCATTATAGCAATATAGTATTAGTATTATTAGTCTTAACATGAAATCAATGGCATTATTTTAATATGTGTAATATTCCATCCATTTTCCTTCCCTATTACTATCACAGCGAATATGCGTTGTTCTTAAAAATTATTTGTTTACTGTATAATTGCGTGGTAGGTACTTACTATTGTTATTGACCGGTGGCGCCATCATTAGAAAATTTGCGCAAGCTGCACCGGTACCGTGTCCCATCACCGTAACCGCATTTGGGTTACCGCCAAACGCTTGTATGTTATTCTTGATCCACTCTAAGGCGGCCATTTGGTCTAACAGGCCGAAATTACTGGCCGGAATGTCTCCACCGTTGGACTTTAAAAAACCTAAATGAATGTATTCGATAAAAATACTATAATACTAACAGAAATAATATTATAATATACAATATATAATATATTACACGTCAAATAGAATACGAATAATATCGATTTGGTGTTCTAGTACTAAATAATATGGGAAATAGTGAATAATGAATCTATTATAGGAAACAGAGTACCGGATATATGCCATAAATGTGTAGACCTATTATCTTTAGTCTTTACTTTTTAATATAAAATATGTTATGAATAAAGTATGAAAGACAGATAATGTATATACTATATTATCTAGAATATGAAAACTACCCATACCTATTGGATTAAGTAAAACATTATTTATAAAATCTTTGATTAATTATTCGGGCAATTTATACATTATCTAGGGGACTACGGCTGAGTAGACGTACTTGGATAAAATGTACGATAAAATAACGATTAATAATTTAATAATTGTCTAGTAAATAACTTTTATATTTGCTGATAATTTAATAATAATCTAATAGATAATGTTAAAAAAAATGTGATTTTGGTTTTTACTACTATAGAATGATCAAATTTGACGTATTTAGAGATTTGGCATCCTAGGTGATAATAATTTCTATCTCCTTCCCTCTCCCTACTTGAAAATAAATCAATACTATATTTAGAAAATAAGTAATTATATCAAGTTTATTAAATATATATAATTTATAAACATAGTTATTGATAACTTTTTATAATTACATAATTTTAATATTAAATGTAAGAAATTATAAAAAAAAAAAATTAAATAATTTATTCTCGAATCAATTTTATTAGTCATTATGTCGAGATTTTTGATTGAAAATACATCGCTACATTTTTATAATTTAATTTGTAGATTAAATCTGACTATACTGTTAAAATTGCGTAAGAGTTTAAACATTCATCAGTTGAATCTTACATAATATGATTTAATTATTTTTAGAACTTAAAAATACCTCACGTATTATTTTATTTTATTTTCTGATTCATGGCAATAGTTTTAGGATTTTAGTGATCAATGGTAGATTAAGGATTTTAAATTCCAACAACTTCATAATCCCGTTCAATAATGTTGTAAAATATCAAAATTATAAATGTTATTATTATACTAAAAAGTACCTTTATTTCATCTTCATCTTCTAGAGTATTAATCTTAGTACTTACAACATCCATTGTCAAAGAAGCAATGCCACAATGAGGGAGCATACTTAGCAATTAGTATAACAGGTATATTATATTATATTCAGGACTTACCTAAAACACCCACACGGTAGTTAATTGTAATAAAAATAACTTTTCCGTAGCTAGCCAGCACGGAACCGTCGTACGGGTTGCCAGAGTTCCACTCAAACGATTCCCCATGAATGAACATTATTACGGCGTATTTGGACTTTTTGGTGGTGGCTTTGTAATCTTTTCCTGCTTCGTCGTTCATTTCGTTTTTTGGATCTATAAAACAAAAGTATTATGTAAATTGTATTTAATATAATAAAAACGTGTATTTTTAACTGTAAATTCTTAAATTATTGTTGTATATATTTATGATTACCCTTGTTTTTCCGTAAATAGTTAGAACTTTGTAAATTATATTATTATTGTAATAAGATTTTTTTAATCCATTTTTTTGGTTTGAATTTTAGGTACAATCTAGTATATTTACCTTAGTAATAGGTAATTTAATATTAATACTTTTGACATGTATATGGCTAGAGTAATTTTATAAATTTGTGTGACATTGCAGAGGGCGTTACTATGGTGTAACGATCCTTGCTCTAAGAAACAAAAAAAAAAATAAAAATAAAAATGACATCCAAATACGAAAAATCAATAAATGAAATAAATAAATAATGAATACGCGTTGTCTTTGAAACTAGATTTTTATTTTTTACATGTAACAAAAAAGTATCTAGTAGGTACCTAATAAATTATTTAGATAAATTAGTCAGTAGCCATAAGACATAATATACATTATAAATGTCCGATGTATCTGCATGAAGTAGAGAATAGAGATATATTTTAGTTAAAGACTCTATCTTCACACCTTTAACATCGCAATAAATGAATAAAATACCAGAATCCCCAATCACGCGCGTAAAAATAATATCAGGAGAATATTTATCTGAAAAGATTAAGATAGTATATTTTATTTATACTTAAAATAAAAATAAATAATTTTGTGTATCATAATATTTATATATCTATTACCTAACTGTTTTTTTTATTATTTTAACATTTCACTTAGGTATCTAATGGTATGGTTTTTTCAATAATTTAAATTTATAATTTAAAAGATTCGAAGATTGCTGATATTATAAATTCGTTGTAGGTATATCTGATTATATACCTAATTATTTTAAAATTATGTTATTCGTTTTATGCTTTTAATCAAGTACTGCTATTAACTCAAACTATGAGAATACTATTTTATAGGATACTCGAATAAATGATTGACGTTGTCTCAGTGTTATTTTGTTTACCGACGTGGTAGAGTAAACATTAGCTTTTCGTTCCGATTGAGCTTTAAATAATTCGTTATATGTGTGGGGAATACCACCACCATCCACCGCAACTGCTAACTGATGAGTATAATGGCAAACGTACAGATGTGTAGTTTTTCTTTACTCTATTTATCTCACACTCCTACGTATTTGTTTCCTAATAAATATATTTGGCCTATTCCCAATCAAGTTGGTTTTTAAACGAGTATAGGCGTATTTAGTAGGAAGGTATGAAAAAATATATGTAAACATACCTGCATCGTATGTATAACATATAGGTGCAAATTATTAAAAATACACTACATGTTTATATAATATAAAAATTGGCAACAACCCTCCATTTTTTGTCCATATTTCGAAAATTACTTGTAAAATTTTAGTTACTCACACACACACACACACACACACACACACACACACACACACACACACACACACACACACACACACACACACACACACATAATCATATATACACAAATTCAAAAATAAAATATGTATTCTAATAACTTATTAAATATTATATACAGTATAGTATGAAATAAACTTCTGTATGTTGTATACTGTTTATATTATGTTTGTAGAGAAATTACTTAAATAAAATTGCAGTATTACTTCTGATTTGATTTTTATTAGTTACAAATGGGTTTTAAAGTAAATATGTATTAGGTAGGTATACAACTGCATTCAAGTCCATGTTTAAGTGTGTCTATGAACATGACGATGTAAATATATTATCATCATGTATGTATAATATATATTGTACACAGAATTAACAAAAGTACATAAATATACTTATATAAATAATATAATATGTATACGGTGTATCTGTTGACAGTTATTAATTGTGTATAAAAAAACATACTATTGCATAAGAAATCTGTAATAAGTTTGTAAATATGCAGAGATTATTTCATTTGCATATTATTTTTTTGGTATTGCGATTAAAAATGTTACGACTACTGTAGGTACAGTTGACACATCTCCGTGATATTCAGTATCTTTAAAAAATAATAATAAATTATGAATCTTTTTCCACTATCATTGATTTTATATACTTTTATAATAGCCTATAATTCTAAAACTATTTATTGTAATATAAAATTCTTTATTTCGTTCACGTTTTACGTTATACGTATTATTATAATATTTATTCGGTAAACTTATAATACTTATTATTTTATAATTATAAGTTCGATTGTTATAATATTTATGTATCCATGCACATACATTTTGTATTTGCTTTTCGATAGTCTCGATAATTCAACAAAGTGGATATTTAATTATTTATAATAATAATATAGTACCTATACATAATATTATATAATATATATGATAACGGTACCGCGGTTTTTGCGTGTGCAGCGATAGTCATAGGTTACTGTATGATTATTTTAAGAGACGCAGCGGACGCGGCCGATGACAGATATACACAGAGTCAAAGAAAAAATAGGTTGCCACGGATAAACCGTAAGATATTTTGGCAATATGTTTTCGTACAGTAGTAATATACTTATACGTGCGGTGTGTTTACAAAAAAAAGTATAACGGTGTGAAAAAATTTCCGACAAAAGGTATAAGGTAAACAAGACAAAGCCTTAATAATATTATATTCGTTTGAAATTTTCTATACGGACAGGAATGGTCAGGATAGACGAAAGACGACTTAGTATAAAAAATAAACATTGCTTGCAGATTTGTACCAAAATTTATAGCTTTATACTTGATGACCTAGATCTCTTTTGGAATGGAAATATTGTTCACTGTCATTGCCCATTGGAATCGAATCTGTGAAGCCTAGTGTTTGCATGTGTACATACAAATGTTTCGTGTATTCTTCCGTTAATTTGTAAATGCTAATTTGCTTACCATATGTTGATAATTTATTCGAGTGTGTTGCGTACTCAATCGATATATCAATCGACATATGGAGTTAAAAATTATGTGATATTACATAGTTGTAATATACTTCTTTTGCCTCGCGGACTGTTTTATATATATATGTATTTTTGTGTCCGCTCCACACTCATAGTCGAGTGGCCCCATTCGATATCTAAGCAGACGTGTCCTTTAGGGTAATAGGGGCGATCCTCAGCTGAATGGGTCATAATATGATGTTTGGTCGTTTACCTGTTTTTATTTTCCTTTGTATTAGAATTTTTTATAATGCACTCTTCCTGTTGATATAGTAACTTCGGAAGATCGTGTCTTAAATCTATTTTCAGGCATGTAAAATGACAGAATAAAAATACTTAAATTCAAGTTTTTTTTTATTAAATTATATTTAGGTACTTAAGTAAATTAATTATTTAACACCTCATTTTTTCTTATTTTTATTGTTGCTTTGGTTATTGTTTATTTGATTAAGAAACAGAATGACTGATCGAAGGTTTACTGAATTTGTCCTTTCAATATACACAAAAAATAACAGTTTAGTTAATATTTAAAATTGATCATCATGTTTCTTCTAACATAACAGCTATGGTTTTTGTTGTTTAAATTGTATTTGTAATACATAAACGTATATGAAATAAATTAAATTTGTAAATTGTATTTGTCTGCAATACATTTTTATATTTTTAATATATGTTTGTAGCTAATAAATGTATAAATCATACGAAGCACATAGTTTTTTGATCAGGTTGTCAGGTTGATATTTTTAGCAGCAATAATCATTGTCTTTTATTTAACCTCCTTCCTTTGGAAATTGTAATTGACCAAATGATGCCTCTGTATGAATGAAACTTATTTTTTGGTTCACATTGTTGTATAAACTATGGAATAGCCTGTACTTTTGATTGATTTATAATAATGTTTTTCCTTATAATTTATAATTTTATTATTTATTATCCAATAACTATTCGTTAAAACATGTTGATTTGAACAAGTGATTTAAAATAATTTATAGGTGTCATGATTTTTTCGTATAATGTTATCATACCTGTAGATTATGAGAATTATTGACAAGTTTATAAATATATAACATTTATGAGATCGTGGTTAGATTAGTGGACCCATAACGTTAATACGTTTATAACTCATAATACTATTAATTATGCAAGAGTCCGCAAAAAGTGTATGACTGAAAGTCATTGTGAACCTGACTGGGATTTGAAGAAGGAGAGAATAATTATGATTTTGTAGCTTATAATTATTGATTATCCGAAGAATAAAATAAATTAATACCAATAGACTACAGTAAATTGTCTATTACTACCGTGTGTATTGTTTACTGTTTATTCATGGTATTTTTTTTAAATAATTATTTTTTAATTTACATACTATTTAAATAATTTAATACAATTTTAATGTAAAACAGCAAATATTATGTGATACAAAAATAATTGATTTTTGATAATAAATACACACTTATAGGCTATCATATTATGAGTTATATGAGTAATATTTTTATTGTTATTTATTATTCATTTTTTTCTTTGGACGACATTACACGTTATACATGGTGACGACCTACGTTTGACAACGCGGCAGCCGTTTCGGTCCACGAATACCATCTGGGGCGGCTGTATAAAACGTTATACAAAAATACACATAATACGATATTCGGTACCTACATAGTATATACACAAATATCAACATATTACATATACTTATACGTTTACACCTGCAGTATATTATGCTCGCCTTAGTCGGAATCCTGTATACAGTGTACACTTGTCACATAAAAGCGCATTTTAAATTAAAATATGTATCATATTATATAATATAGCGGATACATAATGGACTCAAAAAAAAAATTCAAAATTTTTAGTGAAAAAGTGCAGCCGTGTAGGCAACGGACATTTTAATTATTATTGCTAATGATGGTATACAAAACCTACAACGGTTAATTTTTTTTTCATAATATGAAGTAATATATTACATTTATTATAATGTTATGTATAAGCACTATAATCATGTAAACATCAAAATATATCTCTTTCGGTTGATCAGTTGGTTTACCAATGACGTACTAATTCTTATAAGAGGACTTCGTTATGTTTTACTGTAATATTAAAGAACAGAGTAATCGAGTTAAAAGTTATATGGATTCTTACACTGAACGTAAAATTTGATATATCATTCGTTAATAAGACGGATACAACATATGTGAGTACAATATACGACGTCCTCTTAATGCGAAGCAATTGTGGAAACCACACCTTTAACCTCCAAACAAAATATTATTATATTATACAATAAATGCACTCACGCATTAACTAATAAGAAAATTTTTAAGCACAGGCTACTGCAGTTATCATAAAGTAAATATTACAGCATTATATAATACACTTACACTATACACTAGGGGATAAGAAGTTGTCTACAATTAGTGAGTTATCTTTGTCTTCCGAATTATTCACCAAAAATCATGAACAACATCCCGCCCTTACCGTAAATGCAACATAGTTAAATATTATGATGTGATCAAACACCGAACACAACCTCCTTCGCACCCTTATACTCACAGTTGTAGTGGTCACGTGGAGTCATATATTAAAAATAATTATATATATGTAATATTGAAAATATACACTGAAATAGTAATAGGGTGCTCGCGGACGCGTACTTATTCTCGCTTTGGATCTGGGCCAACACGTCCACGCCAGGCAATTACTGGGTTCTTTTTATTACATTTTTACACATAGGACATAGTATTTATATGTGTGTGCCGTGTATACATACATGTATTATATGTATATATATATATATATATATATATACTGCACTAGCATCAGTATAGCCGCATATACGTATTTTTCTCTCTCCATCTATACACCGTCGCGTGTCTATATCTCTGTCGCGGACCTATGCGCCGACGGGAAAATGAAACAACGTACGGAAAGGAGGACCGGAACGACGCGAAGGAATAGTTTTTTTTATATGATTATTCGAATTTATATATAAGATACCACGTGTGCTTTCGTGAGGTCGTTTACCGGTGTCGTTATGAGTTAAGTAGACACGTGACGATTACGACGACAGCGTTCAATTCTATGTAGTGCCAAAGGGTGTCTTCTCTTTTCTTTTCACATTGAAAACGAACATGCGTCTTTCCGTTTCAAACTGTATAATGTGAGACATATTCGTTTCGAAGACGACATAATTTAAATATTATTGTATCTATTGTACAACGTATTGTATGAAAGGTGTATAGGATTTCGACACTGCATATTATTACTGCTTTTCAGAATCTCTTGTCCGTGAACAATACTCAGCTGATATGCAATCTTGTTAAACCAATATTTACATAAATCTCAAACCTCAGTATAGACGATATTAATCCAAACTATAGTAGGTAGTATGTGGTGATAAAAATATCTTAAAACCAAAGTGAATGCTAAAACTATAATTTATACATTTCGCGATTACATGCCAAAAATCCTATTATACGGTTTGACAGTAAACAGTAAGAAATATATTTTTGAAAACAACATTTTTTCACTATACGAAAAATGTTTAAAAAATTTAAACCAAATTCCGATTCTTGGCATATTTTACGATTATTTTCTCACATTAAACAAATTATATATTATTATTTACTACCTACATGGATACTAAATGACGAGTTACACATAATTATTTGTTAACGGCTTTGTTTATTATCGTTCTCGTCCGTTGTAATCCAATTGTAAGGAAATTAATTACACATAATAAATTTAAAATTAAACTTTTTCCACATTAAGATATTATTTTCAGTACTGAAATTCGTTTAAAGATATATATTGCACACAAGGCTATATGTAGATTTTATTTTCGAGGAAAAGGGTCAAAAATATGTATATTGTAATTTTAGTTAATACTGAATTGACATTTCGACATTTGATTTATAATAAAACAAAATTTATTACAACCATTAATTAATAAAAATATTTATGCTGGTGTTGAACATTATTTTAAAATGTTGAAGAATTATCGACGATGTTGTGTGTTAGAATATAGCTACATTATTATAAGTTAACATTTTTAAATACCGCTGCTTTTTTCTCTATAATTCTTTCTCATCCAACTATATGAAAGTCGTTAGGTTAAAATAGAATTTTGACAATTGGTGCATTTTACTACAAATATTCAATTAACTTGTTTACGAAATTTGAATGACATCCAAACACCATGTCCTGCATTGTGCTACAAAGTTCTAGATTCTAGAGGAACACGCTGTTAATTTTACGTGAAAAATATATTTAACAAAAATATGCTACGGGTATTTTTTTTTCACCGGAAGCAAAGACATAGGATGAAATACTGCTGTTCTATCTGACATAAATCATGTATGCTAAAAATACGTTTACCGATCCACGGTTGTGTTATGTCATATACGTACAATAGGAACGATATGTTTTTGTCTTATTTCAAAATGACCTCATTTTATTATTGTTATTATTATTATTTATTTTATATTAATATATAAATTAGATACAACCAGTGGCGTAAATATGAAGGTGCACGACGTTGCACGACGTTGCACTTGCACCCGCTGGCAATATATAGCAGGTGCAAAGATATGTGTTTGCACTCGCTGAAATAAACTAAACTTAAAAACCAAATTCTATAAAAATATAATTCTATTTTATTGAATTTTTTGATAATATTTTTCATTGAATTGTTACTGTTATGTTATGTTTATGCTTTGCACCCAGGGGGCTCCAAGACTTAGTTAGGGGGAACTAAGTTATACTTTTTACAAAACTTTATAGCAAAAAATATAATATGTATTATATGCTCTTAGGGGGGAGAGGGTTAGAGACTCGCCTTTTTGCACCTGCTGAAATTTAATGGAATTACGCCAATAGATACAGCATATTAAAATATCTTATATTTTTAGAATAAAATAAATAAAAATTAATTTACCATCTCAGGTAGTGCAAATAATAGATACATGCAGTATATACCTTATAGGTATATAGCCTAATATATGTAATGATAAAAATAATATCATTGCATAGAAGACTATATTATTTGTTTTGAAGCTAGAAGGGCATGTATTCCCTGCGAAGAATTAAAATATCATGGCCCATCTAAAACCATTTGTTTTCCATTGCCAATTTCGGCAGACATCGGCATTGTTGTTTACTTTTTTATTTTTATTATGCCCTATCTAAAGTTAAAATAATATTTAATATTCATGTATGAAGATGTGACTACAAGAGAAAATACTGTAGAAAAACATTATATGTATCTATAATTGATTCATTTGACAGTAAATACTCATTTTTTAGAGAAGTATTAACGTTTAAAAATATATTTATTCTTCAAAAATTTTGTTTAATTATGTTTACAAATAATGAACTAAAAATACATATTTTCTAAAACGCTAATAATTTTAAGATAATGAGAGTTTAGTATAATAAAACCACTTTTAACAGATACGTATTTAAAATTTCGATGACTTTAATAGAGAGCTTAGATGCTTACCCGGTTATCTTTTACCCTACTTTCTTAATATAACGAATCACCTATAATTATTTTAATGCATTAAGTTTAAAAGAACTTAAAAAAAATCAATATACATGCAATGTATACAATATATGTACATGCATATAAAATTTTAAGTATTTTTTTCATATAAAAATTGAGGAACATAAAAAATTAATTGCATTTTTTTAAAATGTTTCTATAACCAATTCTTTAGAAATAGCTCCATTTAGGTTTATTTATTAGAATTTTAATATGCTATTTTTTGTATAATATTATTATAGATTATATCTATTAGACTAAAGTCTAAAACAGTATTCATTATTTCAATCTATACAGCTATAAACTATAAACCACAAAAAACTAATAATACGATTTAAGAATAATTAACTGAGTTGGGTATAGGTACTTAAATATTTTAATTTGATTTATTAACAAAAACAAAAAAAAAAAAGTTAAATAATTATAACTTAATAGAACTAAATACCTAATAACTAGTAATAAATAATAATATTCATGAATTTAAAATTTAAATAGATAATTTTAATTTGGAAGCGATGCAGCAACAGCTGTATAGTGTAACAGTGTTCGTAATGCCGGCTTACAATAAAATAATACTTAATGAAATTTAATTTCAAATTTTCAACGGATTTGCAGTAAGTGTAAAGTGATATCATTGCACGAAAGTAAATATAATGTTTAATATTTATAAAGTACAAGTAACTGATAGAAATATTTGTAATCAACGTGTATATATAATAAATAATGTATAGCTTGTTATTTTTAACGCATCGTTACTTCGTGTTTAAGCGTTTCGGTATTAAAACGTCGCGTTTGAGGCAAACACTACTCCTAGGCTTTGTTACCACATTTTCCTTGAAAGTAATCAGAAATCGGAATCAAACATCGTGTGGTATGGTTCCATCAACTCCAACAACTCATATTTTCAATATTATTTTATCATCATATTATATAAATATTATAAATATTAAACATTCGTATGTATAATGTATATTAATATAAATATACTTATCTACAGTAAGTTAAATGTTTTGTTTAGTTTATTTCAGACGAATTAAAAGCGGAGTTGTAGTAAACTAGATTTATTTAAAATATATTTTAAGAAAATAAAATATTAGGCAAAATAGAAAATAATCATTAGGTTTTTTTAACCTAAATCTACTCAATTTCAATACGTCAAGTTTGAAACATAAATTAAAAATTAGGCAAAGTTAATCGAACCGTATAAAAAAATATAATTAGCGCGGAATCTTTTGATGTATGACCATTTTGTATTGTATATAAATATCAGTAAATTATTATTTTTTATTCAAATCTAATAATTAAAATATTTATTGAACTTGAAAGAAACATATTAAACTATTACTTACGTAAATAAAAATTTTATCCTATAAATATATGTTAATATATATCCTATTTTGTTCAACGAATCAATAGATATTAACAATGCTATTATTGAAGATTATTTTACCATGATGAAAAATCAAATGAAAATTATAATATTCTTCATAGAAAACACGTGTGCTCACTGTTATTATCAATGATGTTGTTTATTGAAATAGTATTGATTAAACCAAGTCACCAATGGTATAATTAATATTAAAATGTGTTGAATACTCATCAGTTATCACTCATTATCATGTATTATGCTAGTTCATTTAAATAAAAAACAAAACAAACGCATAATATATACATTTAAAAGTATATAAATGATGGAAATTATAAATGTGTTTAATTTGAAAGTGGTAGTATGTCGATTTCAGCATAAATTATAAAAAGTAAAATCCTACAATAGCCAGTATTAGTTACGTGTGTATCATAGAATACGATCATTAATGTTACGCATATGATCTATCACATTTACTTGCGGTTATAGAATAGAAAATAGATTAAACTCGTAGTAGCATTAAATTATGCTGAATATTTATTAATTTTTCTTTTTCTTGTAGACAATTATAATGTATGATATAATATTTTAGATAAAAAAAAAAATGAATGAATCACTATTATCTCGCTGTAAAATAGATAAATTGTATGAAAATAATAATAAACATTTAAAATTATTATATTGATAATATTGTAATGATAGTATGGGGACGGATCAGTACATGACATAAGATTTTAGCAATTCTTATGTTTTCATTATGATTTAATATTATAATATTACATATAATGGTTTTGTGTAACAAATTTTACTTCTACAGTGTTTAACTAACATTTATTATTTTTGTTATCATTTAAATTTGTCATCCAACCCATTTTAGTTCTTATATATTATACAAGTAAGGTATATGTAGCGGTATGCCCATTAATCATTATAATGTATACATAAGTATTTAAATATTAATTATTGAAACGGAACACGAATTTATAAATTTATTGCTATTTAATGCTGTACGGAAATGGACAGATAGCTTATAATGACATTTAACCACGTTTGCGAACTGCGATTATGCTTACGATGACATTATAAGTTCCATAATCACCATCCAATACAGGCTAACCGGATTCCCCGGCCCGGCTGAACCCGATCACCGTTGACGACTTACCGTGCGGGGCGTATATGTTCAGGTACAGGCAGTCTTCACTCTGGTTGCCCAGATATGGCGTCAGCCGCTTCAGGTAGTTCTGCCGCACGGTTGAAAGCCGCTTGTTGGCCACCAGCAGGTCGGGCGGCCGCTGAGGGCACACCGGTTTCAGGTACTCGGCCCGCAGCGGCCGGCAGTGGCTCCGGTCGAACGACCCGTCACCTGCCTTCGGACACCACGTGGGCGACTCGCCCGGCGGCATAAACCGCTCTTGGGACGCGGCGTACGGCACGCCCAGGTACACTTCGACCCTGTCCAGACGCTGATCGGCACCACCGCCGACAGTGGTGATGAGCCCTTTGAGCGGCCCCTGCCGGTCCAGCCACACCGTATCGGTGTAGCCGAGCACTTCGGGCCGGACGCCACCGGCCACCACGGCCGCGGCCACGATCGCGGTCACCAGGACCAGGGCCAGCGTCGCCGTTCCGCCGCCGCCCATGACGGCCGCCGCCGCATCGAACCCGATGGCTGCTCGACGAACCACAACCGCCGTTCTCTATATGTATGGGCCGCCGCGAATACCCGATAAGCGTATTACGCTGCAGTAGCGCGGAAGTTTCGCACACGCACACGCATTACGATATTATAATATTTTACGGTCGCGAAACACAGCACACGTACACGAGCACACGTGTTTACGCGCAGTCACACACTGACACGCGCGCGCGGCCGCGGCATACACATGCACGGCCGCCAAGCTATTTAAAATATGTTCCACCCGCCGGACGCGGCCGCCGCGTTCGGGCGCTCGCGGGCCTGCCAACGTAAATACTCGCTATGTGTTTCTTATATTAAAATAAATAAATAAATAGACCGTCGGTTTTCGTTTGTGACGGGCCATGATGATGGTATATGGTTTCCGTGTCGCGGCGGATCGATGTCCGACGTCGATCGTGTCGCCGTTGGGAAATTCTGACCAAATATTCGACCGAACGTCGCCGACAATGTATCGTATGATAACGATATGCACGCGACCGATTTCCTTCATCTTCATGTCTCGTGTGCGATTATCGTCTGTGACAATATAATATTAGCATTAACGACTGGTCTTTCGTCTGGCCAATTTTAAATAATACGAATCACGAATATGGCGTGGACGCGCTTTAGTATTATCTCGAACGCCGTAATGCCATATTAAAATAAACGGTTGAGACATTTCAGTTCAACCCACAACTGCAGCTGTTTCCGCGTCGTTATAATATTATGTTATAGGTTTGCGGTTCAAAAATTACCGATATTGATATTGGTAGGATTTTTACATTACAACGAAGGTCGATAAGGTATGCATCGCATATACTTTTCCAGTGCGGATTTTCTTATACTGCTTCATGCTTTGGTGTATTTACCATGTATAAATATTTATAAATAATATACTTGCTAGATTGATCTAAATCCACTCGGGCTTAAATAAACCATAACTTTATACCTACATATAAGTGCCTACGATCTACCACATTGCGTTATCTCACAAATAAATTAAATGTCATTCTATACTGTTACGTCTTATACATACCAAAAATGATAATTAATGAGATGCCCATCAAAAAATATACAGGTACATCTTATTTTTGATTCTAACTATTTCACAAAGAATAATGATAAGTTACTATAATATAATATTATATAGCATCATACGGAGTAAGGCTAATACGATTTATAGTTTAAGCAATAAAGATCACGATGGCAATATATTATAGAACATAAATTTAATCGTTTATTATAAAAAATAATGTAAACAAAATGTATCTCGTTCATTATAGTCGTAGATACATCACTCGTACTATACTTATTAATTTATTATTAAATACATTGTTACTTTTTAATATTTTCATTCGTCGCAATTGTAATTTTTTAAGTCTATCGCTGTACGTTAATATTTTACAACCTTCCCTCACAAGAAAAAAATTAAGTACTCGTACAGACATTTACACATTAACAGGAAACATACCAGATTTTAATTATAAATTTATATTCGCATTCCGGCGGAAGGAAAAATAGTCACACACGTGGTGCATCCGAAATTCGTAAAGTCGTTCGATATATTTGTGCCCATTAAGAGCATTCGTTCCCAGTTTTCAAGTGTACGTTTGTTTGCCACGACAACGACGTTGCTGCCGCCGTCGTGACCAAGGCCTACACACGTTCTAAATTTAAATCCTCACAACAACCGGAGGCGGCGACTGCTGCAACTATAATACGAGGCATACGACTACGACGACGACGGCAATGCCAAATGTCAAATCCGATTGAATCGATGACCATCTAACCCTTTTCGGTATACCTTTGTGGCTCTCTTGGGAAGGAAGGGATTTGGATTGAGAACATATATGAATGTATTATAATACGTATATTTTCATGCGTCATAAATTAATATATTATTAAACGCGTAATTACGTGAGTATACCATAGTTAAAAAGGTTTTATTTACAGTTACGTAATTGTAGCGAACAAGCGGGGAATTTATCGCCTCTTGACAGTTTTGAGAGGGGGTTTTGTTACCCTCTCCTCAGATATGCCAACAGTAGAAATCTGTATAAATCTTTTAAAATAAAGAAAGAATTTGTTTAATGTATATTTATCACATTTCTGGGTTACAGGAATAGGTCAATAATATTATTTCACAAATTATGATTACAGGATTATTATCGCATTAATATTTTCTTACAAGTTATAGCACTTTTTTTTAATGAACTTTTACCCGTTAACATATTTAATATAATTTTGTAAGCCATTTAAGGATATAGTCAAAATAAGGACATAAGATTTGTTTTTAAGCCATAAAAATAGTTTTCGATTTTGGTGAATAAATCATTCCCTCCTTAGTCCTTACATTATATTTTTACCCTCCTCAAGACTTGTCAAGAACTGCCCTTTGTTGGATTAAGCTAATAAGATATTAAGTATTACATTTTATAAAAACAGCACATCAAATATATGTCGAACTATACTAATTTATATTAGTTGTATAATAAAGTATACCCTAAAAATTATAAATTTTCCAACGGGTTTTTAAATTATAAGATTAGTGTTATGCAACAAAATCACGCGTACATTAGAAGTTCACTACTAACTAAACGATCAAAATTCAAAATACTTACATGGATTCGTTTTCTGCAAGATTCGGTGGATCTTAATATATATTATAATATGCCATACACATATAATAACTACCGGAGCTCATAATTTATGTATTATATAGTATTATTATTACTACCATTATTTACGATTTATATACATATATATATAATATGATAACACATTAAAAATGTTTTTGTAATAAAATACTTTGTTCATTGCATGTACATAAAAAAGTTTTTAATTTAATTTTTGTCATTTTGGTTATAATGACAATCGGTTATTATGACCAATCTTGACTAGTCCTTTGAATGTCATTATAAACTGTTTCTACTGTATTCTTAATTATGTAATATTCATCATAAAGTTATAACCATTTTTGTACTGATATGACACAGCCCGTATTTTATTAATAAATAAATATTTAATTGATATAGATTGTTCTTTGCACTTATAATATAATGAAGTTTATCCGCAGTTGATAAATAAGATACTCATAACATGGAGATCTATTAGAAATGAAAAAAGAGAAGTTACTAGAAAAATATATGTTCTTAATAGCGTATATAGTTATTAGTTATAGAGATTTAAGAAGTACATCTTATTTATAAACGAGTTAATAAAAAAAACGCGTGATCACGTAAATGTACAACTCAATACAATTTTTTTTAATGTTGACGATATTTGTAGTGAGTTTTGTAGAACTGCATACATTTTTGTGGTAACATACATGATACATCCACCATGTTAAATGTGAATAAGTTTATTGAATTATTGAATCCCAGCGTATTTGATATCTTGATGAATATTAAATTAGGTTTAGTTTAAAGCTAGCAAGGAAGTATTTCTTTGAATGTCATTTTCTTATATCTTATATAAATTATGGTGTTTTCTAATTCTTTAAGTAAATTGTTTTAATTTAAGATATGACTGGATGCAGTACCTATGACTGCAGTATTGCATATACAATACGTACTTATTGTTTTAAATAACATTATATATTTTACTTAAATACAACAGTATTGAATTAAGTTTTTTTTATTTCAAAACTTGCAGTTTATCCATTACGAAGCACTACTATGGTAATTTTTTAGTAAAATGTATTAATTTTGAGTTGCAACAGTCTTTTTGTATATAGGTGTTCGAATTACCAGAATATAATTAGTAGGTACTACTATAACATGTTGTATTGCACCCATTTGTTTGATTAGTTAAAATTATAATAAACATTTGCTAAATTGTAATCGATTTATTACCAAACGAGATGTTAAAATAACAATATATTTTTTTCATAAATAGCCAATATCGATATAGTCGTTATCTCCATAGATATAGGTAGTCTACTGCATACAATAAGCAGTTTAGTTGGAACATATTATACAATATACATATTAAAAATATATGAAATTTAAAACGTTACACAGTTAATTGTCTGGTAGCCGAGTAGTAGCATTGATTATAGAATAGTCTTTTATATAATCAATGGTAGTATGTACCTAGTCCAAGTGCATATGAATTATGAACACATTAAACTATAGATTTCCAAATGAGCGATGACTATACGATGTTTGCTCAGTTTGTCGTTTACCTTATTAATCAATATAATTATATGACACAGTGACACACCCTGTAATAATGTACAGTAGCCCACAATAACATAAATAATAATAATTACGATGTTCTCTAGCCGGGGACACAATAGGCCTAGACAATATTATGTTAAATTATGTGTGTGGATTCTATATTTACACGTCGTAGACAGAATATTTTTTTTATATAAGTACGTATTTATATACTTAAATCAGACATGCTACACACTCAGACACACTCGAATTACAGTCAAGGTCTAGACGCATTCCTATTTAGATCGGTAAGTTGGTTCACGCGCTAACGGGTATTATATTATGCTTATATAAATTATAGAATGCGCCTGAGTTTTACGGATAAATTATCTGTGATATATTATTATACATAGTAATTATTACGTCTTTTTTTCTTCATTGCCGAAGAATAGCAACTATATACCTTGCTTTGTAGTATATATGACCAGTGCTATAGCAATTGTAGTAGCACCAAGTATTAAAAATAATTCATGACCCCAACGTCAAACACAAGACATGCGATTGGGGGGGGGGGGGTGACCAAAAAAATAATGTTAAATCATAATTTACCATATATTATATAATTTATTTATATTGTATTAGCCATGAACTCTTGGTAGTTACAATTCTGCTGGCAGATGGACAACCGACTTGTAAATAGTATATTTTGAATTGAATTTATGTAAGTATAAAATATTTTTTGTTGTCGATATGAATTTAAAACTACAAAATGTGTTAGTAACATTATGACATAATATACTATTCTCAATAAATTAACAGTAAAACAAATTTAGAGTTAAAGTTATATTAAAATAAAACACTACGGAGATAGTCATGTTCTATGGAAAATAATACCTATATTTCAAATTACGTTATATTATATAGATGAAAAAATTAACCTTCCATAAGTATATTTCTACTGTCACTTGCAAAGTTCGTAAGGCGGGTGTCTACTGACTTCAAACTTGTTTATTCTCTGAAGACGTTTTAGCCTTTATTTATCTATGGTATAACTGTATAAGATCAATTATTTAGGAGTTTATTTACACTATATTGTACACGACGTCATTGGGGATAAATACTGTAAGAAAGCGTTCAGTGACAAAATTTAAACTTTTTGATGTATGTATTAAAAATGTATTATCCTTTACATAATATTAATTATTATAATACTGTTTTGCAGTGTCGGCTCGTTGATGGGGTGATGGGGCGATCGTCCTCCTTCTAAAATTATCATTTGTTACTAATTTATAAGTTAAATATCAAATTTCAAATTTATGTTGTAGTATAATATTGTCAAAAATAAAAATTGTGTTTCCTATATTTACACAAATAAATATTATGAAAACATTATCAGATAATGAGAGTTTAAAATTTCTGAGAATCGATAACCAATAGCAATTTTCCGGGACCCGCGAGCAACGCACGCTTGGGCGATGTTAAAAGTCGCTCGTCATAACTATGATTGGAATACAAAAACTAAGAAGGGGTAACACAATAATAATACTGCCGCTGGGGCGATGATTTTAATCGCCCGATATGCACGGATTCCGAACTTGCGTGTGCTTATTATATACCTTGTGCGGTCATAACTCGCAATCAATTATTATTTCATTATCATTATATATGTATTAAATGAATTTAATTAAATAACTATTATTAATATTATTTGAGTTCGATACTTTCCATAAATAAGCAATTTTATATCACCCTCCCACTTTCAAAGCACACGAGCCGCCACTGTTGTTTTGTTAGGTACTGTTGATATTTGAGCATAGATAGGTGTATCATAGCTTCTCAGCTTTGCTTACAGTTTTATTTATTGTCCTAGTTTCTCGACGTTATTCAATATTAACTTTCTCGCGTATAATGAGTACTTCTGGTCTTTTTGCGATTACTTTTTGTTCAATTTCCAATGGTTATTAATCTTTTTTTTGAATTATGTGAAACACAAATGATTACCTAATTTTCCATTTGAAATAGGGAATTAAGCTTAAATGTGTCATAACAATCATAAATCAATCCCAATATAGTGATAAGATGGTATCTGTATTAATTGTATGCATCTATAGTTTTATTCTGCACGGTATATAATAGTTTGGGCATTGTGGCTTGTAATATAAAATAAATAATAAATATATACCTACGTATCTATAATATATTTAAAATATAGATATTATATTTATAAAAATTAATGTTTCTTTACCTGTCCTCTATAGACTAAAAAACTACTGGACCATCTAAATAAAAAATATATATATATATTCTTTGAGTCTTGGGAAGGGTTTGTAGATAGCTCATACATACATTTTGTTTTGAATTGAATATTATTTCGTTTATATAAATAGTTACAATTGGTTATAGATTAAATTGCTATTATTATTAATAGAAATATGGCGTAAGTATACAATTTTTCACAAATATATTAAAAAAAAAAAAACAAATCTTAAAATCAAATCTTATGAACACAATTACAATAACTATTGTTTGTAATCATGATTTATTATTTACTTAATTTTAGATATATTTTTGATATTAATACATTAAGTTTTAACGATATTGGATATATGACAGATTTTTAGCGTTCGTCGGATCTATTTCCAGTTTTTCAAGTGAAAAATCATGATATTAATCGTTGTAACTGTGTTTATAGATATATATTTCAACTGAAGCAAAACGGAATACGACAGAAATATAGATTAATTTTAAACCGACTGAAGCCGGGTAATAGGTACTACATCTAAAATTACAATATACAGTATATTATTATAATATTATACCTTAATATAATCTGATTCAAGACTTCTACGGACAGACGTGTCTGTATTTGTAATTTTTCATCATATTATACGTATTATTTGTATACATTATAGGAGTTTACCGTAATATTTTTTTATAATGTCCGATCCCTTTTCGGCGATCATTATAGTCGCGGCGTTCGTGTTTACCGAAACGACTTTGGGCATTATCGAACTGTCAATCACCCTGAGACCCTGCACGCCTATCACATTTAGTGTGGTGTCGACAACGGACCGCTGATCGCAAGTGGGACCCATCCGGCACGTGCCCACCGGATGATAGAACGACGTGGCAACGTTGCGGATAGCGCACACCCAATAGTCCCTCGTTCCCCAGGCGTGAGCTGCGCAGTTTGGATACGCGACTGGTTCCAGTTTCAGTCCCGCGTCCACCATCGGCTTGGTTTTGGACAGTTGCACGACGAAATCGATTCCGCGCAGCAGCGTCTCGATTTCGTCGTCGTACGACAAGTAATTGGTGTAGATCTTTGGGCGCACCAACGGGTTGGCCGACTGCAGGACCACGCGCCCGGTGCTCCGGCCGTCGACGTTAATCGGTACCGCGAACACGGAGTCGCTCAGCTTGTTCAGATCGTCGAACAGCGTTGCCACTCGGTCCGAGTACCCGAACATGTTCGACAGTCTGCTCCGTTTGTTCGGCGTATTCCTCGTGCTGTTGTACGGATACCTGACGTACACGACCTGCACGTCGGCGTGTCCCTTGTCCGCGGTGTCGACGAAGCTCACGAGGTTTGTCAGGCCCAACGTGCCCACGCCTCTGGACACCAAGTCGAACGTGGCCCGGGTCAGGTCGGCGCTCTCGCGGGCTATGTCGGCTCGGGATCTATCCTTCCGGTCGCTGAACACCAGTCCGGCGAACGAAACGTGGTCCTGGTAGTTGTAGCCGACCGGCAAGTCGCTGAAAACGTGGATTCCGTGTTGGCGCAAATGTCTCGCGGGCCCCACGCCCGACACCATCAGAATCTGAGGGCTCATAATCACGCCCGCGGACAGTATCACTTCGCGGGTAACGTACACCCGTCCCGTTCGCCCCGCCGGCCCGACGTACTCGACGCCCACCGCCTTGGTGCAGTTTCCGCCGTCCGAAAAATCGGTTCGCTGTACCATCACCCGCGTCACCCTGGTGTTTTTCGCCACGAACAGGTTCGGCCGTTCGCTGGCCGGCAACAGGAACGCCTTGAGCGTGCTGCACCGGAGGCCGTCGCGCACCGTGAAGTCCAGCGGCCCGTAGCCGATCGCCGGGGGCGCGAACCGGTTCACGTCGTCCAGCTCGGCCAACCGGAGCAGCCGGTTGCCGTCTGCGACCGCCGAGTACGCCGGGTCGATGGAAACCAGCGGGCCGACGGTGAGCGGACCGTCGCGACCGTGCGGCACCGCGTCCCGTCAACCGCTGCCGCCCGTGAAGTTCTCGGACTTGACGAAGTACGGTAGCACGTCGCCGAACCCCCAGCCCGCGTTGCCCAGCCGCTGCCATTCGTCAAAGTCGCGTCTGGTGCCCCGCAAGTACATCATGGCGTTCATGGACGACGACCCGCCCAACATGAGGCCCCTGGACACCAGACACCGGCCGCGTTCCAGGCCGCCGAACAGGTGCGGTTCGGGTTCCGTGATGAACGTCCAGTCGACGTTGCTGGTCAGCGCGTCGCTGTACCTGAGCGGCGTCTCCGTGTAGTTCGGCGGGTCGGCGCCCGCCTCCAACAGCAGCACGTTCCATTCGGGTATCTCGCTGAGACGGGCTGCGACAGTGGCGCCGGCGCTACCGCCGCCCACCACTACGAAGTCGAACGTCATGTTGCCGGCGCTCGCATACAGCGTCGGACCGTAGTCGTGCGGATACATCAGCGACGATACTCTCTCCGATTGGCTCTGAAAACGATGACGATGAACTTCATATTATTTACTTGTATACTGCCGTCTCCAGCGAAATATAGCGGAAAAAACGATAACGGGAAATCTGAAATTTGTCGATAGACTGTGCGTTTTCAGTGGAAGTCGTGAAGCTGTGCACTAAACGGTTGCAGAATGATCGGTTTAGAGCGTTGTTTTATGTCGACATGATCGGCTGTTTTGCAATCGACTATATATTTTTTTATATTAAAAAGATCCGAAATATGCTATTTATACATCACATCCGAATTATTGAAATATTGGTGATTCGTGTTTAATGACTACCATACTTAGGAACTGTATAACTATCGCAGTTTATATGTATTTGAATTTTTATAACATTTTGATGTATAATTTATTACATTTTAATTATGACATGTGCATTATTTTAAATTAACACGTGAACCAATTCAAAATAATATAAAGAATTGCACATATATGTGCTACAATAAAATACATTGGAATTTCAACGAAATTTGTCAAAATTAATCGTTTATTATACTCGTGTGTTAATGTTTATAAATTTTTAATATCAGGTATCTATTATCATAACAAAGTTTATTGGTGTCATACGGGTATGCGGTATGCCTACGAGTATATACATAGTATCTCGGCCATATTTATACACTATACAGCTGTGTTTATGTTACGGGCAAAGTATACAATTTTGGCGTTTTATACAATACCCGGGCATTGTATATAATAGCCTTCGTATATTGGGCAATATAGATAATATAATATTTAATAGAAAAGTATTGCTAAAATATAACGAATACTATATATTTTAATATTTATGTTATTAGAATATATAATTATTATTATTACTTATTTATCAGTTATTTTCACAAGTACTGCTCCCGTGGTATTTTGATGTGCATAGACGTTCAGCTGCTTTGCACTTGCACTTCCGTGTTGTACATTTTTGAAAGACGACCTTCCTTAGTTCCGATTTCGTACATATTATTGTTCAACTTTGTACAGTAGAAATCAATTTATGATTTGCAAAAAAGATTATGCAACTATGCACATCAAAATTCCACGGAAGCAGTACTTGTAAAAATAAGTGATAAATAAGTAATAATAATAATTATATATTCTAATAACATAAATATTAAAATATATAGTATTCGTTATATTTTAGCAATACTTTTTTATTAAATATTATATTATCTTTATTGTCCAATATACGAAGGCCATTATATACAAGGCCCGGGCATTGTATAAAACGCCCAAATTGTATACTTTGCCCGTAACATTTATATCCCGTGAGAAATAATCACTTATCAGATTAATTCAAGTTTTTTTAAACTAGTGTAATATTATGGCATAACTTGTGGATTTTACAAATACGATAAAACTATTTTCTAGTAAATTTGGAGCATAATGGATTTGTAAATTGTAATAATAATAAAAAATTATGATTCTTGGTCATTATGCAAGTGTTTAAAATAAAATCAATTTTCTAACAATAATATAATATATTATTTGAACGTGAATAAAACTAGTATTTAAAAAAATACATACAGTAAGGTACATGGGCATCCCCATACATTTTTATAGGGGGGGGAGGGCAAAATTATGTTTCGTCATTATTACAATTAGGTATGATTATTATACAATATACATTTTATTTATACATTATTAATTTTACTGATTGCTGTGGAAATAACATTATTCTACGGTGGGCAAGTGCCCCGTCTTGCCCCCCCCCCTGAGGACGCCCATGGTAGTGTACTAGGCCACTATAGTGTCTCATAAACCCGAACGAGATTGAGGAAAGTGGTTGTTCGGATCGCCTTTAACTAAAAAAATTCAACTATTTTGTAATTTAAATTTTGAAATTTATTTTTATCTATACTGTATAAATTTGTAAAAATTCGTAAATTAAAAAGACAATGAATATAATCAAAATTATTTTAATTATGCATGTACAGTTAGTTAATGTTTATATTAAATATTATATACCTATTAATTTATTTGTTTTTGAACATTGGTTCCTATATTCTGATTAAATGCCGTGTCTTGCAAACGTTTAAGTAAAATTAGTTCTTAGCAGTTTTCAACATTTTTTCAGTCCATAGTATGGCCGTATTCAACGTTTTTATGGCTTCTGAAGTAGATATGATACAACATGGGTCACCAAATGACGGCCCGTGAATAAATTTTATCCGGCCCACAGATAAAGAATAAATAACACATATTATGACATACGTATGTTATTGTTGTAAATTATTATTTTTGTTAAATATTATTGGTTTTTAAATAATGTAAATATGTACTTAGAATTATTTATTTAAAAATATTAACTGATGATTCCTGATATACAACATATCGTATCTAAATGATGTACGAAAGTAATTTATTGATAAATTTTATTAACAGGAAATATTATGATTATGATATACATACATGTGTGTATTAATATAGAGATGCGATATTTTTCAAGCTTCTTTGGATCACTGCGTCTTTCGGATTAGCCTGTTTAACTGTTTACTGTATGTTTTATTATAATTTATAATATATTGTACATACCTATATCAGTTATTAAATATTAAATATTTTATAAAATACTACAATAACATCATAAGCAATACAAGCAAATTATGTAAAAAAAAAACTGTTTTAATTTGATTGTTATTATTTTATTAATTATTAAATACAATGTTTAATGCCTATAGGCATACAAGGCATAATTTTAAATTCTGAGCGGAACGATGAATGTATTCATTTTATAATGATGTGCATTTCTTTTTACATATTTGAAAACTACTTTAATTTATAATTTGAAGGGCGGTTTTTGGCATCAAATTGGTTCTAGTTTGTACTTATTGGGGGTAAAAGTTAAAAGTTAAAAATTCCCAGTACTTTTCTAAAAAAATAAGGAATTAACGAAAAAATAAATACGAATATTATAACGAATGTTAAATTTGTAATAATATTAACAGAAATAATAGTTGTTTAGTCATCTTAGTAGTTAAAGCTAGATCGCTAATGGAAAATATTTCACTTAAAAAAATGTAATTGAAATAAAGGTAAAATTTATAATAATAATAGACAATAATCTTAAACGATAAAGATTATTATAATTTATTATCTCAACAATAATAAAGGAAAGGTCAGTAAATATTTAATATTATGAGATTAGTAATATTTAATATTTGTACTTACCAAACATAGCATAGTGATAACTGTTAAATAAGCAAACATTGTCTTGCGAAGTTTTTCAGTTTGCGTAAGTGAAGTATTTGTGCAATATACAAGTATAGTCGTCTGAATACAATTGAATCAAGAACGCGTAACTGCTTACTTTATAGGTATGTTTAATAGACATATGATAGGACAGTATAACTCAGTATAAGTATATATTTGAACTAAACACAGGTAACGATCGTCAGGTAGACTGAAATTATAAATTATATTAAAACATGCAGTAGGTACTTCTGTAGACATATACTTATCTACATCATACAGCTAGTATACAATATAATATACGAACAAAATATATATAATTCATCGTTACGAATTGCGAAAAATCCGACTAAATTTATATAATATTTTGCATTATTGTATAATATAAGTACAATTTATTATTGTATCAGATATATACTTATATTATTCTATTCGTGCTGTGAATTCGATGATATTGTATACCTGTTGGCTATTGTTATATTAATCGTTCGATTACAATTTTATTTCATTTTTGAAATAATGTATATTATTTTTATATTATATATTACACACGCGTGATCTATTTATAAATATGCTTTAAACATATGTTACACTTTTGCAAAATATATAGCTACATTCAAGTAAACATTCCCGCTTATATTTATAAAAATGTCTCTACAAAAAGTTTCTTTAAACAATGAACACACAAATACAATACATATTACGAAGTACACTTCAAAAAATATAAAATACAATCAATCGTATTTTACATACTTAATATGTATAACGTATTTTAGTGTATTGAAGTAATTATACTTGTCTGGCGCAAATCATTCATGATCTTATGAATATTCAATAACAATGTAAATAAAGTCGTTAAAAATATTTAAAAGTATATTTCAAAAAAAAAATAAACTTTATATATTATGCCTCACTAGATATTAATCATTTCGTAAATATAGTATATAAACTAAAAATAAATGTATATATAAATGAGTAATTTGTTTTGTATATCCAGTATCAACTATGTGTTATTCGATCTTAAAATCCCAATAGGTATAAAAACCACTTAGGGTTTATTCAATATAATATTATGCATATATTATTTATTATTGTTTATATTCCTGTGATAAACAGTATTTTTTTTTTTTGAATTTATGTTATTTCTAGCATTTTTCATAAACAGAATTTTATATCCTATTCTATATTTAATGTACTATAAAATTATAAATTGTTTAATTTTTATTTTTTTATCATAGGTATTGTTTTAATATGACAGATTTAAGAAGTCGAAAATCTTACCAGTAGTTTTTGTGCTTACCTCGATTAAAAAAAAAATAAAATAGTAGGTAAATACAATTTAATTATTTAAATAGTGTGTTATTGCTAATCTACACCGCAGCCCATTTGTTTATATAAATATATAATTAAATAGAGTAGAATTTTGTTTTGGTATCAAACTTAATGTCGCATAGTAATTAATATGATAATCTATTAGTGCTGCAACTAATAGTTTGGTAAAATTTAGTGGGAACAATTATCATTGGTCTTCTACACAAACTTTATCTTAACAAATTATTATTTTTTTGATAATATTTCGCTTTTGGGGTACGTTCACAAATTCTAACGTGGAAATGTATGTATACGTATATGTTCTTTAGCTCCTTGTTTAATTATCATTAATTTGTATACCTAATATTTTATGCTATTAAACACCGGTATAGAAATGTATGAATAACTTAAGAAGTTTGTTTTCTTGTCTTAAAAAGGTAATGTAATAATATTGAGTACATAAATAATAATTAAATATTATAGTTAACACATAGAAACTTTTAAAACTTAACGCAAATCAAAGAATAAATGTGCAAGTTATACTGAATAATAGGAATACATACACACTATACCTGCCAAAACACAACTTCTTTATATGTAACTATCAACAAACCGATTTGAACTAATCACAATTTGGCATACATTATTAGATACCTACAGTAAGTGTTAAGTAGATGACAGTAGATACCTAAATGACAGGGATTTTTTAATGATACATTGTAATTCATGATTCAATTCAGAAGCTTGTGTAACTCAAATCAGATCAAAATTTAACTCACTAGTTTAAGTCAACTAATATAGGGAACAGGATAATTATATCGATCACTTCAGAAAATGTAATTTGAATGGACCACTTTTGATAGGGTTGATAAAGAAATGCTATATAACTATTAAAAAATAATTTTTATAGTATTCTCTTGAATATAAATACTCTAAATTTCTAACTGTTTTCGTTAATTTAGGCATTATACATTGCGGTTAACTTTTTAAACAAATGTTTGGGATTGATGTACTCCAAATTATCACTACTACTAATTTAATCATGCAAAATAGACATGTAATCGTATTTCAGTGGATTGAAGTAAAAAATTAGCTTTGTAGAATGTGTTATGTAGTACGGACACATAAATATGTGTTATATAGATCGTAATCATTATTATTATAATGCGTACAAATTATTATGTCAGAACGATTTGATCGGCTCTTCGAAATTGACGTTATTATTATAATATACATATATCGTTGCAGTGATATTATTATAGTTATTATATATTTTTATATGGCAAATTTATATTGCTCCACCTGATTCCAAACGAAAGCGTAAAAAATGGTTTATACTAAATCTATTGCCTACATATTTACCGAATAAAATATAAGTATAAAAGCCAATATATAATTATATTATTGGCGTCATTAACTAAATAAATACATGATTATACATTATATTATACAGTATCTATAGAGTTTTTATGAACCTAGACGAATTCATAGCATTCAGACCGAATTTCATCTGGTTAAGCAATTGGTCCAGATTATTGGAAGTTTTACAAGTTTCAATTGAATTAAATGAACAAAAAAATTTGTTTTATCGCCTTGTGAATTGAATATTAATATGTTATAACAAAATCTAAAAATATATACCTAGCACAGGATTCAAATATTTATGATTGAAAAAAATCAGTTATTTATTTTGTGTAGTGCTCTCAATTTTTATTTTTATTGCCTGAACATTAAATATATAACAGTTACCAGGGCTGCATTAACCTAGGTGCAAAAGGAGCATTGCTCCAAGCGGAAGATTTTGAGGAGCGGCAAAAGATTTAGAGTGCCTAGGTATCTGAAAAATAAAACGTTACATTGGTTTTTATAAATAATTTTTTAGTTAAATATCTAAGAACATTTTTAAAAATAATTTATATATTTAAATCATTTCAATATTCACTTTATATCTTTCATTAAACTTAAAACTCTACTTTTAATATTGTAAATTGTCTAATTCCTATGATAAGTATTGGACAATACGCGTAGTTACACGAATCACACAATAATTTATAACTTCTTCTCTGGTTCAACAAGTCATTGGGAAATTTTAGAAAAAATTCTTGAAAAAAGTTCAGATTCGTTAACAATAACAAATCTATGTAAAAAGAAGTGGTCTTCAATATTGTATACCTATATTATTATAATTATTTAAATTATTAATGTTACTTGACTGTATTATATTTTCAACTAGAGTTAAATTTTTTTTTAATTGTTTATATATGTGTATTTAATATTTATGGATACATAAATTATACCTACAACCAAAAACATTTTTCTGGTTATGAAGAAAGGGAAATAGCGGCAAAAATGATTTGCTCCATGATGGTATTAGACCTTAACCCGGCTCTGACAGTAACATACATATAATGAAGTTGTAATGATACATTTATTTCACAGATTAATATTATACTGTCTATACTTCAAGAATTTTATACAAATTAGTAATTATTATTTACAAAAAACGGTTAGTGAGTCGACCGGATTTCCGTGTTCACTAGGCCATCTACTATAATATTATAGTATAACATAAAATATTATACAAAACCATTATTTAATACATTAATATGATGACATTTTGATCAATTAAAATTTATGTATTGATATATATTATTATTTAAATATTTTGTTACGGACTCACGAATTCACCAAACTTATCATTAAGGGCTTGCTTTTGTAATAAGAATCACAATTTAAAATTTAAATTATAGTCATTAATATCTAAAAGTCAAGGGTTTATTTTAGCAATGGTTTATTATGATAGAAATTGTGAAAGATTATCGCGTTTTAACAATGAATAAAATTAAAAATATTGTCGGTATTATTATAATAATGATTGGTTTAGATATCTGTGTACATAAAAACAAGCACGATAAGCAATTGCAATGACCTTCACTTCAAAAAAAGGGATAAAAGAGATACTATATGGGAAAATGGCATACACGAATAAGCCAAAATACACAATTTTCAAATGTATACTATAATGATATAGCCAATGTGCTTCAAACATCTTCACGGTATAGACTATAAAGCTTCACATATTTTTGTACTTAGAAATTCACATAGTTAACATTATTTTGAATTTATGTTTTATAAAATATATTATTATTCAACTCTACTTTCTATGTTATCCTATTTTCTAATCTTCATTTCTTATAAAAATTATATGATAGAAAATATTCGTAACTATTACGCTCAATCATAACTCGACAATAATTGGTATGAATATTGTATTAATAGGAACTAAGTAACGTGGCTTTATAACTGTAGTATTTTGGTCTGTATCGTATATAGGTTGATCTATATTTTCAAATTGAATGTATAAAATGTATATATTAAAATTCTATATAACGGGATGATTCATTTAACGTAAAACACTTTTTATTTCAAAAAACACAATTTGTTTTAAAACTATTCTTTTTCTTCTACATAATTTTAAATCGTTATATAACAAAATGTTTAGAAAAATTATACATTTACTACATTTATCGTTATCATTTTTGTAAATTATTACACTTTTAGAATATAATATGTATAGTTAATTAATAACCGAAGTAGAAAATATTCGTAGAATTTCAATCCATAAAAATCAGACAAGTAGTTTATTAGGTATAACTTATCAACTCCAAAATTTTACATACTCCAAAAAATATTCTGCTTTGGAATAAGGAATTGAAAAATACACGTTGTCATTAAAATATTTTACAACATTATAACAGTTATAATAATAAAAAATATATTTTTTAGAAAATTCTTTTTAATGACTTTAAGTTTAAAAACATATATATTTTCAAAAACTAATAGTTTTTAAAGTAATGTGTGTAAATGGACCACCTAGTAAAAAGTAAAATTTAAATATAACACGTATAACAGTTATATATAACCTGCAGTCTTAAAATAATATTTAAGTTGTAACTTTGTTTTATAAAAAAAATAATACACACGAGGCACAAAATATACGAATGAATGCGCTTATACTACATACACTATCATGTTGAATGTTTTAAATTCTATATTATATATTGAATCAGTCGAACTATTTATGGTAATTTTGTACCAAAGAATTTTTTTATCGTCAAAGATCAGTCATTATTCCATAGTTCATATTTATGCCATTTATGGTATCGCAATAGTCGGAAACTGTATGACATTATAGCACAAGAATAATATTACAATATATTTTATTATTTTCATTATTCTGTATATTATATTGTTTTGTATTTAATAATAATATTGAAATTCATACCTTATCATTATAATTATATTTAAAACTGGTATTAGCCATAAAATATTTTTAAAATTGTACAATATCTATTATCTATCTTTGCGATTAAGTAGAATTGCAAAAAAAAAAGTTAATCATTTAGTTAAAAATTGGTGTCATGTAAATAGTCAAATTGTGCCAATTTGTGTCAAAGGTTGTTTTCCATGATTATTAATAATAGTACAAGATACTACCTCAAAATACCAATTTGCAACTAGATATAACTTTCTCCTAGAAATCATTTATTTAAAAATTTAAGCAATTTTACTTCACAAGATAAAACGTGAGGACAAATAAAAAAAAAATACACGTTATTATAAAATATATTTGTCAGTCTATGCACAATTTAAAACATAGGTAAGTAAGTATACAAAATAAATACAACTCTATATAAATATAATTTTTATTAATACCTATAATAATATTTTAAATATTACTTACTTTAAATAAATATAATTTTTATTTATATAACAATTACAATTATCGTAAATTGAAATTTGCAATTAAAACGTTAAAATGCTTAATAAAATAGTATAATTAAAAAAAAAAAAAAGGGAGCCGCTCTTTGTACACATCACACATAGAAATAAAATTCTGTCGATTACTAATAAATAGGTACCATGCATGCGTATTTTCATATAATATTACCTATATCTAGTTTATTTATCTAATAAATGAATGCATTTGACAAGAAATATAGCAAAAATAAGGGATTGTGTTACAAATCAGATTATATTAAATTTTTAAAATTATCGATTAAAATTACGATTAAACCATTAGTAAATATATCAAATTATTCAAATTCGAAATAATTGAATTTTATTTACAAACAACGGATTCACGAAAAAACTACGACTTATGTTTAAGCTCTAAGTATAACGATATTATCGTCACTATAAAATTATAGAATACAATTATTAACAGTTTTTTTTAATGTATACATATGGATATATGATATACTTTACAGGATCATACGTAACGTTGCCAAAAAGGTATAATATCCAATGGGTAAAGGACGTGGAGGTGAAATAATACTAGGACCGGGAACAACAGTAATATAATATGTAGTATGTACATTGTACGCGAGGCAGCTACTCAAAGTGAAATAGTAGATATGTATAGTATAATATATATATATCCTACTACGACGACTACCTTTAATCGTTTTTTGACAGGCCGTCAAAGGAACTTTAGGGTCGACTCTGTCGTCGTTATTGTTGTGGTCGTTACTGCCATCGTATCATTAATACATTTTATATTATTACATATGAATAAAGCATTATTGAACGCACATGCCAGAACAATAGTTTTGGTTAAAAAGGTTTTTTTTTTTTGGAACGCTATATCTATACGTATGTTTTATTATATTATTGTTCACGAATCCTTTACGGTACTCGTCTTTAAAATCGTTTCGGAGTGGTGGTAAATTTCGGCAAAAAAGGCATGATAATGGTGATTTTGACAAAACAACAACCCTATACCACTGTTAAATAAATATATAACTATACCTAACGTATTCAATTCAGTAAATATGAAACAATTTAAAAATCATGGACAAATCTAAAGAATACAAGGATTATAACTTAAACGTCTTAAACTGTTTAAGATTATATTTTGGATAGAAATTTATAAATTATTAATATGTAGGTATTATTAAATAATTATCATATTTAATGTTCATACTTTTATTTAATAAAACATAACTGCCTTTCAAAATCAATGTCTTCTACACCATACACGTCTATGTTATTATAGTTGTGTAACACGTAACGTACCTACTAAATAATCTTGTTATATTATTATATAGGTATAAACATATTTTTCTGTGACTTTATTTACATGTATAACTTGTAAAACAATTACAATTCGTCAAAAAAATATTTACGTTTTTTTAAATGCACAGTAAGCTGTAATTAAATTAAATAAATACCAATTTTTAACTACAGCAATTTGAGAAATAGTTATCGTCAAATAAATATTTTTTAGTTATAATTCTAAATTTGTTTTCTAATAAAAAGTGCACCCAATTAAATATACATTACTATAATAATTTTCAGTTTAAAGAAACTGTGTGTACTGCATAATGATTTTGGACAAAGTTGGACATTGAATTGTTACAATATTATAAAAAAACTATGAAAATTAGTTCTAAGTACTTAGTAGATTTGAATTTTTTAATCCTCTTAAATTTTGATAGGCATCAACTAGTTATATTTTTCACTTTATCAGTATTTGATCATTAATTTTTAGGTTTATAAATTCATTTGCTTATTTAATTTAAAATATTAGGACATGTGTATCAAAAATAGAACCTGTCCTATCTATTTAATGAAGTTTAAAGTCTTACAAATCGCTCAACGAACGCGTGCATAATTTTTCAACAAATCTTATTAATTTAAAAAAAATAACAAAATCTTTTTAAAACAGATACATTATAGAAATTGCTTTAAAAGTAATTTATAAATTGTAATGTGAATATAGGAACTATACAAATATAAGTTGCAGGTTTGCGGTATTTTACTATATATGTGTTACAAAAACCAAGTGACTTGTTCAGTTTTTAAACAAAGAATACAAAGTTTATCTGTAATATAATTATAGTGTTTTTTATTGTTATCTATTTACATGTTGAGCGGTTACTAATGTTTCTTAGACATTAAAATATAACACGTGTGTAATGTTTATTTGTTTGTGTATAAAACTGTAGAAGCTGACTAGAAAATAGATAAGTCATAAAGCGTCTAAGTAATGACCGACACTAGGTGATTCATCGGTACATTTCTGACGGATGGTTCGAAAAAAATTATTTTTATGTATCCCGCCAAGTCTTCGGTGACGGAAAGTATACAGGCCAATATTCCATAGTATCTGGTCGGTGACTTGAACGCAGCGTGTTTCATCAGAGCGTCCTTAGCGTTTGTTCCGATGATGGTCAAGTCGTTTCTGAACTCAGCTGAACCGCATAGATCTCATAACAGAATATAGAACCATAAATATACAAATCCAAACTAATATTGTTGAATCGTTACAAAGAAAACACTATTTACCGGGTCGGCAGAGGACAAGGGTAAGCACTAAATTGTATTCGACTGAATCGAGTCGAATGGCCCGGTGACTGGCTATTAACGTAGCAACTATACGTTCGACGCTTGAATTTGATCTATGTAGATAAAATCAATAATAAATCCTCATAATCATTGCAACGACGAAAACAACATTATTTTTATACAGTATTTGTTATAAATAAAACTCACCCGGATAAAAGTGTTATGAGGTTTGTCGGCCAAAACGCCGCCATCAGCACGAACGATTGATACCACGTTTTATTGAGTATTTCATTTTGATCAGCTTTTGGTAATATAGCTATCGATTCATTGAATCTACATTGTCTGAGACTTGTTAAAAATATTTGAGCCCCAATTTCATATATGTATTCATCTAAATCATGAAACAAAACGTACGATATTATATAAGTATACTCGTATACTCAAAAGTAAACTTTTTTTTTTTAATAACTTTTTTCATAAATGGTTGGATAACCTAATCGATTGTAATTGTAGTATTTAAGAAAAAATTATACTGAAAACCTGTTAGATTTTAGAAAACTGTAGAAAATTTGCAAATAGATGAATTTATTGAACTCATTGATCGCGAATATGTTGTAACAAACGGAATTATTAACTCTTATAGATCTTACTTCTTGTTTTCCAGTTTTTTGTCACAACAGTGTTGATTTCAGGTATTTTAGGCATCTTGGATTTTCTCGGACCTCGTTCGTCTTGAACGGCTAAAAGTAAAAAGAGTACTATGAGATTGGATAGTTAAAAATAATAAAAACTATGTCTAGTACTAACTATATATATCAGTTGAATATATACTACCGTATTTATAATATAATATATAAATCACATCTACATAGTGAAATCACTCGTTTCATTAACTGGACATCCAGATAGTGAATCTTGACAAAAATATATTACATGGACATCCATTTCATGAAATAGACATCCTTTTTACCTATATTGTGTACGTTATGTAATTTATTATAAAACAAATTTTTATGTTATTTAGCAATAAATTATACTTGAATTTTTTTTTCATATGCTATAATTTTACAAAAAAATATTAAATTTTATAAATGATAATGTTACCCATGAAGTATTATGAAATAATATCCGTATTATTTAATTTTGTCCTACGATTAATTATGACATCGCTGCTTCATATCATGTTATTTTTAAAACATGCAAATCTACGATCTACTTGATTGACAAGAAATTTTTAATAATTTTTCGCACTGAAAACATTTTTATTGACTTAATCAGTATCTGGTGATAAATTGAGTTGTTGATTTTTTCCAACATTAACTACTGAATAGGCACGTCATTTATTGGGAGGGGGGTAGGAGCGATCGCCCCTCCCCCCAAAAAAATTGTATTTTAGTAACTAATAATTAATAAAAAACATATTTTTTAAGCCTTAACTATTCTAAAAAAGGTCTCCCCCCTTAAAAAAAATATAGGTATTAACCATTTTATGAAAAGGATATCCGGCTTATGAAATGAATATTCATATAATGTATTTTTGTCAAAATTCACGATTATTGGATGAATTTCATGATCCAGTACATAAAACAAGTGATTTCACTATGGATGCGATATATACATATATATATATATTATCATTTATCAGTGTACCTATAAATATATCTGTAAACGAGATATTTACCGGAAACGTTCATGTTGACTCTCATACACTTTTGAAGTCTACAAAACGGGCACCAATTTCTTCTAGCCTTGTCTACAATACACTGACCCGTGCCAGCTGAATGCATATAATAGCAAAAATTATTATTACAAAAAATAATAATTAAATAATAAACATTTCAAAATGCAAAGGTAAATAATAAATATGGTTTCAATTCAAATTAAGTAATCGGGAATTCGCTGTTGTTTTTTTTTTTTATAGCACGCTATTGCTACATCACTTCAGCTATTTTTTTGCAAAAGAAAAATAACTTGCTATTGCTACTGTTAATTTTTTTAATGTAACGCGTTAAACTTTATCTATTTTTTTTTTAAATGTTCGCAACTAATAAACTTAACGAGTGTTCAATTTATTCATTGTTTGTTTATATATCACTTTATTTTCTTGTATTTTTAGTCGACAGTCTTGTCTCATGTATCTCATGTATTTTATCCTAAGTTATGTATTTTTCGTAAAAACTAAAAAATGTATTATTGGAATTAATGACATCTGTATTATGTTGGTTGGTTAATAGATATTTTATAAATTTTTTGATATCTAATCACTAGACGGGATGTGATGAGTAAGAGTATTACAAAAAAATTAGTCGTATGATTAATAAACATAAACAGAAACAACTTTTAATATAATAAATAACAATTGTAATTTGTGATACAACATAATTATTTGTAAAAAATGATAATTTTTGATGCACTAACCATAAATAATAGCAAATTATATCCTATTATAACAGTATTTAGATACATTATATGTATTGTAGCGACTCTATATCAATCCATACAAATTATAAGTAGCGATACTGCGATTAATGCATTATTCTCGGTCACTCGTTATAATATAATAAATTATTATTTTAATTTTTTTCGTTATGGCTATTGTACCGTGTGCGTATTATAATATTATAGCAATGTATTAACAGCGTTTTAAGACATCTACTGATCAACGTACCGATACATGTGTATACGATCCTCCGCCTGACACTCCGCTTGAAAAAACAGGAACAACCATCGCAGCAGTAAACGCCGTAGTGTTTTCCAAACGACTTGTCGCCACACACCCGGCAATACACCGGGATCGGTAACGTTCGTCCTTTTTTAAAACAAAAAATAAAAATATAAACAAACAATACAAATTGCGGTAAAGCAGTGTAAGTAATTAATTGAAAATGATTGTAAATATTGTAAAAAAAAACTTTATTTTTCGAAATATATAAATATATTTATACACTATGCATTTATACAAAGTATAGTAAATAAAAATGAATGAAAAAATATATAATACTGATGAAATTTAGATATTTTTTCCCGTAGTTATTTCCTTATGTATAATTATGACATATTATGTATTGTATTATCTATTATCACACCTAACATTCTAAAAAAAATTAACTTAAATAATAAAATAATTGAACATAATATATAATATTATATTATATTAGTGACAATACTACAGTATTTTTATATTTTTAAATTTAAATTATGAGTCTTGAAAGTTGAAATAAATATTCTACGTTAACTTAAAAACTAATTAACTAATAACTGATGTATGTGATAGGTTGATAGGTATCGATAGATAAACACGTACGGTGTACGTATTTAATTGATTTTACGGACACGTCAACTATAATACCAATATGTAAACATCGATGTATAATGTATGAATATTATGGTTTTCAGCATATATAAGTACCTATATAAATATAAAATGATTTATATATTATGAAATACTTAAAAAAATGTGTTTCTTCGTTATTGTTTAGACACGCATGCGTTATTATACAAACACTGTATATAATATATATCATTATATGCAGCGCTCTCGGGATAACGACATCCGCAGATAATTGATTTTCGTTATCTTCTCCCCGTGCGTTTTCATAATACATATTAATATTGTCATGCCATAAACGGTCATAACGCGCCACGTACATACGAACTGTACAAGTCGTACAACGATATTATACATAACACGCATTATTGCACACGCAGCATTGTCGTTATAATGATCTATAATACGCGCGCTGCTGCAGTTATTATTGCCGTTAAAAAACAACAAAAATGAATTATGTCCTCGGGCATACTCGGAGACTCGTGACGTTTTTACGCTATGGCGGTGGGTTTTAAATAACTGAAAAAAAACGTGTACTGACATCGTGTACATAAGTAATACTTGTAATAAAATGATGTATTTATGGTAAGCAGGTACGTGTATAGTATGTACAATATATTATACTAATACTGCATAGTATTGACGAATTGACGTTTTTGTCATTTCTACTATATGTATCTGACTCTCTGATTATACTTATATACATGATTTATCTATATAAACTTACCATGGTATTTAGAAATTAATAATCATGTAACACTATGCGTAAAGAGTAATGTATAAAACGCAAACCTGTCGTACGACGAGTGCGGCAGTCGAGTTTTGATAAATCGATCGTTTTAAATTATAACATAAATACACGAGAGGTGATAAATCAAATAATATTTTAACAACAACAGCCTTGTATCTCATCTCTCAGAAAATCGAACACATGCTGAAGTGTGATGATATTATAATATAATAATATATCCAATATATATATATAAAATCTTTGATTACCTCTCGATAATAGGTATATATATATATATGAATAAATGGATGCATACGAATTACGTCCCTGATATATGAATTGAGATTACTGACATACTAATAATTGTGTTCCGATTATTTGCGTCCCTAAATTCGGAATGTATAAAAAATAATATTAATGATGTGAACGAAATAATACGTTTTGATTATATCAAAATTGTACCATTTAAATTTTTACCAATCCATAGATAATAATATTTTAATATAATAATACAATAACTTAACTTTAATTATGTATTTTTTTATTTTTTTTATTAGTTTAACGAAACAATATTTTTAACATACCATTATAGGCATTAGCAATAATGTAATATTTAATGTTGGTATTGACAGTCCTAAGTCTGTCTTGAATGCGAAAGAAAATAATGTATTTACAACAGACGCAATCAGTGCAGTTATAAAATATTAGGCTACATACGAATTGCATCCCGCGGCAACAATTCCTTCCGGATTGCGTCCTAAGTATTTTTTGGGATCATACTAGTTGCGTCCCGATTTTTTTTTTGTGCAAACAAAATGTGTCTCGTATATTTTAAAAACTAAACAATATTTCTTTTCCATTTTTATACAGACTTAGGACTGTTTATAATAATAATTACATAATTACTACTACAGATAAATTAAAAATATTGTTTTTGCTTTTTATATTAATTATTACATTTGTAATTGTAAATGTATAAAAATATTAAAAAATATCACATAAATCACGTTGTTTTTCGCTATACTACTATTCATTTCACTCGCTATAATCGGGTTTAAAAATGTAACACATGTAGGGTAGTGGACTGTTAACACTGTACTGCGACAATAATTGTGTTGGTCGTCTACAAAACGTAACTCACAAGAAACTTGTGTCAAAGTTTCAACTTAATCGTTTTTATTAAATCGGAAATACTAAAATAATCAATAATAATCAATAATTTCGCTTTTATACATTTTAGATATCACAGGTACTGAGGACGCAATTTAGCCATGCTCTAGAAAAACCTGGGACACAATTAGTATTATACCTTTTTATACGGGACGCAATACGTACGCACCGAAATATTATCGGGATGCAATTCCCTGCTGCGGAATACATAGTAAATTAGTAACCCATCGTTATCCCGGTTATCCGAAGATTATAATATATACGATTTCGATCATCCGCATTCGAGTCGGAAATACCCATACATTTTATTGTTATTTTACGACCGCTGTAGTTTGTCTTGGTTAATTTTTGTTGTATTGATACGTTAGGTTATGTATACAGAAACTATGCAATTGGAAATACGTACGTATTGATGTACAACATCTATTTCCTAGGTCATAGTATAAGTCCTTCATAACATCGTAGGATAACAAGGGATAACGTTACGGTCCCGCTCCCATATACATAATATATTATTAAGTTTCGATGGGTTGACATCGGAGGGAGGACCTGCGAAACGAGAAAGGAACAAAATCGAAGGATCGCTGTGTACCCACACTTATAATGATATTATATGACGTAATCTGTACTCACCCATACGAGTTGTATGTATATTATGCAAACCGCGCTTGATCCTTCTACAGCGTGTACAGCGGAATCGCGTATTCGCGCAGACACGACAATTATTGATATCGTACGTCACGATATATACAGATCTGATCTGTATAATTGTTAATTATTCAACTTCCGATCGCATTGACCGCCGTGCCGTTCGCGGTCTTCGTGCATGGGTTTTCGTATCAGCGACGGACTCGATACCTGTGCGCGAACTGCGACGCGAGAGTTCTGTGGTTTTGTAGGTACCCGTGCCAAAGGGCAAAACGAAAAACATTACAATGGGAAAACATACTCACACGTCACATATGTTAAGGTAGTATAATATTATATTATTGTTATCGTGACATGCACGGAAAACGGTAGTGGGGGTAGGGGATGGAAAGTGAAGAAAATCGCTGTTATTCGAAATCGGTAATGGGCGGATAATTGTGCGAGTGTAAATAATAATAATATACATACGATCGGCCGCAAACGAGCGGAATGTCGAACGGGTGCACGGAGGAAGGGTGCCCGACACGTTTTCCAAATTATTATTTATTCAAAAGCCATTCAAAAGTCCCTTCGAGGACGTGCGCGCACGCCCGCCCGCCCACCACTACTAGTGCGTGCACTTATATCCGCACGGCCGCCACGACCATTTTCGCTCGCGATATATAGGTATATTATAATATTCTGTATTTTAGCAGCCGGGCGACGCCGGTTGATCATTGATCCCTCGCCCGCGTCCATTAAAGTAATGTTTGCTTTTGCCACCTGTCAACCAGATATCATAAATCCCGACATCTGAATGTATCCATTAAAAGAAAAAAAAACTTGAAAACCTAAAGGGTCACGTCGTCGGTCATTATTATTTTATTATTATTATTATTATATTATTGTTATTATTGAGAATATACTATTCATTATTTTTTATTTCTCACATGGCTGTTATATTTCTGCAGCAGTGGGTCGAACGTACGTACAACTTATTCGAGTTTTATTTCCTTTTTCTTTAAGTATCATCATTATTATTATTTTTTGAACGTCCAAACAATTACAATTCATAATATTACCTTGATAGTCGTATCGTTCGTTCGTGGTGTTGATCGTTCACAAACTTTCAATTTTTGCAAAATTTATCATATTCTATACTATTCGATAATACCTATTTTTATAAATTATAACACTCACTGTTCAGAATTTCAGTTTTGGTTTTTTCACAGATTTTAATTTTCGTATCAGGCTATTGGCGTAGTCTACTGCAATATACAAAATACCGATAATTTACAATTACTTACAAAATATACGAAGAGCGTAAACTAATTATACTTCATTATATTTTTTTATCTTATTAGTAATTTATTTAAGTATATCTATCGATCTATGTATAAACACAAAGAGTTTATAAGAATCAATGTATGATTTGATTATTATTCTCTAGTTCGTCGTACGTCTATAATGGGTTGCCAATAGTTATATAAAATAAAATAGTTATCATAATTGTGTATAATTTTAAACTTGTGATATTAGGTCTAAATCTCACAAATTACTATACAGATTGTATTAAACGGAATATAAGACAGATTAAAAACATAACCATAATTTTATTTACTATGAAAAACGCTATACATACTAACTATAATTAATCACTTATCTACTATACAAAATAAAAAGGCCTAAAACTAATGTCTTTTAATATCTTCAGTTTTTGATTGATTTTCATAAAATGTTCATTAATGGATTTATCAAGATCTGTAGTGTCTCAGACTACTTAAAAAATCTATTCTGTTTATATTATAATTTAAGAAGGGATTAATTTACGGGTATTTGATTTGTCACGAACAAAGTTATACAGATCAGCTAGTATAATATAATATACGACATACCGTATAATATTGTCTTAACGAGAGCTTCACAAAATGATACATTATTTAAATTAAATTGTTCATAATAATTACCAATTAATTGTTTAAATACAGTTCTGTTAACGTTTTATTTCATTTTAATGATACTGACCTGTAATGTACAAGTGGGTATCTACGTTAAAACCAAAGTTTAATAACCTCTGATCTATATCACCTATGCAAATTATAGATACGTTCGAATCCAGATCAATATTCGTATAAAACAACTTCAAAATACTCGTGTTTAAAAACAAGCTAAAATTAGAAGAATAACATGAAATCTTAACCTCGTATAAATTACCAACAAGAATTATTTTGAACGATTTATAACAATGATACTATTTATATTGTGTTTGAATGTGCATGATATTATATTTACATAGAATGTGAAACAAATAGTTTAACTTTGACTCATTAAATGCGTAACTTGTAATTATGTAGTCAAGCTATTTCGCTTAATTGAAAACATAAAAATATATTTTCGTCATTATAAGACTAAGGAATTATATACTCACATAATAATAATTAAACGTTTAAGAAATCATTAAGATAAAAGAGTCATTGACACTAGAACGAAAGAAAAATCAAAAAACTGTACAAAAACAGTAATTGTTTTGAATATACGATATTGACAAATGATTATAATAGGGTAAATTGGAATTTATACATTATGATTTTCATTTGACTGTAAATTGTCTAGAAAAATGATATATTTTAAACTATGCATATAATGTATTAAAAATATATAATATTCATTTGTATCAGATCACGATATTAGTATATAATTAAAATATATTACATTAAGTCTGTTATTTATTCAGAATGTTTCATTATTATAGTAAGAATTAATATTGTTAGATGAACTTTCAAAGATTAAGCGGTTAAGTCTTATAACGATATATATAGTAAGCTATCTAACTATACATATCTATTAATGAAACTATATTTTTTTAAGTAAAATTGAAAGGACATTAAGAATAGGCTCCGAGATATGAAGTTTTATTATCTTATACATTTGTAACGGGTAACTCTTGCTATCGTGTGTTTGGCCGCTATAAAATCATCTATAATAGTATTTATACCAAAATTATAGTAATATTATTATTGTATTTAACATAGTACGTGTGACTATTAGTAATCAGTGTACTGCCATAATTTAGTACATACCAAGTGATTTAATTAACATTTTAAATACAAATTATTACCTAAATTATACAGTTACTACTGTCATATCATCGAATTAGTAATTTGTTCTTTAAAATGTTTAATATTAAAAAATCCATGTACTAGTTCTAAGTAAGTGTGATTAATTTTTGGATTTAATCGTAAGTACATATTTTAATATTAAGTAAAGTGGTGCCGAACACGGGGAACAACACGGGGCCGCTCGACCAATTTTTTGGGTAGTAGATGGTGCCCACATTGTATTATAAGTTAAGCGAGTTATAATGGATTAAAACTCTTGTACTGGATATCTTGGTAAAACTTACGTGTAATGTGGGTAAGATGCTGTCGCTGTGTAATATGGGTTTACAGGTATGGAATAGAGTAACGTTTTTTGCAAGTTACCCGTTTTTACTCGCTGAATTAATAATGCGACGGAACTAGTACAATATAGGAAATACGAATCATACGTATTGGTATTATAATAACAGACATATTAAATCATTAATAACAAAAAATGTTCTATTATAAATTAGCATATAGTTAACATATTGCATTTGATTGGATACACTGTAAACCTTATTAAAGTCCGTGGAGTCTTGCAAACACAATATTATGAACGCATCAAAATAATTAAAAAATATACAACAACCTAAAATATGTACCAACAATAGAATATAATTGAGTTGAATAAAGAGACCTAGAAATAAAAATAGGATTTGCGGTCTGTCTTACAAACTTCAACACTGTATACTGCACATAAAATATCGAAAAAACGGGTGATATGTATATTGTACATGAGTGTGGTGCGTGTGTGTTGCCGGCTGGCGATGGTCGATGTGTTAAGCGGTGAGCGGCGACGCATAAGGGGACGTCAACGTCGACGACTAAACAAAGTAATAAAATAATATTATAGGTACGTCTATGCGGTACGAATAATACGGGGATGATGCGACACGAACAATTTTTATTTCGATCTACTAAACAGGTGGTCGTGGTAATGGATGATTAATAAAATAATTGTTATTGTGTAATAACAAGCTGCAGCTAATAACGGCCGTATTTAAAGCTCAAATTATCAAATAAACACAATTACAATGGTAATGCATTATGTGTATCGCATTACTCGTCTTGTCCGGCGCGTCGTACAGACAATTTGATTACATTTATTCGTAGAGCGACACATTAATGTTTATGTCTAATCAAAGTGTTTCAACATACTATTTTACTACATTTAACTCGACACTCGGTAAGTATTCCGTTAGCCGAGAGCACGATAATAGTATTCAGCTAGCCGAATGGTTATTTCTAGTTGAAAGTCTTTCGAAAAAGAATATTATACGATAATGTTTTGTTTGAAGATTCAAACCGTTTAAAAGTTTTATACGAGTAATGAAAAAATAACTATTGAGTAAAGCGTGTATACCATATTTTAGGAAATTACAATTTTTCGCAACTTGCATCATTGCGGGCAGCAGTCGCCTGCCAGATAAGTACAATTATTATATACTCATAAGTAAGTGTGTAAAATGCAATAGCTATATGTTGTAAATTTGTAATTTTTTTATATATATATATTATAATATATTGTATATTAATAACACATTATATAGATTATATTATAAATCAGTTAATATGAATTGACTGACGAGTGTATTGGTACACTCAAAACCATATTATATCGTTTTGGCGCGTAAAACGTATGGCTATGCGACTATTCGTCTTGGTATGTAGTTTGCATTGCCGTCACGTATATGACGAGCGGTTCGTATTGGTTAGGGCGCATCGGTTTCGTTTTGAATACCTGCGGCCCGTTTAATTCACTATTGGCCGGACGACGAATAGCATCGAAATCGCGCGTCCTCGCCGGAGCCTAACCACCTTTTAATGGTAACATTGTCCCGTTGCGCGTATTATTATTGTTATCAATGACGTATTAATGACGTTAATATCATAATATTATAGTCCGTGACACGATGTCAGTGATGATGTCACCATTGTATTTTGATACATAATAAATATATATATCGTCACCACAACCACAGTCAATACATATATATATATATATATGTGTGTGTGATAATCGTCCAATACCGTCGTGGCACCACAACTAGACACTGTCACTGCATTCAAAGACATGCTTGACCATTGGTTATGTGTCTCGTAATCTCATATCATACGATATTTGTTATTTTTTTTTTAACGCTTACAATATCTCGTTGTGACGCTTCCGACACCGCGACATTGTATTTTTATACGATCGCAAAATACCATTTGTGATTTGGATCGACTGCTTTATCGGTCGCAGTATAAAAATATTTAGGCGTCCTCGATCGCGTTCGGCCCGCGGCCGTTCGTCAGCCTCCCCCCGTGTTGCGACGCGTAAACGTCCAAGTGTACCGCCGCTTTGTGGCAAGCGTGCCACCGCTTCATCGCAACCTACTCCGCGTCAAACGCTTTAGTACGTTTTTAATGTTTTTATCATTGCTGTCCGGCTTCTTCGCCGGCTCTGTCCCATCGCCGCCCGCCAACATTTCTACCGTTTGTCGTTACCTTTGTGCGTGCAATGCTGCAGTACAGTCTCGCTCTAACTATACCGTTGTCTACGACGTTACGCGTCTACCAAGCAGTCGGTCTCGCGTTGTCGCGTACATCGATTAATTGTCGGGCTCTCGTAAATTAGTAACGATTGCCATGACCGGTATTGTTGCCGTTAAGGCGGCATCGTTGTCCACTCCGGTGCCGCTATAGCCACCGTGTCGCCGTCGGGCCGCGCGATTGTAAAAGTCGTGTGCCGTTCGGCTGACCGCGATGGGGAGTCAGTCTATCGAACGCGCGTCTATAACAGCAACTCGTCACACCACAACGTGCTTCCTCTTTCTCGTTTTCTCGATATCGTATCGCTTATCCGACGGCTTCAGCTAAGAACCACAACTGTACGTACGCCGTCGGTATACGCCGATTTACTGTATCTTCAATCCACGAAATCATCACGCATTGAATGTGATAATATTGGCGGTTTTATTAATATAATAACACCGAGACGGTGAATTCGATTTCATAGATGTTGGCTGATTCGTAGACATTTTATAATAAATTCTTCTTGTATAGCGTCCCGTCGTCTATACTATGTATTGCAAGTGAACTTGATTCGAGTTTCGTCTGATCCTGTGCCTCCCGGACGACGAATACGACGTTGTTTATTACTAGCCTTTAGCCATAGTGCGTTCATCATTCTTATCGTCCAGCATTAGGATTTAACGTACTTTTCGTTTTCCTAATACGATTATTTTTATGCATAACACGTAGTGTGTATGGTTAGGTACCACGTGTTGCCGACAATGTGCAGATCTGTTTCTTAAACAACTAATCGATTTTGTTAAAGTTGAATTCAATGATGACCCATTGTATGCGTTGAAAAATAATTCTAATCGTACACTGTCTATACATTTTGGCAAATATGGGTACAAAACAATTTTTGTAATAATAATATTGGAATGCCGTGAAAACTGTTTTTTCTAAATGATTTTTTTGTTTTTCCCTATTATAAAATGTATGTATTATATAAATTAATATAAACTTAGCAATATGTAATTATATCATATGTATTATTTACCTAACATATATTGTATTATGTAGATTGTTTTATAATAAATATTGATACATTATATTAAGTTCAAACGTATCAAGCAACTTAATACTAAAACAGGGCAAACTTATTTAAATTCCTTTCTCATTCAACCTCATTAATAATTTCTGTTTTTCAATACTTAAAATATGTAAAATATACATATGTGCCAATGCATCTTAATTCATACTCGACATAATCCATATATATTTTCTCACATAACGGGTAATACTTATATATTATTTAGAATAGTACTTAATTCAGCCGTCGAATAAAAAAATCCGTTCATTATCAAAGTTAATATATCGATCTTATTACTAAAAACCATACAATTTTAACTGACCAGTTAGCATAGAAATGTTCAATATATTAATACAAATTTATATTAGTATATTATACGTTGTTATACATCTGAAAACGGTTTTTATTTATAATTTTGATATAATAGCTTAATAATAATTATTATTAATACAAAATGTTTTTCAACATGATATTTGAGTAGAATACAATGAGATTGATGGATAATCATCAAATGTGTTTAGTGTGACATATTATGTATAATATACATAATGTTGAGGACAATATTATATTATAAGCGATAGATACGCACTAACCGCATCACAGTATTTGTTACTACAACAATAACATTAAGAATTGTAATTTACGATGATAGCCATTTAATTGTATACAATGATAAGTCGTAAATACATATTACCATATTTATAAAATAGTTTTTTTTTACATTTCATTAAGTATATACAATACATATACTTACACATATAAATTAATAGTACATTTACATATAGGTACATAATGAAAAATAGCAATTTGGCATTTTAAAAGTGAGGACACGCCAAGAATAATTTCTTATGCTTTGGAATGGAAGAAAACGTATTATCTAGATCCCGGTAATAAAATGGTATATACAATTTTTAACAGATAAATATAATTTCGTGAGTATTAAGCGTCGAACGAAAACCGTAAATACAAACAATATAAACGAATTAGTAAATTGGTGAATTTGTATGCTTATAACGTATATTATATATATATTTAAAAGACTAGACATATTTCAAAACAACTAGTCGTCAATAAGTTCTTTCGTCGTACATGCCATTTAAATTTTAAATGGGTGTCGACTCGAAACTAGAACGCATGGTTGTTACCGCAATAAAATTTAAACACAATAGAAATACACGATTGACGTGATAAGCAAATGACTACAGTACTAAACAAAGTTCTATGGGAAGATAGCGTGATACAATATATTGTACTGTGCGTTCCAAAAATATACGAGTTTACGATAAATTTACAGTATCATTATATCATGACTTTTTACTATACCTAACAAGTTTTTTTTTTTTTTGTTATGCACTGTTGGTTTTGCAGTAGATATATACAACGTATATTATAATATATTAATTTCATCAATATTATTATGTATTTTAATAAGTCGAGAAATTGCAAGAAATCAAACTTGTTGACAATAATATTATATAGGTAATATCAATATGATAATTTTATGATAGGTTATACTATATATAATTATGTACAAAATCCAATAACGGCGGCTGCTGTTCAGACTTCGGTTTATATATACAAGTCGGATTCTAGGACGCCATCAGTTTATTATTAACGTGCCCGTTCAACAGGTGTTGGTAGTTATGTGCCGGCACCGGAGCCTGAGGGAGCGGAAAACTGAAGCCACCCAACTGGGGATGATGATGGCTGCCCGCCGTGCTGGGGAAGAGGAAGTGTTCCGCGGCCACTGCAGCGGCAGCCGCAGCCGCTGCCGCCGAATCGTAATTGGGTTCGTGTTTGATTTCCACCGCTGCATGATGTTTATTCACTAAAATAAAATAAAATAAAATTAATATGTTATCAGATGATCACGTGACTACTTTTAAACCATTCATGTGATATAAATTCAAGAACTTTAAAAACATAAAACACACGCAAATATAAACACGCGGGTATGCATAAAATAATGATCGGATATACACTTAACAAAATTTATTGTTGACTGAATGTTTTGAATTTTGATTTTATGTTAATAAATAATATTTCTGTTACACAATTTTCTATTTTTACTAGAGAAAAAACACTAAAACGCTAAATAATGCATATATAATATGCTCTAATAAGTAAAAACCTTAAAATATGTAAAATGTAATTTGAGATTCAGTTTATTTAAATTCCGAATATTGATTTTTATTTCACCTCAATATTAATTTAACTATATATAAAAAAAAAACATGAAAATGCTAGAAATCTCTATAAGCTTAGTTATAAGTTATAACGTACGGCAGAAATTATATTATTTAAATTAATATTAATAAATTTATATTATTATATTATTTTATTGTTGAAAATTGGTAAATCTTACTAAAAACTTATCTTTATTTAGAATAATTATATCGTTTTATAAATATTATACGAAACTTAAAGTATTTTTATACTATAATTTATCATTGAAATTAATTAAAAATTATAAGTTTTTTCTTTTTTTATTGATAATCAACACGGTTAAAAAATGTCTGTTTATCTTATCTTAAGTTTCATTTTGCACTATACATCTATATTTATTGCATAATTAAAGCTATAAAATGTTGTCCAGGCGTAACCACAGCTGCAAACGATAAGCAAAATCTGACGTTTTGAATCAGCCATGAGAAATTTGACATTCAAGTGCTGCATTGTCAATACAGGCATACAGCATAAATATTATAATATGTAGATAATACTACATGATTAAGTATTTAAAATGGCTGTGGTAAATTATATAATTATTACAAATTTATTAATACACATTCGTCTGGCCATAATAATATAATATGAACGAAACGACGTAGGTATATAAAATTGGAGGATCATCGGTTGAATCAGAATATACATGAAATCCACAGCTTACGCATTTAAATTTGAACTCAATGACTTAAAAATATATTTTTTGTCATAATAATAAAGTATTATTGATCACTCTATCACTGTATTGCGGACACTGGGTGAACAAAATATTTAATATTTTTATTTCCCTGGCTACTAGTTAATAATATAAAATTGTTTTAAAATGTGTAATAATTTATTATACGTTATAGTTTAGTACAATCGAGTGTTAACAGCGTTAATATTGTAGGTATTATAGTTTTATCTCATTTCATTATCATACTATATATACAACTTTAAAGTTTTAATTATCTACAACCTCTTATTTTTATCGCTGTTTAATATTATTTTAATGACGAGACGTCTCTTGATATATTTTGTAAAATACTATAATTTCTTCGCTGGTTTTTTTAGCTTCAGGTCAATCGATCATTACTTTTTTTATCACCCGGTTACATGCCTAGAATTGACTAGTGACTACTCTCCACTAGTTCTCAGTCACGAATTTTATGGCTTGTGTTGCGGTATACGATTTTTTTATACCTAATAGATCTATGGCCGCGGAAGTGGATTGTCTGTGATTTTCCACGTTTGACGAACCGTTAGAAGAAGAAGAAGACGACGAAGGCTGCTTCTTGGGTTTCCTCTTCCTCGTCTGGATACCATCTTTTCTCATCGTCAGCGGCCTATTGACTCCGTGTAGTTTGTAATACAGACCGCACGCGTTGCACACGGGCTCGCCGTCGTTATTTCTCCTCCACAAAGTGGTCATTCGGGTCCCGCAATTCGTACACGACAGACCAAGGCGTCTGTTGGATGCCTACGGAGAAAATAAATTTAAATATACTATGCAATAAATTAATAATGTAACAAATTATAAATGTGAGCACGATAAACGGACGATTGAAACAAGCCCGAAAAGTAAACTACCTGTAATCAAATATTTGACATACCCGATATCTGAAATGAGTACTTAAATAACAGTAATAACTAACATACCTCTTATTTATTTTTGTACTTATATAATAAATATTGTCTAAACATTAATTAGTTAGTCGAGACTTTGAATTTTTTCGAAACAAAAATGACAAATATCATTAGGAATTATTAATGTTAAAAAATAAAACAATTTTTTATGATTTAGTAAAGAAATCATTGTAATAATAAAACCTCTCGCTATCTTTCACGTGATAATAATTAAATGAAGGATAAAAACCTAGGAACAAACGAAATACACAAACATTATTGAGTAATGATTCAATAAAAAATATGAAAAACATGTATCGGACGACATTGAACCTATACATCTGAATATTATTATAACATTTCTAATTGTTATATAAATTATGAAATCATAATACAATTATATGGTACAGACATGAAGAATTTAAAGACGTGTTAGTGACAATTACCTTGTTTTTTTTTTATTTTGAGGATTGTAATATTAGTTATACACTTTTAGTTGATTTCTGTTGAATTAAATGATTAAGTAGAATTATAACATCGAAGTCCATTTAAGATAAAGTATCCGTGTATAATATATTATGAACTTTCAATGAGAGTATGGACATGTTCTATAAATATATAAATACGTTAAAATTCACTAAAAGTATGTGTGATTTTAATTTTCCACACTCAATCACTAAAAGTTTAACTAATGTGCCAAAAATGTTAAAAAAAAAAATAAGAAGGGCTGAAACTGCTATATAACTTCTATATATACTATAAAATAATATTAACTGAATACTACATAAACGTCATCAATGACGTATTGTAAGACTTAAAGTATTTCGCGCCCATAATTAATAACCAACAGTGTATATTGTTACTATAGTATAAGTATTTTAACTCACGGTCTCGAAGGCGACCAATCTTTTGGCAGGCTTGACGAGCGGTCTATTCATGCCGTTCATTTTGTGGTACAACCCGCAAGCGTTGCACAGATAGTGCCCAGTGCCGTCTCGACGCCACAGTGGCGTGGAGATTGCACCGCAGTTGACGCACTCCCGGCCGTCTCCGAACTGCAAATCCATTCCGGCGTCTGAAACACGATAATTTTTTTTTAGAATACAAATACGTGCTTGTATAAGAGTTTTAAATCGCCTTCAAATTAGCTGTTCTTAAAAAAAATATATAACTTATGTTTTATACTTACATTATAAACATAATATGAATATATAATATTAAATTTAAAAAAATGTAGATACATATTTTTGTATCTAATAAATAACTTTTGTTCTTAACAATATCAATACTGTTATCAAACTCTATAATATTTAATATATTTTTCTCTACAGTCATAAAGCAGAAATATCTTTAAATTTGAATTATCATTTGTAATAGATAATAACAAGCTCTATCGGTTTATATGGTTATACCGGCCCATCGGGAAAAGTCCCGATATCCCTCCGGCACAATCCACTGTAGATAGCATTAAATTATTATTTAGTCACGAGATATAATAATTTAAATTATGCAATTTACGGATGAATTTCACATTTCGATTTCCACCAACTATTCTATTATATTATATTATATAGATACAGTCTGTGTGGAATTCCGTGTAAATAGCTTTATTAAAAACAGACGCGACCGAATGCCTCGTGTGACGTGAAAACAAATGATAATAATAATAAAATAACAGAATATAATAATAGTATAAAAAAAATAATAATGTATAAATGTATTAAATAAAATAAAAGTATATAAACATAAGTGTGCGTGCATGCGTGTGTTTTAAAAACCTTATGGCGCCAAACATAAATTACCATATGAACGTGAAGGGGGAAGGGGCGCGCAACCGGTTAATGCACTCGGGACTAATTGATCGTGTTTGGTCCCTCGGGTTGAGTAATTTGTCATGTTCCGATCGAATCGGAGGTCGGTGGGGTTTTTTAAAATATTTTTTTATTTTTTGTATTCTATAATATTATATTATATACACCTACAATAATAATAACGCCACCGCCGCCTTCGACGCGCCAACACACAACGACAACGGCGACGTCGGAGACCGCGACGACGACAACGACGAATATGAAGAAGAAACCGGTAATCGGGGTCGTCGTCGTCGCCAAGAAAAAACGGTAGTCGATCGGTAATCGTCTGGACTGGTGATCCGACTTGTGTGAACATAGACCAACATTCAAACATATACGCTCATGCATACCCCTTATAAAAAACCTACTACCGGAGTATAATGCGGTGATATTTATTTTACGGTCTAATAAGTTATTTTTTTTTCATAAATATTTAACCTTAATCAATAACCAAAGTAAGTACCTAAGTGATTTAACCTACATGGCTGGTATACTTAAGTTGTAGTACGTTGATCATTTTTAAAATAAACTAAATTATACCTTTGTTATTTATGATGAACAAACTTTACTTTTTAAAAATTGCTAAAAATATTTATTGTGTACTTACGGATTTAAATATTGACGTATTAAAGGAAACGCCGTCGTCGTCAATTGCCGATGAACGATAATTCTGACGACTTTGGTTTAAAGAAATTCACAATCATTAAAGAATTTTGAAAAAATACAAAGATGATTATAAATACGAAGAGAAGCAAATAACCTATATCCCTATACAATTATTAAATGCAATGACACTACAGAAACAAAGATGGTTACTAAATTATGTTTTTAAATGTCTAAGATAGTTCTAATTTCAAATCGGGACTATTTGTATAATGTTTATTCAAGAGTGCTAGATAATCTAAAAAAATATTAAAGATAAAGAAAAATAACTTATTGTATGTGTGATTATATATCATAAACATGATTATTCGTTAAAAGTTTACGTCGTTCAAATACCTTATCATAAAAACTCATAATTTAAATGACGAGAATCCAATTTTAAATAGCCCACTCCACAATACGTGCACCACTATACACTATTGTACAAAAAATAGATCTTACAGTCAAGTTATTCAATCATTCTCGTGTTAATTTTTATATATTTTTAAGTGAGTTTTGAAGTTAATAAAAATTACTAAAGATCTTGTAATCATTTTGTCAAACTTAATTATAATACTCAAGTATACTTGCCAAGCATGTGAAATGTAAGTAAACAAAATTATTTTAATCATGATTTTATAAAATTACAAGAAACAATATCGTGCGTAATATATTAATACAAAATTACACAAATATATAAGCGACGATCTATTAAGATTTATAGTTATAGATTCGATAGCTAAACGGATACAATTTAATATATTATAATACATTATTTACTTTATTATTATATCAAACCAGTAATATTTTATAACAATTAAAAATGTATATGTATATACTTATCAAAATAAAAATATAATATATATTAAATTGTTAGTAATAGTACCTAAGTATGTAAGTATTAAGAATCTAAGTATATACTTCAACGAGTATTATCTCACTTTAACAAATACTGATAATATTATAATGATATTAACGTTAATTTACCAATGATAATTTTAAAGAAAATACATAGCTTATTATTATGTTAAACGATAAAAACAGAGAATGCTTACAAAATGTATAAAATATAATTTTGACGAACAGTTTATAATTTTATGGTAATAAATTACGTCGAACAGAAAATAACGCTATTCGCCATCCATTAATGATGTTAATGATGTTATTGACCAAATACCTACCTAGTACAGACTGTACGTCTACACAGACGTATAGTTATTGTTATATTTATTACAAATAATATTGATTATACAAATATCCTGTATCTAATAAATCTCTATCATTATCAATATTACACATTGCATACTGTTATATTAAGGCGATTCACTAAAAAATCACGTTAATTCTCACATTTATATGCAAATAAGGTTAATGACCCACTATTCGTCGTTATAATATTCAAATACAACGTAATTTACCGAACTATAATGATTGTAAAAGGTGATGTAAAATCGACTAACCACTGAGATATACTATGATATTATCTTCCAGTTTATAATAATCGTATATCACAGTCAGTAACTAATTAATACACACTAAAGTAAATTATCTGTGCGCATTTCGATACCATATTGTATTTAATAATGCCATACATATTACGTATGATCTTTAGATTGAAGATAATAATATTTAAACAAAACGAAAAATTAAATCTGTAAAACAGTTTTTTTATTATTGTTATTGGATACATTTCTTACTAGACATTTTGCAATTTTGCATAGTTGTCTAGACGAGTGGTTATAGTAAGGGTGGAACGATATACAGTTAACATTGTACAATAAATCATGTGTTTATACATCTTGATCTAGAGTCTCAAGTTACGTGTGAACGCATTTACTATCCGTATCATTGAGACTGTAAAGAAAACCTATTAAGAAAATAAAACCTCACGTTTCAACTTTTAACAATTATTATTACCGTTTACAAGAATATAATAGGTACTTCGGTTATAATTAAATCGATATTTTATGAATTATTATGCATGAATTAAATTAATTTGATTAAAAACACATTCCTATACTAACACTAAGACGCTAAATTGCATTTAAAACAAAATTGATAGGTATCTAATTATGTTCAAAAAACCTAAATAAATGTTCATGTTATATGTATTATAGGTACCAACGCCAAAATATTTTTAGTCAATATTGTTATTTATATATTATGTGTATATAATATTATTAATAATATGGTATATTACAGGCATTATGGAATAGTATATATATTGTTTATCTACATAATGTTTACTGAAAATATAAATACGGCAGCGCATTAAGTGGCATGATGACACTTATAAGTTATAACAATAAAACAATTTCAATTATCGAAATAAAAAAAGATATTATGTTATATATAGGAACAATAAACCTACAGACTACAGTGATAGATGAGAACCATCGAGATGTCCATTCACTTTTTAAGATTGATTATAAAATCTTTATCATATAATTATGACTTAATCGTAATAATAATTAATAGCCTAGTAATATGATATATGAATACATGATCAACTGTTTATAATGTTTTCATCAATATTTTGTTATAAGTTGTTTTATGAAAATTAACAATAACTTGCAAAAAGCAGTTAGATTACAATCAAAAATATATATTTACATACTATTAACGTATCATGTGTGTACTTAAATACTAAATAGTAAATAAAGAATACACATAGATATGTAATTTATAAGAAATATAGTGTTATCATTGTTCAAACAATGAAGTTTGGATTTTATTATTGATGATCAAATTTCATATTTGATTTAAGAACAAAAACACTAGACAGTTTAATGTTTACTAGTGTTTTTATTGAAATGATTAACTGTACTATAAATTAATTGATTAATAATAATAATATTCAATTACTTGAAAATAACGAAAGTATAAAATTCGTTTGACAATTATTTGATATTTTGATTTGTCTATTAATACTCAAATCTTATAAAGTTAAAAAATATATGAATCACAACTATAGAGTATAGGGTATAAAATATAAATATAATATAATTCATGATATAATACTATCGTAATTTTAAATTATAGTTTAAAACGTTTTTATGATAAGGTTTTAAAAGAAAATTAACTTATTAAAATATAAAAATTAACAGAACAAAAATTATATTGTTTGATAAAATTATTAACAAATACAAATGTATAATATTGTAATCGGTTAAAATAAACTATGAATGATACATTTTTAAGAAAGTAGTCGTTATAGATAAAATTGTTTTTATGACTATAAACAAAAAAATTAATAATACGAACAATATTATATTTTAATACTAATAATTATTTTTATTGTCTAATACACATATCAACGTGGTGACTATATGCAAAATTATCTATATAAAAATATGTGTATTATTTGTGTTTAGATATTGCAGTTGTTTCAAAACCGGTAAAGTATTTAGCTATTAAGTATTTAAGTAACTATTGATAACATAGAATTTTTTTCATAGTATATTAAAAAAAAAATTTTTATGAAAAAAAAAATATTTTTGTGAACGGATAAAAAACACAATTTGGTAAGCATAAATTAAAAATTCTGTATTATCGTCAGTTGTTACCAAAGGCGTGCTAAAGAGTGGTAACTGACAACCAAGATCCCACTTTGATATATATTATGATTTATGATTAAGCCATATCTTCAATCGTATTATTGAATTTAAATTACCTTTTTTTTAAACAAAGGGCAGATACGAATACTTTAAGATTCGCAGCAAAGCGATTAATAAAATGTATTGATTTTATAATATTAATGTTTTAATTTTTTATTCACTCTTTTGAGCAGTTGACATTGAATATTAATAGTCGATTTTGTGTTTTGATACCGATTTCAGCAGATGAAAAATAGGATCTAGTTGGTACTTTAGGAAGATCAAAAGTTATAAGGTTAGAATTTTTAAATGTTCGAACTTCAAATTGAAAATGTATTTTTATTTTCATTGTAGTTAAGATTAATTTTCAACAGGGTTTAACAGCCTTTGTAGGTATGATTGATAGATGGTCAAATTTGAATTAGGTATTTTATAATTTTAAGTTGTAATCAACATGTAAATACGTTTAACTCAGACGTTTCGAAAATACGATGTTTTACGAACTTTTCAAACCACTTGAAATGTTTGAATTATAAATTAAACTGTTCTCAAATATTAAGAAAGATTGAGGTTTCGAAAATCCGTCTTTGATTAAAGTACCTAATTCGAATCGTTAAATGCTCACCGAATGAACGATCGATTACCTAATTAAAATATATATTAAGCATATCAACCATCACAATTAAACGCCAAAATGCCATCATAATATTGTGATGACAAATTTGTCAAATAATATTCGAATATAATATTTTGGTCGTACCGTAGTGATGGGCCTGGAATGCGGTGGCCGTGGGGTTGGGCCACATAATGGCTGCGGCGGCTGCTGCGGCTGCGGCGCTCTGGTAAAACGGCGGGGTGGCCGATGACGGTGACGACGACATTGGGACTACGTTCGAGTGTCCACCGGCGGTAATTCCGCCACCGTTGTTGTTGGCCGGCGAACCGGCGGCGGCGGAGACGTGGTGACTGCTACTCTGTGCCCGGGCCGGTGTGTTCTGCCACGTGTGCGCGGTGGCGCCTGAGACTGCGGCACCGACAGTGGACGGTGGTGGCGGTGGCATCGGCGGCGGCGGTGGTGCGCCGTACTGATGGTGCGCAAGACCGAACATATTTGGCTTGGACGACGGAACGTATACTATCCGATCGTGATGGTAATGACCGCGGTAACCGTTTTCTGTAACCACAAAAACCAACGCACGCGTTCATCAATAATCAATGTGCACACATATAATACATAATAAAATAAATTTTTTTTATATTATGCAGTAAAATGCGTATCAGGCCAATAATAATATATGTATATTCCTATAGAATAATACATTTTAAAAGATAACGTAGTATACTTTAGTTAGTAAATTGCGCTTATTTAATTATTTTTTTTTAAATTAATTTAATTGGTTATATTATATAAAAAATAATATGGGTTAACTATATACTTTATAAACTTATGAACAATAATAATAGTTGTTATCGATGTATGCAATAAAAAAATATACATCCAAACGAATTATTTTGACTTTTAAATTACCCAATAAAAAATGTAATTCATTTAGTTCATTGGAAATCGCTGAATAATTATATAGTTCAAAATTCTATGAAATTAGGTAGACAATTTGTGTTGTACCAAATGGTAGATGTTGTGCGTAGACTCCAATGACTGAAATGTGTTGATCAGAGCATTTTTTTACTAAAAAAAATAAAAATCTCGAGAGAACCATTGGATGTCTAATGCGAGAGTAGTAATCGAGAAAAATATGAGCAACAAAAAATTTTAAAAACAGATACTAAATGTAAGTACAGCTATTAATTTATGGTAAATGAGTAATCGATAAAAATATATACAGTCATTATGAATTTCCGATCGTTAAAAAGAAATATCGGTAACCGGACATGTTCTGCGCGTTCTTTAGGTTAGGTCATCTGCTATAGATGTGCTGAATCGTCACCTTTTTATTAATTTATACACAATCACGAGTAAATCTTGTTTATACTCAAATCGATTTTATAAATTACTTTTAAAATATTCATTTTAAGTAAGAACCTTGGTTTATTTCAAATGTAGTTCAAGAATTCAGAAACATTGAATAGAGAACTCGAAAACCTTTAAAGTTAAAATTGTCTGCAGTTTACAAAAAAAAAAAAAAAAATGGTAAAAATTAAATAGATTTTTTCGAAAATGCGTAGTTTCGTGTTCTAATGTAAATACATATGAGTCGCTGACTGTAAAATTACACATTCTAAATAATAGAAATACGAGAGGTAAAATTAAAACTGTAATTTATATTATATACACGTTTATGAATTTAATTTTTTAAATTTTTTTCCATATAAATATTTTATATAAAAAAAAATATTCAAGTTATTTTTGACCTGATGAATGTTGGCGTTTGTATGGCAATAATATACACCTATAAGCAGTAATTAACAAATTGCATTAAAATATTTATTAGTAAAAATATTATGCATTATTTAATTTAAATTATTAAAATATATTATAATTTATTATAATATAACTATTGCTATTATATACACTAAAAATTGAAAAGATAATTATCTATTTTCACTTTTTTTTTACTTATCATTGTTTTTTTTACATAAAATAGCTTTTAACATGAATTATTAATAATTTTGATTATTTCGTACAATTATTTTATAATTGTTACTACTCGAGATCGAAATATTTATTATCACTTTTGTAAACCGAATTCCTAATTATAATCTATAGTTTTATCTTTGTTTTTACAATATAATGTAATTTATAAAAACCATTAGAAATTAGAATATTAGATGTTAATCTACAATTTCTTATTTTTTAATGTAGAAAACTATATCAACTATTATAAACGCTAAACAATAAACACAACATTATATAGTATACCTACTATTCTGTTAGACGTTACTGTTAGTCCAATTTTAACTGAATATTTACAATAAATATTGTAAATAAGAATATCAAGAGTCAGGACTATCTAATTTATTGTAATTATAATGATACTATAAATACTTAATGGCTGTATACGTAGCTCGACACAAATAGTATGTTCCATCGATTAGATAACAATATAATATTTTAGTTACTAAATCGTAGTACATAAGAAATCGAAAACAAATGTAGGACTAACAGCTGTTACTTAGTATCACTATATAATTTATAATAAATAACTAATAAGTTAATCTACATCATAATGGTATTGCAAACGAAAGAAAAAACATGAAATTATATCTACGATTTATACATGTAAAGTGTTTCATTTTTAACATAGGCAGTCATCTTCCTCTCTTACCTTTTGTGTGAGTAGTTATAATATATTATGTCTAGAGAAAAAACAATTTTAAAAACGTACTTTTATATATAACACCAAACTTAAAAAACGTAAATACTTAGAAAATAATTATTATAAATGAAATTTAAAAAGGTAAAAAGAAATATATAACATCAGCGTTTATAAATTTTGTTAAAAAAAAAATGTAATAATTTATGAGCTAGTTTTCTACGTGCAGTCCGAGAGTGCAATAAAAACGTTTTCAAACCGACGCGACGACAGCTAATCGCGTGCGTAATCGCACGCAGCGGACTAATGATAATTGTCGCGTTTCGTCGCGATCTGAGATTGCCTTTAAAAATTAAAAATACAATAATTTATCAATTGTATAATATTATATATTGTTTGATAAAAGACGGGAAAACGATAGTCGGACCAACCAAACGCTGCTGTCCCACGTGATATTTTAATATAAATATTATATATATTATTATTGTGAATGTGTTAAGGTCTCATTACACACACAAACCGTATATTATTAACATCAATCGAAATTATTTATTATAACGCCCTAAGTGTGTGTGTGTGTTTTTATTGTTGTGAGAGCGGGGCTCGCGGCGAAACGACGTGTCAAAGGTCAAGGCGTAAAAATCGAATCGATAACACAACACAACGTTTTCTTAATCGGTCTTATCGGCATTTTTTGATTTTTATAATGAATGTTTTAAATAGTTTTAATCATTACACGCACAGTATATTTCACTTATGTATGTTATATATACACACCTAATGTCAGTTAAGCCAACGTATAAACGTATACAAATAACGATAATATAACATAACTTTCTGATTATAACGGATAAGTTTGGACAAAGTTACACTTTCTCTCTCTCTCTCTCTCTCTCTCTCTCTCTCTCTCTCTCTCTCTATCTATCTATCTATCTATCTATCTATCTACTCCATCCACTGTTACAAGACTTGACGAAAGTACATTTTTTTTATCATTATATTTTCTCGACAATTTTCAAACGATAAATTTTAATTTAAATATCTATTGTTCTGTGTTCATTAATTAGTGTAGTAATATCTGTATCTCAAATAAATATTGAAAAAAGTAGATACTTAAATTAGGAAAATAATCGTCACAAAATCTTTTAGGACCAACGCTATAATAATAATGAGGTACCTTATTCTAAAAATACTCAACATTTATCATATATGTTTTCAATGGATTTATCTATAAGTATATAATTGTATAGTAATGAGAAGATGGCTTTACGCGTTAGTTACATTTGTTATCTTGTGTATAAAAACAATTAATTATTAAATTAATAATGAAATATATCTGCTAATTATTCAAACAATTTTAAAATATTCATGAAAATGGCACATCCCAGGCCCTATACATAATGGCAGATAAACTATATAAAAGTCAACATTTTTCCAGTAGACCCACTTTCCACATCCATATTTTGTGTAGAAGTCCTTAATAACCTAATCTCAGTACCATCACATTATTTATACAGCGATTCCCAGTAACATAAAATATCCCTATTCACCATTTACTATAAGTAAGGTTCTGAAGCTACCAATCGATAAAGTTATACTTCATTATGTTATTTTATCATCATTTATCATATTTAAATTTTCTCTCCACCACTTCCGAATTGCCAATCAAACTGACTAAATTATGAATATAAAAATACTTAAGAAAATCTCCGTAAGAGTAGGGTGCGTATATTATTCGTATATAATATATATACTTATAAAAAATAACTATTAACATTTTACAAACTCGATTTAAGGCATTTTGCCCATTATGAATATTGAAAATAAGGTATATTAATATTGAAACTTTTCCAATAGAAAGAAGAACCAGTGTGAAATAAAAAAGCGTCTACTGTAGCGAAGCGTGTACATTATCATGTATATCTGTTTCAACTGTGTTTAAATAATAATTCGAAACATCGAAACACTGATGAAAAAAATGGTCAGCCATTTCTGGAGTAGGTACCACAGTATAATATACCTATACAACGGTCGGACGCTTAACACACTGACGATCCTTTTATGAAGGACTACGAAATTTTTTAAAAAAAAAATAACGTTCAACCCAACCAAATCGATATTATATAATTATAATACAGGATTATTAAAAATTATTTATCTGATGATTGGTACCTGGCCACCTAGGTCACTTGATCTTACTCCAATATGATTACATATTTTGGAGATGTTTTGTTAAAGGTATACTATGAACGTACTTCCATTGTCATTAACTACTGCAGATAGGAACAATAACCAATTAGCAGACAAAACGGATAATATGCTGGAGCAAGTATGGGATCAATTTTACATTAATGCATTATACATTAAATTTAAATTTTATAATTGTATCTAACTAGATTAAATCGTATAGGACATTTTTTATAAATACCATAAACTAAATTTCAAATATTATTTATCATTGTAAACCTAAAAACTTAAAATGTATAATCATTTGTAACCGGATGAATCAATTAATAATGGATAACCCTGCGTGTATGAGTGATTATCATTATTATGTCTCGCGTGGATCTTGCGTGGATCCATCTTCCCGCCGAGGGGCTGATACAATGACGACCCTTACAAAGTCTACGATGCAAGGGGTGACGATGACAGGTTTCGGTGACGGCGCGGATACAAGTGGTGGGTACATGGGTGTATTATATGGGTAGGTACTTACGCGTGTCACTGGAGACGACACCACCTGCGTCGGCGCCGACCGTGCTCGTCGACGAACATTGGAACATGACTTCATCGCCCGTTCACGGGTTGTTGTACCGAGAGTCGCGGCTAATTGTCACGGAGGCCACCGTAAATTCTTCGCCTGGTCAACACGAACACACAAAAAAGTGTTATATTATCACGAATATTGAATTATTGTTTTTACGAAATATAATATCTAAACGGGAGGGGGGAGGAGGCATTCGCGCGAAAACGTATTACGTTTTTAAGTGATATTTATAGTTTATATATATATTTAATAATATTAGAGATACCTATAGCTAATAAGTTTATAATATATTACATATATCATGATTCATGATATTACGCAGTGTTCGGACGGGACTGGCTGGTCGGTTGTATGGTATTGCCCATACTTGCTACGATATAAATTAATACAAGAGTGAGGGTAAAAAAGTCGTTCGCGGACATTGTCGTGGTGCACGTTATATGATAAACGACAAATAACAATAAACGATTATACGAGTAAACGTATCATATTATTATATACACATTAAATGAATAGATATATATGACTACTAAAGCTGTTGGAATAACGACGACACCGTCTTCCGGTCCAAAGGTGTTGTACGCGACATTATTATCATATATTATAATACACACGCGCTCAAACGGTTCTCGGTATCTTCCGAAAACCGCTACCCGAGGACGAGCGCCCTTGGCCGTCGTCGTCTGTTCCGATATATCATAATATAGGTAACCTATCTATAACGTTAGACCGTTGACCGAAATCATACGTCAACGCTAAATCAAAACCGATGTACGTATATTTTAGCGTCAATTTGTATTATATATTTGATAATATATAAAATATCTAGGAATTCTATACAATACCAGGTAATTTTTAAAGAAGTGTATAATATATTATTTTTTTTACATACATTTCTTAAATATTTTGTATAATAACTAGGCATTTCATAAAATGACAAACAATAAATATAATAATATAAAACAGGAAAATCACTAGGAAAAATCTAAAAAACTCAATTTACTTTTATCATAATAAAAACAATTAATTTTATTAACACACAAAAAAAATTAATTTGTACATTTTACGGGCAGTACACAGTTATTAATTATTATTACTATAGTATTATTCTAGAAAATACAAAAATCTATGTAGATCGTAGATACTTATATGAAAAAATTACAACTCTCCACAACTCGTACTCAACTCTCCATGTACGACATTTTGTCAAAGCCTGAAATGTGAAAGTACTAAATAGTATATGACTACGGTGACGAAATAATTATCGCATTATCTGTCGGCAGTCGAAACTATATTTCATTAAACTTATCGATATTAGAGATTACTAATGGATTTATATTAGGTGAAGGTACATTGACAAATATCAATAACATGGACTTAATACATTACCTATATATTGTTTGGCATTTCATACAACGATTGGGTAATTTAAACTATTTTATAGATTGCCGACTGTAGTTGGTATTATACAGAGTTCCTAGACATTTTATAAAATACCAATATTATACACATTGCCACTAACATATATACCAATATTATGATAAGCGACTTTTGGAGGGAAAACATGATTTGATCGCAATCATGATCATTTCGATTATTTAAAATACCCAATTATCCATTGTCATAATCGTCAATAACAGCGCAAGGAGATTTTGAATTTGTTCATCGAATTGGAGGTGATACTCGCACGTACCTATACGTGTTGTTTACGCGGAAACGCATGACGATGTATTAAACATTTAAACGTACATAGTTGCGTCGCCCGTTGTAATATTTCGGTAGGAATGTATTAACTCATAAAAACACGACTCATACCTATATAATGTACATAAATAATACTATTATATTACATTATAGTAAACCAACATAATATATATTATATATATACACATTATAGAGGCCCGCGCGTGCGTATATGTGTGTGTGAGAGATAAGCTTTTAACGAAGGGTTACGTCATGGCGACAAGGTATATAATCGCCCGAGATAAGTGTAGGTAGGTTCCTGTATAGTGCTGCGAAATATGCTGGTGCACAGGTTCGGACAATTAATGTCGGTGTGATAAGAAGGCTGTTTTCGTGTACATGGATTTAGATAAGGCAATTCGGTGTGGGACTGTGGGCATTGTGTTTCGAAGAATAATTAACCTCAGTATACCTATACTACACGGGCTGGTAGGCAGGCACGCAGAGGCATATAGGTATTATACATGGGTATACGCGTCGGCGCTGCATCGTTATCCGGGTGCCTAGGTTTTTTTTTACAATAGTTGTATAATGTTATATACTCGCACTACTGCAGGCGATAACGGGTAGCACTACTCACGCCCATCATTATGATATTATTAAAATATATACGACATAAGGTGTTATCACTGTTATCGTCGATATTATAAGTTAGACAATGATGGTCAGCTCTCTGCGAAACGACCGAACGATAAAAGAGGTTTTCACATAGTGTATACTATTGTATACTGTTTACAATGTTTACATGGCAAAAGCTGCCACTGCACACCCTTTGTGACATGACTACTGTGCGAGTGCTTTTGTGTGTTTCCCCGTGTCGACGGCCATCGATACGATATATTAAAATATATTCATGGTCGACGAATAAACACAACGCCACGCTAATAAGAACTATAAAATAGTTGATTTACTACCAGCCTACCCTACTATAAATTGGATACACATACAATCTAACAATAATATTAATAACAATTCGGTATACCTGTAACGTACGTATTTCGTATAATATTTTGGCTTTAATTATCGTGTTGCGATACTGCGGACGTCCTCGAAATATCGCCTGGCCGAACGATTACGAGTTAACGATGTTTTAACCGATTACTGGTAAAAATATTCGAATAATTTTTATTAACTATTATTTCAGACGAACGGAAAACTAACGAGTATTATATTATACCGTACGCGTATACGAAACGTTTTGTACAGCCTTCGGAGGTTTTTATCGTTCTTTGCCGAACGCATATACGAATGAACAGATGCAGTGCGCGGTGGATTGAGCACGTTAATCTAATCGCTTAATAGGTTATAGAATAATCAGATAGATGGTTCTAATCTAACAGTTTGCTGATGAATAATAAAAACATAAGAAAAAACCTCGTTAAATTGTTATTTTTCATCGATATACACATACGCTGCAAAGAAATTGTTTTTGTATTACACGATTATAATAATGAAAGCATCAAATAATAATGATATATGTATGGGTAGTGTGATGGTCATCCAATTGACCATTTGACCTTTGCGTCTGACGCGTCTGTCTGTTACCGATTATTTTGGACCGACCGAACAAGAGATGACTGAAAAATGAATGCAATGGACAAAATTCGTTTGACAGTATACTAAAACTAATCTAAAAGTATAATAATATATATAATACCAATAAAAACGTCGGGTATAAAAAATGTGTAATGAATAAATAGGTTAATCGACATTATTTCTTATATTTATTTTAAATTCACTTTTCATATTTATTGAATCGATCTAATGTATTTTTAGCAGTTTGTTTGATGATTTTACTGGAATTTTAAATTATTATAGCGGTGTATGATATTATATTATATGTTTGACCATAGTTAATGATTAACTTTTTTTTTTAAATAATTTACATTTTTATTTGATTTTGTAGAACGAGCATATTTTTTAATCAAACACACATGATTTTGTACATATATAATAAGTGTAGTATTATATAGTGTAAGGTCCAAAGTAACAATATTTGATACGCATACACTACCTATTATATTAGGTATAATATGTGTAATTTAAACTATAATGATATTTGATTGTACGATTAACTGATATCAGTAATCGGGTACAATGGGTATAATAGATTACATTATTTGATTATAAGTACTTATAAGTTATAACTATTCAATATCGAGTTTTCAAATATTTGTCCAAAAATTTTAAACACTACCAAATGCCTACAATACGACTATATGGAACCTCGTCCACTTTACATTAGTTTTTATTTATATCAGTTACATTAATGAAAAACATATCTTATCAGTAATATAATATTGTCACGTACTCCGTTGATTACGGCAAACGTTTATACTATTTGAAATAAATTAAAGCGCTTTCTTGTGCGCGCCCAATTCTCTCACTACACATTTTAATAAGTACATGTAATATTATAATAAGTAATTACAGGGCAACGAGCTTAATCTATGTAATAATAAAATGTCACGTCATTTATAACTATTCGAAATTGATCATCGTTTATTATTAGGATCACCGATATCTGAAAAATGTGCAACTTAAGATTACGATAATAGGAGATAGAACTGTATTTCTGAGAAATGATAAATCAAAATTATAATTAGTGTCTTGGTGTCGAGTAATAAACTCCGTATCGTTATAATTCCCCACGATATAATTTAAATAATCTGTAATTATATTTTTATTATCAGTTTACAGTTAAAATAGTTGAATTAAAATACCTACTTCTAAGTTTGTTTAGGTTTGGTTCTAAACCGTGGCTTAAATCGATTCGACACAGTTACAACTTATGGAATAAAAAAAAAAATTTTCTGTTGGATTAAAACTAAAACTGGTCGGTGGATAATTTTTAAAACGACCTTTTGTAGATTCTGATCTGGATAAAGTACGCGTATTATCTCGTAAACGTGGATTGATTTTATTCGCATAATATCAGTTAAAATGTGTACTATTATATAATATATTGTATGTCTATACAATTAATATGCAACACGACAACAACATTCTGAAATCAATCTAATTGATATTATTATTGTCTAATATTTATAAAACAGCCCGTGAACATAATATACATTATTATTAGGTATGACAATTAAATACTTTGAGACATTATGTAATAATAATAATTTATGTTCACAGAAACATACGACCAAACAATTGGACACATATGAACGCATTAACATCGGTCGTTTTTTAGTCAAATAATCAACTTGATTGCTTACGATATTCTTAAACTGGCCAATATTTAAACGTAACATATTTTATGATAAAAAATCGTTTGTACTAAAATGAGTAAAATGTGTGTTATATTAGCCATCATATGTTATGCTTTCGTTTGATATCCAAAAAACATATTATATTAAAGCGCTCGGTACGTAAAAACGGTTTTAAACTGAAAAATCGTATACATAAATATACAAACAACAAGGATATTATACGTGTGGGAGGTACCCTAATAACATTTTAAAGTATGTAACTGTGTATTCGTGGTCTATTGGTGTATGTTCTGATTACTAAATATGTATGTAGATTGTAGATGTCCGTATGTGTGTATATAAATATGTATATAAGAATATGTTTAATAACGTGTATAATATAGTCTATATTATTGTTGTCTTGTAACGCCGACCTAATAAATAAAAACCCGTCAGTTATTTGAAAAGGGCAAATGTGTGTCTTGGGCGTAATGATATTTTATGGACTTATGGTTTTGAGACAAATGCAATAAATATTGGAGTTTATTTAGGTTAGTAATAGATTAAATGTGCAGAGATTTATGTTTTCGTCTTATAATGTTATACAATGTTTTTCGGTTAAATTTTTCGAAAAATAAACATAAATCGAAATTACATTCACATTACTATTATGATAAACGAAAAAACCAACGCGTTAGGTAATTTGTAAATTCGCATTTTCAAAAAACACTGTATTTCTATAGTAATGAATTAGGTAATTAAAAATTTCAAAAATTTGATATTAAGAATTACGATTTGATTCCACATAAATGAACGATCGGCATGTAGATCACAGTTTCACACACATTAAATATTAATATATTATAAAATTTAAACAGTAAATAGGTCATTAAAAATGACTATAAACTGTATTACTATAATGTAAAATAGTATACTTAAATCCATTAGGTGTAATGAAATGATTACTATGCTTTTACTAGAGAATAATATTATTAATTTATATTTCCGATTCAAAAGATCAATAAATATAAATCATTGAAGAATATTTTATGTGTATATATAATTAATTTCATACTGAACTAACTAAGTCTACCGAACATTTATACAATAATAACTAATAAGTAATTAAAAAATGGTAAATAGGTAATAAGTATACACCTAAAGATAATGAATACAATGACATATGAAATATTAATTGAAAATATTTTCGAGCTGTTATATTTAATAAATAACTGTACTTTGATTTTAATTTTAAAATACAATTTGAGTTCTTAAGGTAATTTTTTATTTAAAAAAATATTACAATCTTATGAATTTAGTATTACACCTATTGAATCTTGGAAAAAAAAAACAAAATGATAGTATAATCAAAGAATTTGTATCATTCATTAGTGTAACTAGGGGAAGGACTTGAGGGGGCTTGGATCTCCATTTTTTTTTTATTGTTTAAGATTTAATAATAATTTAAGCATAAAATAGCGAGATACATCCTATGTAATATGACGTAGAGAATTATTATTACAGAATTATTCAAAAGTAAATTGTATAAATATAAAATATTAGAGTTAATTTTGTAATATGTATTTTTAATAACAATATTTTTATTTAATAAATATTATACGGGCATGCAGCAATGGCCAGCGACATTGCAATGGTCACCGTCCAATTTTTTAGTTTTATTTTGGTGATTAAAAATGGACAAAAAAAAAAATGATTATTGAGAAAAATGTATACAAATGATATGATCACTCTGTAAAAATATAACATAATATAATATTTTTATCACTATATAAAATGCTATTCTGAGAACTTTAATTTTTAAAACTGAACTTTTGGTTATAACGCCTCATAAGCATCATCTAACTGAACCATGACAAGTAGAAGTGACCAAAGTTGTTGCTAAGATTAAAATTAAAGCTGCTTATTCGAATGTTGATTATATTATCATTTTGGTTATTTTTCCGTATACTACATCTATTGATCCCAAAATGACAAAATCAATATTAATTATTAAACAAGCATAAATAATGAAAAAAGAAATTGTGATTATTTTTATATATACATATTATTAAATATTTAATAATTTGAAATATTATTTAGTGTTCGATATTTAAATCACATCTAATATTATAATTTAATGAAATATTTTTTTTTTTTTTTTTTATTATAGCTTCAAGTTATAACTAATATAGCTCAACAATTATGTAAAGTTAATGAAATATTATTGGATACTTATCAGTTATTATAGCTCAATAATAGGTTAAAATTATGGATTTATACTTTTACAAATTTCAATATTTCGTTATGGCGTTATTTAAAACTTATTTTTTCAACAATATTAATATGATACTATTATACAGAATTTTATCAGATCAGGACGAGACGACAAATGTTTTGATAATCGATTAAAAGCCAAATCATTGTATAATACTTTTATATTATAAGGCACACAGAAAAAAAATGTGATTATTACCAATATGCTTATAAACATTATTTATCTATAACAATTGTTTTTATCATTTTATCATGAGTTTATCATTTGTAATGTGATCTGGGTATTGATCGTGTGTAGATAGAACAGTTTACCGTCTACGGGATTTGTCGAAATGATTATAATATATGGCATTATAAACGACTGCAGTAATGACCTAAAATAACTTAGCAAGGCCATCATAAGAAAGGTGCTTGGTATAATAAAATTATGTATCTGTGAGATATATGATTTATATCATATGTGTATATACTTAATACCAATATTTATCGATAATCAATACGGTTCGTACATTCGCACTTAATATTTAAATCTGATGATTACTTATTCAACGTATAAAATTTTAAAAAGTGTACCAAAAATGGACCGTGTAGTATTCGTAGTAAGTATACATTATGTTTAATCTATTTGTAATATTGTGTAGGACATTGTAATATCAAACAAACCGACAAGACTTCGTGCGATAATATGAGGAAAAAACACGTTTTTAAACAAAAAGAGTCATTCGCAAAACTATAGACAGGTGACGCATTTTTTTATTATTTTAATACACATAATATCACCTCAGCGCTGTTTTTAAAAGCATACCACAAACCTATAGAAAATAAAACTATATACAGGACAAGTTTTAAGTACCTACATCTACATCATCGGCGTATTAATATTCAGATCGAATATAAAATTCATTGCACCTATTTCGTGTGTATTATAATATACAAAAGGATAAGCTCGTCTTCTGTTTATAAAACTTGACTATACCATGCAAGTATGTATGTGTCATTAACAGATTAGCCACATACACGCACACAATATGGCGTATAAATAATAAACCAACATTGATATTATTAATGCACGGGCCAAGATGATTGTGTTAGGATTTATAAATTATATTTTTTAATCTCATTCGTGTGACCGCGCAAACCGGTCCCATCAGTAGCGTAGTGTTATTTAAATTGTCGTGACTGATTTAAAAGTTATTTGAATAATATTTTTTTTAACAATCCGTCAACAGCCAGTAAAACTAACCTAATACGATTTTAACGATATAAATGTATTGACACAGAGATTCTTGAATGAAATATTAATCATTAGAGTACCATTACACATACCTATTTGATTATTCACTTCAACGATAATTAAAATATAATTAGATCAGAAAATAAACAATCAGTAAAAAATAAATATGTTCAAATTTAATAATTTTAAAATATCAATGAAATCGTAAAACGATCGCGTATAGAACTATACCTAAGTACACTAAAAATGAAAAAAGTGTAAATAATTGTCTTAATCATTAAAATGAAATTATCAAAATATTTTATTTATAAATATATAATTTTTAATAAATTAACAGTTATATTATACTTATTGCAATATTGATTTGTTAATATGTAGGAAAATTGAATAAATTATAATAATTCAAAATGGTATACCCGTATGAAACAAATATAATTTAATATTTTTCTATTTAATAACAGTTTCATTTAAGTTTCCCATGACTTACTAATTAATTATTTAGGAAAATATACTTATTTAAATACACAGTGATAGGTTAGTTACTCGGTATTAGAGTATATTACTGCTAACAAATAACAGTTATTTTTTACAAACCAACTATTTATTATTATTAATTATAAATTAAAAAATATTATCAAATATCTAATTTTTTTAAATAAATGATATATCTTTAAAAAAAAATATTTACACTATAATTATATAAAAAATTGTCTTTATTAAAATATTTTAATATATCGCATATACGTTTAGTTTCACCATCATTTGATCAAATTTAGATACCTACTTAAGTTATTTAACCTGGCATATCAATAAGCAATGACAAGTATACATGACGAATCTGCATTAAAAGGTAAAATGATTAATGAATATTGAATGCTATAAAGTTAAATAATATTCTTACAGACGAGAAGTCGTTTAAAATTAAATATTTAAATTTACCTAAACTAATAAGTATTTATTACTAATTAATAATTAGTAATTAGTAAGTGTTATAATTCATGTTTCCAAAAGACGTTTTAAAATAATAAATAACTAGCTCAATGCTAATGTGGTTCACGAATACCTAACACGTGATATATTTAAGAAAATATATTGTTGAAATCGACCAAATTAGGTTGGCTAATAATAGTTTTTAAATCTTATATTATGTTTTGTTCGAATGAATGATTTGCGCACTGTTACGTAACTTTTGTATGTCATATGGTTATGAATGTTAACTTCAACCATGTAATAAATATTAGTATCTAATAAAGGTATTATAAAATATTATTATTTTCATGTGTATTTATCGTGAGAATCTAGAAATCATGATTTTAGTATAACATATTTATAAATTATAATCATTATAAAAAATCCAACAACATTTATTGGGTCGTTAATTATGATCTTTGGTTTTTTTGTTTTTATTTTTACAGTTGCTAAACATATATTCAAGATATTTTATTCTATCCATTTATACTAATATATGCGTTAACTCGTAATCACACTGGACAATCCAGTATGACATCTTTCGAATGTTAATTTTTAACGGTTACTCACAGAAACAAAATCAATCCGAGGCCGTGTGACAAAAACATCCTCATTCATCTGACAAGATACAAGCAACTCGTCCCGATCAAAACAAAAATCAAATCAAAGGAATAACAATTATGTACCATATGTACATTATTTACAAAGTTTTCTTATGTACAATTTTCATTAAATTATACTACGACGACACTGATAAATAAAAACCATCGACGTTCTGCAGTTGGATGAGATCAACACACACGGTAACTAGAACAATGTGATGATGAATGCACTTAAAAAGTCATGTAAACGTAAGTCGTAATGGGTAACAACACTAAGAACTAGGAATAATGCTTTTTTTTTAAATGTTTAACTTTTACTACCGGGTATTCGGTATATACTGAGATAACGAGACTTCCGCGTATAATATGATGATCACCGAACCTTAGGTAAATCGTCTGCAATCATTAAGCTACGCGCAATTTTTATGGTAATGCGTTTTTTGTTAACTTTTGGTGTGAAAAAAAATCAAAACTACGTCAATTAGACAAGAATAACGATTAGGTAAGCAAGATTGAATAATATTTTAAATTCATCGCATTCCTGAATTGTTCTTACGCTGTATATACGTTTTGCACAAAACATATATGCTGTGCAAAGAAAAAACGTAAATACGGAAAATAGATAAAATATATTTTATCTCCTTGAAGTAATACACAAAACTAAAATATTAACAACACTAGCATATATGTAGTAATCTCGTCCTAAGTACCATAACTTTAAGAAATGTATATAATCTATAATTGTGTAAGGAGTAATTAGAATAAATTACAAATTATATAGGATGAAATAAATCGTCACAACATAACAACGTATTAGATTTAAATATAACCGTATATAGATAGACATTTTTAACGTAAGATGATCATTTGATATTAATACATTTGATAGTATAGTTTAATTGTAGACAACAAACAGTACGTATAGTAGGTAGGTATATCGAAATATTGTATAGAAGAAACAATATTTCTTGATATTTTTCTCACTTTAATATATAAGTTTAATATGATATAATATAGATAATTTTAATAAATTGTACTGGAAATAATTCTATTATCCATGAATTAAAATTTTGTTGATATCTAAAAATTCGGATAATTTAGATATTTATATTATGTACATAATATTATAATAGTACATTATTTTATACTATATAAGTATACTTAAATTTATTATTTATTAAATTAATTAAATAATTAAATTACTTCTAATTTAGCATCAAAATGTTATCAATATTATCATTAAACAGTCGGAACATTAAGCTGTTAACTTTTTATTATTTTATATTTCTTATTAATCAATACATTTTATATGGAACGTACCTATGTAATTATTGGATTACATAACAAACCGACTTGAATTATAACTAATAAAATCAACAACCTGATAAAAATGTATATGTCTATTTTTTTTAATAACTTCAAAATGAATGAAAACAATAAGAATAACAATTATAATATTAAGTATTTAAGTACCTATAAATATTGAAAAAAATACAATAATTTCAAATTTTAAAGCTATATTATGATTTGAACATCACAACAATTAGGAATGCTCAGCTAAAAGCATTATAATATCGTCTATCATAAATAAACTTTTTGACGTTAATATATATATAATTTATTATTTAAATATATAGAATAATAATTTTACTAATTTTAGGCATCACAATTAGAAAATAATTAAAATACTTAAAGTAACTGCAATATAATTACGCTACACACATTAAAACTCATTATTACAATTAATTGTATAAAAGCAAATTTAATAATATAATTACAATTAATAACATACTATTACTTGGTAAACACTGCGACAGTAGGATGTAAATACGACTCGAAGTATGTATTGCGCGTAGTCACTGAGGGGGAGGCATCATCATCGAGGCGAGTTGGCTCAAAAAGAATGTCGTCATAGCTTTCAAGTTTCGACGTTGATTCGAGAAAAAGGGCGTGTGTGTGCGTGTGTGCGTTATAAAAGGCACAAGGAAAATTAGGTTGCCATGGAATCAACGGATTTTCCGACCAATTATTAGGGTGGAAGCGCAGTTCCGCCCTCGTTGCGTGCGCGTCCGCCGTTTAAATTGCCAACCCATAGGTACAGTATACATATACTGTTATATTATTGGGGTTATAATTATATAATATATAATATTGCAGCGTAGTATAAAAAAATAAGTCTCACGAGGGTTCAAATGTTTCGATTCCACCCCCCGACAATCATCACACTCCGCCTATCACTACAGCCCGTCACCCCTTATGTAAACAACCGCCTACCTGCTATAAGCACGCCTGCTATAATCATAATATTATATAGTAAAAAGGACTTCCGTGTTTTACGTCTAGAAAACCTCTTTTTTTTTACTGTTATTATACTTATACCTACCTAAATATATATTATAGCCACCCGCTACGGTCATTGTGCGTTGCACTCGACAGAGATGAATTTAATATATAGCTGATGCTTATCTCGCTGGGTTGACAGTTTGCACACGGACGATACGGAATTGTATATTATTATTATATAATATGTACAAATGAATTACGATTAGGATATCCAAAAAAATATTACACACTACGAATATACACGTCTCACCCCGTACGTTAAAATAAATAATAATAATACTAATATGGTATGCGCCACATGCTTGCGATATTGACTAGTGAATTAGATAATTAAAATATGTAAATATCAAATAACCATACTATATTATGATTTATAATTTTAAATAATTTAAAAAAAACTTATTAACAACAACATTACCTTCTGTACAGACATAATTTACGGGTTTCATGATAATTTTCGGCATCGGAAGAATTTAAATAAAATATAATGTTATGTAGGCTGTAGATAAATTAAAATATTTAATCCACTTATAACGAAAATGTAAGAGAAAATTTGATAATTTGAATAAATTATTTTATTATACACCTATTTATTTTTATGTATATTGAAAATTAATTATTTACGTTTAGTTAATACGCAATGTAGATATCCATATTACACTATAATAAATACATCTATATGTATTTTTTAACCACTCTGTATAATTAATAATCATTATTTTCAGTCAATATTTCTATTATTTTATAGTATGTAGTATGTAGTGACGTTTTTGTACGGAATTCTTATTTACTATACGAGTTAAACAGTCCAATGTTTTGCCTTAACAAAATTATAATCTCTGCATGTCACGTAAAAGTGTAAAACTAAACAATAAGTAGAGAAATCTAAAATCTTATCAACCTCGTGCAGGTTACAAATAGTTCTTGGTATCTACGTCAGATTTAAAATTAAATCAACTCTTACTGATTATAATAAAAACAAATTTAATAAGGATTTCTGACCAGTTAAATTATAACAAGAATAAACAAAACCTCCACTGTCTCACAGAATACTTATAAAGACTTCTCACACGTCAATATAATAATAAGTACTACCTAATACGATGTACTGTCAGTTGTTGCAATGACGTTAAAACTATTTCATTATTTAACATTTTAACGGACAATCGTATAAGACTTTAAAAAAAATAAATATACCCTACCTAGGTATTGAATAAAATAGGGATTTTATCACCCAGTTAAAAGTACATCATATTTTAATAATAATTATTATTATTTATACGAGTATCTATAATAGAATAATTGTAAATAATATCGATCTTAAACTACATGGAATATACGTAGTAAAAACAGTTGTCGAATTCAAAAATATTTTGACAAGCCTTATTTGTATAAAAGTAGGTGAAAATAATGATGGCAACGTTATTCAAACATCAAAGGTCAAAAATACCTATACCTTATCAAAACAAATTAATAAAAAAACATATCTTAATATAATTTCTGAGAAACAAAGAACAAATTTATAAACTAAAACCTAAAAACTAATACGGTTTGTATTAATGATATATTATAATATAAAAGTAACAATGTAATACAAATAATGTGTTCTTTAATTTTTTTCTGCAGTATATTAGATATTTAAATATCCCAGCAAACAAAGAATTTTCATCTTTTAAATTTTAATAGTAAAATGTAACTCTTTTAATATCGACAAACTATTGAACTAATGGTATACTAACTAAATTGAATATAAATTGGTAACTACTGCAACAGTTTTTTAAATAATTATTTGTTATCTATTAAATTAACTATTTACAGTATTAATTTTGTATTGATGTAATTCTATAAACCATATAAAAGATAAATTAATGAATAGAAAAGAGTATTATGACATACTAAATATTCTCTAGGGTTTTGCTGTAAATAGGCGTGCAAAAAGACTAAATTAAGGCGTTAACTAATAATTATAACAATAAAATAAATAACAAATCGGAGTAAAATATACCTCATAAATAGATAATCACGAAGAAAAAGATTAGACAGCTAATATAAAAACATTTTTTTTTTATAAAATGTTCATCATTTATGTAGAAATACTTACAAATTTTGGTCGATTTTTCTATTCCTGTGCGTTTTAATTAATTGGTGAGTATTTACAGTAAGCAAACAACAACGGTATGACACAGACGACCAAACCACTAAATCGATACACGAATGTAAAATCGGTTTAAAATTTGTGTGTAATGGACATGATATACATTTTATAAAACGAAATAAGCGATAATAATATAATATTAGACTCACGCACGTAAAATGAATAGTCGAGCGCGCTGCGGATCAACTGATGGCTGATGGTGGTGAAACCGTTCGCTGGCTATCGGTTTGAAGAAGTCTTAAGAGGCGGAGTCTAAGCCGTCCGGCTGTCGCCATGTACGATAGATTTTACATTAATTTTTCTTTTCGTTGTCTCTTTTCTCGCACCCCTTCTCCCTTCTCACGCACACGACCTACACCGAATCATAAGTTCAGATTTTCAATTTTATTATTATTATTATCGTTGAAAACCGGGTCCATTAACCGGCCGATCTCGCACAGTATCTACGGGCAAGGAGGATTAGTGTAGAATTTTGGCTTGACGAAAAAAACGTATTGCACGAAATCACAGTCCATCAGAGTATTCAGCGGACAGACAATACACACATTATTTACTTTTTAATCATAGTATACCTGTATACATAACTGAATACCAGTTTTCATTTTTAGTTGTATTAGTCATATTATTTGTATTTTAATCAAAATTAAAAATATTTGGTATGTAGGACATTTTAAGTGTTATATACTTATGACTTAACAATGAATTATTGAAGTAATTGGGATTTTTGAAACCAAGACATAGAGAAGTTAAACTATGTTAATTATACCTTTCTAAAGAAGTTTTCGAGATTAAAACCGGAATTAGCCACTCATATAAATTGACATTTTCAACCGCTTATTGTACAAAAAATTGAAGCGATTCAAATTTGTTCAATAAATATCTGAAATCAATTTACGTTTATTATAAACTAATACACACAATGTTTGTAGTACTAATAGCTGTTTAAATAATTTTAGGGCTTTAAGCTTATCAATGTAATGTTACTTGTATAACATGATTTTAATTTAATGTCAATATAAATATCAAACCTTTTACATAGCATTATTATTAATAGTATACAAACATAAAGTTTACTACACAGTATATTTAATCTTGATAAATTTAAGAAAAAGAAATTTTATCTTCAATTATATTAAGCCCGTGTTAAATGATTCTTTTAAATTAATATTAAGATCACTTAATCAAAATAAATTTTAAATACAGCTACGAGTCTATGATTAGTAATATATTTAAAATACAGATCATATAATCTTAATAAATGAAGCTTCATTAAATGTCACCAATTTGTTTTTTAAATTTTTATGTAATTCGACTTAATTATACGTAGAAAATGTTTTTATAAGTATGAAGGTTTAACTACAATACATTCTATTTAAGTCCGCCTATATATTTAGACTAAGCTTTTGTGTAATAATATAATTAAAAATATTATTTGTAAAAAGAAAAGTTATGCCTATTATATAATGCATTGGGTTTCGTAACTAATTCAGCTGTATTTACAAGTTTCAACTGACACATAAAAAAAGATAAGATGAATTTCAAAAACATGAAAAGATAATAAAAATAAATATATATATATATATAAAAATTACACACACTGATATTTATTTTCAAATTTTTACAACTTATATCATAAAATAAAATAAACACTCAGAATAGTAAATTCATTCAATAAAATAGTTGAGAATAATTTAAAATTTACTTTATAAAATATATTAAATAATTATTTTAATAGTATTCGAAACACATTAGTATTCTTTAATTCTTTGACTTAAAAATATAATAACAATATTTCTATTTCTAAAAATTGTATTTTATCTTTTATAAAATATAAACATGAACCCTCTAATTATAACTTTCCAAAAATAAATAATGGTTCCATGCTTGTAATAACTTAAATTGTTCGTTTCTTTGATCATTCACTTATCGTGTTAATGAACTTACACTAAAGTACTACGACAATATATCACAATATACTTTTGAACATTAAATATCAAAACTTATCATTGCTTTATTTGATTATAAAATGTAGAATACCAGTCAGTTACGTTTATTTATTCCTCAAAAAGTTTCTACAATAGTTAATACTTCAAATACTATAGTAGTACAGTACTATTGGGTTACATTGTTCGTTATAAAATGTTACAACATTTTTTTTTTTAATTAAACATGTAACGTTAAAAAAATATATGTTATTCATCGTTGTAAAGAAACATACATTTTTAAACAATTACTGATTAAATTAAAGATAATGAATTTATCGATACCATTTGAGTGGATTCCACTATACATCATATTTGTTCTGTTTATAGACATTAAAATGTAATCTATTATATTTTTTTTTTGTTTGCTTATGTGTTTTAAACGTTTTAAAAATTCATTTTGTTAAATAATTATTTTTCTATGTTTTGTAATCTAAAAAACCACCATAGCATATAATTAGATTAATTTTCAGCTGAGATTAAAAATTTGTTTAAATTTTAAATTATCTATACTAGTTTACCTTGTTTCGTATACAGTTTATGCAAATATTAAATTACATTAAATAAAATTATATTACTTATGTTGCTATGTTTTATTGACTTGTTGTATACAATAAGTCATCAACCTATGTTTTATATTTTATACAATTTCATCATTCATTATCATATTGTGCTAATTTGATTCGATAAGTTATCATAGATGTATACTGAAATGATACCATCTTGACGTATACAAGGGGGGTGAGGGGAGTCAGATCCACTCTATGGCCTTTTTATTTTTAAATACATGTGAAAAGAAAAGAATTTTTTAATGAAAGTTTGAAACTATGTTGCTCATACCCATAAAGATAATACAATGTATTTATTTTATTATAATATATATATTTTACATAATATTATGATAAAAATACATAGAGATAATATACGAATTTTGTATAGGTATATAGTAACAATAAATTCTCAGAATTGTATATTATACATATATAGAATAGTTTAGGCAATATAGGTCTAATTTTCGATTAACTCATTAATCATAAATAGGATGTTAAGCCGATCATTTTCAGTGTATAAACTATAAATAATAAACATTTTTACGCAAAACATTCAAAACAACTTTAAACAGTGGTTTTGAAAAGAAATCATTTAAAATGAAATTCTATAGAGAAAAAAAATTAAGATATAACCTCATCAGTGTTTTTGAAATAGATGTTATTTAAAAAATGTTAGAAAAAAGGGTTTTTGTGTTTAACGAAATACTTCATTCAAAATATTTAAATATAAATAATTATAGAATTTATTTAATTAGTTTTGTTTGCAGTTGAAAAATATATTTGCGCACCCTATACATAAAAATAATATATAAATAGTATTTATACGTGTTCTTTAACGATGTTGTCATCATCAGTGCTAAACAAAGACCGAGGCCTCTGATAATATAATAACAATGTTGTTGATATAGGTGCATACCTATACAATATATTTTATGACATTTTCGCTATTTTATAAATTACATAGAGCGAATAGTATAAATATTGCTTAGTCTATAATAAATAAATTTTAAGTTTAGACTTATAGACTATAGTTAATATGAGTGTTATAGAGACTACGAATGTGAACCGAAAATAAAGATACATGGATAGTATGTACCTAACAGGGTTATTAATGTTATTAATTATTATCACTTAATATTACTAAACAAAAGATATGACATTTTAATTTATTGAAAGTATTTTTTTTAAATATTATAACTTATAATAAAACAATCAGAATATTTGCCATAGTATTAACTTAGGACTATACATCATAGATAAACAGACTTGTCGATAATTTAATCACATAGCGAGTTGCATTACTATAAGTATCATGTAGATACCTATTAATAGTATTTTAAAGTAAATAGTACCTATAATGAAAAGTAAATTATTAGAAATAATTTAAATTTAAATGCTAGTAACTAACATAAATAAAAATCAATAGTTTAAAATTCCGTTATTTCAAAAAGAGATAACAAAATTTTTAAATGTTACTTTATGTTATAGCGAGGTGATAATTTGAGTATGTATACTATTTAGGTTGGGTAATATTAACTGTGGGCGTTTGTTTAACATAAACATTAGTGGAGGCGCATTTGCTAATTATTCCATCGAATAAAAGTTACCTAAGTTTATATAGATTTATACTGCATAGTTACAGGTAATGTTACGATTTGATGAAGTAGTGAGCTTTGTATGAACATATAATATGTATTTTGATATTTAAACGACCGTCGTTCTATAATAATGGTATTAGTGATGTATAAGCTTGATTATTTTTCATGTCAAACAAAAACATAAATACATATGGGTATGTGTCCATATTTTATCTTAACTAGGTCACGTAAAAACAATAAAAAACAATACCAAACAAATACCTACATAGTCTGCTGAAAGAGTATTGCTGAAAAAAAACCTAGAAATAAAATAAAATGCCATTAATTAATTAAATAAAAGTGAAAGTAAAATATTTAGTGTGATATTTATATTCAATTTGAAACGTATAATTATAAAATGTATTCTTTGCTATGATTATTTAGGTCTCGTACGACGAACAAATAAAATATTATGAAAATATCTGCACCTTTTCTTTTTGTCAGGTTCCATTTAATAATGTTCAGTGAAATTTAAAGTAGGTATATTATTAAATGCATTTATTAGTTGTATAAATATTAATGTTCTTTCACAAGAATCTATAGCCTTTGATGTAAGTTTATTATATTTATATAGTACGTGACTTATTCTTATGTATTTATACCATTTGCATTATTTCAATATGATGCAATATAGCCGTTATAATTATATTTTTTAACTATTTACAATATAATACGATGACAATATAATTAATATTAAAAATATTTTTCATTACAAATCGATTATAAAGTTGTGTAACAAGAAAAAATAAAATTAACGATTTTTTAAAATTTTTGGTCTTTGATACGGTCATGTCATTAATAGACCGATTAAAAAACTAAATTTTATAAATTTATCTAATATAAGTTATAATTATAAAGTAAAAAATGGGAAAATTGGAAAAATAGGTTGAATTAAGTTTTACCGGAAATATTGCATTTAAAAATGTCATTGTGTGTATAAAATATTATAATGTACTTGAAAGTTTCAAGTAGGTACATAAATACAATTTTTAAAATACAAAATTTATTTGAAAGCCGTGGAGTAAAGCTTGTAAAGTGTGATAAAAATATGCGTTCAAAATTCTAGGTGTATGGATAAATTCAACGACCAACTATCAAAATAACTTGCTGTTAATAGTGTTAATACATTACTGAAACAAGAATATACCCTTTTATCGATGTTCGTTAATATTTTATTAGAGAAAGGGTTTGAAAGTTACTAAAAACTGGTGTAGGAGTTAAGCTACAAAACTTAAAGACAATTAAATTAGTAGCATATGCTTATGGCTTAATATTATTATCAAAAACTGAATGAAACCTCCAGATAATGGCTACAAAAATAAAAAGATATGACGTATGACATGGTAGAAAACTTTAAAAACAAAACAAATCACCACTAGGTTGCCCAAAATAACAGTAAAGTATTGCTTCTAAGAGTGACTGATAGAGAAGAGTGGGAGTTACAGCGAAAGACCAAAACGATCCTATTAACCAAAAATAAAGAAAAGATTTAGAAAAATTAGTTTGTTTAAGGATGAATCCAATGTCGTAAAAATTTGAACTTTAAATACTCAAAAAAATAATAATGTAACTTTTCGTTAAATTTTTTTCCATTATAGATAGAAAAACGTATGAGGAATCTTGTATTAAGTTTTCAAATCTTAAACATAAAATTAAAATTTTTTATGAATATTTGACTAAAAAAAAATTTGCACCATTTTATCAAAATTCTAACTTTAAACGTTTAAATGTTAAAAAAAATATATTGTGATAGTGTAATTTTTAACTAGTAAATGAAAAATTTTCAAGGAAACTTGTATTAAATTTTCAACGTTTTTGAACATGCATAAATTGTTGTCGACATTTATTCAAAAATAACTAAAAATAAAAATGTTTATTAATAAACCATAAAAGTACTATTTTGATTAAATAATATCATCTACATAGAATGCTATTCTAAACATTTGATGAAAACTTAAAGAATTTTCGGTTACTCGTTTTTTGAATTTCACCTAAAAAACAAAATCGATTTCATTGAATACTTATTTTACATAAAAATGTCCTGTTTTCTTTAATTTGTTTTTGTTTTTCCAATTATTTTTAATAGTATACTTAGATTCTTTTTACTTTTGACTCCCCTCCCCTCCAAAGTACTAACAAGATTAAATTTTCTACTAAAAACCACTCACAAAATTTGAAATCAAAACATTTTTAGTTCCCCAGAATATGATGACATACACAAAAATAAATAAATAAAATAAAATATCACTTAAAATAAAATCAATTAATTCATCTCAGATTCTAAAATTATAAATAAAAATTATTTTACTTTATATTCATGAAATAATGTATAAACGATGTTCTATCGTTCTATGGGAAAACTAGTTTTGAATAAATATATTATAATATATTACATTAGGTATATTAATTTCTGATATAATTAATTTGTTCATATAGTTGAAGGATTTGAATTGTAAAAATTTTAAGCTAAACCTATATCTACGAGTATATGTTTAAATAATTGTGTTGCATTTAAATCAATATAAAATTTTTTAACCAATGAACAGGTAGTATTTATTATATATATAGGTATATACTATATATATCTAATTGTTAAAAATTACTATAAAAAAACATAAAAATATGATATAATATATACAATAAATTAATTATATAACTACGTATTTATCGTGATGAAGATGAATTATAATTTATAATTACTAAGAATACAATTCTTGATACCAAAAAATTTCATATTTTTATATTGAACAATGTTTTAGTTAAATTATAATATAATATATTAAAATAAAATAAAATTACAAAGTTTATTGCGACTTTAATTATCACTATTAAAAAATTAATCTTATTTATAGATATACTTATAATTATGTCTGCTCTAAATGTGATGAATCAGTTAATAAATTATCAGATTAAAATATTAAATGATCATATAATGCAAGTTAAAAACATCTTTCGCTCCTCACCCATATTATGACGTATTATCATTGAGTACTAAATATATTAATATAATATTCAAACGTATAATATAGAATATAGATCGTATTTCCCTAAGATGTTTTCTTATATTTAAAAAATACATTTAAACATATTTCATGTTAATTTAAAATATTTTGAATAAAAATGATTACTTCAATCATATCTATTACTATTTATCTTTATAAATTATACATTTATACAGTATAGGTATAATAGTATTACAATTACATATAATATATGAAATTCGATTATATAATTCGATAAACGTATTGGCATACTGCTCACATTTTCACAACGAACCTTTTACAATTAAGATTTTTTTGATTAACATTGTTTCAATCAAGAGCAATTCATGACGACTTTAAATCTTAATTATACAGTGTACTGCTAAGATAATATAGAATACATATAATAAGACTCGATTATGTGTAAACATAATTAAAAAAACAAATTTTATAAAAAAAAAGTATAGTTATTATGCTCACAATTATATCCTTACATCTATAACTGACTAGTTACTGTATAAACTTGTTTGGCAAAAACATGATTTAGAATTATTAAATAATATTTATAATTTAGTGATACAACGTTTTTATTTAACAAGAGTATATAATAAATTAGATACTAATATGATATTACAAATGTCCATGTCTTTAATAATTTATCCGATTCGGTAAGTAACTACGGTACAAATATAAACTATCGTTTAATTTGGCAGGATCTATCATAAAAAAATATTATTTAATTCTTACCAGGATAGATTAATTAATTAATTGTTTAAACTTAAGTTGAACTATTGGAACGTTTAATTTATAAAATAGCCACAATCTACCACAAAGTTGAGTTCTAACTACGTATTTTGTATGTGGTCAGTATATGTTGGATAAATTGTCTAAAAAGTAAAAATTAAAGCATCCTAAATATCAGTAACGTCCTCATTTGATAAAATTAAATACCTTGAAGTTTTCAGAACACATCCTGAAATGACTCTTATATTAATATTTCAAGAATGCCCGAAGAAAAAAATATCATATTTTTTGACATAGAACGAATTTGTCCCAGTTAATTTAAGTTGCCCTAGTGTATCACAAGGAAGTGAACTAGGTAACTATAACTTACATCACAAAAATATTTGTCTAATAAAATAAATTTATCTTTTTTGGTAAAAATGCACCTACAAACATACTCGTATATTTATTTATTTATAACAAACGGGTTTTAAACCATTTAACAATAAATAATAATTGTGAATACAGTTCAGCTTATCGTATATTATTATACTAATTATATTACAAGTTCAATGTTTTCTGCAAAAACGAAATCAATCTACTGCAATAAAAATAGTAGTATTAAAATAAATTGCTTTAATAGCAATATTAAAAACATTTTATGCGATATATGTACTCAGTGATATAGGTTGACAAACCGTCTACGCTCAAAGTTGTTTTTCGTAGGCAATGATAGTATCCAACACAGTGCATTTGCATATACAAATGAAAAATGAATACATCTAATATCTATATTATATAAATATGAAAATGAAAATATTATATATATACAATATAATAGATCGATTATAAATACATGGATAGCTCATTGCAATCCAAGGTCGTTCACAAACTCCACATTCTAAAATAACGTGAGTACTCTAGCAATTTGAACTAAAAATTTAATTTTTAATTTTCAATATTATACTAAAATACAGCATTATAATATAGTTTAATAATATTATATTAATAATATATAACAAATATATTAATTACTTATGTTAATGTTATATCCAAGTTTTAAATACAGGGAATTCAGTATAGGTACAATTTTTGTTTGTTTTATTTAAACTTTGAGTTAATTATATTTTAAATATATGTGTCGTCACATCTTCCTATTACTATAGAAGAATATTACACATAATAATATAATACTTGTTAGGTTATTAAAATAATATTTATGGTCCTACGAGACCTACAAGTTCCTAATTTCCAGGTTTACATCTATAATATTTTTGTCTTATTTCAATTTAATGTAATTAATGAGTAGATTTCCTATTATACACTAAACCCTTCTTTATAGCTGGAACCTAAAATTTTTATTATTGATAACTAATATGTACATGGTCCATCATAAGCTTTGTAGTTTCATTAATTTACCGTCACAAATATGATGACACTGCAGACTACTGAAAGTATACCTATAAAAATGAAATAAGTTCCTACCTGTGTATTATGACATCACCGTCATCATCTTGGGATTTTTTCATCTTCTATTGTCTTATCCATCGACAGAAACAGGTTTCGAAGACCACTCTGGCTGGCAGGAAGTAATAATCGTGGAAAAAAGAAGGAAGAATAAAGTTTGATAATTGTAAGGCGGAGTCTGCGGTGGACCAATTGGCGACCATAGGTTGTTTTTATTATTTTTGCTCTCTCGTTGTGTATTATTATTACAGTAAGATGTTTGTTTTATTGTTCGTTTATTATTTTACTCACTTATTTTTAATGGAAAAACGTTCACAATAATATTATTGCAATCAAATCGAACAAAAATAATTACCATATCATAAAAATCACCAATAAAGTAAATATGTAAATAAGTCAGTACATATGGCATATCATTTTTTTTACATAAATTCAATCTATACATAAATCAATAGCGATGATTTAAAAAATAACATAAATGACTTCAAATTTTAATACACTAACTCAAATAGCATGTGTTCTGCATTTTATAAACAAAAGACTGAAAGACGTAAAATAATTATAAGTATTCACTATTTTTTGTGTTTAGAAGAGTTGATATAACTGTGTTTATTTGTATTAATAAAATTTATGTTTTTATTTTCACTATTTACTAAATATGATATTAATTGATAATACTATATTACTTATTATAGGTATTACTAATAATTACCTATAATTTGTTTTGTTTTTTTTTTTAATCATTATACCTTTAAGGATACAATTTAGTTGTATCATATGTAGTCATGATTTATTCTACAACTATATAAAAGTGATGCACTAATTTTTTATCACAAATTTATTATGTTGTATTATATACATTGATAATATAACAAGCATAGATTGCACAAATAATGAAAGGTCACGTTAATCTTTGAAAAAACGGAGATGGTATTTTGTGCAAATTTTATTACTTGTAATTTGCGCCATTAATAGATACCTATATTTAAATACGTATGTAATAACGATCCAGCAATACCATTTTAGCGTACCTACTGTAAATTAATTTCTAATTTCAAAATAATATATAATAATTAAAAATAATTTATTAAAAAAAAAATTAAGTCATACACAGTTAATATGTATATAACAATTAATATAATCAAATGAAGGACTATTATTGTATATAAATGTCCAATATGTCTTTAAAGATACGAGCAGGTGTGTATACACTAAATTGTTTTGGGACTTTAATTTCTTGATCAATTTTAGTGTATAAGATTATAATATCAATTTAGCATTGTATATCATGCTATATATGTATTATACTTTGTTATGTAACATATAATATAAATTTTACATACATTTAAAATAATATAATATGATACGATGACGTAAAAGTTTGTTATTTTATCGATTATTAATATTAATCACGAAGATAGGTTGTATTTTGTAAGCAAATTATAATCTATATAGGTTTTAGGTACATTATACTTGATAATAAATGCAAATAAATTGCAAAGTCGATAACCTGCATTCGACATTATTTTGTATTTATTATGAAAAGTTTTATTTTAATAATTTTATACAACCGATTTATTAATATGAAAAAATTTCAAATTTTAGTGTTCAGTGGCGTTTACGTACTTTTATCAGTTTGTCAATTATTATACGATATAATAATTGTTATACATACTTATATTACGTTAGGAGAGTGAATTTCTTTCAGCTCTAAATTTAAAAAAAATGATAGGTCAAGAAATTTAAGTTTTACTGCGTTGTTGCGAATTTTATTGCTTCAATATTACTGAAGGCAAACAATCAACTAAACGATTTTTAATTTTATTATGTATGCAAACGAAGTTTTTCTATTAAGTCCATAGACAATCCACCTTTAAATTATATTGATTACCTTATTTATTGTATAATAAGGAAATTTTAGTTTAGTTTAACACGAACATAAAATCAATAACCATATCGAGCACTGAGTAGGTATAGCGAATAGTCTTTAATAAGACATAATTATCAATTTCTCTATATTTAAATATTATTATTCTATATTATACTGTTATTAGAATACAAATAAACATATAAATAAATATAATTAAATTTAACATATTAAGAAAAAACATTACCCATCTTGGTATAATAAAAAATTAATCTAACTTATTTTTAATTCAATAGGTACTTATAATTTTCGAATGAATTAAAAATATATAATTCATTTTTTAATTAACAATGAAATTATATTATTATTCTATCAAAACAATTTTCAGCAAAGTACCTACTTATATATTTTAAATTATTATACTAAAGCACTTTCATTCAACAAAAATGTTCATTACTATTAATCTAAATATATGTTCATACTAATATCTTCACTTATAAATAACCAAACAAATCAAAAAATAAAAAATACATTAGAGAGATTTATTAATAATTGCATATGTTTTAATAAATAATTATTCGATCGCAATTACAGTCTTTCTTGATGTAATCGGCGAATAACACTTTTGAAACGACTATTTTGATTGAAAAACGCATACAAAATTGTATAAAGCTGTCAGAGAAATATTATACATTGATCAATAATTACATAATAATTATTATGTAATAGGTGCATATAAATTATAAATTATTTAAAACACATACGTTTTCAAATGTGACTGGGGAAGTGGGAATAGCTATTAATATGTTCTTACGTTTTACGTTTATGAATTAAATATTTTCTTTTCTGATTATAAATCTTATTAAAAACGAATATGATGATACATAAATATATAATATACTGACACTATAAGTACTTATGAAATTACATATATAGGTACATAAATTATATAAAATATAGGATTGAATATAAAATCAGTGTCTACATTTTTGTAACTATACTAACCGTTAGTAACTAATGTATAGTCGTCGAGAAGAGATCATGACATATGAACTCATATATATATATATATATATATATATATATATACACAATTCTAGTAAGCATATATTACTGTGTTTTTTTAAATTTTTTTTTTTTTTTTTTTAATGACATAATTGGTCATAATTATTTATTATCTAACAGATTATCTCGTTTCAATGTTTGTTAATATACACCCATTATACTGTAATAACAATATAACTAATACGAGTGGTGCGTTCAAGTGGTGTAAGTGCGATCAACCCCGTAGGACAGTATAATATTAATATATTACACATAAATATATAATAAACAGTTTAGCTTCTGGGTATTGTCCTAAGCCATGTGCGCGATCCCGCGGTACGCATATTATACGCACATGGGACACCATGGCACACACATCGTGCAGCACAATAATCCCCTATCAGTTATTATATTATACACCCGCTTCGTTTTCGGTGGTCCAAAAATATTATTTACACGTGTTAACACAAATACACACACATACATGTGCAGTGTGCACGCCGACCGACTGACATTCGTTAATAACGTCCGTGTGCACAGCGAGTCGAGATTTTCACGGAGGTTCCACTAAAAGCGCAGTATATTATATTATTGCTAAACTAGTTTACAACACTACACACGACTACACGAGTACATATATATATATATATATATACGCTATAACCACAACGACATACCACCGCGGCGCATATATGCATATTATGTGTATTGAATAGCGAAAGGACAGATGTCGATAAAGACTGAGAGATTTATCGCGGGCATTAAAATTTCCAGAACAAATTTGAATAAAAAAATTAAAAAAAAAGTTGATGAAAAAATTATGGCGAGTGGTTTTTAAGTGGAGTCGAGTGTTTTGTACTTTGTAGAACTGCCGCTCTCCGATCAATAACACGGACGTGTGTGTGTGTGTGTGTGTGTGTGTGTGTGTGTGTCTATACTGTGTATTATATACATTATTTTAAGGGTACATGCTATATTTTTGTATAATTATATGACATTATAATGATTAATGATTTTAATAAATTTCATAGAAAATCGATTCAACCAGCAAAAATAATAAGTAGCCGTACACAAAACATGTTATAGCATTAGATCTCTCTCTCTCTCTACATATTTTTTAAGTTTTCCGGCAAATTGAACACATCAACACAAAAACACTGGTACAATAAAAAATAAAAAAATAAAATAAAATATGTTACTATATACTTTCTACCATTATTATCACTTATGGTTTTAAAATGATATATAGCTACACGCTGAAACTATATATATTATATGTATATTATATGTATACTAGCATACATGCTATATACTATCTATATATTATACATAATATAGTAAAGTCTCGGCGACAAAACACTTTTCAAGCCCGACCAACAGGAATTCTTGTGAAACTTGTGAGGGGAACATCGAACATTGCTACCGAAATAATCTTAGATGTCTCTTCTACAAATGGTTTGTCTAGACGAGTAAATTACATACGTAATGCATTCACCTTTAAAACACTGAAGTATAGATTTACGATATTATCGGTAACAGAAAAAAAAAATTATATTATCGATATTTTAATCTAATTTTAACAAAATATATGACAAATAACAATAATATAATGTATCATGTGGTGTACTTCAAATATGAGGAATTTAAGAGAGAACATTTATAACTGCAGTAATAACATGCTATAAATTAATGTACGTTAGGTTCTTCTTAAATAATATAACAATAAAGAATCATTAAGTAAAAAAATTAATTTAATTATTCGTATATACCTACTAGTATAAAATGTAATTTTATAATAGTAATGAAAATTCAAAAAATAATAATTTAAAACCCTAAATAAAATATATATATTTCTCGTGATATATATATATAGCATTATATAAAAATCAATTACATTGCATGATGATGATAAATACTTAGATGCAGTATTATTAAAGTTGTTACTACAAATATTAGTGGAATTATATTTTCTCAAATTAATGAAATATTGTAATTGTTCAAAAAAAAAATAATATCAAAAATATAAACAATACTAAATTAAAAATATTTACTATACTTAAACTATTCGTCTATTCGAATATACAATGTATTAAATTCAATTATAAGACAAACTGATAATTATATAGGTACCTATTTATTTAGGGATTTGAGGTCTTAAAATTTGTATATGATAATTAATATAGATACACATCAAAATGATGATATGAAGTCTTAAAATTAAGATAACATTTTTATTATCATAAATAAAACACCTTGTATGTTTAAAAATACTTGATTTTAATTTGAATAAAATGTAATAGCAATTTGAATTTTATTTTTAAAATTTAATTTATCTTTTACCATCCTAGAATTTATTTATTTTTATTTAATTGGTCAAAACGAAAAGTTATTTTATAATAATTAAAAATGAATAGCCATACATAAAATATACGAATATATGAGTCATTAATGTCTCCACGATAACAACATAACAAACAAACACAATGATTACATATTTTATTCAGCAAAAAAATTAAAAGCAATAATTATTATTTTACTTATAATAGCTTAAAAGATATGTGCATTATAACATTTTTTATTATTATTATAAATTCCATTAATTTTTATGGAAATCTATCAGTTATACATATAATATACCACGCACATAAAAAAATACACGAAAACTTAAAGGATCGTAAAACATCCTTCGATCATAGAAACCATTTCTGATCTTTTAAATAGACATAGTTTATAGTTAGAGGTATCTATACCATAAATGTATAAATAAAATACTATATACATATTAAATCTGTTTTATACTTCAATCTTAACAACTTTAGAGAATTAAAAAAATATACATTTTTAAAAGTAAATATATTAATAATTTAAGTAAATACAATAATATTATAATATTACTATATTGTCTATGGACTATGCGACTATGCACTATTTTATAACATAATTTATACAATATTAGCTTTTTCAAGTTAAATGTGGGAAATTGATAGATTATTAAAAAATATTATCATATCACACTAGTTTTTGGAGTGTTCATATATATAAAATATAAGCAAGTAATAACTAATAAGTAATTTACACTTTTATAACAGTGCCTAGCCACCTAGGGGCAAGAGCCAAGATGTATTATAGCAATTCGGAAAATAATCGAAAATTGCAAACGCGGGTGAGACACATCATTTTTGTACAAGTGCACAGTAAAATTCATCGGCGAAAAAAACCAAAAGCCCGTTGCGCTATACACAAAACCAAGTAATAATTATTGTTATTATCGGATGTAATTTTGTGCCGTTTGTGACGAAACTGTCACATCAATCGGAGTTTCTCATTATCACCTATGATAAAGCCACAGCCTATACACGGCAGTGTAGTATAGGTACACACACACACACACATATATATATATATGCATACGCGTATATAGTCACTTGAATATATTTTATGCGCACGAAGAAAATATATGTGACCGAAACGCGAGGAGGTCTCTTTTTATTATTTATTTTACTTATTCCTTTTTTTTTTTTTTAATGGATTCAAAGACTGTCTCGTTTGTTTATATACATGTATAGGTGTATGTGTGTTTGTGTGAGTGTAATAATATAATATAATAATACCAAAGCGGCGGTGGCGGCGAAATCCTCACGGCCCGTTGTTTTAATAACCGTGTCCATTAGCTCGGTACAAGGCAATGTGCTTATAGTCTGGCGCCTCCGGCCGGGCCCGCTGATACATTAAATCGAACCCAGTAAAAGGGAAAAAAAACACTGTACGCACGCACAGTATACACACTGGTTATATAGCGTATAAACACGCGCGCAAGAGATACTATTATTATTACTAAACACATTTATACAACGTATATACATATACATATTATACGTATATATCGAAAACCAATTTGGCTACACGTACCTACCTGCCTACCTACATCGAGACTGCGATGACGTCCGCAACCCGAAACGACAGCGTATTAATGTCTCCAAATATATATTTATACGTATATAATACTATTATGTCCGAAGAGGTGAGGTCGAATTGGATCATAACATTATAATACATTCTGTGAGTCTTGTCTTTTATACGAAAATAAAATTGATAATTGATACTTACCGCTGTAGTAGTAAACGGTCGTCGCCGGCAAGTGTTCATTAGATTCGGTATCGTCCTCTGTCTGCACACTTTCTTCATTGCTGGATGAAGAACGATATACTCTAATAAAAATGGAACTGTTTTTTTTCTACTTACATTATTCTGGCTTATATTCTATCACCGAGTATTGCGGTTTTTTTTTTTAATACGATTAAATTTGACTACTTTCATATCTTCTTCTTTTGAGATGACAAATACAATTTATATTCGCATTGTCTGGAATTTTAAATTAAAACATCAAATAGTATAATACTATTTTCTTATTCATAAATATTAATGTAATCATTTATTAGTCCATTTATAATATTTATTGATACATGGAATAATAATAATTAAAATTATAATATATTTACAGAATAAAGCATTTCAATCTTTAAAGGAATTTAGGAACCACTGGAACCAGATGTATGATTAGACAATTAAACATTTTAACATACTACTTTACACGTTGTTTAATATTGTAGATATTATAAATTAATTTTCATCGCGGTAGCCATTACATTAATAATAAGCATTATGTATCTTATACTACTAAAATTATTAAGTTATTGTCATAACTTATATTATGTTTGAGTTATAACGATTTGCATGTAGAAAACATAGATTATACTAAATTATTAAAATAATTACAAAATTACAAATAATATTCATTGTTTTGATACATTTCTCGATGTATTAACAATATAATGGCAATTAGTTGTATTATAATGATATGAATCATGATTATTCATGATCATAAAGGAAATATCTTAGATATTCTTATTACAATTAAAAATATAAAAACAATTATTTTATATCATATAATATTTAATTAATGACATCAATAAGTTGATAACTCTAATTCTAATTCAACAACAAATTATAAATATTGTATATATAATGTGTATTATGTATTTATGTATGTTGTATATATATACAAAGTAATTGGCAACAAAAATTAATAATAATATAGTGAAAAAGTACATATACTGATTTATTTATTAATGAATGATTTGAATACTAACTGCATATTGAAGATTGCGAGTGTTTTGACGAGCAGATAACATTTAAACGCTATTTTTTATTTATTTGACGTATTCTAAAAATTATAAAATACAAAAAAAATGTGTTACATGTATAAAGCCATATAAGTTATATGGACGTTCAATATATTTTTATTCCTTGTGGGGACATAGTGGACATGTCATATATTATTATATTTTATACATACCATGATATTTTCAAATGCAATTTTTTCGGCGAAAATTAATTTAACATACTGTATAGCTATAATAGTAAAATAAATTGCTTTACCTAATGCCAATACCAAAAAACATAACTTGAAATATACTTATAGTGAATTAGACAGATTTCCACTCAGAATCGTTTTTCATACACAAAGATATTATTATTGAATTCAAATTTATCACTACTCGATACCTACTATGCAGCAGAGCGGATATATTAGTCCACATTTAAAATCGAATATAAAGTCTTGTTACAAAAAAAATATACAACCCATACGTCAAACCCTCAAAAATATTATTCTTTATAACTTTTTAAATAACAATCATAAAAAAGACAACTTTATGTGAATGCATTTTATCTATAATCTGAGAGAGACAACAAACATTACGCGAATATTCTCTTAATACATTTGTTAAAAATATGAGTAAATTAAACATACGCATCATCAAAGTATCGCTTATTATTATTTATTTACTAATTTTATGTTCGTACATATATAATTAATGGAACGTTCAAATCCTGTTTTTGTATATACATATATAGTGTTATATTTTACTTTGTAATAGCGTATATATATATAACTTACACATACACATTATATCACATATATTATAATAGTATTATCATTGCACGTATATTAAGTTGACATAGAAATCGATTTGATTTGTGGTTGGAAAACTAGAATTTACGTAAATATCGAATGCATTAATAATACTACAGTATAACATTATGTTATACCTACTATATGAACATATTATGTAGTATTTTACTATTTTATGATATCATACCCACTTTAAATATGTATATAATTAACGAAGCGGTCTCGGGGACACAACCCAAAAATTGCACACCGACTATATATACGTTTATACAGAAGGTCAGTTCATTCGAAAATTAATGACAACAATTTCGTTTTTGCAAAATACCCCATATAGACACACGAATTATACAGGAAAAATATTGGATTGATATGGTCGATGGTGGGGCAAAGACTATCTATATATGTACGTGGAACGGGAGACATCATCTATAAACACTAACAGTGCTTAGCGTCACTACAATTTACGAATATGAAATTAAGGAAATGTGAGTAAGAAGATGGGATAATGGGATTATGTGGAATAATTACGGCTCACCTTTGCTAAAATACTTATAAACTACTTATACGTTTTTTTATACGTATTATTTTAGACTATAGTGATGATATTTTGCGTTTAACTACGACTAAAAACGCCTGTTCGAGCGAATACGTATGCTGACACTGATTAAACCTTATTCGGCACGCATTTATATCAATTCATCATACTTAGTATATGATCATTTTACGATTAAAATTGATGGTATTCTAATATATAAGCCAGCGTGGTGAGTACGGTATATCATATATGGGGTTTTATGATCGATTTATGCGTACAATTTTCAACAATCAGATCGGTCGCACTATATTATATTATATAACGCTAAACAATTAACGGATCACTTAAATTACGTACTGATATTATTATTATTATTATTATTATTACTATATAAATATTTATATTACAATTTGACTATCTGCAATATTATGACATGAGTTCGATATACACACCGGCACCGTCCATCATCTTACTGCGCCATCTGCTATAACCTGTCCAACACGTGTAAACTCGAGCATCGAATTATCGAAGCAAGACACCATATTAGTCGATTATATTTTGTCAATAATATTTAGTCAATGATAAATCGTTGAATACGACGAAAATCAATTCTAAAAGAATACCGTCGCTTCATGCAAGTTTATATTTTAAGAATATTACATTATACATTAATAGTGCTATTGACTATTTATTATTTTTATAGAGAAGGTAATGAAGAAGATTGAATTAATTTTTGATAAAATCAAATTGAATACATTTTCTAATAATTATTGATCATTAAAATAATATGAAATGAATCAATAATCAATACTACAGTAAAACGGTGTAAATATTTTTGTGGTATAGGTAAATCGTTTAAAATAAATTTATATATAGATATTTTAAAAAAATGCCTTGTGTAATTATGCAATTAAAAATATATACCTAAATAAAAGTAATATTATTGAATAGATTCAAGTCAAAAATAATACTATTTGAATTACAACATTCATGGAAAAAAATTTCAAAAATTTTAAAAACATATGAATAACTTACAATAAAATTAGTAAAAATATTTTAATTATTTGATTATTTAGTGAAAAATTCAAAGTTCTTCGGTAATTTATTTTTGAATTACAATAAAATACAATAAAAAACAAAATTGAATATGTTAATAATTGCCGTTTTATCCTATTCATTGCTTTTCCGTGTTATTAAAAAAAGTACCAGAACTTATTCTATAGTAACAAAAATCACGAAATTTAATTAGTTTTACTACTTCAAAATGTAATAACAGACATAACATATGCGAATTCGCTGTAAGATTATAATATTATATGCATTGCGTTGCTCAGAATTTAAAAGTTTTAATAAATTATATTAATGTATAATTATATTTGTTTTCTTACTCATATTAATAAAACACTATTCTGCAGTATAATTTAGTATCGTTTACTGTTATATGTTTTATGTGCTTATATATAATGATTGTAAAGTATATAATACATTTCTAATCTTATAAGTATTTTTTATCTAAAAATGTCTGGCGAGAAATACCAACTAAATAACGACGGCCGCCACCACACCAGTTCAACGAAACAGAAACATATTACCTAAATTGTAAATGAAAAAAATTATGCAAGGAACAAATTATAACAAACATTTATTATTTGTATAAAGGGCAATGGACATTTTTCTTCCGATCTGTTGTTTAGGTACTGTCTGGTATAAAATCTGAAATAACGCCACTGTTAAAATGCTGCAGTTCGACCTCGATTACTGAGTTTTCGTGTTTTTTGTGAGTTTTTTACATTGGTATATCCAAAACTAAAGTGACTTTGGTGACTTTTTTTATGCATTGTCAGCTTAATAATATCTATTATAATTATAATGTATGCGTTTATTGTAACCTCCGATGGTAAGTAACGACTACTATACAGATGATGGTAAAAAGATATTATTATAATATTATTATTACGAGGTATACGGACACTGCCGTAAACTCGACCCAGTCTTGTTCTACTGCAATACTGTGGTATAAGTGTATAATTATTACTTACGTATAATAAGTTATATTATTTATTATAATGCTGTACACGTCGTCGTCGTTTATTCAATATACAGCGCGAGTGTTTCACTGTGTATATCCGCAAATAATTGTTAGTTTTCTAAAAAAATACATAAAAATGTATTAAAATGTTTTAGGCACGCACGCAAATTTATAGTAAATAACTATAGGTACTTAGTATGCTCGTTTTAAATTTGATAGTTACCATAACTCGTTAAACGATTATAGTGTTATACGTATAATGTGAATGCGAATTAATTATTAAATGTTAATGTAATATAAAGGTACCTATAACCTATTATACGTAAAATTGCCCTACGGTGTTTTTTATTTTGTTTTAAAGTACGCAGTAATAAATTAAAATATAAACGAGTGAGTTAAAATAGAAAAAAATTACTTCCAGTTAGACGTACCCTGTATACACAGATCGTCGGACACCGCCATCACCGCGGACACCACTCATACGAATGCGACGAACGTGCTACCGCGCGTGTAAAATAGGTATAATCATATTAATGCTAATGCCGTCGGACGGGTGTGGGCACTATTGTTTACTTTAAGTACTTAATAGTTACTACTACTTGCTTACATGTTATTATATTGTTTATTATACACAAAAACATAGGTACTAGTTATATTCGTACTGGAACGACTGACGGCCAGCACACGTCACCAGCTCAGTTAGAAACTACAGATACAGTACACATTAAATTACTTAGTACTAATTAATACTAATTATAAAATTAAAATGTACAGTGTATGCCTTCTGTTTTTCGACAATTAATCGAGCGGTTTAACTGTTTAAGGCTCGTGAACCAAATCACCTTCCACCTATTTAGAAAATAATATAAATATATTTATAAGGTATATTTACCATACGATATTACATAATACTTTATAAGCTCATGTTAATTTTCTATTCCGGATACATACGAGGATATAATTAATTATATTCAAAAAATAAAACCATTGATCAATGTAGTAAGTATATTATATATAGTTTTACAATAAATTATAAAAGTAATTATCAATTTATAATAATCAATTTTAATTTATTGATTAGGCACTAACAAATATAAATAACTTACTATAGCCAATTATAAATAGACTTCAATCAATGGATCGATAGTCGATTGAAAATGGTTGAGAAATTTGGGGAAAGTGCTCATTAGAAAAATTCTGTCAATTTGCAATGCCCATTACTTATTATTTTATTGATTATTACTTATTAATACTATATTAAATGTAGTATTAACCCGATCATTTGAATACAATTTAAATTGTATATCAATAAATTTAAGTAATACTTCTTTGTGCCTACAATCATCAATCACCTAATATAACATATTTCTTCACAGTAATTTTAACTAATAAACTAAATTATTAATTTTTGGAATGATTATTTTATTAACGTTATATTTGCTATTATATATATTATTTATATATTTATCATAATAATATAATATTAAACTAAGTATGTTTTCAAACAGCGCGTCCGAATTGGTTCCCGAGTGTTATTATAAAGGGTATATCCAAATATTGGTTTCTAGGTTGTTAAAAATTGTAACTTTTGCTATAAATGTGATTTTTTTTTTTAATTAAAAAGTATAAAATAAATAATAATAAACATTATTTCTTTTTTATTTAGAAGTAAAAAAGAAAACTAAAGGGATATAATAGTTATTTTTTACACTGTAAATTGAAAAAAGTTGATAAAAAAACTCGGAACAACTTTTGAAAGTATCGTTAATAAACACAGTTTTCAGTTGACGTAATACTTCCAAATTGCTACCACATAAAAATACAATACGATTGGATTCTGCACTGTTAATAAATAAAAAATGATCTCCTCGATTAGTCATTAAATTATAATTATTAGGTCACAGACTATAGTTTATTATTTGTGAAAAAAAAACCTATTACATTTAAGAAAAGGTTCAAAAAATAAACATGGAAAACATAAGGTACCAAAATAAAAAAATATTTGTTATAAAGTATTGTGCGACTTTCGTGTCATTTTAGTTTAACTTGTTATAACAAACTAATAATATAATTTGTTACAACAAGTTAAACTAGATAATATAATAATCTAGGTAATTATATCTATCAACGTTTTCAAAAATATTTTTTATCATTATATAATTTTTAAAGTTTTTACTTTTTTGAATGACAACATAGATTTTTATCGTGTTATAAGTATTTAAAGTTTATATTATGAGTGGAAGAGTAGATTAACATTTTACGGGCTACCTTCGTATCATTTCATATCACTCACTTAAACTTTAAATACTTATAAATTTTAACTCATAAACTACTTGTCTGGATTTTGATTTATATATATCGAAATACTCCAAAAAATATTCTACTTAAGAATATGAATTTAAAAATATATGTTGTCATTCAAAAAAGTGTTGTCGTAAATAAAATTTTGTTTTATTTCGACTGTAAATTATATGATAAAAATATTCTCAAAAAAGTTATTAGATTTTAAAACAATTAGTAGGTTTGAGATAAAACAATAACCTAGTATCATACAGTAATATACTCAGTAGTGCTATAGAAATTATAGAGTAACCACGTTGTTTAATTATAAATTATAAGTGAAGTATTGAAGAGGATGTCCAGGAAGGACATCAGTTATAATACATTGAACTACATTCTTTACCTAGGTTATTGTATACTTATTAAATAATTTACAATGTCATGTAACTTCATCATGGTTCATAGGTAATGAGTATTTTTTTTTCAATGATCTGGCAGTACAATTACAATTTGAAATTAAGTATTAAAACAGTTACAATTTTGTTAATCAATGTAAAAACATTTTTAGTACACACAAATTACCTAAAATGATTATGATTTATGAATATTTAATTTAACATTTGCATTATATTACAATTTATAAGTCTTTTTATTTACATTTTGAACGGAATCATAAATTTTAACTTTCTGTAAATTTTAATTTTTATAATTAAAAATAGTTCACAAAATTCCTTATTTTATAATATTAAGTGCAATTTATATACAAAAAATCTCATGCAAAACATAAAATTAGTCGTCTATATAGGGTATAAGCTATAATAAATTATTTATTGTAGAAAATAATAATAGGACAGTGCTTACAAATAATAGTAAATATTTGTTTAAAGACTATAAAACAAAAATAAACCATTAATTTTGAAATAGTTAAAATATAACAGAGGTCAGAGGACATTGACTGTATCAAATTACTACATATAATACTCAATGCTTTGATAGAAAAAATAGGACAGTTTTTTTGATAAAGTTAATTATCATCAATGAATGTGCAATTCTATAACTTATTAAAAATAAATTAATTTAACATTTAAAATTATATAAAATAACTAGCTTTAGTACAAAGTACAATTGCAAAAAAAAAAATTCAAATACATAACACAATGAAATTATATTTACAAAAAACAACTTCAATTTACAATGAAAAATATAATTGGAATGAATACCTACTGTAAATATTTTAAAGTTTTCAAATCCAGTTTGGTTGAATGTTGAAATATTATTTTTCTTAATCTACTTATATTTAAGTTATTTAATATAAAACTATTTAATTTGACTAATCGATTTACAATCTTTTATATTTTTCATTTAAAGGTAACTTATTCTAAGTATAATAATTAATCAAATGAATACACATCCATTAAATAAAATAAACAATTAGCTATATTTTTTCATCACAAAACCTTGCAAGATTATATATATTATATACATATAACATATAATTATCATTCATTATCACTTTACAGACTTACAGTGCATGATCACATTGTTACAACAAACTATGTTATTTTTAATAAATACATTTGCAAATGAATAAATATTCTATAGGGTAATACTAAATTGAACAAGATTGTTCACAAAAGTATTGCATTAATTTGAAATATTTACCGGTTGGCAATTATTCGTCTCTTACATTTTGATTTCCGGTAGAAGTGATCACGCTGGTCAGCATGTCTCTAGAGCCCAATTGTTCCATCGATTGCCCATTACTAATAAAATTAAAAGAAACAAATCTTAGTTATAAAATTAAAAAAATATTTTTTTTTAACATTAATTATGTAATATTATGCATAAAACATTTAAAGCACTTCTTTTAAATAAAAAATATATACATTCCTTGCTTATTTCAGATGCTAAATTACTGTACAAATTAATTTCCAAATCTACTTCTTGGAACATTTGAGTTAAAATTCTTTATTTCAATTAAAACATATTTTTTATTAACGTACAATATTGTAAGTTTAATAACTAGAAATAAACTTATGTTTTAAAAATATTTAAATTTATTTACTTAGATGTATGACGGTTAAGGTTTGTTGGCGGTGGGGGTAATGAAGGGATGTGAATTTGAGAGCCGTGAGGCAGGAAGTGTTCTTGTGATGTCATCACAGCTTGATCATAACTAAGATGTCCGTGTTGATGTTTGTTATCCGAAGAATTAGTAAACAAGTGAGGAAGTAGAAGCTTTGTTGTTACTTCTCCTACAACATAAAAATCTAATATTATTATTGCATATAAATAGAAAATAATTCCTGCTTATCATAATTTCCGAATCTTGAATAAATACTTAACTCTTAACTGTTTTTATCTAATTAATATTTTAAAGTTAATTAACTATTGATTGTTGTAATGTAAAATAAAAATATAAGTAATATAAAAAACGCCTTACAAAAAAGTAAACGCAACTTATTCTACAATCTTACATTATAATGAATACTTTTTTCTAGAAATCATTCTATCCCCTTGATTATAAGCATATTATAATTTTTTTTAACTATAAAAATATTGAATATATTTTATAATGCTTTGTAATTCAAACAAAATATTAAATTATCTCTAGAATTAATAATATTTTTAAATTTCAGTGTTATAAATTATAACCCAATGAGTTTAATAATAATTTAATTTAGATGGTAAATAATCTGATAATGATATTACGATTGAGATGTGAACTTTAATATTATAATATAATTGTACAGTCATTAAATAATTATTTACGGTTTTAAAGTAATTAATTGTTATGTTAAAATAATTATCTAATATTTTCGTTATTAAATCGAACATAAATCATATACAATTTTATTTAAACTAAATAACATAATCAATTCGTATGAGATTGGATTAATTTGTAGTTTATAGAGTAAAATCATTTAAAACGAGTTTACTCGATTTATATTTCTTATGCCGGTTGGTTTTTTAAATAGCCGTGTTTGTTCATGCTATGACGTTTATAATTTCAAATATGTAAAACAATTATTTGATATTAACTTAAATTGCTCATAATGAGCAAATAAATTATTCATATAACATTCGATTTAAGATGAATAACATTAAGCATAAACTTTAGCTAAACAAGTAACTTTTAATATTTTATTTTGTTAATGAATTAAATTTTTTATCGTCCATTAATTACTTTTATAGTAGAAATTATTATTATTCAGTTGTATAATGACCTAAAATCGCAATGAATATGAAAAAGAAACTAATCACATATTTACAACTAAGTACGACAACAAACTGCGATGATACAATAGGCATTCGTATAGATATATTTACGGCAATACTTCATACATTCAACTATTCAAGGTAAAAAGTAAATTTAAACTTTTAATGTTCAGAGAAAGAAGTATAAAACGTGCAGTGTACGTCGAATACTACAATGTGTCAAAACTCGACTCACTGTTATTATTATATTATTATATAGTTGATTTTTTTATGTCACCGTGTTTACCGCCGCCACGAGATCGTTAAACATTTTTCCTTATCAGCTGTACACCACCTCTTTGTGCACTTCACCTCTTATTCCCTTGTGCAAACACTGCAATATTGACATACTCGCTGATAAGGCCATAAATCCCATGCGCGCGGGTCGTGTCACTCACTACCATTGAGCCTCCCCCAAATACACACAACATATTTTTCACCGAAAAAATAAAACAAAAGCTGTTACCACGTATAGTATAATATTATAATATTATATTGTACATTGTTCATCAAGCCGATTTATTATTATTATTATTGTTATACCTTTCTCTTTAGACGACGAGTTTTGGCTGAAACCACCGATGGACGGGTTTTTCGGTTTCCTTTTTCTCGTTTGTATGCCGTCTTTCTTCATCGTCAACGGCCTATTGACCTGAAATCACCCATGAGACAATGTTTATTTTCAAACCCTAGTTAGTCATCTGGGTTTCCTAGTTAATATTGACACAAACAGCACACAACAGCCATCCGGTGCACGTAATATGGCGTGGGTACACGATACACGGTTGTGCGTGCGCGCGCGTGTGTGTTTGTATATTATGTGTGCGAGTGTTTGCGTGCGTCTATGACGGAGGTTGGAGGAAAAGGTTTCGCTCTCTGCGGATATTTACACACCGGGTGACGCGATATGAGCCAAAATAGGAGCCACTGACGAATTAAAAGTAATTATTGTTTGAAATAAGAGCGAAGAGGAAACGAAAACGCTTGCCAACATATACGCGGAGCTGGTTTAGCTGTTTAGCCCGCGAGAAAATGTTTGAAACGTTTTATACTTTTATTACTACACCGCTGCGCAGGAACAGTAGGCGGTACACAACCGGTCTGGTCCGAGTATATTCTTTTCGGTTTTTTTTCTACTTAATATACTACAAATGTTTATTGTTTACGACGGACGAAAGCAAAAGCCGGTTAGGAGAGACCGAGACACGACAAACGACAATAGTATTTAGAAAATATGAAAGAGCAAACAGATAATAGCTATATATTATATATTGGGTCCGTGGGAACTGGGAATCTGGGAATCGAGAATAGTGCCATGTATATAGTATATTATATATACCGATCGCGGAAATTTAAATAATATCTACAAGCTGTTAAACAATATCGAGATAAGTAAAACAAATCTTTGGATATGTTTTAGAAAACGTTTGTAAATTGTATTAAGACACATTATGTATGAGCCCAATGACTGACGAATAACCGAATCGTATAATATATATTATAAATACCTATTAATATATTTTACTAGCTGATCTTGTACGTCATTACCCATTCCAAATTAAATGCTCACGAAATTATCCCTTCATAAACTCTGGTAAATGAAAACTACACAGATTTTCAACAAAATTATTTAAGTTGTTTTGACCAAATATAGCGTACAGATTTAAAATTATATCCAATCACAATAAATATATTATTTTCTGTATACTAATAGCAACAGATAACAATTTATATATATTTTTTAATTATAGTTTTTTACAAGTTATCTAAATTCAAACTGAAATGAAAAGTAAATAATAAAAGTAGCCTATAATATTATAGTCTGAAATTTCAAATGAAAATTTTACAAAAATCGATCGATATCGTAGACTTGCATAAGGGCCATCTGTTTTAGGTCCTTGATTTTATGTAGTAGATATATTTATTAATTATAGGTGATCCTACACAACGTTGTCGTGAGAGATTAAAATTTCAGTGGATTTACCCTGTCTTAAACTCCGTTAAATATAAACTATACATATTTTTAATATAGTAATTTGAGTAATTCTGGTCAAATATCACAGGTCTAAAATTATGTATAATTATAATAACCATTTCATTTACTATTTATTAACCAATAAAAACAAATATTCGTTTTACGTTTATTAATAAATTCTCGTGTCAGCCTTTTTAAAATGCAAAATTTAATAAAAATTAGCTTCGAGGTTCACAACCTCGAGTATAGATTATTTACATACCGAATTTCAAATCCGTGAATAGATAGACTTGACTATGGATCGTTTACATACACATAAAGATTGTCTTTTATTGATATAGATTATATTGGAATATCGACATTTGTCGGAAAAATGTTAGAGTTACGTATTTGAAAATGACACTCACGATAAATAATACTATAATATAATATAATATAATCAATAAAATGATACTAATCGACTTTTACCATAATCTACACACATGCGCCAATGGAAAGAAAAAAATCGTTCCTATTTTGGGTATGACTTTGCAAGTGAACAAGACCAATAATATTAATAACAAATATATATTATTATAATATCTACTACCTATTATGATTATTATGCCAACTAATGTGTAAAATATGACGACGTGTACACGTCAAATAGGTATCGACATTGTATAATAATAATAAAAAAAAATATATATATATATATATATATCAATGCATCGTACTCACGACGATCGTTTATGAACAATAGCTTACGTTGTGCAATTTGAAATAGAGACCACAAGCGTTACACACAGGTTCTCCGTTATTGTTTCGTCTCCACAGAGTCGTCGTGTTTGTCGAGCAGTTAGCACAGGCCACTCCGGAACGTTTGTTTCCTGTTTGCTGGAACGTGTCAAACCAAATTTCAGATAATTATAGACGACACAGTGACCAGAATATTACATTATTATTATTATTATTATTATTATTATTATTATTATTATTATTATTATTATTATTATTATTATCATCATCATCATCATCATCATAATCGTGTCATTATTATAATATTATATGATGTATAAATTAATATAATATATATTATATACACGTAGGCGATTTTAATGTCGACAGTGAGTACGTTATTATTGTTACGACTTTTCTGTGTACAGCCACAGACCGCAGCGCATATGATCGTGTACTGGAAATTTTTCTTAAGGGTATGCGCTATGTATTAATAACATGAATATCTTTGTCGGTTTATTGCTTATTGTTAAGTGGTTTTCGTTATTTATCGGCCAGAAATTGACCTATAAACAATTATATGGAGTATATTGCGATGAGTATGAATGGCTGACAATACGTGCTCGGGTTGGTTTAATCGATCAATACCGTTAAAACGATTATCAAAATATACAATATCGGACGATTCATATAAATTAAATGATTGAATTGACATTTCAATAAATACATTTAAGAATATTGTTTGCTTTCAAATTCACTACTAAACTACCATATATTATATGTAATTAGTGTAATCACTCTAATTAGTGTACAAAAAAAATTAGCCAAGGAATAATTTTTTCTTCAAATAATTGATAATAATAATAATAATAATAATTGCTCACAGAAAATAAGAATATTGCTATTTACTATATTATTGTTATTATAGTTAATTATTATATATTAAAAACTGAATAATTTTTCAAGGCAAAGTATTAGGTACCTATATGATTAGTATAGACTGTATGATTTTTATATTATATCTATGCATTTGATTAAAGAATAGAAAATCAAGATATCGGGTACCTACAATTTTTATCAATAGGCTTTTTATTTAAAATAATTTATAATTCTTAGAGTTGCATAAACATGAATTAAGTATAAGAGTGAGATCCCAATGTTATCATTGTACACATAAATTATGCGATTAGAATAATAATTTTAAAATTTGACTTTTAAACTCAATTAGTTTTTATCTGTCCGTAACTTTTTCAACGGTTCGTTTTTGTGGTGGTCGTAAATCTCTCAATCGTAACGATAAATTATTATTACACACATATTATACATGGCCCGGTTATTAATCAACTAATGGTACATTATAATATACTATATTATTATTATATAGTCCACCGGTTACAAGTATATGAACTATACACATATAAAATAATATACCGGCATAATATAATAATACATTAATATAATATAAACGTGTCACCATAATCGGTTTATCGTGTCATATCGTACTTGGGTGGTTTTCTTTTGCGCGGACCTGACCGGCGGTCGATTCACTCCGTTGATCCTGTTGTACAAGCCGCACGCGTTGCATAGATGGTGGCCCGTGCCGTCCCTTCGCCACAGGGGCGTCACGTTGGCTGCGCAATTCACGCATTCCTTCATGTCCACGTTCAAGATACCATCTGTAAAAACCGACAAACGACAATCGTCAAAGCGTGTTTCATATTACAGTCTAGTGTCAAAACTATATGTATTTATACAAATATATAGAGCTTTAAGGGCCCCGAGGGTAAAAGAGCACTTAATTGTTGTGTACAATTATATCTTAAATCGAGGACACTATGCTTACATCTGTTGTCTTCGTCTTACAAGTGCGTAACATATCAGTTCACGTTAAACTTTGTAACTTTGTTAGTTTAAAAATTAGATTAAACATATTATGAGACTTAACGGTAAGAACATTATTTGTGTTAATAATGTTGAACAATATTTCTATTTTTTAGCCAGTTATGAGCATTTTTATACTTCACAATTTATTTGAAACACGTAAAACTTGCTAAATAATTAAACTATCATAAAAAACTAACATACAAATACAAATAATTTTCTTACCATTAAGTTTCATAATAGATTAGTCAATTCGCTCTAGTTTTTAAAGTGGATACAACAAATGCGGGTGTAGCATCCTCATAAGTTACATCGAGTAGACTTTGAATTTACATTCGAAATGTGTAAATATCTATTATATATAATATTCATTAATAGGACGCCGATCAAATCTTCACTTGTGTGGTTGTGGAACAAATAATGTAATATAATATATTATAAAATCGACCGACTAATTGTTAATTGCCTTAATAAATATTAGAATTCATGTGGAGTAAACTACCACCTGAGTATACGTACTTTGATCGTAGTGTTCGTCGATCCACGACGGTCCAGGGTTACCGGTCTGGAAAATGGCATACTGCTGAGTCACCTGTATGCTTCCATCCGGCGGTCCTAGACCTACTTCTTGAATTTGTAGCGCGTTGGCCGCTGCTAAAGTTTCGTTTGCCGCCGTTGTGAAATCCGCCACTTGTTGCTCATGGTGTCCCCAGAAATCCGGTTGTCCCTCACCACCACTCCCGCCACCACCACTGCCATTTACGTCGTCTTGATATTCGGGTTGCTGCTGCTGTTGTTGCTGCTGCATCAGGGTCTGTTGGACGTAACCACCCTTCTGGTGACCGGCTTTTACACCATAATCTCCACCACCGCCGTGACTTTCCTTGTCATATATATTGAAAATATCATTCACTGGTTGTTCGCTCTCGTACGTTTGGTACGTCTGATACGAGTTCTGTTGCTGATAATTCTGCTGTTGCTGCTGCTGCTGCTGTTGTTGTTGTTGTTGTTGTTGCTGTTGCTGTTGTTGTTGCTGCTGCTGTTGATAGACGTCCGTAACCGACTCTAAAGTCACATAACTGGAATTCGGATCCATTTTACTTTGCTGTTGCTGTTGCTGATGATGCTCGTACTTGATTAGGGGCTGTTCAAAACCACCTCCGCCGCCACCATTGCCATCCTCAGGCGACTGTCCTCGGTACTCCAAATATCTGATCCGCTGATATCTCTGATTGTGGTTTGGAAATTCGGCGGTAGCGACGTACCCATGAAATGTGGGCAACTTTTCCATCGGTATTTGCAAATTCACTTCGGTACCATCCACATTTCTCCGGAGTCGGATGGCTTCTGCGGAGGGACTATGGTCCTTTTGATATTCGTCCGGTGACGTGGCCTCTTCGGGCGTGTGTGCAACCGGTGTGCCGTTTTCATTAAACCCGTCCATAAGCACCTCTGTTGGTACGCATTCCGTATTATCGGGAGTACAATTTCTAGATAATCTAATAGACAGAAAAACAAAATATAAATGTGTACCTATTCATACTGTATACGCAATCGACAAACCAATTACATATATACATATTATGTAGTATATACGTAGGTAGTATATAAGTATATAAGTAGGAAATAATGTTGTATTATAAAACAATCAACTAAATAACAGTTAAATGGCGGAATTCCGTAATAATTACTATCAACATATTATACAATAAAAATATTAGACAAACGTCGTATTGTACGGTCACTGCACTTACCCGTTGTGTCCAAAGTCTCTCTGTTGTTGCACTTTCAACTGCGCTATGGTGTCTCCCGCATTGCTCTCGTTCCTGGTCTGCCCTTCGATGTTAGGCACGGTGGTTATGAGACCCGACGTCGTAATGGTCCTGATATGTGCTGGGGCGGGTCTTATCACCCCTCTGGAAGTCCCGTCGCCTTCCATGCCCTTTGACATTAATTTATTCAATTTCAATACATGTTGTTATTATATACCAGCGAAATGTATGTTATTATTTATTATGAATATCATAATATATAATGCATATATATGTATATGTGTATCACTTTTGACGTCGTTCGACATTGTGTCCAGGACGTTAGAGAGGAACAAACAACGGTCATTATCGCGTCTGTGGGTCAAACTCGAAAGAAGTGAGAGTGAAGCCGATGCGTCGACCGCCGCGTCCGGGCGGCTAGACCGATCAAATACGATATTTTTTTACGTCATTGACAACAAAAACGTACGCACATAATATTATGTTATTATTTATAAAAATATAATATTTATATTCTCTACACAAACTCTACAATAGACGACAAAAAATTACTACACGTTATGTGTGCGCGCGCACACGACACAAACACATACACACACACGCAAACACACATACACGACACACAACACATATACATACGGCGCACACACACTAACGCAAATGGACTATCGGACTACATATCGGGTTTAGGGACACTACCAGGCCGAGCGACTAGCGTGAGACTGGTATTTTGGCTGTGTGCCGCCACGTCGAGTGCATCTTTTTATCTCGAAACCCGATGAGATAAAAACGGGTGCCCCGATATCTTTGTCGCCCGTTTGTTCGATAACATAATAATATTATACACACAATATATATTCGGAATAGCCGTTGTCTAATCTTACCCCAACTTTCCTGTCAGAGATATCCCGGTTCGCGTGATAAAGCCTACAACGACACGGAAAGAATAAATAATTTACCTGGGCGCTATCATGCCCGACAGTAGCGTTTCGACGACATGATCGTTCGGTGCGCCATTATCGAACGGAACGTCCGGGAACAACAACAACAATAACAACAACACCGCCGACAACGACAACGACGAAAAATCGTATACACCCAAAACACTTGGACAAAGAGTTCTACAACTGCAAGACTCGAGTAATTTACCGCGTTACGAATAATAGTTTACTACCACGATCTGCAGGACGCGTTATTCTGCAGGACGTCACGACGAGCTCGTTCATGAGGTGCGCGTCGGGCGAAGGTATATTATATAGTGGTGTGGTCGTCGCGCGTTTTTTTCAATCGAAACCGATTTCTCGGCGAGAAAATCAAATAGAACAAAATACAATAATTACGCTCGAACTAGAACAAGTATATCATCGTAATATGCGCAATGACTTGGCGACGAGTTCTGTTATCTATCTCCGAGGGGATTATAAAAGGTACACATTACACACTTAAGTTTCGTGTTTACTTTGAGGTTTTTTTTTAGCTTTTCAATTGTACATTTGGAGGCTTATAAATGTTTTTACACACAAGCGGATGAACATAGCGTGGTGTGACTATTTGTTTCGTAATCACGTTGTATAGGTACTTCGAATCTATTAATTTCGTTTTAAGTGCCACTGTAACATTAAGCGTCTTTGAATAACTATATAGATTATAGATGATTTTAACTGAACATAATAACACAACCGACTGCGAAGAAGAGCTACACTTTATTATAGGTTAGACATTTAATTTGAAAAAAACTGTTTGTTCATCTAACAGGTACAATCGTGATTTTTTAAAAATATAATATAACATTTAATTTTAATGGTTGCAAATTCTAAAATATATAAATTTATAAATCATATAATAGGTATAATAATATATAGGTTTATAAGCAAAATATTATCACAGAATTCCCTATATTTGCAATTTCAGTGTATGTTTTCCTCGTCGTTTTTTCATACATACTTATCGGTTTTTTTTTTTATTAAAATGATATAAAACACATTTGATTTATATAAATAGCATTACGTTTAAATTAAAAATATATTTTTCTTGAAATTCTCATGTATCATGATTAAAACATCATGTCCACGTGGTTATCTAACAGGCGTTTAAAGTTTAAGACAGGAGTGGTGGTGCAGTATAGGTAGTTCAAAAGTATTTTATCTTTGAACATTATATCTACTCCACCCTCTATCTGTCTAAACTTTAACGTATATATAATGTAATAAGATAACTACGTGGTCAATATTCAGTTATGAGATACTAACATTTAAAAAAAATATATTAATATATTATTTGTTAAAAATTAATATTTATAATTTTATTTATTTATTTATTATAACATCTAAAATAAATATACCATTTTACATCACAAACAATAAAAATACAAATTTGTAAAAACCAATTTTTGAACTGTAGGAGAATGATAAGTTTCTAAAAACAACATGTGAATATTATTCATTTAAATATATCAGGTTTGTGTTCAAATTATTAATTTGTACTTTATTTCATTAATTAACCTAAAATATAACTGGCATTTAATTTACTATTTAAATTAATTTGTAACTATATTTATTTTACCAAATAATTATTAATTTTTTAAATTAAAACGCATTTAAACATTAATTATAAGTTATAACACTAGTAATAGAAAATTACAGTGGTTTGACTAAGTTTATGTCAAACTTTAAAAAGGTAAAAACCGTTTTTGATTAACTATAGTGTATTTCTAAATATTATTTTTTCCTGGTAATAAATGCTCAAATTGCACAATTTTTACGTTGATTCTTATAATATGACACTGTGATGGATGATTTTTTAATACATACAATTTGCAAAGTCGATGTAAAACGTTAAAAGCATAAAATATTAAATTCTTGTTTGCAACCATCCATGCACTAATTAATTATTTTCATTTATTTGTACTAACAAAAATTAACTGAACGCTAAATTCCAATGAATATCTTAATTATAGCTTGGCAGATAAATAAACTACTAGTGTTTATAGCTACCGGGTAATATGATTTCTTATTATTAAACATCACAGTGACTAATATTATTTGAACGAGTTCAACGTATGGTCAATCATTAATTTCGAAGAATCTTGCATTTCATAAATAAAACATAAATTATTAATAATAATAACTAAAAAGACACGGAATAACTTTTTGTCGTACGCTGCGGCACAAATCATAAACGCATTCGAAATATACATCTGGTACAACGGATTTTTCACGACGACAAGACACGGCGTCATTATGTCCACCGAAAAAGTGGTCAATAAATGTTCTATTATAATAATAATAAAAAAACATTGCTACAAAGAAAATATCGTTAATGAGATTCGACTTACCTGTGTTTGGAGTACACAGTGTTGGGTTCACGGCGCGAGTTTATCGCAACAATATTATATTCGTAAAATTTATCTTTGGTTTTTTTTTTTTTTTTTATCGAACCTCTGATGTAGAACTCTCCGTTAAAACCGATCTGACACTTGACAGGTACGCTCGTGAAAGATAATTGTCTTGTACAGAACTTCTCGCGTTATGTTTTTGGCTCCACCTACGGCGGCGTCCCACTACTGTCGCGCGTAAAACACACCGAAATAAAAAAAACAATTCGTACGCGCGCGGTTACAAATCGTAACTAGGTAAGATCATAATATTTTATATTTTATTGCCATTCTAATATATGAGAACCAATAATCGTACAAATCGTATAAATCGTGCGTGTGCGTGTGCGTACACTTATATACGCATTATATGTCAGTGGAAATATACATCGATGTCCGTATATATTATGTGTTTATATATACATATTATGTATATATATACGCGTTATATTATATTATGGCGGCATATATTGTTTTTTTGAAGTGGGCGCATATTATATAGTTACTTTTCAAAAACGGTTATTTTTCTTCTTATACATAGATAATTTATATTATGCTCTTGTCACGTACTGCTATAACCGGCGCGCGTGCATTAAGAGCGCGTTCGGTTCAATAATATTACAATCATTGATCTTTACTTTGCATTGTATTATATAATAATATTTAGACACTATGTCGTCGATGAAATAAAAAGAAGAAGAAAACGCCGATATCCAGATTAGTATTACATACTTTACTATGTAGTATGACGTATTAAGTATATTCGCTTCGTATATTGTCTCTTCAGACGCAACACACGAGCCGCCCGGCTGAATTATAATACTTCAAAAAAAAAAAAAGATCGGCTACACGAGGATTAATTCGACCATTAATCGGGGCCCAACGTTAACAATGCAGCGGTTCGGTAAGGGTATTTCGGTGGTCCGGTATATTATGTCCGTCGCGAGTACATTTATATGTACATATTATATAATATCATGTTCATAGGCTTTGTTCAAACACCCTGTTAATCCGTAGTCAGTACAGAAATTATCATTTTATAGGGCTTGATATAATATTTTATCCGTACGTTGCAATGTAATATATACATAGATATGCGTACGATCGTATTATTACTGTTGTTCGACAGAAATACGCATGTATAGTTAATCCTTACACTAGAAATCCGTCTACGGATCTCGAAACCAACAAAAGCACAACGCAGTTGTACTACACGATAAAGTGATCAGTGAATATAATATAGTCTCGTGATAAGAGAGCTGATGGGTCTCATTCGTGGTATTTTCCCCGCGTATAATATAATGTATATTGTAATAAGTTTTGGGTCGTCACTGGAACATATGCATAATGGAATGGTATAATATTATAATTTATAACTGCAGACTATAAGACGTATGTAACTTATAGCACAGGAGATTCTTCAATAGGAGGAAATAAGCAGTTAACCGCCTCCAATGACTTGTAGCTTATTGTATAATTAATTTTTCTGTAAATGTACTGTTTCTGATTACATCGTTATTGAGGATAAATTCACTAAAATATTAAAAACAACAAAGTAAAATGGACTATAGGTATTGAACTTTAATTTAATATCGTGCGTTGGTTAGACGGAGATAAAATAGCAGCTACGATGTTCTCTGCTTATTGTATAATAATTATAGTTTAAAATTATTAAAAATGAAATTAATGAGTTTAAACCTTTAGTTTTCTCTGCCTTACAAATGGTTCAAATGATGCTTAGAAATTAAAATACATATAAATATTACTGTTCTAGTTGGATTATAAGATTTTATATAGTTTATATTGCTCACTTCTTTACAATATTTTCCTTCATTTTTCTAATTTTTATGAAGTATAATTATTTTGAGAAATTATTTCAATAGAAGTTAAAATTTAAAATTAAAATTAATAATCACTAAATACAACGACCCAATAGCTACTGTATTTATTTTTATACAAAAATGCTTGTAGGTAGGTTTATAAAAATAAATGGAATAAATACATTTGGCCCATTTTACGAATATAACACTTTTTTTGCGGAAAAACTTTTCTAAATAGTTTCATTATCAATATATTTGATTTTGAATTTTCTCTTACCTTAAAATACTTATGAAAAATTAAAAAAACATTTCTGTTAACACAGAATGGGAATTTTCTTTTGTTTTCATAAAAGTAGTGATTTTGATTAATCTCGTCTGCCCACTTACATTACTCATTTATAATTACAGATAAAGATAATAAAATTGACTGCTAATTCAAGATAATAGGTTAAGCCAATATCAACCATATTTTTGGGAATCAAATATTTTATTATAGAACATTTTAGCCATCCTGTGCTTATTATTGCTTATTATCAACAATAAATATTTTAAACATTTTTATATATTTATAAATATATAGTTATAATTTTAATAACATATTTTTATTTATAATTGATAATACCTACGTCCTACACTAATTCCCATAAAAATGACAGCAAATGGATGCCTTCATGAATTGCAATCTAGTTATAATATCTGTATTCATAATATGAATTCTTTAAATTTTCATTATTTAATATTATATATATATATATATATATATATATATATATATATATATATAAATGATAATTACTTAAATCAATTTAAACATTCATTAGAAGTGTTTCAATATCAAAAAATATTTTTATTGTACAAACTGTTATTTAAATTGCATGAATGCGGATGAGTTTATTTAGTCTATGACAGTATTGTTAAGTATTTTAGTAAAACAATATTCAAGTATCTTCATACTCGTACTAATTTATATTGGTAACGAATACAATTTTTAATACTTTTTTCCTTGAGTGTTAAAATGACGGCATTTAAAAGAGTTAATGTTTACATGTACCAACTGAATATTTTAAATTTTAAATGGTATTTAAAATTAAGCAATAAAGTGATTTGTTGTTTTTTATTACAGTTAGAATGCTTTTACATCATATTAAGCTTACCTCTCTATAAAAGTTGACTAATGAACGATGTAATGGAAAGTCTAATTAATATCTCGTGAATCTGCCATTTATACTTAAGTAAAATAATAATATTATTTGTATAATTAGATAGTGAAAACAGATTATATAAGAACATCACTAGTCGGTCTAGTTTCCCAAATTTTCTATTCTATCTAATAATATGTTGTTATACGTATGTTTTATAAAGAATACCTACCCATATATTTTTAAACGGTAACCAATTATAAATATCGAAGCTAACCGGGTATATATAATGTATATATAGACGTATATAGGTATATATGTATAGGTAGGTACCTAATGTCCTAATATAATAATTGTTGTTTTTAAAACATTTTTTTTCCTAGGTTCAGTAAAGGTGCAGATTGTTAAAGAAATTAATATTTATAAATTAAAAATATCTTACAACACAACATCTATCAGAAAAATAAATAGAAAATTGAGAGCAAATCAAGTTATTTGTATAATCAGAAAAATTATTCAATTTTTTTTTTTATATGTCTGTACTTGAATATAAAACTATATATTACTTAAATGTTACATTACATTATAATATTAAATAATAAATTATATATTATACAGTATCACCAGTGTGTGTTTGAGGGGAACAATAGAGACATTCTACCACCAACCCACGGTAGCTTTTTTTATTATCATTCATGGGGTATACAAATATACATCTTAGTTAACTTTCTAAAAATTCATATTAAGGAATATATTAAGCGTGAGACATTTTCAACTGTATTTCTATAAAAAGTATTAAAAATTAAATGAAATATTTTAAATTTAAATTTAATTGATAATATTAAAAAACAAATTTTTCCCCGAAAATTGTACTCAAATACATCACTTTAAACTTAAAAAAATATCAAAGTAAAAAATTATTCGTCGAAATGTATAAAGTGAAAAACGTTAGTTAATATAATATGACATACAAACGAACGCAAGAGCGAGAGGAAGTAACAGCCATTGATTACTCATATTCATAATCATGTCAACCACATTTACCAAACAAAAGCGTAGGACGTTTTATAATCAACTGAGATATCGGTAACGAACAACAGTATTTATAGTGAATCTGAATTAAAAAATACTAAATTAATGTTGTTAAAAATACAAAATATTAAATTAGAATAATAAGAGGAAAACAGTAAAATAATGCATTATGGCTTATATCTCACTGCATAATATAATATAGTCACGAGTGCGAATACCAAAAACCAATAATACGCAGATAAAAATGGTATTATCGATAATTAATATACACCAAAATATCAAATATTCATAATATACCATACACAAAAAAAAACAATATTATAATAGTAACGAAATAATATATTATACTTAAAATAACATTCGATTGTAATTTAGATTATTTTACATTAACATTGCTATATAGTGATCAGAAAAGAGTTCATTTGTGAACCTACGTCACAATACCGGCCGTATTTAAACCAGTCTGCCGTATCCTGTAGGCGTATAATATTATAGGGGAACGAACTTCGGGACCCAGAGCAGTTTTCGATAAGAATCCGAAAATATTTTAACCATTTACTCGAAACTAATAATTGACTGTCTGACGTATAATATTACAACATAACTAAATGTCAACCTGCACGGTCCAGACAGAGCTAATGACTTATAAATTACAAGTAGATGACATTTTTTTACTCGAGGACTTAAAAAACCATCACTATAATAATATGGTCTATACAGCATAGACGTGCGAATCGGGTATGTTAACGATTATTTTTTTTTGGGAGAGGGTGGCGAAAACTGAAGTTACCGTTATTGTTTAATATATATTGCCACAAATATGTACATTGTATATTTTCACCAGGTTAGTTTAGCAAATCAATGTGTGAAGCTTATAGATTTTTCATTATTTTTAGGACTGATACATTGTAGGGTGTAGGATATAGAATCTCCAATAGGTTTTTTTTTTAATTGATTATTTTTAATAAAATCATAAAATTATTTAAACGTACAGTTATTGGTAGTAATACGTTGGTTTACAAGAAGGCAGTTTAATTTGCGGGAATTGTACATCTAAAGTCCCGTGTAAATATTCAATTTTTTTTAGGCGTCGTTTTGTGTACCGTTCTGAAGCAAATTTAAAAATAATCGTTAAAAAATTGAAAATCTACCCGCGACGATTTTTGATAAACACATGTTTAGAGCACACAATTCACTTACTATTGTCTACTTCTAACTAACCATATAAGCATACAACGTACTATTGGAATCAGAAGACGAACATGGTGATGCTATACGAAAGGAAGTCTATCAAATTTAAAATTCATTTTACAGACACAGTAAGATCATAAAAATTAATATTTTTATTGATCCTTACGACTATTGTTTATCCTGAGTGTTTAAGGATTTTTGATAGCTATAAAAGTACCCCACCACCTCACAACCGGTGATCGACAATAATATTTGTATATTATATTATACGTTATCGTCAGCCGTACCACAAGAAAAAATAAATTTTTTCCATTTGGATTATACGTCTATCGTACATCTGTTAATCAAGTTGACATTATATTATAATTTATAAGATTTGTTTCGAACATTGTGAGTTCTGTACCTATATAATAATATTATCTACTCGATTTTTAATAATTGATAAGTAACTGAAAAGTTTTATTTTCTATTAACAGCAATCTACAATATCCTATCGGATTTAAGATATTCAATTTCATAGTCTTCAATAATTGAACTTTTTATTTGTTTGCTGATATGTTTTTACATTTTAAATATTAACTAAATAACTTACATAACATCAAATAATGACAAGACTCTATGGCTCTATAAAAATAAAAACTAAAAATAGATTTTAGTTAGCAATAATTTTAAAGTCACATATAATATAACACATAAAGATTTATTTATTTACAAATATGTAAATGTTTTATCATTCAAAATAATGACGAAAAAATAGTTACTTAAATGTTAAGATGATTTAAATGATTAATAATGCATAAAATGTCTGTACTATAATTTGTTTTAATTAACCAGCAATTTTTATTTAATTAAATTTACATAGTTCTAAACTTTTTTTTTTTTTGTGTACAAATAAATCGATTGATCATACACGTTTAAATTAGTATATAAAGTTGTTTGGAACTATGACTAAATAATTACAATTTTACAACAACAAATATATCTATTATAATAATAATGATGGCAAATATTATTTTAAAATTAACATGCTATAATTTTTGGATTCAGTAAATATATTTTTTTTTAGATCAAGTTATCACTAATCAAAATATTTCAACAATTTTTCTAATCACAATCTCTCATTGATCAAAAACGATGACTTAAAAATTAAAATAATATTTTTCAAGAAACTGATATTAATATTAACAAATTAGTACATCATATGTACAATAAATTAAGGACTTATAAGTATAAGAATGTACAATACAGTAAATGCTACTTAACAAATCAGTGTTTTATAAATAGAGATTCAATTAGAACAAAAAATAAAATAAAATATTGTACTTGTGATTAAATAAAATTACTTATATGAGCTTATAAATTTAAGTTCCATAAATTTTGTTTCTTGAACGTAATATAAATATATATGCAGTCTTTGCTTTTAGAAAAAAAATAAAACTCCTTAAATAATGTCTTTGAAAATTGCCTACATTTCAATCAGTAATGTATGTACTATATAAAATAATGTAATTAGTTAAATAATAATAATATAAATAAAACATAATAATTTTTTTGATTTGTTCGTTAATGATAAATATAGTTATTATAATAATATTGAAATCAACAAGGATGATAACACTCTAAAGAATAGTCAAGGAAAAATATACTAATTTTTAGGAATTAACTGACATGGTTAGAACACTAGGCCTATCTTTGTTGCCGCTGTTTATGTTATTATTGTTGTTGTTGTTGTTATTGTTGTTGTTGGCAGATGCTAGGCTTACTATATGTGGACTGTTGATAGACTCTTGGGATGACTCTGACTTGATGACATCATAGTATGCGGGTGTTATATGTGTGGCTGTTTGATACAAGTTGGTATATGCAAGACCTGAACTGGCACTGCCATGATTCAAAACACTGCCGGATGTACGATGACAGTCGCTATAGTTATGTTCAGACGCTATAAGAAAAAAATGCTTAATCAGTATTTAACATTAATTAATAATCTACAGTTATTAAACATTTTCATTACGAAAATTAGGGGATTAAAGAACTGTAAGTGTGTATGAATTATATTCAATAAAAAAAAAATCAAAACTTGAGTACCAGAACTCATGTTAATGTTAACATACTTAATAACATTTTATATTCATGAACATTATAAACTAACAGTGCGTAAGTACAGTATAAAAAGAGCCCTTTTTTACTACCTAGAAATAGTAATAATAAGAATTATAATAATAATGACTATCATTATTATTATTTATCAAGTAAACACTATGTACTATATAGTAGTGATGCTTAATAATAAACAGTAAATTTTGTCGATATCATATTTTATAGTCATTATTGAACAGATATTACGTGCATTATCTGCAGATTAGTAATAACTGTGTAACTTTTAACGACCATAGATTTATTATTAAAATTAAATAGTCAATTCAAGTTCTTCTTTCATACAATCATATCATAAAAAATAATAATAATTAATAAAATATTTGACTTACGTATTTCTTGTTTGATTCTCTTAGGTTCTGGTTCTATTTTAGATCCACCTTTAGGCTTGCGCTTTCGTGTCTGAAAAAATTAAAATTTTTAAATTAAGTACAAAAAAAAATAAAAAAAATCTATATATTTTATGGTCCAATCATTAGAAAATAGATTTTAACATAAAAAAATTCATGAATAAACTGGGCGAGATTAATTTCAGTAATGAATTATGAAAGTGGATTTGAACATATACGTCATATACCTAATGGAAATAAAATAATAATCACCTGGATAGAGTCCTTTTTCATTGTAAGCGGTCTCTTAACGCCGTGTAACTTAAAGTACAAACCGCATGCGTTACACACAGGCTCACCCACTTGATTTCTGCGCCATAATGATGTGGTGGCCGTTTGGCAATTTGTACACTGTAATCCTTGACGTCTAGATGCGTTTTGCTAAAAAAAAGATTTTTACCGTTAGTTTTATACATAAGTAACACAACAGCATGATGATTTTTTGCGCTCGTTATATGGCTGTTGTTGGGAAAATTCAAAACATGCAGCACAAAGCGTCTAGCCACTGGGGAGCCGAGACCGGAAGAGCCCGTCGCGATTTCAAGTTTTGTTTATGAATGAACACGCAGATTAATAACCTCGTATCTGTGTTGTGACAGATTAGAGAACGGTCATAATAGCGTCATAATCTATACAAATGTTTTTAAATGCGTGATAATAGAAGCCGGTGAATTCGATTATTATTAGAAGCACGTGTTACGGTTAGTGAAACTTTATTATGATTAGAAATGTATATTTCTTCGCCATTGATATTATATACATCGTCGCCGACCGATATCATAATATAATCTCGAAAGATATTAAATAGAAAATACTGTAAATTTAGTAAACTTAGTACATGAAAATACGTACCATTCTTCTCGTGGTTTTCTCTTCTAATCCGCTGGCTCCAGATGATCTTGCAAAACTGGCGGGTACATGATGATACAGAGGACCCTTATAGAAATCCCCAGAACCGGACGAGCTCGGGGCGGAAGCCACTAAAACAACAGTAAACAAATAAACTATGTTAACATATACTATTTTTTTAAATTGTTTTAAACTTTAAAAATGATGACCGCTCGGTAGGAAGGCGGTCATTGGAGAGGAAATGATGTATATTTTATATCAAATAAAAAAAAATCATAAATTCACACTACAAAACGGCTGGTTACCAGGTATTTCTACAAGGGCTCTTGTTTCAATAGTGAGGAGAGAGAAGTTCCTGAAACGCTGTTAGAAACACTTACCTGGAGAGCTGTATGGTAAACGATCCAGTAATTAAACTAATTAAAGGCTACCAAAGGTATTTTTTAATGTATACCTGTGCGTTTATAATTATTCATATTATTTGTATATTTGAACACCTCAAGATAGAGACAACAAATAATAGCAAACAAAAGCTCATACATGCAAATCGTATATGTAGGTGCGTGTATAAGCTGCAAAGGATTTTCTTTTTATAATCACTAACCAGCCATTTGGGTTGTTTCACTAAGGGTCTGTTTATGCCGTTCATCTTGTAGTAAAGTCCACACGCGTTGCACAAGTAATGGCCGGTGCCGTCGCGCCTCCACAATGGTGTGGAAACCGCTCCGCAATTCACGCACTCGCGACCCTCGCAAAATACTTCCATCTCGTCGACTGTATAATATATGTATATATATATATGTATGTATGTGTGTGTGTGCACACACAAACAACATACGACGTTATGTCAACACGTCTGCAGCAAAAGACTGCACCCTATTTATTATATAATATATTGAGGGGCGGTGGTAGTGATGGTCTACGAGAAAGGGAGAAGGCGTGACTAGTCATGTCCCGTATATAATATATTCACGACGTCTATTAAACACGAGGAAGGGGTTGTCCGGAAGAGTTTACCCGTTTATCAATAACAACTCCCCTCCCAATAAAATATAAAAAGATCGCATAATAATATAGATATATGGGTATACAACGCGTTAATATATAGACAAATAGAGTTTGCTTTTTTTATCAATTTATTATTTATTCGATACATATAATATGCGCGGCGCTTCCTTATTAATCCATTCCGTTTAACTAGAGATTAATCGGTCTTAAACGCGAAGGTCGACTATACGCATATATCGAAATTATATTTTTGTGTAAACCTAAACCATCTATGTTATTTTTATGACCTACATAATATATACATGTATTTCACTTAAAATAAAATACAGTAGAAAAAAACATAAAATAACGCGGTTTTAGAGAAACGATCGTAAACTTAGGATCAACATATGTGTTTCGAATAAATATATACTAATCGATATCCCGGGGTGTCGTCTTCATCACACTTGCAGAGGGTTTTAGCGCCGCGGCGAACGCACACATTAGCGAGTGGGTGATTCGATAAATATTTGACGAGGTGGTCCGAAGGCAAATATTAAAATGGGCAAAAAAAGGTCTATTAGAGGATTTAATATTTAAGGCATGGTATTATTTTACTGTCCCTTGTCCCACCCTAACCGTGTCATATACACCATCGCCCCGAGGTCAACAAGCCGTGTAAACGTCAACAATCTTCCTGTATAGCTCGTGACACGACCCTTCGCTGGCGGTGAACCGATAAACAGCAATATCGTATCGGTGGATTGATTACAATCGAGACAGACCGTCAACTACCCGTCATCCGTCGGTTGCTCTACAGAGTTATCTAAGGGCAACATGTGTAGAAACAAATAGACGGGTGATGATGGTGTCAATAACGAGAGAAAAATAAAAAAACCTATAACGCACGCCACCGTAAATGACTTTAAAGTAATACAAAATTAAATAATACTATTGTGTAGAAATTGTTGAACATAATTGAAAAATCCACACCATTACTATTCATAGAATAATACTATATTTTGTAAATAATCAAAATTATATAATTTACCTACAGGCAATATTAATTAGTTTTAAACAGTTGTATAGCATAAGCCGGTAGCGCAAGTCTGAAATGTGCGTCCGAATCACTATACGTGACATTAACCACGTTCGATTAGTACTACGACAATTAAAAATGGCACGCAATTGCGATTAACACACGTAAGAAAAAATAACTATATATTATATATACACATTATTTTTTGTGTGCGTTTAAATACGAGCGAAACAATTACATAGTACCTACATATTATTATGTGTTATTTTAGAAGGGCATCTACTGTATAGTGCGGAGGCTATTGATCCTGCTCGGTGCATGTATAATTTTTCGTTTCCAACATGGCCGTTACTGATAATGAGCTTCCGTTTTCCGCGTGTAATTCGGGCTATGGGCATAATGGTTATCGAGGGAGCAACGCAATTGGTGATAAAATGGTAGGGAAAAAATACAAAAAAAAATTAACGGAAAACATACACAAATACAATGATAACGAAACGGTGACTTAACCTAGTTTTTATATTTTAATATTCATTGTCCAATTGTTATTATATTCGTACAGACTATCGTAAATGAGAGAGAATTCAAATAATTATAGTGTACAGTGTGTACACACACGCCGACTGCAAGGAAACTACGTCGAACGTTGAGTCTGTATTAAAGAGCACAATTTATAATATGGAAACGTTAACGATTTCGTTAGTGATATAAACACCACCACAACGGGTATACTTTTAGATTTACAATTCGAAAAAAACAATACCATTCCGAGTAAACACTGCAGTATATTATACTGTCGTGATGCGTATATAAAATGAGACTAAACGACGTTAACATGTATATAATATGTATTTGTACACTACAGTTCATTTGATTATATGAAAAGATAAATCCTGACGAGTCAATCTTGCATCAATAGGTTAAAAAATAAATATTATCAACAGGCAATCGTTTTGTTAAGAACTGGTATTTTTTTTTTTTTTTTTGTCAACTGGTAAACTTATTCAGAAATTATGAACACAACAACGTAGTTATAGCATATAAAATATTAAGTATAATTTCGGTCAGATTTGTAACCGTGTAGCGTGTAGATTTATGTATAGAGTGTGTATGAGATTAAATTAAAAATGTTAATACCGGGTGGTATAAATATTATTATTTATATAGTAATACAGAATGTTATATTATAATATGTAACAGCAAGACATAAGACAGTCTGTCTATTCAGATATATTAAGTAGCAGCCGCAACGGTGGTGGTTGGGTTGGGTCAACCCGACCTCGAACACACGTTTTTACCACCAGCCGCCGAACATTAATCAAAGACGGGGATGCACGATATTTGGACAAGCAGACGGAAAAGACACACACGTCGCACAATGTATATTGGCACGCACAACGTTCGACCACGAGGAGGGTTGGGTTGTGTGTGTATGCGTGAACCGTATAATCAATATTTACGAGTATTTACAAAGTATTATAATATTATTATACATTTTATAGTGTTGTGTATCGATATTAAAAAAAAGGCAAAGGGCAAAAGGCGAGTTCGCGAACACGTGTTACTTATACGGCATCATTATCACCATCACCGCCACACAAATGGTACACGATAATAACATGTAAAGTACAGGGTCTCGTATGTGTGTGTGTACCAGACGGCAGCAAACCAGTGTCCTCTAAATGGGCGTTTAATTAATGGCAAACAGATATTATTATTATTGAATCGTATGCATTGTAAATGGAGACGGTTCCCCCTTCGATCCTCGAACGCACACATTGTTTTTGTATTATTATTATTATTATTAAAATACGTATATACACGACGGACAAGCCCGCAAAGGTTCCGGTCGCTTTGGGTGGGCAGTTTTGCAGAGCGTGCGCCCCGAGAAAAAAAACACCTACCCTATTAATCGGTCACCCCGCAACGGGGGATTCGACGACAAACTCTGCGCATTCTTTTCTACACGACTATTATTATTATCATTGGTATTTATATATATATTATGTTGGGTCGTAACCGACTCGGGTCTAGATCGTTCGGCACACGCTTATAATAGTAGAATGGTATACTACATCTTTTGGTGTACACCGCGATACGCACACACCACACGCATTCGCTCATTTGCACACACACACACACACACACACACACAATATTATAATAATAATAATAATACACATATGTAAAACATGTATAATTATGGTATTGGCGTTTTGCAAGTCCGCACGGATACATTTTAACACACTGATGGAAGATATAAATATTCGAAAACATGATAAGCCTAATAAATATATTTTTTCCCCAGATTTTCTAAAAACTTTTTATATGTTTTATACGGGCCGGAACGTAGTATTGATCGTCATATACAAATCGTTAAAAAATATATATATATTATAATATTATTACTTACGAGCTGACAACGAAGCGGCGGCCGAGAACGCATTTGGCCGACTCCGATTGTTGATTTGCATTGGAGCGTAGTTTATGGTGCCATCGGTGTTCGCGTAACCTGCGGCGGCCGTGGCCCACTGGAGCGACGAGGTGTCCCCTGGGCCACCGTTGTTGACGGCTGCGGCGGTCAGATGGTACGGCGTCACGCCGGGCGTGGCGATTGAGTGGTATGATGACGGAACTGACCGGGATGAACCGGAAGCTGTGTATGCAGACGCTGACGATGTATGTGTACTGAAACGCTGGGCGAAAGCTGGCAGACCACCGCCATTGTGGTTGGACTGCTGCTGTTTGCTTGTCGATGACGGAGAATATCCTCCGGTCCCATCTTCGGACACTACTGCAGCAGAGGGAATAACAAGAAAAAGCGGTTAAGTAATGGAAAATTTCAAACAATCAAATTTATATAATGTGTATATATTTAGGTAGGTGCAGTAAATTATAAGTAGAAATTAAAGTATCATTGGCTTACCTGTAGACCACATTTGATTTCCGGCCACGGATGTGATGATGTTGTTGGCCTGCTGTTGGTTGAGCTCGGGCGAGGACGTGAAGTAATGTGGCAGAGAAGTCGAATACTGCAAGCCGCCGCCACCGTTACTTCTTTGGTACATGGATGAACTGTGCGGAAAACAAAGTATGGCAATCAGAAAGCTGCATGGCACGATTCGTTTTGTCGGGTCTAGACGTGTGTGACCAACGGTCATTGGGGTTACGACTTATATATATTATAAATACATATAAGTATTGTATATATATAAGAAGGAAAAGATACTTGGATTGTGTAAGTGAGAGGGGAGGAGAGAAAAAAGCGTGTGTGCGTTAGAAAGAGTGAAAGACCAGAGGTACAACTGATCACTGTCTGTTGTGAACTGGCCAACACCCGACAAGACAGCCGGGTCGATGGTACGTGTTTCACTAAGCTGCGATTGCGACCTTGAGGCCTTGGCCAATGTTTTCACCAAGCGACACGTTCAGCCTTGACGCCGAGCATCATAATACGTTATTATGGATTTGTCAGAAAACAACAGAAGGGGTAAGGGGAGGAGAGGAAGGGGCACATAGTTTACTGTAACATTATAAAGTACTTTGTTATTATTACTACACTGACTTATTTAACACCCGATGCGGTAACACAAGTAACGGGGATAGGAGGTTTTTAGATCTCTTTAAGACGTCCCTCCGCCAATAATACTAAAATAATATTTAAATTTATTAGAATAGTCGACATCACTTTCTCCCCCATGTCTTGAGTAAAACGATGTAAAGGGTTGTGGCCACTTTTGCGACGTAATAAGGCAGTTATGGACCAAATAGGACCCACGTCAAGAGATCACGACACAATAATCGTGCATTGCACTGTGCGTATATTTATAAGATTCAATTTATTTAACACTAAATTATACCTAATAAAGGTGTATCTTTTTATTACATTGACATGTCTGGTAGATTCAGCAGTCTTTAATACAATTTTAAATCGACTGCGGCACGAAATATTAACGAAACATATACCTATGAATAGGTACGGAAATATAAAACGACATAATTGCAGCTCGAACGACAACACACGCTGCCGAACATAATGTTTTCTTAGACTCGTGTTCATTCTACGTTTAAAAATCTTAAATATTTTATTTAATTTACACAATGATATTGTATTATATTTTAGGTTATATATAAATATACACTTGTTTATGGTAGTTATGTGACCAAATACAGTAAGAAAAGTTAACGTAAATAATGATATACACATAATAATATTTAGAGAAGCCACGGTCAACCGACGGTGTGCAGAATCTCCTAACGAACGGGTTACAAATTGCAAAAAATTTTGAAACTAAAACAACAAACGTGATCTCTAGCTTCAAACATGCTTGCGAATGGTGTTCGATCGTACGTGATCGTATGTGCTAAACGCTGTAGCTCTCGATAAAAACCACGCATACCGAATTCCCGAGAAAACCAAAGAAAAGGGTTTAGCCAAACACCGGCGGCGCGTCGTATTAATACAATTATTATAGGTTGGGTACCTATAATATTATTATATACCTACGTAATACTATGAAATCAACACGGAAAACCGATACCGTCTCATAGTTCATACACTAATCAGTAATCAACGTTTTAGTTCAAGGTAATATATACATACGTCGAGGTACACACAGCTATAGGCATCGTGTCGGGTTACGAGATGTCGGATATCTGCAGTGTACACTAACAGTTTTGGCAGCGATCTAAGTGGTTTATATTTTTTTCACTAATAATCAAAACAAAAACGTCCCTTTGTCGATAGTAACTGAGAAATAATAATAAAAAAAAAATACGCTCCGGTATTCAATGACACAAGATTACGATAGAACGCGCATAATAATATATAATATTTCCGAAAAGAACGTGTTTAATAACAATATGTCCTTGTCCTCGAGCGCCGCCGCCGTGATCACGTATTATAAACACGATGAATTTGCTGCTGTTCACGGACAGTCTTGTAAAGATAAAAAAATAATTACAGTAATATACATTTAAGTATACATATATACATATATATTATATAAATAAATAAATAATAATATTTACATTCAGACTATTCACCAAAAACTACACCTTGTTACGAAACTCGCGTGTTATTATAACACATACGTCACTAATAATTATTATTATTGTTCTGGTGGCGAAATCGGAAACCCATCGAAAACGAAAGCGGATTTCAGCAAAATCTACGAACAAAACACCAGTTACAATTACCTAATCAAGAATCCGGTCAGTCTTGTGACCACTACTTTTAGGACTGGCTTTTTTGAACTTACGAAATCTTTAAATGCGTAATTAATTAGTTTCACCCTGGCTGAACACTTTATACATACTTATGTTTAGAACCATCCTAGGTATCGCGATTTTTTCTTAAATTTGGGCGAGGGCTTTAGGTTTGAAAAAAATTAGGAAAATTTAGTTTCAACTAGTACATATTATTTCATAAAATCATTTAAAATTTTACGTCATAGATAGAAATAAAGTAACGATATGCTTAAGGCGATAAGACAAAAAAGAGTACCTGCAGTAATATTTTCAAAAACCCTATACATTTTTTGTACTATTTTTCTTGCATTGCTTATAGCTATAATTTGCTTCTAGGAAATATGATACGCCCATATAACTGTTGTCTTTTTTATGTAACTCTGACTACACAATTTATTTTGCGTTAATTTTGAATAAATTAATATTATGAACAGAAAAAAAATTATATTTTAATGACACTTACGTATACATTTATATTAGACTTCGTATTATTTTTCGATCTGGACCTCGCAATAAACGCCCCCGTAAATATGTGTATCATTTGATTGTTGAGTTTATTTTAAAAGCACGGTGCCGCGATTTATGATAATTTCGTAGATGTCATCGCAAATTTGTGTATTGTAAAAAATGACCAACAAATGACATTGATATAATAATAACAGCCCGGTTGGCTATCGGAAAAAAGCAGTTTATAATCAACGTGTACGACGAACTCAGCTGCTACCCGCAAGAGGAATCACACTCGGTAAATTATATTTATGCCGGCAGGCACCTGCCTGCACACAAGACGGGCGGAACCACCCTCTGTTCAGCGGCGGTTGTCTACTCATTCGGACCGGACAAAGTTCACCCATTGTCCATCGGCCGACGAGGTCAAACTTCAAGAAAACAATTATTATTATGTTCATTTTTAAACCGAAGAAAAAGTGTATATTATTATAACGATATCCGATTCGGTTAAGAAACAGAAACCGATAAATTATATAATAGTATTATATAGATATAATACTATGGTAAAACGAAATTCTCGTTCGTTGGACATGATAACAGTTAACGAATTAACGAATTGAATGCGTTACCTATATCCATGCCCTAAAAACGCAGTGATGAATATTTGTAGAATATAATAATACTATATAGTTATATTATAAAAATGTATTATTTCCTCTAATGTAACAAAGTATTGCTCTCCTCCCCTAGGACAACTGAAAACTGATATCGAGTAGTTTAAGACATGCGTGATAGACAAATAACGTAAAATATTATTTAACGCAGTAATTGGTATACGGTATGTGTAATAACTAATAATAGTTGAGTAATTTATAATTATTTTTTTACGTCGTTTAAAGTGTAAAAACGGCAAAGTATAAACATGCGTCGCCACCGTCGGTTTCCTAGAACGAACAAAACCCGTGGGTGGACACGCCGCCGTCATCTCTCTCTGTATACCGTACGCGACGGCGGCATCGTTGTAGTATACGAACGAAATGCATGGCTAAGCATATCATTGTCGCCGTCGATCCTTTGTGAAAGGAAAACATTTCAAATGCATATTATTTTATTATTTTATGACGATCGTAATGCCAATCGCACATCAGATCGTCCAAACATGACTACTATTTTCTCTTCATTATTAATAATTGCTAGGTTTTTTAATGCTAATTTTATCCTCCGACACGGAACTCGTACAGACAGGTATTCAAAATAGACGTGATTCTTAACACACAGCACACAACCTCCGCACTGTTCAATTATATTTCAATAGAAACAACGGCGGCAGATTCTAAAACGGCGAAGACTGAACACAACGATTTTTTTTTAAAGAAATCTTGCTAACGCAGTGTAGTACTAGTGCGCATGCACGCATAAGTTTTGTACACCTAGGCAGTCGTGGTGATTATTATTATTATTATTATTATGAATATTGAACGTCAAGAGAAAAAAAAATCCACTATTGCACATAATATGTGATATACACGCCGCCGCCGACTCTCCCCTCACGGAAACGATGAGTCAGCATTTGAATAAAACACGGTTCGTCGGCAACACGCGCACTGACGGACAGCAGATCAACGCGTAATTAAATTATAATATTATTGACATATATAAGCACTATCTGGGAAAATTATCCATATTACATACAGAAATTCAAAAACCACCTTAATACGTAAATGATCGAACTTTTTTCTATATTTTTGAACATTACAAAGTACTAAATACTTATTTAGGGTTTTAGCTTATAAAACAATACATTAGGCCATTTATTACTCTATGGGAGAAAATGTATGATAAATTTATTCAGTATAATTTGAATGGACTAACAAAATTACTTATTATGAACATGTTAATAATGATTAATAAAAGCACACATGATAACTTGTCAACATCTGTTTTAAAAATATTTTCAATCATTTCTATACATTAGAAAATAACTCGTTCAGAAAATATCGAGGAAAATGTGTTATCTCTCGACTAAGTCCTTATAGGCGCTTTTTCCTTGTTCACGTTCATAAGCCGACCATAACACATAAATATCTATTCACACATATCCGGGACGGGACGAAATAACACCGATCCGACACACAGTTCTTACGAAGGCGTCGACGACATCAGTAGTGGTAAAACGTACGAGAAGTTGTGTGCATTTTCGCACTAACGCCGAGGAAAACACGTCGAAATCGCGTTTTATCTAGGTCTACGCGAGTAATAAAAAATAAAAATGAACTTCATGATGGTGGGGAGAGGATAGGCGGTGTTGTGTCCTTGGTCTCGAGCGCAAACACTTAAATCGCGTCCATAAAATTAGATGGAAAAAACGGTCGCCAGCATAAATATAACATTTTTTTTTTTACATTTCGTTTCGAAGTAATAATGAATTTACACGGTCTTTGCACACGTTGCTGCGTTTACAATGGGCGAGCACACGGAGAACGTGTTGGAACAATTACCATTTATTCATTAGGCCGCCGTCGGTCGTACGAATCAACCGCAGAGGACGGGGGCGGCGGTGGTGGCGGCGGCAGCCGCGACAACACAACGACGGTTTTTATTATATTTCATTCCTCTTGCAATACGCGACGCTCGTTTTACACTATACATACTACAACATATACACCACGCGCGTACAATTACTCATATGTGTATGTAGTATGTACATAATAATAATATATAACATATATGCGCGTGCATGCATTTACACACACACACACACACGCGCGCGCATTAATCGTAAATAGTTGGGAAAAATTCCGTGCGCCCTCGCGTATTTTATTAAAAATAGAACCGAATTTTATTTCGGTTCTTACACGAACAACACTAATGCGTTGTCGAAATAATTATAATAAAATTTTTTAATATTTATTAATAAATACAAATGCAGTTTTTAGCTAAAAAATGTTTTTGATAATCCTTCGAAGTCAAAGTGTAACATAGCACAACATAGTAAACACCTACGTGTTTAGGCCACACACGAAAAATCAATAATTATTTTTAGAAAAAAACCCATAAAGCGGTTATCAAAATTATTATTATTATGTGCACTTTCATAGTATACCTAACTGCAGTTTTTAAGTCTTGGTGGCCTTGCACCGTTGCAATAACAAGGACCGTTATCGTTTTATTGACGACATAAAGTCCAAATTTGAAATAAACTATAGTGCACATTTAATTTTTGTCAATTCGACACATTCAATAATAATTAATAATAAATAACGAATATCTTAAAAAAAAACATAAACATTATAGATAAATCAAATAAAATATTAATTGATGTTATAAACGTGGCAGTCAACAATTTTAAGTACATGATGAATTATATAAAATAGTTATTATTAATTTATTCATCAATGATAAAAAAAAGGTGATGAATTTTTCCTTATTTTTACTTATCTAATTCATGTGCAGTGGAATTTAAAATATAATGTAGTTTATGTAGAAATAATATTGTATACCTTATTCTCAAAAAATAAACGCCGACAAGACGTTCATTATGTATTCAATTTGGTAATTTGGTCAGTGGTTTATACCTAATTAAAAAGATGATAAATTACTGGTACCAGAATAATAATTATAACAGTATATTTTTTGTAAAATGTCACGTATTTGATTACTATTATTCACGGACCATAGAAATAAATCCACACACGTGATTGAATAGAATGACAAGAATGCATTTAAAACAATTAAAAAGCTATTCCTCAGAAATACTGCGTAAATATGGTTTTAAAATGATATTGCGACGACTATAATAGTAGTATAGTGAACAAGAACTGTAAAATAATATTAACAACTGCTTATTATGTTTTGTAACTTATTCGTTTGAGAGCCTGTTTTGGTAAAGAACTAAAGAATAACAAAATATATCAGATTATATATCAATATAATATGTCATGCATTAATAAATAATAACAGTATGTTAAACGTTAAATTAAAAGATGAAATAAAACCAGGAGTTATGGCAATTTTATAAAAGTATTAAAACAATTAAACAAAAAACATTGGTCAGTAAAAAATAGATGTTCTTGACCACCGATCGTTAAAATATAAATTTTGTTTTAGTTAGAGCTATTATTATCGGAGCACGGTTGTCCTCCGATTAAACCTCATAAAAGCACATACGAGAATCTAATATGTCTACAGATAGCGTTAGAACGAGACGATAAAGAGGTTATTTTTATATGCCGGGCTGCAACTAGTTGACCAACCATTACTGACTATTTGACATTAAAATAAAAAAAAAATTGAGAATATTTTCTGGGATACCTGTAGATTTATAGCTTATAATATTATAACTATTTCAAGAAAAAAATTGGTCCATGAGAAATCAACAGACGGCAAAAAATTATACGGTCTAAAAAAAAGGTTGAGAATTTTTTATTGAATCCGATCTACTTCGGCGTTTGTCGTCTTAAGTTATGACGCCGTCGTTTTGAATATCAAAGACCCGAAGATGATCATTGACCTCGATAAAATGTAATGCCGTTTGCAGAATTGCGACAAAAATCTGTTTGTAAATCGTAATGTATAGTTTCGCGTTTACCAAGAGCGGAGCGTGTATACTGCATAGTAATTGTTTTGCCATAGTAGGTGTTTCGTCGGATTTGCTGATGGTTTTGATTTTTTTTCCGAGAACCAATGAATCACTTTTAGTAATATATGTATTTAGGTTTATTTTCTTTCGACCAAGAAGCTCTAATGCGACATAAACGCAAATTTTGAAAATCTTCTAATGGAGGTAAACGACCGAATAGATGGGGTAATATGCGTTACAACGTGACTCGTGAGCAGTTAAAGTCGGGTCGCGCTACTTATGATTTACTGTCGACAACTCACAAGTTTTTTTTATATAATTTAACCACACAAATTTTCATACGACTATATTATACCTGTTTCGTTTTTGTAATTTTTGGAAATACGTTTAAAAAAAATTCTATGGATAATCCAGCACCATACTATTTTATATTTCATTAAATTAAAATTTGCACAAGAAAAATAATAAAAACTGAAGTCATATAATTTTATAGCCAAATACACTTTGTAAAAAAAGAAATATAAACAATAAAATATATATATATATATTGTGTATATAAATTGCTAAAATTATAGTTAATTGCTTTAAGCCATTTAAATATTTTTATCGTATTATTAAACAATTAAAATCTCGAGGAGAAAAATTAATAATATAATATTTAAAATTCTTAGTTCTCCACCAGAAACGATTAAGTCTTCATTGTGATTTAATTCTACGGCTTTTATTTTATAAAATTTAAATACTTTAATATTATTTAAAAATATTCTTAAGGAAAAAATAACAACGTAGTAACATATTACTAATAAAATCGGATAATATTTTTTTGAATCAATAATTACGTACAAAATGAAAAAGTAACCTTACAACATAAACTTCAAACTACAAGCAGTATGATTATGAAATGACGAATATAACTTTTACCTTATATATTAAAGGAGAGGAGTTAGATCATAATCATTCAATTTTACTATAAGCCAAAACAATGTAGTTTTAATTTTTGATCAAAACTACTAATTGAGATCAATAATTAATAAATATAAATAGTGGATTAATGTAGTTTATAGTCAACATATTAAAAAATAATATAATAATCAATGTAATATATATTTAAAATAATGAATTAATTATTAAATCCCGTAGTATAATAAAATAATCAACGTCCTTAAATATATACCGAATAAACGTTACAAATAATATTGTTATAATAGTGATGAAATAAAGATTGCTTATGAACGAAAAATTATTTATGAAACCAATATGTACTTAACCTAACCTTCCAATATTACGGTGGTGAGAGAAAGAAAACCAATTATTGAAGCGAACGAATGATATTATACTACGTAATAGCCTTCATAAACGCGCACACACCCTAATGACGTACGATTTAAAATTATAATTTCGTCGTAAATTATTTGTCGAAGAACGTTCGTCATCAATGCTAAATATAAAATAAATGTCAGGGCATCCCGCGGCAAGAAAGTACAAAATTGTTCAACAACACAACATTGTTATATAATAAATGTGGGTCATTGCACCGTTGCCGAGTAATAAAACTCGTAGACTATATTATAGGCAAGTCTTATCGGGTTCGAAAACCCCGTGACCAATGTGGTGGTATTGGGTGTGGAAAATACGGAACGAAATAAAAACGTCATGCCCGTTTGGTGAGAAAACCGCAAAAGCCGAAAAGATCGCGGTTGGAAATATTAAAACGATAATATTACGAGAGACTGTAAACGGTTCGATTGGAACGCGCCGCGCGCCGCCGTCTGCTACCGAAAGAGAAGACCGGGAGACACGCAAACAATAATAACATACGACCCGTCTGATGTCAGATCATAACACAGATTACCGTACAGTCTTCGCATCGATCGAAGATCGCCGACCGACGCAGAAAGAGCTGTAGCTGTGCATGCGATTTGGGAGTCATCTCGGCGGCGGCCGATTGCTACTATTACTAACTGTACTATATACTTTACAATAAAATATATAACAATATTATACGAGAGGCCCTTAACCTCGAAAACCGATAACGACGATTGCGCCACCGGTTACCTGTGCATCACACACGCGCGAACGCGTTAGCCAAAAACCTAATTATTACCGATCAGAATTAGATATAATATCATATATAAATAACAATGTACGTTAATCGGACGTCTGACAAAACGATTTCATAACGCGAACACGACGCTCGTTAATAAATATTATCTTTACGATCGTCGACACGTGGGGACCCCGATTACACGAAAGTTCGCATCTGAACTGTACACTAAACGAGTGTGCGAGAGAGAGAGAGAGAGAGAGAGAGATACGTTGCAAAAACGCGAATCGACGTCCGACGACGGGGTGCGGATAAGTGTCTATGATAGGAGTGGTAAAAAGTTCCAAAAAATAAATCGAGAAAAACTCACCCAGAGATGTTGGAACTGTTGTGGTGTATGACGTTGGAACCGCTGTGGTAGACACCATGATGGTTTTGCGAAGACAAGTGTTGCGGAATTTGCTGTTCCGTGGCCGCGGACGACGGCGTATACGAGTGGTCGGCCACGTGCGGCTGCTGCTGGCATACGACGGTGGGCGAACCACAACCGCCCTGTTGTTGGTCGTCGTGCAAGTGTCCCTGCAACGGGGACGCGCTGCCTGAGTCGCTGTGCAGCGAGGCCACGAGATGCGCAAAGGGGTTTTCCTGTTGTCCGGGTCCCGCGCCACCGTCGGACCGGGCCAAATGTAAGTCGAGCAATTCACCTTTAGCGGCAGCGGCGGCCACTACCACTTCCTCGTCGTAACCGCCGGCCGAGCTACCGGGGCTGGAGCAGTGTTGCTCCTGTTGCTGCTGAAGCTGCACCGACAACTGTTGCTGGTGTTCCTGGTGGAAGTACTCGTCGGCGTACACGTGCTGGACCCGATCGAGCGGTTCTTGTTTGAGTACGATGTGTTCGAACTTTGTATGTTGTTGCTGTTGCTGCTGTTGTTGTTGTTGCTGTTGCTGATACGCCGCCTGCTGCTGGTACTCGTAAAAATCTTCGTCTTCGTCGCGTTGTTGGTGTAGCTGTTGCTGACCCGTGATCAATACTTGTGGGAAAATCGAGGCCATCAAGTCCCGGCCACTGCCGTACTTGGCCTGTTGATAAGTCTGCGCCACTAACATGTCGTAACGGCTGTTCGGCGACGGTCCGCTACTGTTACTGTTGGTATTATTGTTAACGTTGACACCGGTCGTCGATGTCGTCGTAGTCGTTGCACTGGTGCTTACGTGTAGCTGTGGCGGACTGTCGTGTTGCTGGTGTTGGTGCTGGTGGTGGTGTTGATGATGATAGTTCATATCATCACGGCGTACGTACACGTTGCCGGTCGGCCGTTCGTCTGCCGTCCCGTGAACCGGTTGCTGCTGTAAACGGTCGACGGCGGCGGGCTCCTCCTCCTCCGACCCGTACGACGTCCTACCGACCGGCGCACCATCTACCGCCGGCGACCCGTAGCCGATGCTGGGCGTGCCCGCGCTCCCGCCGCCATTTTCTTCGTCCGCCGCCGCGGTCACCAAATCGGTCGCGCCGTCGCAACGCTGTTGCTGCTGCTGTGACGACGACGGCGCCGCCGGCGACGACGATTCATCGCTCTCATCATCTGCAGCGGCAACTACCGTCGTCGTCACGACGTCACCGCGACGGCTGTTCAGCTCGTCGATGGTGTCCGCTGCCGCTCTGTCTTCCTCGGCGGACGTGTCAAACTCGCCGACGCAATCGCTTCTTCCGTCGCCGACCACCACATGGTGCTGCAGGTGGTGGTGGTGGAGCTGATGCTGGTTGAGCTGTTCTGACGATGATTCCGCCGCTACTACGGCTGATAAGCCTAAACGAAATAAATAAATCTATTTTATAGTTCGTTCGTCTTCATAGTGTTATATTTATATATAAATATAGGTAACATGTCAACCCACTCAAGTTTTATAACACACAATACATATTATTATAATATAGTAACGATCAGGCGCAGATCTATACATCTAAAATAGGTACATTTTTTTCAGAATAAAGGAAATTATAATTTTAGTATCTAATAGATTATATATAAATAACATCATAGATAAGATTTGATACTATTAGTATAATACAACGAATTTCATCTATGAATTTTAAGACGAACTATTTGTTAAGCATATTATCTATATAAATATATAACATATAAAATGTCCAAAGAAGTGATTGGGGAGTACTAAAGCAGGTTAGAGAGTGTTTCAGGATGTGAAACTTAATGCAACTATTTACAAACATTTTTTTATATGTGCGAATGGCATTACCTCAATATCAATGCACACATTATGTGCTGCTGGCAGTGATTAGAAAATATTTAATTTGACAGATTTATTCGTTTTAAATCCCGGATGAATATTTTGACTTTTGAGAAACATTATAAAAATTATTTTATCATTTCTCGGGGTAAAATACGATGACATAAAAATAGAACAACCACGTGATTATATTAATAAAAAATAAGATTTTATATCGTAGTTATTGAAACACGTTGCAAATTACAAACTATTTATTCGTTCTATTCTACGATATCTATCCTTTACTATAATAACAGTCAACAACTGCTTGTGTTTAACTGTCATGGCATTCAAAAGTGCGAAAAGTACAACTAGCGTATAATATACCACAAATGTTTTTAAATTGTATATAGAAATGAACAATAAATAATAACTGTATTATATAAGCTATCCAAAAAATGAATAGGTAACTATGCAGTGCAGTAGTCGATTGTAACATATAGTTTAAATAATTTATAATATTTTATAAAAATGAAATTATAAATGCATTTATTTTCATTCCTTATTTGTTATTTTTCACAAAAGAATATTTTTAAGGTCAATAACACAACTATAATCGTGCAACACACTTAACAATTTAAAATTTTAACATTCATTAAAATTCATTCATATAATCATTTTACTATTTTAGACTTAAACGTATTTCAATATCATGCGAAATTTAAAAAAATAATAACAATTATATTATACTTTATGCCACTAAAATATTTATTTATCTTATAATTTTCTAAATAAACTTATTTTTTTTTGTTTTTATTCAAGTTACGCATTATTAACTGCATAGTGTAGACGTGTAGTCAAAACCATTCTGATCTACAACAAAATTAAACAAAGGTATATTTTTATAATAAATTATACTAAGTATATACGTTATAGCTACAGCATAATAGAAACCTGCAAGTTTGAATATTAGAACTTATTAATCACTCATTATTAAACATTGATACTGTTTTCTGAGATCCAATTATTATATATTATGTATAAACAGTTATTTAAAATAACCAGTTCAACTGATATTAACAAAATAAAAGCTTTCTGCATATATATGCCTAAAATTCTACAGCTAGAGAACAATTATTTTAATTGTAGTAATAAAATCATCTGATTTTAGATCTTCAAAATAATCAAGTACCTATGATGTATTTATTATAAATATATGTACAATTTATTTTACTATTTTTATATTTATATAAATATTATTCCCAAAATGTTATCAATAATTAATTATAATAATAATTACTCATTTATATTTGCTATAGGTAAACAAGTAATTATAGTAACCGCATTGAATCATTCGTAAAATATACAATCTCTTAAAATTATAATAGGTATAAATAATATAATATAAGAACTATATATAAACAGTATCAACAATTGTGTGTATTAATTCAACAGTGGCGTAAGTACAGCATCAAGATTGAAGTACCTATATTAAAATTGAGAGATAGATTTCTTTAGATGTTAACATTACTGTATAAAAAGTGAAAATGTTTTTTTAAAACATATCGACACATACTTGTATATTATTATATATATTAATATAACCACCACATCCCTAAGAAATTCCCGTGTGTCCCACAATGACTCAAAAAGCAATACGTATTCAAAAATATAATTATAATGAAACGTATAGAGAGAAATAAACTATGCAGTACTAATTTAAATATAATAATTACAATTTAAAACTATAGGAAATTAAACACGACTATATAATTTGCTATTATCCATATTGTTCACTACTATATTCAATTATTGTACATTGTACAGTATATATAAGTATTCATAATATTTAAATGTAATATATTTACATATTTATAACGTCTATAGAGTATTACGTATTTACAATTTTGATGATGCAGAACTGGGAATCGTAAGTTTGATTATATACAATGCAATGAAGTATAGGTAATATTGTTATATCTTACGTACACTCTAATAAATATATTTTATTTTTATATACACCTATATCTATAATTGTATAAATAAATTTACCCAGATTTATCAAAATATAAAAGGCTTGGTTAATTGACAATAAAATTCAATACAAACAATTGTTACAAGATAAAACTTTTAAATATCAATCTAAATTTTAAACCAATTTAATTAATTTTATGTTATATAAATAAAGCTGCGAAAGTTTCTATATAAACATATTCAGTAAAATATGAATTTTAAAATAAAATATAAATGTTGTATTATAACAAATTATAATAAATAAAAACAATTTATGAAAATAATAAACATGCTGAACATATATGAAATATACAACAGTGAAACAAAAACATACACGATGAATATATTTTAAATCCGATAAATTTATTTGTCATTTACTATTTTGTGGATAATAATGGTTATCGTATAATAAAAATATTAAAAAGTTAAAAATTAGTTTAAAAAAATATTTTATGTTTGTAACATTACAATAATTTCACTATAATACCATTAAATAAATTTATATATATGGTACTTATATTACATACATATAAATATATAAATATATATAAATATATATATATATATATATATATATATATATACTATTACTATGCATCAAACATAGTTATCATTTTCGACTACATACAGTTATTATATAATTATAGGTATTTAATAATATTATATAATAAAATATTTTTATATACATATCCAAAATGTATAGTAACAAACTGACAACTCTCATAAATATTAGTTTTCTCTCCCTGATTCACGCCCAATATGGAAAATTTGCGTTCCGCAAACCCCTCTTGCAAGGGTGTTGACATTAATATTAAAGCAAAACGATTTATTACTATCAAACTTTAAGCTAAAAACATTATTGTCTGAGTTTCTATCTTTTTTTTATGATTATTCAATTTTTATGTAAGTTTTGGACGTGTAAATTATTACAGTTTAAAAATGCATGCACCTAGATATCGTAGAAAACTTTAAATACATAATAAACAACTCTAAGTACAAACACTGACAAGTACTGACCTACTGTTGTGACATTTATACTGTAATATGCATACTCATTATGTTTAAACAGTGTACATTAAACATTTGAAACAAAAATTCACAAAAATTAACTAATTAAGATTTTATATTTATTTAATAATCTCGATCAATAGTCAGTCACAACTAGAATTTAAATTATAAAATGTGAAACGAATTACCATTAAGTTATTAAAAAAAATATCAGATAATTTATATTTTATAAATTATTTTACATTTAGAATAAAAATCAGATAACCAACCAATATCACATTTATGGATGGTTGAGGTTCGATGATAAACAATCAGGAACAAAAAATTAAATACAATTTTTATCTGGGTGTCGAATTCGAACATCTCCAATACATGATAATCTTGAATAAAACTGTACCCAATATGATAACCTTTTTTAATATGGGACTAAGCGTCAGAGAGGTCAAATCACTAATACTGTAGGTCAATATAATATGATAAGAGCATATATTTACAATTCGTTAAGGGAGGTCTATACAGTGAGGATTGTCAATTCAACCCCCATCAATACTAGAGTCAAATTACAACATTAAACTAAAATTCGGCGTATCGATATTTATGGGCAATATATAATGTTCGTTTTGTTTATAGAAAATATTTAATTTGTGCAATCTATTCGTTTTGGATAATATTGGATAGTAAAAAATATAGGTATTAAATACTACAATATTTCGTTTGATATTATTTTAGAAGAAATATACATAATATGTATATATATATATATTTATAAGTTACAATAATGTCTTTGGAAACAATTTGTTTACCAGTGTTATAAAAGTGAAGAAAAAAACTAAGCCAAAATTAACCCTACGCAAACAAAGGGTTCCCATGGCTTTTATTTACAGTATGCCTTGTAGTATAATGGAAACAAGACCTCAGGTGTGAATCAATAGCCAGTTTGTTTAGGCCTATACTCTCTCACGCCGGTACGCACGGACACACTTAACCGATTTTCACTTTTCGACACATATACAACAAAAAATACGAAAATCACTTAAACCCGTATACTGAGGTTCCTGTCCTACCCCGCTTGTCTACGAACTTCCTTCGTTTATAATATAGACTGCTGACGGGTAAAAGAATCCAACAGTAGCTTTTTATCGCGAATTTCTCGCAGGAAGTGTCCGGTCCAGTGGCCACAAAGAAAAAGATAACGAAGTCGACACTTGTTTCCCCTTTAATTGATAAATAAAATAAATTCGATGGGAACGACATGCTGATATAAACAATAAACATAATTTAAAAAAGCGCATATTATTAAGGACGTATAGTTATTATTATAGTAATATACAGTATTTAAAATTTCATTATTATAATACGATAACAATTTACAATATTTATTATAATTTACCCGTTTGTGATATTGACCGATGCAGAAATCATCGATAATCGATTGACTCCTCTCGATTGCGGTGCATACAACAAAAAAAAGGATACAACATGCTCTAACATCACAAAGATAATAGGTAGATAGGTTTTAGCCTATAGGTACTTAGTATATTATACTAATTTAATATAATATAATACCTAAAATTTAAATTATGTATAAAATATGTAGAATTACGTATTATAATCCGATTACAGTAGATAATAATATGAGGAAATAAAATGGAAAATATAATATTATTAGTTAGTAGGTCGCAGTGTCGTACACATGTTTACATCGACACCGTACACTGCTTACGTCTATTGTGCAGTAAATTCGTGCCAACAACAATACTTTACACATAACGATTGAACGGTCGTGGGGTAATATATTTTATCAATTATAAAGTACATCTAATGTAATCCCAATATAATTGACGGTCATTTTCAAGAATGACAAATTGTAAACGGCATATTAGTAGCTGATCAATACGGGATGGATTAGAATATAAGGTCCCGGTCATGTTTTATCGTTTCGGCTTTTTGAATAACATTAAAGAAAATATAGTTTATTAGAATAATAAAATTTCACAAAATAATGTTATAGTACTTGAAAATGAATAATGGTTTTATTGATCCCGTTACTTTTATGAACAGCCTGTAACAATTAATTCGTCGATTACACGTGAATATTGTAATAAGAGACAAATTTGTGAATGTCAAACTAAATATTTGATGGAGAAAGTCAGGTTTTATCGTGATCGAATTTGTTCCTAATTATATTAATAATAAATTATAAATAACTCCGAGCACGTATATAATGTAACTATAAATCGCCAATATTTTTTTCTAAATAACTCAAGTACTTACACACAGCGGTAAAATGAACTATAAACCAATAAAAAAGAAAATAATAATAATCGTGAATTCAACTTAAATATGACGTATGTAAGTAATAAGTAATTACTATAATAAATATAATAATAAAAAACCAACCGAATTTTTTTCATGTTGCGCCACTGATAAGTTAAAATATATTAATATACTAAATTTGAGTAAAAATTATGTTTAAATGATATAATTCCACTAATAAAAATAGTTAACAACAATTGCAAATCTTAAAAAAAAATAAATTATTAATTTTATATAGAAAGATAAAGTAAAAAAATTAAAATTACATAGATATTAAAGTAATAAAAATGTCCTGTAACAGCTTTAACGCCTTTAACAATTAACAAATTAGACTAAAAATGAAAATAAAAATTACTTATTTTTAATGTTGACAATAATCTTATAAATCTAGTTAATAATAATTTATGCCATTGATACATAGTTTTATTAAAAATTGAATCTTATTCTCATTATATTGAATATTAAAATTAAATTTTAATCCTAAATTAAAAAAGAAAAAATATATTTTTTATTCATAGAAATAAAAATTAATGGACCATGATGATCATAAACAATTTTTATATTGATTTGTTTTCATTGTCGTAATATAATTCGTAAATCGTACATTAAACTATTAAAACTGTACGGATTGCTTCTTATGTAATACATTGACCCAAATAGTCAAACAGTAGGCCTCGAACTATATTAACCTAAAGGTTATAAGACTAAATAATATATACATATATTGAACTGATTTTAACTGGGTAAATCAAACAGTTTAAGGCATTTAAGTATATTAGTTATTCCTAATGAGGCCAAATGCATAACAAATATATAGATAATAAATCTGAACTTCAGAAAATAATTTAAATAATTAAACAAAAATTCAAAACGTTTAAAAATAACATCTTAAAAACGTTATGTCACCAAGCCTATATGTCAGATAAATTACCATTTAAAAAATATTTATTTTAACTTTTTATTTTCTTGACAAGTGCCTAAATAATTTTAATAAATTTTAAATTAAATGTGACATAATTAGATCAATATATTTCTACGTTATTATTAAAAATCGATGTATCCTAAGCTATAAAAACATTTCATATCATTGAATAACGTTATCCAGAATTATCAACCCGTCACGGGAAACGCAAATTACACTTGCGTTAATTAGACCTCTTCAACATCATCGGGGTAATAATTTTAAGCGAAACCAGATCCTAAACATGCTAACTATGTCTAATTGTAGTTTTCGATGACGTCCAGGTCTGTCTTTCGAGCATGTGCCATTCCCTGGAGACCATCCCGACAACCAGATTTCGTGGCACACGCTATGATCGTTTGTCATCCTATAGCAGATTGTTGAGATATGGACAGAGAGAAGAAGAGAGAGAAAGGAAAAAAACCAAAAACAAGTGAAAAAAAAGAAAAAATGCAACATGTGTCCGTTTGTATGTTTTGTATAATATTAACGCCCACCATAGTCGTTTATGCACATGGAGTCCTTGGAAAATACTGCTAAACGACGTACACACACTGTTTTGTTTTACTATTCCTTTGGACCCATATACAAAATGTAGAAATAATTCCAATGTTTGTCTTTTAAACCAGAATGAAGAATAAAACTAAAAAATTAAAAAAACAAACTTGACTTTCTAATATTTAAATACATCGTCGTTACAACTTTGATAACAATACAATACTAAGCGTTAATGGATTAATTCATTATAGGTGCATATATATGGTATAACGTATTAATGTAAAGTCTTCTTAGTATAATATAGCAGTAAACTTATTATTTTTAAGTATATTAAATTAAAATAGAATTAGAAACACTTTTTTATTTTAACTTTGATAACAGCTGTTTTAAATATAGTATTTGTATAGAGGTAACTGCGTATTTAATAATTGTGTTACTATTTTCAATTTTTAATTAGGTACATAATATTATATATTACAATTTACAATGTGATAAAACAAAAACACATTTTTGCTCAATAAGCATTACTCACGATTCAGATTCAGATATCTAAACTTAATCAAAAATAAATATTCTTACAACATAAAATTGGTAATTTATGTGTTGGCGAAATATTAAATATTAAATAAATTATTATTCAATTTAAAACTATTTATAGAAATATGTACAATGTGTTATACTGTTATACAGACGTTTATATGTTATTTATTTTATGTAAATGGAATTAGCGAAAATATTTTAAAATAATCGATGAGTTTAAAATAAAATGAATACAAACATATGTATTTGGCTTTGTTTAGATGTTATATTTAACGTTATGATTATTAGTTGATAGTTAAATCACTGTTGCATTTTATATAATGTCAGAATTATTATAATATGAAGACAGTATAATACACTAAGTATCAACTTTGGATCGAAATAAAAACCAAAACTGTTCATAGCCAATAAAAAAAACTGTGAAGTATATAACCGATCTGCTATATTTTAAATGAGATGTCGAGCGTACCTCGTCATTGAATAGATCACTGCATAGATGTATTAAATTTGAATTCGTTTATAAATCATTGTATAAAAGAAAAACGTTTCCAAGCGGAGGTAGTTTAATTTTTTGGTAACAAAACAATTAATTAATTTAGTAATAGTATTAAAATGTTTGTATCCTCTCCACAATTATTTTAAAAGTATTGGGAAATTTCTACTTTTATTTCACTAAAATACAAACCAACAATTTAGTTTTTATACTAAAAATCTCTCGAAGTTGATGATTGGAGCAATTTTTTTTATTAAAAAAAATGTCATCAAACATAAAGATAAATAAAAAACACATCATCGTAAAACTGAAATTTGTAAATATATACCCATATCGGTCTGCTTAAAATCTAAAATTAGATATTTTTAAATTACATCTAATAGTTACCTAATTTAAAATATAACCTCTTAAAAATGTCTATAGGTATAAATATTTAAATCCCATTCCCCATATTAAATTATTATAAAATTTTGTTTACATAGTTATTAGGATATTGTTACTTAATCTTTTGTTAACTATTAATGAATAATAGGTATTATATATTATACATTTTTATATATGTTATATACTACTTTATAGATAACCCATCCAACCTTTCAAGTATTTCCTAGAAGTATAAACATAATCATTTTTATTAACCACAGACCACAGTTGATTTTTTTTTACTCTTATAACGACAAATACTCTCACATTTTAAAACTCTATATAGCTATTTTTTATTAATAATTTTTATATATTAATATTTTTTAATAAAAGAGGTATTTAATAGAACTTAAATATTTCATTATATTTAAAATCATAGAAATAATTTAATAGTTGTATTGAAAAATAGGACTAAAAATGAATTGTACCAATTGATAACTGTTCAGTATGTACCTACAGAATTATAGAATACTAAAAATGATTTATAACTATCATTGTTGTACTTGAATTATCAGTATATTATTTCATATACCTATCTATAATATAAAGAAAGATTCAGTTGCCATTCTGGTTAGATTGTATAATATTATATAATAAAATAAAAAGTAACAAAAGATTTTTTAAATTACACTTTTTAATAAATTAGATCGTGTTTAAATAAAAATAAAAATTACTAATATTACTAATTTAATATACATTCCAATATTAACCAAGAATTTTTAGTAGATCGTATTTTTTACTTGCCATAGTAAAATTAAAACCGTATACTAAGAGTGCTAATTTGACAACAATTTTTAATTTTTTTTGTAAATTTACACGTACGACCTTCACTGGAAACTATTGTTTTTGTATACATCTTATCATTAAGAAAACCTGTTGAAGTTTCAGTCAAAAATTTATCGTTTACCATGTACCCACGTAGTATTTTAAACATCATTTAACTAAAATATAATTATCTCTATAAATCAAATTAATATTTTATTATAATGTAAATTCGCTATATAATATTAGTATATTACTGTGCTATAAAATAATTTTCTCCCTACTACTCCTCTTCCACCTATCGGTTGTAGACGGTAAAAAAAATTGTTGGGCTACCGTTTCTAGTTGCACGACAAGTAGGTACACACGTTTAGGAATGCGACAGTTGACCTTGATTACTTTGCAAGCGGTAACGCCAGGCTGGATACCTTGGCGCACGTAGGCGAAAATATGATGAACAACATAATTAATATTATTATTGTTGACTAACAGAAAGTTCGTTAAAAAATAATAGTTGTATTTTATGTAATTTTAATTATAAAAAAAAAAACAATTACCTATATAGTTTGAGAGTACACCTACCTATACTTAAGATTCTGAATATTTTAATAGGTTAAATTTTATTGAACAATAAATATATTTAAGCTCAAAAAGTAATTATTTTATCAAAACACAATTCATAATTTAAAAAAATTAAGATGATTATAAAGAAACATTTATCGAAAAAAAATAGTCAATTGGTTTTATATAACAATATATTTATTAAAAATTTTGAATTTTACAGAATTATGAAAAAAATACGAGTAATTCTGTTGAAAGAAATTAAATTATTATACCCTACCTACAATTATTGAAACATAGAACTATAACTTATAGCAATCTAATATAAATATAAATGTGTGTGTGTGTGTGTGTATGTTTTATACACATATCACATATGTGATATATATACATATACAATTTATAGTTTTTACTTTAATTATTAGTATACGATAATTATTGGAAAACAATATAGCTATAATTATTAGAGTATTATAATATTAAGTTTCAAATATTTCAATTAACATTTTATTAAGTTAAGTATAAACTTATTATACATAATAACATTTATAACTATAAGCATCAATACATTTTTTGTTTAATGTTTTCATCAACTAGTAACTACTGCAGTAATCTAGTCCCTAAATTTTGTTGATTCGTGACATTTATTAAAATGTGAAACTATTATATTCAATATTATTAGTATCTAATTAATCATAATAGCTTATGGTCGTACATATCGACATGGCTGCTTGTATTGTAGTATAATTATTAATTTCAGGCGTCATTTTTCAGTGTTGGTATTTTGATAATCACTTATAACTGTCTATACTAACAGAATAATATATAACGTTCATCTGTATAGAACATTCGATAAATGAATTATTTTTTGCTAACCAAATTAACATTCATGATCATGAGTCATGGCAATTTTTAATATATTATAATAATAATTATTAACATTAAATAGTATATACCTATAGTGTTTATTAGATTATTATAGTATAAATTATCGAATAAAATACCCAAGTTTTAATAAAATAATAATTGCATTGTACATTATCACATTTACTTTAAAATAGTTATTTATTTTAATATTATTAAGATGTTATCAAATAAAAATTTTGATATTACTAGTAAATAGTAGGTACTCAGTGGACATTTTTTCTTAATATTAGTAATAATTTTATTTTACTTTTTATAATAATATAGAAGTAAATTATTTTTGAAATAAATTTAAAAACTTAACTTCGTGAAACTACGATTTCACAAAATAATACATAAATTATCAGTATTTATTGAATTAAAATTAATTTATGTTCAACAAATATATCAATATTAATAAAATAATAACACATTTAATATATATCAATAAATCGGTCAAACATAGTTATAGAAATCCCTTGAACCGTAGTACCTATGTGTGATGACTGGCTCTGAATGGGACCTGAGCAAGTGCGTGAAACGTCACGTACCGCCGACGTTCCGTTACCCATAAGACGGAGATGTATTACCCATACCGCGCAGGTGCACATTGAACCAAACCATTAAAAATAAAACATTATTATGGGAAAAAAACGAAAGAGAAAGAAATACGTAATATTATTACCGAGTCGCAAAACAAACACGCTCAGCAAAAGAGTTTCTTTCTCATTTCAGCAATTTGACGTATGCAGTTATTAGTAATAGGTAGGTACTGTTTAACTACAAGGGTCATAATTATTATAGCAATAAAACTACAGAATAGCTGATCATATTATAGAATATATTATAGTTGAAGTTGTAATAATATTTTTTCTGACTTCAGAGAAATAATTTTTTTCCACCACAACTAAATAACTAATTCCGTTTTACCAGAATTATTTACTAAAATAATTAATTAAAATAAATAAATTATAAATTTTAAACTTACTAATTAGGGGATATATTAAGTAGTGCAAAGCTTGATCACCGATGAAGTCACAAAAAGAAATATTATACCACAAACAGCCAGAGTGGTTTTTGGCAATTATATGCTTATATTATTTTTCAGATAACATAAACATCATACTCGTAACTATAAAGTATACCTATCTGATGAATAATTTATTGTTGACTCTCAAAAAAACATGTATCATTTTTTTTAAATATCATACACATATCTAACTCAAAATTATAAGTTTAATAAAATATTTTATATTATATAAAATGTGTAATACATCAAAACAAAACCGATACAATTAATTAATAATTTATTTCTCATTTTGTATTTTTAAATAATGAGCATGGCAAATGTTTAATGCCATATTATATTATATAGAAATAAAATATAAAAATAATAATCAAGAAGATAAATGAAAGGGTCATAAGGTTAGGTAGCTAAAAAGCAAAGTGGGTAGTCAAGCCTACAAACCAAAAAATAATAAAATGTATACTCTTAGTAAGTTATAAATAATTTATGTGTAAAAATAACTGTTAATTAGATAAATTATTATTGTTTATTGAACCTTACTACCTTAGTATTTTGCTTTGATAATTGCAAATTTTTAACATGATTTTTATAAATATAACTCGAATAAAATATAAAGATTATTTGAAGTAAAAAGAAATAATTGTTTTTAAAAATATTAATTTTTTAAAAACAACTTGATTACGCAAAAACTAATCATAATATTAAATTCAGATCTCAATATTTTATAGTATATCAATTAAATTAAATTAAAATAATACAATAAACCGGTAAGATACAGCAAAAAAAAACTATTTAATGTTTCGATCGCCTATAATAGAACAGTAATGTATTATTATAGGTAAGTTGGAAGTATAATAATTAATATTACAGATCTTAAAGTTATGATAACTTAATTACATTACAAATATTTTAAATATTTATTATCTCACGAATCAGCTTTAACAAACAAATAACAAAATATTTGTACCTATTATACAAAATTATGTAAAGCATCTCCTCGTGTATCTGTTGACACACATTACAACTATTATAAAATATACTCCCGGAACTATAGAACTTGTAACTATTTGAATATTTGATGAAAATTAATTATAATAAAATTGAAAACAAATATTAATTTTTTTTTATTTAAAATTAATTTAAACCAACAACAACAATGAACTATTGTAATAACTATCCAAAATCATATTTTAGTATCATTAACTATAGAACAGAAAGCTATTTATGACGACGATCACAGTAAAAACTCTTAATTCTAATAATATTATTAAAAAAAAAATTTATTATAATTCGTATTGGTAAATTATACGTGTCAATATTAGACATAAATAATTTTGTTAGTCAAGTTTTTCAAAAGATATAGATAGTAAAAAAATATTTAAAATAACCTCTGAAAACTTTTAAAAATATACTAGAGTGAAAATTTGACTTATATAATACCAATTAAATTATTTTTCCAATTTGTTTAGAATGGTCTACATACCACTATGTATAATAAATTAATTAATTGTATTATACCCCTGCTGGGGGTTTCCATCCTTTCTAGATTGATGATTTAGCAAATAAAAACAGAAAGCTTGATTTAATTTTTTAATTTTACTTTATTTATATATATAAAATAAATATAATATAATAAAATTTTCACACACTTCCCCCCTTCACCACAAAAAATAAGTTATAAATATGCCAGTGCAGGTTATAAAAGTATTATTTTATTTTACTCTAAGTTTCTAAAAGTATCTACTTATATAATATGAAGTATGATTCTTTTAAAAATGGACACTCAATATTTTAAAGAGTATTAAGGTTTTAAAAAAATATAATTTTGTATATAAGTTGTAAAAGTCTTAGCTTATAAGTTATTTTAAAACAAAATTTGTATTTTTAAAATCAAATTATATTTTTAAACAATTTTTATCGTCATTATTATTAACTTTATACTTTTTCTGTATGATGACATACACTTTTAATTTTATGTTCCAAAGTAAAATATTTTTCTGAAATTTCAAAGCGTAGGAATTGAATTAAGTTATTATAACTTATAACTTATAAGAATGTAAAGTTTAAATGACCTGTTGAATGGAGTAGAACAAGGGTAGGTATTCTTTAATTTTAACATATTGATCTACTCCACTCATGTACACTTATATAAACTTTAAAATTTAAATATTAAAACTTAATTAAATAAAACTTTAAATGACTGTATGAGTTAAAAGTGATTAATTAATCGTTCGAAATTCTATTTTTATTTATCTAAATTATACTTATATACTGAAAAATATTACGCTTAAAAATATGAAACAAAAAATGAATTTTAAAGATTTCAAATAGAAAAAAAAAATATAGGTATCTATTTTAAAAACTTTAATAAGCACATATTATTGAGATTATTATTAAATATGCATCATCCACCTAGTATTCTGTTTGTCATAACTCATAATTATTATTTTTATTTTTAAGTTTATTTTATCTTATAGTAAAAACAGTCCAGTTTCGTTATTTATACTATAATATTATATCTATTTATAGTTTATATTTAAAATGAAATCTGTTAACCAAATTATAATTTTCCATATCAAGAATAACAATAAAATTATAAGTTTATAGAAACTATTAAGATTAAGTTATCAGTTTATATCGAAAAGGAAAAGTAGTAGATACTTTTATTTGTATACATTATTATCAGTATAAAAGCATAATATAAAACAAATAATGTATGAATATGATAAGTAATTACTAATAACCTTTACCTAATTGTAATATACTATTATACTGATGTATACAATATACACACACATATATATATATTACTATTTACTATCTACTATAAAAATTAAAATGACAAAATCGTTGATTTGTATAAAAACTTAACGTAATTCGCACAATTTTTATCACACTAAATTTGGAAGTTAATAAAGTTTATTAACTTAATAAAAACAGTATCTTTTACGTTCTGTTAATTATTTCTTGTATATTACAAAAAAAATTCTTAATTATGAACTGTTTATATTCCAAAAGTGATAATATGAAATAGTATTTTATTAGATAGTTGTTACTTATTTTATAAAATGATATAGTTTAATAAAAGTATACAGCATACAAAAGAGTATTAGACAGTACGATGGATCATGAACTAGTTTTGGTACAAAATAGTATGCGGCGTATTTATGATTATTAATATTTGAAATTAATTTATAATGTAAATTTTTTTTAACTAAGTTCTGTTTACTTTAGTTACTTATAAACTAAATTAATAATTAAATAATTAGTAAATTTGAACATTTATTCAATACAGCAATAAATATGTTTTGAATATAAACTAAATATAATGCTACAATTTAATGAAAAAAGAACCACTTTATATACTATTTAAAATAACTAGGTATTGAACAAATGTAATAAAAAATATTAAAAATTAAAATATACAACTGTAAATAGTCTATTGAAATTACATTTATATTTATTCTTTAAGTTTATACTAAATAAACCTAATTATATCAGTAAACGTATATACAAACATAAATAATTAAAAACAGAAACAAAATTTAGATTCCATGCTATCGAGTGTTTTTACATACACTTTACAGAAAAAAATTAATAATTAATCCATACATTTTTAAGATTAAAAAAATATAATAAAAATAAATATTATAATTTTCTTGCAAATATCCATTTATATTCTTTATAATGGCTAACATAATCCGAAGTCTAATAGTGCAGAACTCTATTCATGTTCCTACTTCTAGTCCGTGCATATGTGTTTAAGACAAAAGATCAAAGATCGTCCCTCTCATTCATCACGCAACACATTAAAGATGACGCCCAAATAGATTTTATGTAATTAGATCGACAGTAAATAGTTCTGATTTTTATTTTATTTTCTTTGTACACAGCACAAAATTATAATTTTCAATCCAATTAAAAACAATTGATAAGCCGAGATTTTGTACTTATAATAATGACCATCATGGATCCCAGCAATGGATCCCAGACGAACAGCATTCATTAAAAACGCACGTATATTCATACATATTATATTTTTAATTGACTTCTTATCTAAAGTGAACTAATTTTAATTTAATAATAATAGCAAATATACACACTACTCCTAAAATTATATTTGAACATAACGCTGAGGTTTAACAATATATACATTATTGTATCAAGAAAATCCGCAAGATCTATGTTTTTCTCATAGGTCAATTATTACTTTTACTGTACACTAGTAAATGTTAATTTAAAATAAAATTACGTAATTATAGGTACTAAAATGAATCTTTTTTAACTGATAACCCACTATACCAACGTGTATCTATAATACAGATTGGAGAGTTAATAAAACATACACATAACGTAATAATTTATACTTAAATAAACAAATAAAATATTTTCAAAACGATATGTATAGTAAAACATTATGTAATTCATATAATATAAAATTATTAATATTAGTTTTGAACTTTTTATTATTTGTATACATTTGAAAAGTATAAACAAAATTATATTATAGGTACATTATGTTAATATGAAAACTATAATTAAATATGCAAATTTAAAATAGTTATAAATTATAATTTAATTTAAGAGTCTTTCCAAAGAAAAGATATGAGATAAATGTAAATAATTTTGTATATTATTAAAATATTTTTTCTCAATAATAAATAATTGTATTTTCTTAATTTTATAACATAGAATGGATTTATTAATAATTTCAAGTGTTTAAACAATTAATTAAAAAAATAATATCAAAACTAAAAGGTAAATTTATCAAATTAACGTTAAAGACAAATATATTAGGTTTAACTCAATATTACAATTCAACCACCATACAATTTCCTCATACCCATCAAACACCTAACTTCGAATTCTCGAGATGACTAAGTTTGAAATATTATTTTTAATACAAATCCAATTAAGTATATGTTATATAAAAAACACCTAAAATATTCTTCACAGACGTTTTTAAATTAAAATGAGAAGTAAGAATCATAATTATCCATAAAAATTGTATAACCGTATCAATGGCATAATTAGAATTTTCTATTAGGACCTTTAGGAAGGGGGATATAATTTTTATGATCACATTATCGTGGGGACTCCGCTCTCTACAACGACTTTTTTACTCATCTAATTTTTCAATTCATTTATTATTATAAAATACGTTAGGTAATGGTGGTTTTTATTAATGATTTATAAATAAACAACAATAATTTAATTATTTTTGATATTTAATATTTATTTTTAAAAATTATAATATAAATTCCATTTTTCTTGACTTCTATGCTAAAATGTCAATTATTTCATTGAAATTTAATTTTATATTGCATAAATAAAGGTGATGTTGTAATAGCGTCAATGCTAAGCATCTCTTACAACCACCAGTTATACAAGAAAATAGTCTATGTTATAAATTATATTAATAGTTATATTTTATATTCTCTAGGAAAAATCTAATTTAAAGGAATTTATTCCCCATTCCTATCCACAATAATTACGCCACTAAACTTTATAAACTATTTACAAGAATGTCTTTCATTTATAAAGCAATTCTCAAAACAGTAAAACATATAAACAATTAAGAGAATAAGTTCAAACATAATATTTTTATCAGATTTATTGAGTTACTAAAAGATTTAGAAAATAAAACAAACACTATAGATATTGTAAGACTTATACTATCTACAACAGTTAAAACTCGAAACAAGAATAAATATAACATTTATTTCTAGATTAGGGTAAATAATAAGTTTAAAAAAAGCCAATTAAAAAGTTAAAAGGGCAACAGAACTAATAAACATAATATATAACACTCCTACAAGTAATAGCTTTTAATATTTATTTTTAAGTTTTCAACAAGAAGTTAAGTTATGAACTTATATAGACATAAAAGATTAAATTCAAAAAACAATTTAAGTTAAATGTCAAACTTGGTGAAAAAACAAATCAAAATGACAATCAACAATAAATTCACGAATTAAAAATAAAACAAACAAATCAATACTGTAGAATAAAGTTGTAGTTTCAGTCAATAAAATCAATAAAGTAAAACAATATGAAGTTCAATATTGAAAAAAATATGATAAATAATAATTCATAAGTCAATTTATGTTAGTATATAACCTACTACTATTAAATTTTTAACTGATTATATTAAACAAATAATGTGTATTGATTAACATTATTATAATATCTACACAAATAAATAACCTTTTTTAAAATTAATTTTATTACTTTAAATAACCTCAGATATTCGTAATTTTATCAATTTTTACACCTGTAAAAGAATAGTTCATTTATAACAAATTAGTTTATGTAGCGATATAGGTATAATCAGTATAATTTTACATATTGATTATTTTAAATATTTGATGGTAAAAACATCAATATTGATTGGAAAAATTATTTTTTGTTGTAATAGTATTTTTAATTTTTAATGTGATTTAAATATTCGATCTTACTTAATTTACTCTTTATAAATTATAAATATAAACATTATACCTGCCACGTATAAAAATGATATTCCATCTTTAAAACGCATATTAATAAATTACTTAAATAATGAAAAATTAAATATTATCAATTCTGAAATACTAATGTTTTGCTAATTTCAATACAGTTTTATGTAAACAACAAATATTTTATGTTATGAAAAGGGGGAAAGTGGATAAAACCTAATAATGTTCAAAAAAAGTCATAAGTGTATGAAAAAATTGTACGTGATACTCAAGCCATTCAAATTTAAAGTTCTAGAACATTTTTGTTATATCTACAGTTATATACTATAGATATCATGGTTTACGATGTAAGCTTTCACGATTGTAACTATCACGCTTTACTATTATCATGTGGACAACCAACACATGGCAACAATTATAAATGTAATTTAACAACGTAAATATTATTATGTAAAACAAAAGAAAACGCATTAAAAAGTGGTTTTAGAGTAAAAACACTTACTATGAAATTTATAGAGAACAGTATTTTGAGATTTCATATTTTTCTAAATATATAGTTCATTATAAATGGTTCAACAACCTTTTTTTCATTTTTTAAAGAGGTTATCTGAAAAATATTGTTTTCTATAAATTATATACTATTTATTTTACTCAAGAATCACTTTTAAATGCTGTATTGTTTTTTTCATGTGGCCATGTTTCATGTTTTTATCGTTGAAAATGATCGGTATTCAATATTAACACCCCGAACAAGCGATGGAGAAATTGGCAATTAGATTTATTTTCTATATCTTGTGTATAATACATTAATATTATATACATAGTAAATATAACTACTATACATAAAATATAGCAGAATAAATCAAGTTCGTATATTATCATTATGTACCTATTTAATATGTGAAATACGTTTTATAACGAAATAAATACATTTCTTCCAAATATAAACAACTTTAGAATATTATTAAACTTTTTTTAAAAAACTTTTTCTTTCTAAAAGGTCTTTAAAAAAGCCACTGAGGAATCTGACCCCCACATCCCTCCTTGTATATGCCACTGATTGTCTTACATATTATATATACACACTATATTTATATTAAAAAATAGTCATAGTAAGGGTTAGCTAATAGCTATAATATAAACTGTAAATATAACATCTATAACCAAATATTACACTGCTTATGATTTTATAAAAAATACAGCATTTTGTTTTAATGTCCATGTTATATTATTTTAAATTGAAAATGTAAATAGAAAATTAAATGTAAGTTAGATACACAAAAAGATATTATGTTTAAAAAGAATTCAAAATGATAAATATACAATTATAATAAGCAGTAATAATTTTAAATCTATGTTTTGTAATTAATTGAGTTTTATTAGTGAAGAAAAAATAAAACTTGACTTATTTTTGAAACTTTGTCACTAAGACATTTAGTTTTTATTGCATTTGTTAATATTATATTAATTTATTATATGTATTTAATAATCAATTGTTTTTGACATTTCTTTTAAAACAATTTTAAATACAAATATAATTTGAATATTTAAACTGTATGCTGTGTGCTGTGTTTAAATGTTCACATATTTTTGTTATAATACAATCAGTTTAAAATGTTCAAACAATTAGCTTTAATGGTTAGATTTACTATCCTATGTGCATTTCTGTTATAATAAATGCCACTTTTATTTGTAATCGTGCCTGAACATTTGAACTCTCTTATCTATAATGACGGCCTATGTTCAATGTTCTGACGTCATCGATTTATTTTTTCATGTATCACTTCATGTGTAAATATTATAAATAGGTATACCGTATAATCATACAATTCAATGAGAAAAGGACACACATTAATAAACCTAATATTTTATTATTTACATATTTAAATTCTTTTAAAACTCCAACTGGAGTAAGATTAAACAATTTAATAAATGCTTGAACAGCTAAATAAGTAAGTTAATTACTGGTACATAGTGACACATGACTAAAAATATCATTACATTAAATTTTAACAATTATTAAGAATCTATTGAAATTGTAATAAATATGCATACATCGAACCATCGTTCTAAAAACATAAAACTACGTATTTTTTTTTCATTGAATGAAATGTTAATGTTATCTTAGTCAATTTTATAGTGACTTATAAACAAATATAGTATTTATACTTTTCATAAAAATACATAATCAATAGTACATAGTACTAAATTACTTAAAAAAATATTTTCACTTAATTCATATTAATTTTAAAAATGAACTAAAATAAAATATTTGATCACAAAAAAAAATAATTTGCCCTCCAAGCATATAGTCAATAACGAATTTTGTTTTTATTAATATGTATTATATTTTTTCTTTCCCTCTCTCACTAGAAACGTTCCATGAACTTTGCACCGGGCCGGCGATAAGCTAACTCGCGACTGAACACTACTGCATATACGAGGCTGCTCAGCATTATGAGACTCAAATGAAACAAAAAAACCTCTCTTATCTATGAAGGCCTACGTGAACCTTTGACACGGTTATCTCGAAGCTCGTTAAAAATCCATTGAATTGCTTCATCGTTCGGATAAACAAAACGTCACTCAACGTGAGTATTGAATTATCCAAGAAAAAAAATTAAGAATTTAATATACACAAATATATTTATACGTAAAAAATAAATAAATAATAACTTCGATAAAACTTGCCTTTGTCTTTACCACATGGCGAACCCTTGGTAGAAAATTACAGATAGAGGAAAAAATTGTTGATGTATTTACGCGAAAACCACGCGGCAAAACCGAACGAGCAAAGTGTACTAATACGACTTTTTGTTCTACAAAATATATGAACCAAATAACACACGTTATTATTTATCTTATCGTTGAGTGCATGCGTGTCGGAGGATAAGGTTCTTTTTTATATTAATATATTATGGGCGGCTCTGGCTGATACGACGAAGCATATGGAACGTTATGATTACACGCTATCAAGTTGATGATAACACACCAATGTTAAGGTCTGTGGTCAAAACATCGTCACCAAACGGTCGGTCACTTAAGTTTTGTTTGAACCCAGTTAGTGGTCAGTGAACTTGTTAAGATGGAATCTTAAGGAAATTAACAAAAGTCATTAAGACAGACATTCCCTCTAATGGCCAACCTTGAATTTGAAATCGGTCAACTCAACTAAGTATTTAAAACTATAGTCTAATATATACAGTGTAAGAAACGAAAATTATCTAACGTAAACTACCCTAAATACAAATCAAATTTTACGTAATTTCCATAAATGTAGGTATTAAATTCAACTAAATTACAAAAAATTAAGTAATATCTACTTATAATAGGTTGGTTAATTTAAATATATTATTATTTACATTGATCACAGATTTAGAATTCTTCACAAATCTTTACTAACCTAAAAAAAATGTTATTATATTAAGGCTGAAATAAAATTATATACTCGATTAATTCATTAATTGTATAAATACCACGGGGCCTCTCATTGAGGCAGATTATAAAACATAATATAAAACGAATAGACTATGGAATAATATTATGTAATAATGTGAATATAAATTCATAGTGACAGGGTGTATATAAAACATTATAACAGTTGAGTTAACAAACATTGAAAAATATTTTTAAAATTACATTTCATTAACATTTGTATTAGATTTGAAAAATATCTATTTAAAAACAATTAATTAACTAGTAATACTTAATAACTTTCTTTATACTTTTAAGTTAAAAGCTATATTTTTGCTACTATTGGATGATAATAATCATACAATTTTTAACAAATACAAATATATGTAATAAACAATAATTTAAGCATTCTGTCGTTTTAAATAGTATGCAACATTAATTAACATTTTCTCGCTTATCCAAATATAATCACACGATCAAGTAAAAATCTGAATTTATTATTTTCTGTGAAATTGTGAATGCTTTTAGAAGAAATAATATTTTCTTTAAATTTATCTGCACACTATTCTTGTGCGACTTGGAAAATCCTTATATTTTGAAATAAATATTAGTTTTACATTGATCCGTGTTCAATGACAAAATTGCGGGAAATAATAATGCGATGAAATAAAAAAATGCTAGTATCTATTTATAGGTGGTATTATGTTTTAATGACATTACTATTGGTAGATTAAAGGCAAACAGTAATCAGTTCTCAAAGCCGAAAGAATTCCGATACACAATAATCGATCGCAGGTCAATAGGTATGTGACGTATTTAAAATAGCATAGTATTAACTAAAATATTAATTATTATTATTATTTTTTAAATTTATTTTTTAATGAAGATTTAATAAAACAGTTGTAAAAATTCTATCGGCCATCCCAAAATCAAAACTATCGGTGAAAAACTAATCATAAATACGAATGCTAGTAAGTTTTACAAGAAAAAAATGTTTAATCATCCAACATCACGTAAGACAAGAATTTAAAAATAATATCAACATGTCTATATATCATAGTGAATATAAAAACTATATCTGTGTACTTACCAAAAGCTCTCAAGTAAGTGGCATTATTGTTGCTGGCCGGCATGTCGTCGTGGTATCGTCCCGCGGTGCAGATAACGCCGGTCAAACGACGCGGGAGGAGATAAGACAGAAAAGCGCGTATTAAAAAAAAACAAATAAATAATAATAATAATACTCAGTTATCGTTTTTACTATTATCGTACATATTATTACTATTATAATCAAACGTTGGCGGTTTAATGGGTGAAAACTTTCGATAAAAACACGTCACGCTGCGCCCGCGGAATGGTCAGTGGTGGTGTGCGCGTAGTACGGACGTGCGGTGCGTGAATGCCGCTGCAGTGCAGTCGTCGGTGAGCCGAGAGAGTCGGGAGAGCACGAAGTACTCCGCGGTCGTACCTACTACGAACGGACGAGCGGGCGGCGCGGAGGAGGAAAGCCGAAAAATAGGATCCACGCGAAAATCAATTTAACAAAACAATATACTTGTATATTATTTTTATGAAACCAAATAACAACGCTGAGTAAATACTCTGTATACTATAAATATACACGTATATTGTAAAGATAACGATGGCGATCGATGGTGATTTTTTTCGTGCTGTAAGTGTTGTACTGCGCAGGCGCTGGCCACCGCTGTTGGACGACGACGACGAGACCGCAACCGGTGGTACGCGTCGGTCGGCGTGATGATCGGGCGCGACAAAGTATGCAATGTATTATTATTATTATTATTATTATTATTACGATTTACGGACTACGGTTGATGAGTCGGTCGGTCGCTGGTCCCCCACCAGAAACGGAATTGCCGAGACTATTGCTTCGTGCGTGCGTGCGTCCGAGCTGTTTGGTGCGCGCGCGTATCGTGTTTCGGACGACACGCTGTATAAACAAGTCGCGTTGATTGCGGCGATTTTGTTATTTTTTTTTCGTTATAAATGACAACAATTTAACTAACAGAAAACATGCACAAACATTATGCGTCTCGGGAGACGTGCACGACAAACTCACAAGTGAGCAGCGACGATAATGACGGTATATTTATTTTGTGGTGTGCGGTACATGCGCGACGATGACGGCGACGGAGTTCGAATGGGCGACGGGCGCGCGATCGATCTCGGAAAAATGAACCGGTTCTGGGATGCGGCGCGCGGCGGCTCCGGCGCCTCGACGCGGAAACTCGCCAGGCCGCCTACCGTGGCGGCCGGAGCGCGTGCAGCCGTCCGGGACTGCCCACTTTTCCGTCACTGGTCCATTCGCATAAGCGCTCTCCGCCACCGCCGCAGCCTCTTCCGCCGACGCAAGAGTTTCCGCTTTACCATCCTTTCCCTTCTCGCGCCTCACCGAAAGGCCGCAGGCGATGATTATTGTTAAGCGAGATACCTCATGATATATATATATATATATATATATATATACTACAGAAGATAAATTTTTTATAAAAATCTATGAAAAACTTTACGAAGAAATCAATAAAAACGTTATTGGAATTGGTGTCTGACGTCTGCAGAACTTCTATTGTTATATTTTGATTTTAAAACTTTGTGATTCATAGATTATGTATATATTTGTTAGTTATTACCTAATCGCGTTAGCACGTATAGATACTTACAATTTATGTAAACCTATATACAAACATTCGCAAATCCCCATCGCCCTGAAAGCGGGACCATAACGCCCTAACATTTATTAAGAGTACTTTCATATTTCAACTGATATCAATTATTATTCAATTATTATACCAATACTATTTATACTCAGTAGTAGGCTTTAACATACAATAATTTCACTACAGATCTACTAATTAGTATACATGTGGTTTATATAGATTTATTATACTATTTTAATATTATGACATACTACACAAGCGACCATAATGTACAATAATAAGTACATCATACTTATGTATATTATACTAAGAAATAAGTATCGAACGACACAGAACTAGACTTTATAACCTATTAAAATTAAATATTTTATTTTAATTATATTTACCAATGTTGTGTATATTTATCTTTTATATATATACAGACTGACACACACAACACACACATTTATTATATTATTATAATAAGTAAATTTAATGAATTAATCAAATAACGGTCGTATATAAAAATGTCCAATCTTTCTAGGAAATTTTAAGAATAATAATATAACCAATATAGATGATAGATTTACCTTAACATCCGGTGTTTAATTCTCAGACACCGGGACCGTTTTGACGAATCAGAAGTAAACAACTCAGAGGAAGACTTGTTTCGTTTTATTATACTGTTATACATAAAAATATAAAGTATAAATACCACTTATAATAGCTGTGTACGCACTTGAGAACAATGCGACAGAAAAACAAATTTATTGGTAGTCGGACGATATGAGTAAAATAATAGCCGCAATAGTTGTATAAAATGGTTGGAGAAACAAACGTTTTCCTAAGACAGACCAAAAGAAAACACTCCGGTGATACAGTTATTTATTCGTGACTCACAAGTAAAATATGGACATGCTGAACGCCAACAGTCAAGTTTGTCGCGGCGTCACGCCGACAACTGTGGTTGAAATCCGCCAAGGACGCGATCACGGTATGAACGTGGTATAATTATGCAGTTCACAACATTTTCCATCGGTTACTAATATAATTGATAATAAAATACTAATATAAAATATTATATACTATTATAGTCGCCAGCCGTTTTATTATCGCACTCATTGCTCAGCCCAAACTCGACCAAACTGTTCGGTACAATGAAGTTTCTATTGTTAAAAAAGTTTTGTATGCCTGTGAGTCTCGTCTGCTGCATCCCAGACTCTCAGGTCGCACGAATTACGTTACCGGTTTTATGTCATTAAATGCGCCAAGGTAAGGCACATATCAGTTACTTATATTATTCACAGGTTTACAGTGCCTATGTAAGAAAATAAGAATAATAGACAATTTTATTAGTCGCATCTACAACCATCATTTAGAATATGACGTTATCGTATTTGCATATAATGCGCATGCAACATTACTTTTTATAAAAGTTATGTAACTAACGCGCAGCAGATATGTATTTTATGATGAAGTTTACCGACGGACAAATTTATGCACGTATCCGGAAATTATCGCCGAAAGCTCAAAGCGTGCAGTTTAGATACATTAATGATCTGTTAATGAAAATTAGTCATCGGCATCAGTGTTGTGTAGTGGATGGGGACTTAGTTGAGTTTAAACACCTATTAATATTCATAACAACTGTGTTAAATTTTGTATTTTACAACTATAAAATAATAATGTCTACAGTAATTATAATTATGATAGAAAACAAAGTAATGATAATATTATGACACAGCTTTTATACGTTTTATAGCATAATATATGATACATAAAAAATAAATACTCAGGACACTTAACTAAATAATAGTTTTTCAACAATATAAGGGATAATATCTATGATACGTATTTTTATAAGACAGAAAAATCACTTGTATCTTGTAGTTGGAATAGTTAGTTAGTGTCTGTAGTAGTTCAAATGTTTTGATAACGTTTAACGAGTACATGAAATAACAATTATAATTAATGCTCAAATGCTGCCCAATGTTTATTCTAAGAAAATAAACAAAGAATATTTTATATGTATACTCAGTGTGCTGTACTATATTATATAAAATTAATAAATAACTATCATATTACCATATACAAATGAGTAAAAGGGGTAAGAGGTAAAGATGATTTTACAACTATAGTACTATTGTGTGGCGTTCATAAGTGGACTACAGGGAGGACTTAGGTTTAGTCCCTTCAAAATCAAAGATAATACTTGTGTATAGAAAGTGGGTATGGAAGAGAAGCCCCTGTGGGCCACTTTACATTGGATTATTATAGCCCCTCTAAAAATTCAACCAAATGTTTGTCTATGATGGTGTTTGAGGTGGTGTTGTACACGATTCTTGACTGTTGTTATTATTTTTATAATAAATAAAAAGTTGGATTTTGTGTTATAGATATTAAATTGTCAATGCTTTGTGGCTATGTACAAAATATAATATAATAAAGTCCAAAAATGTTTAAATGCCATATATATTTGTAATATAGGTAGTATATTTTGTTTTAGAAAATAATATTAAATTTCTCAGCTAGTTTTAAGTAACGGATATACATAATTTTTGCAATAATATAATTAGTCTTTATATAATGCTATACATTTCTGTAAAGTTATTAACATTTTAAGATAGTTTGGACTAGTGAAATGGGTACATGAGCTCTAGGTAAATATATATTCCGTCCTAAAAAAATCAAAATCCTTATACTACTGATAGGTATTGAAAAACGGCTTAAGATTAAAATGAATAAAAACATTTTCTGTAAAAATATGTATGATTATAATCTAAAAAATTATATAAATATGTTGATGAACCTTATTTATATTATAATATTTAAGGTATGTATTTATTATATTTTCATAATAATAATTAACATTTATAATTTTTAAGTTCGAATAAATAGACGCGTATGCATATTTAGTGCAAGTTGTGTTTGTTTGTTGTATGAATGAACATAATATTATTCCTTTTTTACTTGCCTATATCATACATTTTTAAATGCCAGCTTATTGTAGCATATTCTTCTTTTGACGAACGGAATGATTTGAGCATTTTAAAACACATTTATAATGATTTATTTGTGAACATGTACAATAAATAAAAATAATAATAATATTATAATCCTATACAATTGTAGGTCTATACTTAATTTGTTTCATTTCAACGATAATAAGTACCATTTGACACAATAACAATTTTAAAGACAAAATAATCATTTTAAAATTTATCCATGATTTACAACGAACCTCTGATAGTATTTTATTTTTTTACTTTTTTAGTACCATTTTATTAGTCATGTTTAGACGTTTTAGTATATTTTAAAATTTAATATATTATTTATAATATTTAATTAAATAAAATTTAGATATTATAATAAATGTATTTATTTATCCATGTGTATTTTACAATGTAGTTAAGCTAGTTTTACTTATAACAATAAATAGAAATTATAAAATTAAGTTGCGAGCGAAGTAAGTTATTTTTGCGGTTACCTAACCTTAAGGGGTTGCTCAAAACTTTTGGCTCCTTCCCTTTTATAAAAACCTGTTCCAAAAAAAAACTAAAAATTAATAAAAATTTAGTTAATTTACTTATTGTTTATTATATGTTAACATACGCAAAATTGTATTAAATATTCTTGTATTTTGTATAATCTTATATTATAAAACGCGTATAGACACGTAGATATTTCAACAGTTATTAGGTTAATAAAATATTTTTATTTTTAAGTGAACTAATAAAAAACATAAAATACTATTTAGACTCAATTTATAATCTTCAAAGGTAACGAGTTAAATTTTTAAAATATTTATGTTTGAAAAAGCGTTTATAGAAAAGGTAATAAAAAACTGAAAACTGATACTGATATGATTAGCTAATATGGTATATTGGTATTAACCCATCTCTATGCAAATATTCTATATAATCCTAATCTTAACACAATTAGAATTAAGTCATTTAATAATTGTAACCAGTTTTAGCCATCAAGAATTATGCAAATAAAATATATTACTTAATAAATTGTCAAACAGATATGCGATTGTGCGATTAGTTTTGGGACAACAGTTTAATCACGTGTATAAACACAATATATCTACAAGATTTTATTCTGCAGTTTATTTAATATTATTTTATATCGATATTTTATCAAATCTAAATATACCAAGTACCTATACTTATTCACATGGCGTTTTTCGAGACATTTTCATTATTATAATCAAAAATTATCGATTATATACTTATTATCTTTAATTATATTAATTTATTGACAATTTAAATTTGATTTCTATCAGTCATTATAATACTATAATGTAATAACTAATAAGTAATAACAATAACTAATAATAAATATTGAAGTACTTGATTATAAATATAATAATAAGACTAATTTAATAGATAATATAATATATAGGTTAATATATTAAATATAAATAATTGAGTATTAACTATACGCTAATGTATATCAATCAGTCACTTACTCGCTCTTGATATTTCAGTTATCATAACATATTAACATTCATATTGATAATTCTATCAATTTTATACTGTTAGGTATATAAAGCTATTAAGAAATCCAAAAATATATACTGGAAACCGATAAAATCGTCATCGGTTTAAAGTTACAAGCGGCAAATCTCTGGTAGTAGTGTATTAATATTTTTTATACCTAGTGGGCTGACTAGTCATCCTTAAGATATACCTATAAGTTATAACCACATATTATGTTAAATTACCTACAAGTACAACATTGCAACTATATAGCATTTTAACACGATTCATTTATAGGTACATATATCGTACGCATTACTATCATTATACTAGTGCACATAGTAATCAATGGAACTACAAAGTTTCTAATTTGAATCTTACTTTAGATTCTAAATGGTGCGATGAAAATATTTCAAGAAATTATGTATGATTTTTTTCATGCTAGATATCGCATTTGTAATATTATTCACATTAAAGGGTTAGATATAAAATGTTATTTAGTTGGTACTTTGGGGAATTAAAAAAATTCTCAGAATTTTTTAACTTAATCAAGAAAATCTAACCAAAAATAAATTATCAAAAAATGGGAATATTTATGCCTAGTCAGTATTTGACAAAATAGATTTTGTTTTATTGTAGTAATTAAAAAATGAATAAACGACTTAATATTTTTAAGATGTTTAAAATATTAAGATTATTTCTAATGTATTTAAAAAAAATTTAATATCCTTTCTGTCAAGTTTTTTCTCGGTTTAAGTTTGATAATATTTTTAGTTCTTGGTCTGAACTATAAGACTGAAATTATTTAACAATGTTCTTCAAAAATTGTTTTTGTAGTAATTTTTTTAAAATGTTATACTAAAAATGTTTATAGTTTTTTGCAGTATATTATATAATTCTATAAATTATTTTTTAAATATATACGTTCAATAAGGTTATACAACTAGTATATGTACCTTCGTATAGAATTACATCTTTATGTAGACCATAATGAGTAATGAGTATAACCATTGAATATAATCAATGGTACAACGAAGTTAGCGAACATCTGCTTTATTTTAAACATAAATGAATGCATGGAAAATGTTATATTATACAATATACATGATACAATGATACATGCATATTCTCATCGAATAAAGTTTTTAATATCTAAATATGATAATAATAAATATTTTTATTTATTTATATGCTGTTTAGTTTTTAAAAATCAAACTAATAGTTTTTTAAAAAAAACAGCATACACACAATGTTGAAATATTTCATATTTTACAGTTACTTCCAATAATATATATTTTGTGTTTAGAATTCAAATATTAACAGTAAATTCAAGTTCTTAATTAATAAAATATTAATTGATTAACTATTTTATTAATGAGTATAAATATGAAGAATTTAAGTTAATTGAAAATGAAGAAATCACAAGAAATTACTTATTACGTTAGGGTATGGAGTTTATGTTATACATAAATTTATCAATTATTGATATATTTTCAATAGACTTACCTCAAATAGTTAAATTATATTTATTGATAGTTCTCCGAGCATTGAACTATTAAAATATATCTTATAAATGCCATGCCAAATGATGAAAATATATAATTATTACTTACAATTTAATGAGTTTTATTTTTTAAAAAAAGCTATAAATTACATGTCTGAATTTTATATGTTGTCGATTTATAAGTATAAATCCCATAGAGGTTAATTATGTAGACTACTTAGCCACTTATTAATCGTAAATATTCATCGATTCTACGGACAATATAATATATATTATACCTATTATAGTTATTTAAAACTGCGGAGTATTAGGGTACCTAGAATATTTGATTATTAATAGTGATATCAACGATGCCACATGATTAAGAGTTAAATCAATGTAGAATTTAAACTAAAAAAATATTAAATAGTCAAATAGGTAACTGATAACTTGAGATGAATATTAAAAAATAATTATTTGTTATTAGTATTATGATATAATATACAGTTGGTTAGTTATAAAATGATTAAAGATCAATTTTCTAGAAATTCAATAAATACACAATATCACGATTTTATTGTTTAGGATTTAATGTTTTTCTATTTATATATTCGATGTAATAAGTAATAATTCATTTGATTTATGAATAATAGTAAAATGGGATGTAAATTAATGTTTCAATGTTAATAACACTTAATACCTATATAATATTATATAAACTATTTTCATATCCATAAATTCTACCTTTATAGTATAAATAGAATTTAAATTTAAATGATATGTCCAGTTTGTAACTTTAATTTTTTTTTATTACAAAAACCGTTTAAAAATTAAAATTTAAGCAAAACTTATCTTATATTCTAATATGTAACTATTGTAACTACTTGCAAATAACATTTATTTATCAAAACTTAGATAACCTATAGGTTTAATACAATAATGTCTGTAATAAACATTTGTTAAATTAAATATGTATAGGAACATAATAAAATAATTGTGTTTTAGATACAAATTACATTACATAGGTAGTATAGGATAAAATATTAAGTACCTATATTATTTTATAATAATTAGTATAATAAATTCGTAAATTATAATTATTCATTTATGTTACAAGTAATAACTAAATTTATAAAAAATAAATATAATCAGAATTTAATTTTATTTTAAACATTATCCTTATATTATTAATTATTAAAAGACTTTATTAACAAACCAGCGTAGAAATAAAATATATAACAATTATATAACCCTGAAATGTTTTAGATGTTTATAAAGGTGAAATAATCGTTTAAATATTCTATATTTTTGTTATTTTCTTTTGATCATATTGAATTGCATTTAGATTTATTTTGTATATGAATACATGAGACTAAATTCCAAAAATTCATTATAATCATCAGAACTTAAATTGTGTTTTAAAATAGTAAAGTGTATTGTCAGTGGATTCAGGACTTTTTCGAAAATTATCGAAATATGCAATCATAATTATCAAAATATGTTTAAAAATATGCAGCTAATTTTGTATTTTGTTTTTTAAAACGCATATTATAATTATAAAAATTAGGTAGGTACATAATGAAAATCGTGATAAAAAACACAAATTAATTACAATTATTAAAAAAAACTGGCTCATATGCTGAGTTAATAAAAAATAAAGTAAATGCGTGATATGTGATCAGTTAACCGTGGTTAACGAACGAACACATGTTAGGTTAGGAACACTGCTCTTCATTTTGTCTTACCATTTAAAATCTAGATGTCATTAATCTTACCACAACTATATAACTGTCGATATTGTCGATAAAACGTTAATTCTTAACTTCTTAAGCGACAAAGAAACTATCGTACGAGTCAAATACGTCAGACTGCGATCTTAATTTATTAAAAAAAAATAACTTATTATTATTGAATACATTAAAATGTAACAATTTCATATTAATTATTATTATGGGTATGTAATATTATCTTATGTAATGTATTTATAAGAAAAACCACGAAAATCATTCTACTGTTATGGGTTTCGTGCGTGCTTCGTTATTGAGTAGGTCACTGTATAATATATTATGTTTTAAATTGAATTCAATGATAAATAATTGCATAGGAAAAACTATTCTGAGCGGAGACTGTATGTCGTGTGTCAGTCTCTATTCTAAGGATTTTTTATAATATTTAATAATTTATTTATATTACTATTGAGTATTGATAATTCATACATTTATTATTAATACGACATACTGAATTAATTTTTGCAGATATTGTTATTATACTTATAAATTATAAGTTAATACTTTAGTACATTAAGGCAGCGTGAATATGATTATGGTAAATAGCACAAAACTAATCAAAATACATTTAAGATTATGTAGAAAATAATAATATTTAGATTTTTAGTGATTAAAGTACGTATTTATGCTTACAATTAAATATTTTTTTATTCTATTTATTTATTATGTTACACTATTGCTTAAGCATTTCTTTTTTTCTTTTTTTTTAGTTTTCGTGATTATTTTTAAAAGTACTGGCCATTTTTATTTTTAATTCTTTCCAAACTGGAAGATTGGATTATATTTACTGCTTTAAAAGGTAATGTCAAACACAAAGTAATCAGAGGCATCCTCATCAGGGTTAATTTTAATCTTGTATCTTATCTGGCAAAAGTAGGCACCTATTAAGAATAATTAATAGTCTTAATAAATTATATTATATAAACATTTTTCATTCTGATAAACTGTGAATCATTTTATAATTTATACAGAGTGGTTTACTAAATGTGTGTACTGTCTACTCCCTTTTTTCTTTAATAATGCATTAATAGAGTTATTCAGAATCTGAGTTTTGAAATTTTTAAAGATCATACTCTTGAGATTGATTAAACCTACTACTTAAGACCTAAGGACATTCTGTGAAGATACAAACTTCTGTTTTTTCAAACAAGAACAAACATTTCAGAAAAAGTAATATTTAATTGAGAAAGTATTCTTTCAAATTTTGAATTAGGTAAATCAATATTTTTAAAAATAATTATCCACCAAACATTTTACAATATAAATGAAGTTTTCATTTGGAAAACAGTAATTTGTGTTACCACAAGACATTTCTTAAGTAGAACAAAAGAATTAAAGAATTTGAAAATAAGAAGTATAGTTAGACATTTTGAAATCATAGTTTTAATTAATTCATTATAAAAAAAAATATATGATTAGCATGCTCGATATTATAATATTATACTACTATTTATAATGTCCTTCAATAGTTAGATGTATAATAATATATAAAAATAGTTATAAACATATAATACTGTTTATTTATTAACATATTTATTAATAAGTTTGTATACAAAAAAAGGTACACCTACCTTAAAGCTTGAATTCCCTTGAATGTTTATTATTTAATACTTAAAAAGTCACATTTTCCGATTGTATTATCCATGATATTATGACAAATATATTTAAAAAAAAATAATACATATTGACATAAATTTCTTTTAATAAAAACAAATAATTATTATAATAATACATCTGTTGTTATTCTTCAAAATTAAAAATAATTTAACAAATTAGCTTGGCTTATAGTATTGGTAACAATATTTTAACCACAAATAAGTATTATTACTAAACAAAGTAAAAACAAGTAAAAAAACAAACAGGATCAGTGTTCATATACACTAGGTATAATAGGTACTAGACAAGGGCATAGCCTGGTGGGTTTCGGGGTTTAGACCCCCCCCCCTCCGAAATTTTTTCTTGAAATAAGATTGAATAGTTTCATTTTTTCATTTCATATTTCATTATATAATATTAATATATTTATACTTTAACCCCCTCCCCCCCCCAATAAAAAAATATTTTTCTGTCTACGGCTTTGGTACTAGGTACTAAAATACTCATCAACATATTATATAACATTTTTATAGGTGGTTTAGCACCAATAGCACCTTATTTATCACAGTTTACGGATAAATAAATAATTTGTTAGTCCATCAATATATAATATTTTATATTTGTAAAATATATTAAAATTATTAGAATATATTTAAATACTTAACTGATTTAATTTATTGATACATTTTCGAACCTAGCAAATAAAAAATAAAGTAATTTGTATTGATTTTAAGTTGTATTTTTTTCTTCAGACTATATTTACATCATTATTATAGATAACGAGAAAAAGATAAATTGTGCCTTTATTTTATTATTATCAATGATAATTATTTATTATTCATTGATAGTTAACCATCTATGATCATATAATTTAATATAATTCATAAACAAACCGAATATCCTTTTCCAAGTATCTATTTAAATATTTATACGTAAAAAAATTGATAATGCTGAAAAAATGAATTGTATATAAATAGTTTGATATTAAAATTCTTGAATTCGAAAGTAAAAACTAAATGGTTTATACATAGACAAATGTGATGTGTATGTATGTATGATTTTTAAACATCGAAAAATTGAGATATTACAAATATTTATAAAATATTATTAGATTATATCAACGAGCGTTTTTTTTAAATGTTCATAAATTATTTTAAAAATAAAATCAATTGAAATATAATAAATAACAAAGGTACCTCGGTCACAATTTTGAAAACTAATATCATACCATATAATATATAAATGTAAGTATGTGTGTGTGTGTTTGTGTGAATTTATCTTATCTATGTTCAATATATATATTTTTTTCTGTTATGTGTTATGACGATTGACGGTTGGTTTATATTTTTCGCACGTTTTATTTAAGAAATATGATACAAACATTATAAGTACGTATTATTACATATTATTGTATAATATGAAACAAGACAACAGAATATTATAGACGTGACCAATAATTTTGGAAACAGTGTTAATATAAATAATTATGAAAATTGAATCTCACAAAATCATACGAAAAAGAGAAATACAATTATAATAATATAATTTATGAATATGTAGACCAATATAATTATATTATTCGTATTTCATAATTCCTTACAATATATTATAAAGTTCACATTTATACTAAAAATAATTTTTTAAATTATATTGTGAAACGTTAACTTATTACATATGTCAAGGTCTCCAATCGGCTCATTCCCCATACATAAATATGTTTAAGGAAGTAAACGAATTTCTTTGAAAAATCTTAATTTTGATCGATCCCATGTTTTGGAAATCATAAAAGGATTTAAAAAAAAGTAAATTCTAATTTAATGACGAATAATCTCTTTTTCATTACAATTATTTTATTGTCACCAAATGATTAAGTATTTACTTTTTTTGAATTACGATGGTACTGATGTAAATTAAAGTACACAACTTTAATAATTCCAATTAAGTATTAAATGTACTACCAATTGTACAAAGGAAAGATTTTATAAAACAAATGTCAAAGCTCATTTTGCATTAAGCTCATGTGTTGTTTATTATAATTTAACGTCATTTAGACATTTAAATTCGATATTTTCCTTCGGCTAATCTTTTTCAAAATTGTATAATAACACTCACCAACAAAACTTCTTTGTCTCCAATAAATTATTAAATTGTGTTTTTAACACATTGATTTTAATTTCGTTTCTAAATACTTAGATATTCGTAATTTACACTCGTCTGTGTATTGAGTTCTAAGAATTATTATAGATATAATTCACTCATAGAAAGAACACTTATAAATCATATTATTTAATTAGTTGACAATTCAAGTAATCTGACTATTGACACCGTTGTCTACAACATCACCAGGTAAATGATGTTTCCAACTTCTAAACAGATACCGTGTAAACTTCCTTAACTGTCTAAATTTACAATATGTGGCTCCTTGGGCGGATTCCAGTTGTTGCGTCTGTATTAAGAAACCTTTTTCTTTAAATGTTTTTTCCAAACGTTCTCGAGCCAGCGATTTTTTGCTCTTACGTTTAGAGTCTTTTGATTGAATATTCAATGTTTCCTGGAAACTGGCAGGACCGGGTAGTTGAAAATCATTTATTGATGATATCTGGTCCCTGACGCATAGGTTTAAAGGTTCTTCTACAACGGTTGTACCGTAGTTTTTATATATCAAGTGACATATATCAGCCTACAATGTAATGAAAACATCTAATTAGAAAATACAGATAAATTGTTCAATAATTCGTTGTTCTATTATTATTATTATTATTATTAATTGTTATATTAAATCTTATATTGTTTATGTGACAGGAACCTACTATTCATAAGTTTGCGGAATGCATTTAAATTCTTTTGATTTATAAGGTGTTTAGTTATAATCACGTTAATGTCAAATTATACTGATAACATTTTTCATAAATCTACAATGTAGTATTTAAACATAAAAGTGAACTAATTAATTATAAAGTTTTGTGTATATAAGGTGTTTTATAACACTGATTATATTATGTTAACGTGTTTATACTTAATATTTTTAATTTGATATTGTTTAGTGTAGTTTGATAAGATAACTTGTATACGTTTTTAAGAAGATAAAAATAATATGTTACGTCAAAATAATATTTATGTAGGCAATATTCAGATAGTAACAGTAAAATTAAACCTAAGTATGGATTTGTTAATTACTTATTGTTCACATATTATATACAATATATTGGACGATTCTTTTAACATTAATACTAACTATTTTTAAATATATTGACGGTTTTGGAAATATTTTTTTTTATATTTTAAAGTCATTGTAAAAGACCGTTTTTGAAAAATAATTATACATAGACTAATTTTTAACTATAATATTTTTAAGTTTTCACTTTTTTGAATAAACATATATTTTTGGGCGCCCGAGAATTGGACCACAATTAACCTTTTTTCAAAACGGTATACGGTAATTGGGTCACCTTAAAATTTTAAATTTTTATAAAATAAAATTTAATATAAGTTTTATTGGGAGTTCAATCAGTAGTTAGTATTAAAATTAGAAATGTAGGGACATTAAAAGCCAGGAAATTAACTTTAATTTAAATAAATGATATCTTAATGAAATTAAAAAATACGAAGAAGGGAAAAAAGATATATTTGAATTTGTAAAATCTGTATCATACTATTTAAAAAATTATTTTATAATTTTAATTTCATATTATGAAGCTTAATATTTTACTGATTTGGTATTTCGATGGATAAAAACCAAATTACAAGATCGACGACTTATTTTTAAGGTTTTAGACGTTTAAGTATATATTTAACGTTTAGATAAGCGGAGTAGTGAACCAAGATTTTGCGGCTAAGCCCTATACCATTTTAATCCGTTCATCAAAACTTTAAATATTTATAAATAATTAACTACTAGTTCAAAATTTGATATTTTTTTACTATAGTATTATCAGAAAAATATTTTGCTTTAGAATATGACATTTAAAATGTATGCATAAAAAAACTGATTATAATGATTTGTAACTTTGTTTATTTCAATATCAGAATATGAATAATTTTTACCTTTTTTGGTTTACGTCCTCTCCGTGGTTTTGCATTATCTAATGTCATCTCTCCCATATATGGTAGATCATCAAAACGGACACTAGTTTGAGCTTCTGGTGGTAGTTTTGATTTGACATTTCCCGTAAAAAGGATAGGTGTAGGAGATGATGAAATTCCTGAAGATGGCTGAGGAGACATCATGGATGCTTCATAATGGTTCAAATACTCTGGAGGTAATGCTTGATGATGAAATTTAAGTTTCCATCGAGATTTCCTGCGATTTCTATAAAAATAATTTAAATGTTCACTTTTCATAAATAAAAAAAACAATTATTATCCAATTATTAAGATATGTTTGTAGAATTTAGTATTTAAGTTCTTAATTACTTTTGTAATGATAGTATATTATTATATTAGTTTATTACTAATTTTCTATCTATTATTATTATTAAGTACAATATAAAAATATTCTTTGTCATTCAAAAATGTGTCAAAATGTACGATATGTACCATAGTACATAATATACATACATACTGCGGCGACACAGAGATAGCGATAGTTGTAAATGTATTTTGAATTTCGATTACAAATTATTGTTACCAAACGCTGGCCAAGATAATAGAATCTTACCATCATTGCTATAACATTTTTGGGCTTTTTAAATATTTTAAAGTGATAATAATTTATTATTAATAATTAAATTGAATAAACTTATTACTAATATTTGTTTAATATTTTTATCAATTCATCAAAATGTAAAGCTAATACAAAGTTTTGAAAAAAGGTTATATCTAATAAGTAATAAGTAATGAATTGATAACTATGTTGTATTTCGTAAATCTTTATTTTTCAAGTTCAATAAAATATAATGAGTCATTATTTGATAAATAATTTTAGTACATTAAGTTAACTGTATTTGTTTGAGACAATAATATCTAGAAGTATAATTTATACATAGAATCACTATAGCACTAATAGCCTAATTATAATTGACTAATAAATAAATCTTATTCAAAAACCTAACAAGTAAGTAATAGAGAACTAACATAATAATATCTTTAATGTACCTATTATATTTGGCATTACTTATCGGTTAATCGAAGATAATAGGTATATTATGTTGACTATAGTCTATAATTAATTAAAACTGTATTAATTAAAAATTTAAGTCAATGACCAACGTGTTATATTTTGTATATTTAAACAATTAAGAGAAACGTCTTTCTTAGCATTAATGTATAATTTATATAGCTTAAAAATTTTAAATTATGATAATATTGTAATAAATAATAATATGTTGCCATGGTGGTAACAATTTAATTATTATTAATTTATGACTAGTATATTCATATTATTAACTCCAATATTAGTAGGTGTATACTGTATAATATATTATTAATACATTTTTATCTATTCAAATGTTCAATATTAAATATTACTCGAATAATAATTAATTTACTTATTAAATTATTTAAATTATAAAATTGTATTTATTGCTTATAGTAAGTAAGTAATTTAGATTATATTAATAATAATATTTATTTTATATTTTAACGTATTATCCTAGTTTTTTTTAACATATTGGCTGGATAAGATTATTGTTATTGCTTTTATAGCTAATTATTTTAATTAAATTAATACATTTAAAAAAAATGTTATATTGACAAAATATTATAAAATATTGAATTATAATGTCGTTATTAGTGATTAACATTAACTGTTATTTATTCAAATCTGTTTTGTTCAGTTTATCAAGTAATTGTTATTTGTAATATTATATCATAAAAATAATTCATTTAAAAAAATGTTTCGTTTGTATAAATTATTTTCAGACAAAATATAAGTTCCATTATTCTAGATAATTTTTAAATAAAAATGTAAAATTAATATTTATGTTATATTTGTCAATAATATTCATCGTTTACTACTAAATATATTTAAATTTTATAACGTAAAAGAAATTGTGGATTCTTTAAACAAAAAAAAAAGCAAGATGCATTTGTATTTTATAATTTTCTAAAACAGTTATCCAAAAGTATATAACATGTCTTAGGTAATTAGATATAATATACCAGACTAGTATTATATATAATAAAATAAAGTAGAAATATTGAACTATGGACCTGGCCTGTGTATACGTGCACTCATCGATGATTCACAGCTATTCAACTTTTGTTACGAATTATTTTCTTTATATAAAATAGTACCTCTAACGTTTTATCAATGTTCTGTTAAAAGACACATTGTCAAATAATGGTGTATCGCAGAAATTCAGAAACCTAGACGGTTAAGTAACGTATGCGTGTAGAACATGAAATAAAGAAACTGTATGCCCATAATATTATGTTTATGTATAACCATTGTAGTACCATAAGAGCTAAATGACCGTTGGAATATCACCCGCATTCGACTCTACTTCCGGTTTAAACAGGCAGGCATGGGGATTGTTAATAAGAGTTATAATAAAATACTTAGGTATTCGGAATAAATACGGAAGATTTAGAGTGAAAAGTGTTTTCAGACTAGACAGTCATTGAATCATTAAGACGTAGTATATTATTGCGTATATGGTAAATAGACTATATAGTATACGTGCTCATATAAAAACTTTTTATCGCAAGGATAACAAAAATGAATAAGCGATCTTATATTGATTTATGACCTATTGAAAATAATTTATCTAGCCAAAAATAATGTACATCACAAATGGTTTTAAAAAATTACTGTTATTGCTTATTATAACAATAATTTGAGCTCATATTCTTACGCAAAAGTCTCACATTTTTTGACTAGGAGACAAATAAATAAAAATTTAAATGAAAACAACAAACACTAAAGTTTTTAGTTTATTATATTGGCCCGTAAGCAGTCTCGAAAAAATAAATATGTTTTTTTATGAAATTATTTTTATGATATTGTCCACATTAACTACTAAGTGTTTCGGAAATCTGAAATTATATTTATTCCCACAATGTACCCGACCTAATCGTACTATCTGAGTTGTTTCGTCATTTATAATATACATAAGCGGCTTTATCCTTTGGTGCAACCAAGCTTCTGATATTCAGAGCAGATAATATTTTTATACCATCAATTTATTAATAAAGGCATTAATGCATTATATACATCTTTCCACGATTCAATAATTTTACGAAAACAATTTCTATTCGTACAATATTATATAACAATAATATTAATTAACACACTAGTCATTACGTGTACAGTGTACAGTGTACTCAGATATAGACGATATGGCCATTCACTTATAAATAAATATATATGATTTTATAAAAGTATACACATAATAGAGCATACGATTTGGGCGTACTGTCGAAATACGGGGGAAATCCGATAGCCGTTAGCCAGTGTCGATGACCTGCATTGAAATATTTTGCCGTCTTCTGAATTCGTATTAATATATTAATTAATAATAATATTATATTGTATAACTTATATAATAATAATGTATAAATAAATATATCCATAACTCATAAATCATAATAGTGTATAGTCTACCTATAATATGGGTATTTTCTATTTATATACAAGTGTGCACGTGTCTAATATTATAATAGTAATATTGAATATTTTTTTATACAATAAAAGTTGATTATACCTCGTTAAACATTTTTGAAAAATTTTACAATTTGAATATTGTAAGAACAAAGATCATTGAGATTTTTTTGTTGGCATAAGAAACAGTAAAAAAAAAATTAAATACGCATTGTTATTATAATTTAAAATAGGATTATACTTATTTTTAATCGATGGTACATAATTTATACCAGTATCGGGTATCGTAGGTATATTATGAAAATAAAAACATATGTTTTTGAAATATTATTCTGTTTTTAATAGAGTATTGGAAATTATATTTGGATAAAGGGAGTCGACATTTTTACACGATATATAACTATTCGAGTTTAATGTTTAAAGCGTTTTCAAATAATTTAGATAGAGAAAAATATTTGGTTTTGACAGAGTTGTAATAAATAAAACTAGTTTTCATATTTTTGAAGTGCCTAAAGACTCTTTTTTAATGAGTTCTGTAAAGGTAATAATTAAGAATAAAAGAAAAATCAACTAACGATATGAATTTTAAAAAAGTAATCAGTACTCACTATTTCAAGCCAACACCATTTTTGAATTATTGCGTGATTCTATTGATTAACTTCAAAGGGATAGCGAAAAAAGTCTGTTATAAAATTGAGGAGAAATTGAGGTGTGTAAAAGTGGCGTAAATTTTTCATTTTTCCTGATCTTTATCGTAAAAAAATACACAATATATTTGAAATTTCATCTGGATATAATAAACGATAACATTTTTTTTGTTTACATTTATAGGAAGTTGTAAGCCATTAACAAAACAAACAACACGGTCGTTGCTCAAACGCTCAGAATGTAGAACTTAGAACCAATTTCTATTTATTTCTTGATTTAAGAAAACTGTTTGTTTCACGAATATTTCAGTTCTTCAACTTTCATCCACGAAACTCTTTTTATATAATTTAAATATATATATATATATTTAATGGATACGTTTGCATGGTTCATATTTTCAACACATTTCAATCGTAGTCCCACCACTACTGTTTGTACCATTGCCATGCAATTAACGAAAAATTAATTCAATAATTAAATAATATCAATACCTATGGCCTAGGTTTAATTTTTGCAATATTCATTATATTAATTATACTTCGGAACCAGGTGATCGGGTTATTATGATATATAAACATTTGTCAATTGCTTAAGTCATTCGTTTGCGTGGGTAAATAGTCTATATGTCATTACACGATTGACAGTTGAAATATTTGTCATTATCAATAACATGATAAATAGCTATATAAGTAGTGTACGTACTATATCATTAGTTGCATACGGCAGTGATTAACAGCGATCACAAAAATGTTACGATGATTAATAATTAATAGGTTTTTTATACATATATAATTTTTGATATTTTTTCATAACAAGTATTATGAGTTTTGAGTGTTTTGATAAATATTAGGGTATCACGTGAAAATTGAAAATCGATAGCATATTTTTAACTCTTGAAAACGAAAAGTTGTAAGCTTAAAATTTACCTACGAGAAATGATCGTAATATCAAGTAGTCAAGTTTATAAACTGTTGTTTATATAATTCAGTTTTATTCTTGTAGTTGTAAGATCACACATTTTTAAATTTGGGTAGATATATTTTTACTATTTACATTTATAATATTATACTTAAATGTTGGAGTATTTGATTGATACTGTCATGAATTAAACTGATTCACGGTGCCACAGGATTAAAATATCAAATCAATATTTTTAATTTATAAAGTGTTTAATCTTATCACTTAAAAATCGTATCAATAATCACACATTATTACTTGTATCTAGACATCTAGTATAAAATATTAATTAGTTATAATTGTTCTATGCTATTATTTGTACTATAGTCATCACTCATCACTCATCTCACTCATTGAATTTGTGTTAAAAAAAAGTATTGATACTGGTAATAATGTAGTAATAATATTTTATTTTAAACTCAAAAGGTTTACTTTTCGTTTTCCGTCAGAATGACAGATAGTGGTGTCAGTTTGAAGTCATTATCGTTTTTGTGTTTTTAATATATTTATTCAGTCAATAAGTCTTAATGGTAATAGCAGCGCTATCTACTGTCATCGTTTTGAACAAAGACCATTTATGAAAGCAGACGAGCAAATGAATTTGTTTTTTCACTAGATAGCGCTGCTACATACGTATTGTGTCTAGTATTTAATTTTACATTCCAGATATTATACCGACAGGGTTATAAATGTGATAATGTTTTATCAAGTTCTTTATTCATTGTATCGAGTTTAATATATTAAAAAAACTGAGTACACGAAACAATCTGTAAATGTATATACAAAAAAAATAGGGTTCGATGTTTTGAACAATAATGTTTTTACGAGTACATTATAATTATAGTATTTATTAAAAGTTTCAAGCGTTAATTATTTTTGTAAAATCAATTTCACGATTAAATTAAAAATATAAAAGTTTTTACTATAATATTGATATAAATTAGTATATGCCTATGGCTTATTATATTTTGAACTTTGATATAATGCTATATTACATGAACTTATATTAAAACTATACTTAGAAACATATTCAGAATTTTTACGCCCACTCCATTCTTATATACGTAAATTTGCTAGTTATATGTATAATCTTGTACAGTAATCAAAAATTACAGTAATACATAATGATGATAATAATTTATTAGATTTGGACAGCTCTATGATTATGTACTAGCTACTTATCAATATTATTATTATTATAATATTATGACTTCAGCAATTTGTAGTCTCTGCACATGCAACACAATTATGAGCACTCGTCGACAGCCAAAGGGATGATTAGTGTGAAAAATGATAAACTTTAAATGTCTATAACTTCAAAGCAAAGTCCGAGAGATAATTTATTATTGCATCATCGTTCTTTATTCTGTGAAATACGTAAATTCTGATAATTTTTTTTTAATTTGACGAAGAATGTGGTGAAGGAAACTTAAACCAAATATGAATAACAGTCATATAGGAATTCCGTGTACAAGGTACCTGTGAATAATATATATATCGAAGATATATTTTAATTTTAACCTTCTCGGTGGATTGTATTATTGTTATGATACGTATCTATGCACAAAACTTGTTTCGCCTAAATCTCACTGTATAATCGTATACTTGCACTTAGCAGAATTTTTACGCACTCGTAAACGATGAGTGATCATTTGATAGATAATTATTGAGAACCGAACAACTTCACAACGCGGCGTATGGCAAGAAAATTGCCAAACCAACTAAAAATATTATGGTTACCCACTTGCGAGTAAATATCCGACCTGGTGACGTAAAATATTATGGTTACCTGTTCACGAACATACTTATGAAACGTGGTCACTAAATTTAAACCCCGGTTGAGGAATCAAACTTTATACTGCGATCGTCATTGGTTTAATCCATATTGTTTACGTAACCGAGTTTCCACTTCATGTCACGTCATATTCCATATGTTTAATACGTAGTTAACAAAATGTTGATCACATTACTTATAATTTGAATATATTTAACTTTACACGACTTTTTGTTGTGGAAACGCCCAAATTAACGTTAACCATGCGGATGGTGGTCGTGGTATAACATCAGCATCCTCGATCATACTATGGTTTAAATTAAGTAACCGCATTGTATTCAATTGCACATGTTCGTGTGTAGACAGCCATGATGTTCTATATCACCGGTCAGGTGGCCATCCCGATATCCATGTCTACCACGCTATTACGATTCTCGATCAAAACGTTGTTATCCTCGAGTGCGTATTATTAGTGTAAAAATATTTGTATGAGTTATTTGCAAGTTTCATTAGCTATAATTGTTTATCCAATGAAACGTGTGGTCTGTTTCCGAGGATCACAAGCACTCGAGAATGTAAGGTAAGACATTTTATTATTATAACGAGGTAAGACACAGGTTCTATATCACAGGTAATAGCACATACTATTATGTCACCTATATAATTACAGGTTCCATATAAATACTAAGGGTTGACAGTTTTTCTTATGTTTTTACGACATGTGCTCATTATATTGGTGTTATTATAAATATACATGTTATAATATATATCATATGCGTGTGATTATGTCTCTAGATAAATTTGTAAAATTCAAATTAAACCTTGGTGAAAATTGAAATATTCATGCAACGTAGTGTATGGTGATTTTTAGAATAAGATCTGAAATATTATTGTGGATTACTGTCCCTTCGTTTATAATGTTTATACAGTTCACCGTGAGTAACGTTGGTTCGCAACTTTTACGTTCCTAGTACTATAGATAATCAACAGTTATGTTTCAATTTCCTATCCTATATAATGTTATGCGATCTATTTCGAATATAATTTTACGATTGAAATGCGTAAACCGTAAATCCTTAAGAAAATATAATAATTATTTTGATTCAATATGAGATTGTTATGAATATTCCGATGAATAAAAAATATCGATAAAAATATTATTATATTTTATTGGTGTTCTTTAAATCACAAAATAATTATTCACTAAATAACATATATGTAGTACAGGTAGTAAATACCTAAATAAGAATATCAGAAAACGTAAAATGCTTATTTAATAGTTTTTTGTGCAATAGATCAAACACGTTTAAGCTTACAAGTTATTAAATATGCAAATAATACTCCCTGCAATAGATTAATGAAAACTGTTAATAAATTTAAAATTGATATGTTCAGCTCACCAAATTTAAACTCATTCAAATCCTATTGTAATTATTTAATTCTTAACACTTAAACACGCAATGTTTTTTTTTCAATAATTATTGTACATTGTTTATTATTTCTACCAATTTTTATAGACATATTTAATTATATTATGTCTATAATTACTACTATTCATACTATTATTATTATTATTATCATTATTAATATTATATTCTTACTTTGTTATACATTATCATAGTGATTATAATGTTGTTGTCTATTGAAACAGGGCCTTGCCCGTTTAATATTTAATAAATAAATAAAGTATCTTTGAATGTTAATATATTCTAAAGACATTTTAGAATACGTATCACAGATAAATATATTTTCTTGTACCTAATATTAGTACATTATACAGTTTTTAAGTTTTAAATAACTTACTTTCCAATGTCTTTGCTTGCTGGTAAAATTCCATTGTCTTGTGTCTTAATACCAATACCCTGCATCTGAAAATAAAAACAATAACATTACGCTATTTTTATAGCCATAAGGGTATAGTATGGTAATTTATATTCTATGTTATAATAATTGTTTCATTCAAAAATTGATTGACTTTTGTTACTTTTTTATTGCAACTTTATTATGATATTATGTACTGTACACATAACATATAGTTTATAAAATTATTTTTAAAATATGGATAAAATTACCTCAGTTTTGAATATTATTGAAAATATAGAAGTTTCTTACAAACGACCTTAACATTTATTGCTTTTTAATTTTCATGTACACTAATTTTAAACTTATCTTAAATATTATGTTATTTATAACATTTAATTATTGCATTCACGCTTATCCAATTTATAGTTATGTATATTGATTGGTCTAGTGATTCAATTCATAGAAATATGTTACTATAGAGTTTTATTTTATTTTTGTTAAAATTATATTAAAAATATTAAACATTTTAAATTTTAATAAATTAAATTCTAAATTCTACATAGATTCTAGTAATCTAGCTTATATATGTATGTAATTGTATATAATATATTTAATATAATATTATTATACACTTATACAGTTATAGCTATTTAATTAATTTATAATGGACACTATAGTAATAATGTATAGTTATGCGTGGTTAACAAAACAAAGTTAACTTCATAACACAAAGAAAAAATATATATAAAAATATCATAATTTAATACTGTTTATAAAATATAGAGAAAACTCAAAAGCGTTTACAATTTATTAATTATATATCAAATATTGGATAAAAAATAGATCTTTCGATGTAGGTATATTCATTAATAAGTATAAAGTGAAGTATTTAATGTGTCGATATTCATGGGTTATATACGATAGATCATTATTTATTCGTTATTTTAAACTCTTTTAAAATGTTTAAAGCCTTATATGGTAATTTGTTAACACTTTACAGTAAAGATGTTGGGCATGTTTATATTTTTCATTATATATAATAATATGTACATAAAAAACTGTGTGAATGGAACGAATTAAAAAAAAAAAAATGACTTATCATTATTTTGGCGATACAGATTGTGCCTTATGCGTTGTCGAAGATGGGTAGAATAATATCAATAATATAATATATATATATGATAATGATAACGGTTGTCCAAATAAAAGAGTATATTATAACGATTTAATTTATAAAAATAATTCACACCCTGAAGGACTTCAGTGTACCGTACCTAACCTAACCTATAACCATTTCAACGTTCACTGTAGTGTCTACAATTTTAAATAAAGTTCTTGGTGTAAGTCTCGCAGTGATAATATTCATATAATAGGTGCATAATAATAATCTTTATGACTTCATCGTTGTTGTCCATGTGTCACGGAATAATATTTCAGGTGCTCGGAAACGGGTTTTATTTTGGTATACACACCTATATGATCGTCGTGCAGCAGCGTGTACCTTTTACTGCTCGTGGATTATTTGAGAATGAATAATATAAATAATTATTTCAATATTGTTGTTTACCGACATTTCTCATTCATACAAAACGAGAACCGGTCAGTGAATGGTACGCACACATGCGCGGGAAACACCTACGACACTATTATATCGCTCTCGGCTGATTTTTTTCTTCGCCACTAATATCATTGACGGATGTTATAGCGAAATATATTATATTATGCATATGACGTATACAGGTATACGAGTATACGATGTATGCAGGCGACTAAGCGATTTGCCTGAAAGCTTACGCAAAGCAAAATAGAAAAACTATGCTGTCGAGTGACTGTTGACCCATTATTGTCGTTTAATATTTCAAATCGTATGAGTTTGTAATATTAAAAGTTTATAACTAATAACTTAATAAATGTATAGCCCTTCTACGATCACAGATAATATTATAATCTATAAATAGGCGTAATCTACCTGCTACTGTCCTGTATTATTCGCAAATACTATGGACGATATTTTTAAAATTTCATGTTCAAATTAAGGTTTTTCTAATAATATTATACATTGCTTTGAAATTAACAACAACTTACCTGCGATGACTGCATGTGCGCATATTATTACAATGTTATAAGTATATAACGTAGAATAATTATTGTTTTTTTCTTGTGTTATCATGTGTTAAGTATTTAAATTTAGAAAATCATGTGGTACATATGACATAATATGGTACCATATGTTATGTTATTATTTTAATAAAATTATCTTTTAAGCATGTAATAGTAACTAAACATCTAACAAACATTTACAGTATAAATGCCTTTTGTTTTTAACACGTAAAAAATGTTGTCATTATTAAATAGTTTTATTGTAATAGATTTGTATAGACAAAATTGAGATTAATATTTCTTACTTAAATGAATTGCTGTCGGTTTGAGCAAGTTACACCCACGAGTACGGTGTTAATGGTGGTTTATTATAACACCTACAAAATGCCTTATTGCCTTTATTGCTATACTCATGTATGTAGTATTATAATGTATTTACCATATGTATAGGTTAGGTTTTAAAATTCTTATTTCACGAAGCCTCGGGATAGCAGAAGCAAATAAAACTATAAAAGTGATCATAAATTATGATTGAAATTCTAGTAAAAATAAATAATTAAGCGATTATTTTTGTACTGAAAGTCGTTAAAAATGTTTTATTATGCTTATAAAAAAGGCATCGTATAGTTTGATATTATTGTTTCTTATTATTAATTATTATTAATAAATGTATTGTACCTAGTAATATACTAACTATAATAATATACAATAAATTATTAAATTATGTTAGTACAATCAACTCCACTTTATTGGGATATATCGGCTGCGTGTTATTTTGTCCCAATAATTCGAAATAAAAAACCGAACGTATAAATTTGTTGAAAAACTGATTTTTATACAATTTTTATTATTACAAATTACATACAATTATATAAAATATTTAATAATAAAATAGAAAAAACATGATATTATACCCTAATTATTTATAAAACAGACATACTCGATAAAAAAATCTTAATTATTTAGATTCGTGGACCAGATAAGCGATGAATGTTTACCCTACAAGCATACATTAATTGTTTTCATAACTGAAGAATTGTTCCGATTAAGCGGTTGTCCTTATTAACCGGTGTCTTTATTAAGCGGAATCGACTGTAATAATTGGTTTAAGTATTATTTAATACCATGCTTTGTAGATGAAGTTTTGAAGTCGGTTGAAATATAATGGTTATATACATTTTTTATGATCGATGAATTATGTTATTGTCATAGTTTTATTATGTTTATTATATTTACACAATTCAATACATTACATTTTTAAAAAGTGCACCTATCAGAAGTGAACTTTATTTTATAGATTTATAAAGAAAGTTTAGAAATGGAATTTAAAAATGTATTAATTTGTGTAATAGAACAATAGAAATCATTTTAAATAAATTAATGTACCCGGTAATAATTTACATATAAACCCTTTAAAATATTTAAAACTATACTTTGTTGTAATTACAATACAATATATTATATTATATTTTATTCACCAAAGCTTAGTATTTTACTATTTCTGTAGGTGTTGATGTGCTTTATGTTAAATAAAAGTATGCATTTATATGTTTGTTTAAATTTGTTATACATATGTATTTACCAAATAATAATATTACATACTATAATACTATATAATAAGTAATTGATCATTCATATTTATACTTAATAATCGTAGATTTATTTAATACATAAAATAAAAACAATATTTCATGAATGTATTAAAAGCGTATCAAATTTATGGCTGTAGATTAAACTAAACGAGAGAAAAAAAAGATTTTCAATATATTTTATCATTGGTCTGTTTTTTTACCTAGGTATATTAATTTTTCTTCCAGTTTTTATATTTATTTTTTTAGAGCATTAGTTTTTTCCAAATTTAAGTAGGTAGTTATATATATAACTGTATATTTATTTTATTTTTTATTTTAAATTTTGGTGAAAAATATTAATTTTTAATGAATTTGACTACAATAAGTATTATATTTTGTACATAATTTAAGGAAAACTGTATTTAAAATTAGTTTTTTTAAATCGCCTAATTGCACAAGAGTAGAATAAGTGAGACTTGGAAAGGATGTTATTACTTTGATATATGGGAATGAAAAAAAAGTTAGTTGGTATATTTTTATTATATGATATTTTTGATAATTGGCGTCTGTGTAAAGTAAATCATGTTTTGTATAAGTAGTTACACTGACTGATAAGGATAACAGTAATAACTGTATATTTGTGTGTTTTTTAACGATTCTAATAATACTTTATTGATAATTTGATTTAAAATAAAAAAAATGTAGATCTTTATATTTTTTGGTTTGGCAAAAAAAACACATAAAAATAAAACTTAATTAAATTAATTTTAAAAATAGTATAAATATTTTTTAAATTTATTTAGTGGTCAATAATATTAAAGTAATTGAAAAGATAAAAAAAATATCCTTACAAAAAAAGTAAACAAAATTTAATTTTTAAGGTTTTTTAAAAATAAAATAGTTGGATATTATATAAAAAATTTTCAAATAGGATTACATCAGTTGATAGATATTGTAGATATTTTTTTAATTTAATTGTACAAAGCACAAAAAATAAATATACTATCAAATATATAAAAATTTTATATTATATGTTTTAATGATAGTAAAATTGAATCATTCTTATTCGTATTTTAGATATTTTCCTTCGTATTCAATTCACGAATTTTAACTTATTATTTTAATAAGTGTGTATCTATTTATGCGTATTAAAATATAATAATAAATAATAATGCTTACATTTTAATCGTTTTTGATACCTTATCTGGTTATACTTTGGTTCATTTTTGGCCATAAACTATTTTTATTTCAAGTATTTACTCATTCTTCATACATGATACATTACAACCAGTATGTGTGATTGTTATGCATTCAGAATTTTGATTATGTATAAATAAACTTGGCATAGAATGATATATTATGTTATACAAAAGTAAAACTTTGTTCTGATTATTAAGCATAATATCTTTAATCAGATGCTTGTATTACTTTTATATTTAGATGAATAAAAGATGTCGGCTTATAGCCAAAATTTTAATTAAGTAAAACTGTATATTTTATTAAAAAGTAGTAAGTATACATTTATATCTTGTGGATTATATTATATGCAATGACAAATTTTTTTTTGACCCTAAGATTGTTTTTAATAAAAACCAATTAATACAGTTAAATATATTTGTACAATTTAAAAACATAATAGGAGTATTGAAGTATTTACATGAATTAAACTTAATAAAAATCTAACTTAATCTGATTAGGTAGATTTTATTATTTTATTATTAAAATGTACTTAGATTTTAAATATAGTTATTGAATTTAAACACCAATATATTATTACGCAATTTATTAGTTAAACAACTTACAAAATTACCATTGTATGTTAATATATTAAATATATTTTGTTTAATACTTAATATTAAGCGAGAAAAAATACAATTGGTTTTTATTATGTACATGCTATGGATATAGATAGGCTGAATAATAATATTCTGATCTATTTAATTATAATCAATTAATATTGAATTTGAATATGTAATAATGTTTTTACACAACAATTAAGTATAAAAAGATTTTGATATTATTGTTTTTTACAATTATGTTTACATACACATAACGAAACTATATTACCTATAGGTATTGTAAATTCATTTATTTGTATTAATTTTAAGTTAATTACTTAAGTATAATACATAGTGTTCGATGACGTGTGATAAATAATAATCGTATTTACAAAAATAAATAAATACCTTAAAATAGTGTACTTAAATCCGAAAAATTGTAAAATCAACACTTAAAAATATATGTATAAATAAAAGTAAAAATAATATTATTAATTATTAAATATCAATAATAAAAGTTAAAAAAAACTGACTAGATAGTTTATAAAATATTTAAGATTAATTGAATTCAAATAATATTAAGTTATCTTTTTGTGCACACATATTAGTAATAATGTGTATAATTCCGGCTGTCTAACGCACTGAACGTTTAGTTTCGGGCTCGGCGGTTACCCGCGGAACAACGACTCCTACGAAATTCGAGATTGCACCGTATTTGGCGTCCGTTTGAAACCGATGGTACTATATTTAAAACACCCACCTTCCCCTTATAACCACTCCTATTCTCGCTCCATCTCTCTCACCCCCCACTATTACACCGGACGCGCGTAGAATAAGGCTGTGCGATAGAACCCGAGCTCTGGTTATGGTAAGGCATTTTTTTATTTATAAAGTCGCCTTGGGTATATATCTTGGGTACATTTTTGGGGTGGGGCGTTAAATAAAACGAAAAAAAAATAGAAGCACCATCGTAGAATTTATATTTAGATTCCGTATAGTTTCGGTTTCATTTGGACTTTGGCACTCGACCCATATATGGACAACGATTCTACCTGATACATAATATTTTACACAAATGTAATATAAATAAATTATAAATAATTAATAATATTTCAATTTAATAACTGTATTTAACATTAAATAATAAAATAAACCAACGACGGTATCCTGTTTTAATGGGAAAAGGCAATTTGTTTAATTGAAATGACATGTATGTCATATTAGATTCATCAATATCTAATAGAAATGACATCCGTATAGCATTTCATACGGCCGTCTTTCGAGTACCTGATAATAATTAAGAAAAAAATGTGTATAATTTAATGTTCTTAGGATTTTATCTGAATATAATGTGAGATTATTTTAATATTTAAAGCTGGGTATTTGTTGTTTTTATTATTATTTTTAAAAATTATTGTAATGACTTGTTGAATTGTGAACATTTTTTTTGTTATTATTAAACGTCACACGATATTTTAAAAATAAGACTTGTAATTTTTCTTTTTTAAAATAAGAAAAAAAAAATCATATAAATTCTTAAGTTTAAAATAAGTGTTGAAATAAAAATATGATCTATTAATAATGAGTTGTTCGTTTCTATACACCAGGGTTACTTAATTTATACAGTTATTTGCAATATTATTTAATATTTTTGTTATTTGGTTATTTGTCCTAACTGAACTGTAATAATAATATATTATATTAGTAAGTAGTCCGATTACAAATTTTTAGTTTTAAAAAAAGAAATACTTTTAACTTCACACGAAGAACGTAATATTATGAAAACATTTAAAGCATTCGTCAAAGAAGAGTGTTAAATTATTATAAGTGCGCACTAAAACTTCAAAATAACTTCACTGCTAATAATATTCTATTTATATTAATAATATTCTTTTAGTAAGCTTTTGTGCTTATGTGTGAGTTTCACTATTTTTTTTTTTTTTTTATTTTTTTTTTTTATTAGCTATTAGTATACAACTATGACAGCTCGACTATTACAAAGTTTCACTATTTTATACCGTTTAAAATAATGACAATATTACGAGTTGAAAAAAATAATGAAGTAAATAATTACTGCATTAAGTTAACTAATATTCTTGTCGATCATTCTAAAATTGAAATTTATAATATTATTGTATTGCTATTTTGAGAAAATATTCATGTTCGATTCAAAATAATTTTATGATATTTTTGTATTGATATATAATATAATATTATATATGTAATATTATGTTTATTATAATGAATGTAAGTAATAATAATACAGTCAGTTCCTACGTATTATTTACGGAGGGATCAACATAATTAACAGTTCTCCTATGTCAGTTAAGTGAAAAAATGGTGAAAATTATACAGTATCACATAGTATTATTTTTAATTATAACTTATTCGGATGTTTTCCTAAAATTATAATCCACGAAAAAAACAAATGTTTTTTGACACGATCAATATTATAAATACGATGATATTGCTATTATATTTAACGTGGCGTCGTTAATATATGATAATTAAATATACTTTTGTTTTATTGTCTTGCGTAAACACCGTAAAGAATAATGAAATGATTAAAAAATATATCTCCAACATAACGCATAACATACAAGTTGATACAGCGCCCACACTTAAACAACATCTGGGTCAATCATCGCAATATCCATGGATCTTACACACCTACGATTATGTTTAGTATTTGACCTACCTATAAAACATTATAAAACAATAGTTATCATGATAATTATTAACATGGTTATTATTTTTATTAAGTTTATTAATTTTGGAAGATTGGCATCCGTCGTATAATAATTATTATATAATACGATTTAGGTTCTATATCAATGTTCAACACTTTTTAGTTAGTTTTGTTTGTTATTATTTTTTTGAATATAATGCTCCATAAAAACATGACTTTATCAATCGATAAATTATTATTGTATTTTTTTGATTTATTAAAAATGTCATTTATTTGATGTTTTAATAATATTTTTTTAAATGCAAGGAAGACTACTGAAAAATCGAGGAAAAACAAAGAAATATTTTTAGTACCTATATTATTATAGTTGGGGAATTGATATTTTCTTTCAGGCATATGAAGTGTTTATCTTTATAACCGAGAAGGATAATATAAGGTTGTTCATAAATTAATATTACTTTAATAAATATTTCAATGAATGCTTTAACCATTAATTATTTTCGTGAGTTACTTTACATATATAAATATTAATAAACAGAGTCTGGCTTAGAATTGTCTTCTTTTTAATTTGTTAGTTTATCATTGCATTAAAATTAAACAATAAACACAATGAATAATAATTTCACACCATTTTTCGCCTAAGCTCTAAAGGCAAGTCACTTGAGACCAGTGCCCAACCACTGTGGTGGTCTCTGTGAATATATAACTTTAATATTGCATAGTAAATTTTTACTTTTATGCACGAAGTGATTATACAATTGTTTACAAATAGTCACTGGTAAGCTGCCGTTTTAAACCAGAGAACATTTTCAATTAAATCTGTATGTGTCACCGTGCGATGTCTTAATCTTAATTTTAAACTACTTAGCAGGCTGACGACCGGAGTAATGGTTCACACATAGTGTCTAAAGCAATGAACTAAACCGCTTGGTGGGCGACAATTTCGCTGCAATTCCCATGCAAACGACTTGTTCTATTGATGTAATTTTTGTTTTCAATGTGTAATTTTGACATTGAGCCAATTGTACGTATAGTTTTATTGTCCGTAATAGTCATTTTAAGTATATATATAAAAGCATAATAAAACTTTAAAAGGTATAAAATTATATGTTTTATTGAAATACGATCATGTAAATAATAACGGCAAGAATTAAAAAGTAGTCAACCATTTATTCACACATAATAACATATACATTATAATACTTTATGTTTATGAGAAAAATTGGTTATATTTTTATTTTAACTGAATTTATTATATTTTTACTTGTAGAAAAATTTAACGCTAAATCGCATGTTACGTATCTAAATTATTTAAATTGTTTATTTTATTTAAGAAAATATAGTGTTAGTCAAAAAGTTTTATATGGTTAGAATTCATACCAATAGTTCTGCTCGATAGTAGTAGTAAAATTTAAATAATAATATATTATTGTCAGAAATTCAAAATATATTTGGTTTATTAACAGTACAAACATAATATTAAAACATTATAAATTATAAAATGTTTAATTTAGGTACCTATAATTAAAAAAAAAAATAGGTGACCAATATAAGTAAGCAACAAATTAACAAACCAAAGACAAGAATATGTTAATATTATATTTTTAAATACCACTTTGATTTTATATGGCATTTAAAAAGCATCACGTAACAATAACCATCTTCTTTTTTCATACAATAATTAAGTATAACTCATTTTTATTGTAAAATGTTAAGAAATGTTTTTTTTGTTGACATTTTTGATATATTTTATATATATTTTAATTGAATTCAGAAAGAGTAGTTTTAGAGTGATTAAATTATATGTACTAAGAATACCGATTTATGATAATAGTTGCAAATTTGGAAGATTCAGGATCTATGATGATTTGAAAATTATGGTAAATAATCCATTAAAATTTATAAATATGTAAAATTTGTATGAGGATAATAAGATAATTAATACCAAATATTATATATATTTAATATTTGATGTAAAACCATTATTAAGGACTATTATAATTCGTATTCAAAACTTAATAATTTAGAAATTACTCATTTGAATTTTAAATTATAATTTAAAGGTATATACATCAATATTTTCGAAATAATAATTCATTTAATAATTTAAAATAAAAAAGCGTGGTTCTCATTAAAAAAAAACTTTTATTGTTAGAGAACAATGGTATACAAATCTGAGTATTAGAAAATATGAACTATAAGTACACTTAAAAATTTCCAAAAATCAGAATTTAAATGAATGTATTATTAAATTTTGCAGACTATGCTTAACAAGTATTTTTGTATCACAAGTTGGTAGTCACTTTCTAGTTTGATTTAAATGATATAAGAATAAAAATATGTTTTGTGATATCACGCTGATAATCCAATTAAATTAAATTAGTTTACCTACTACCAGAATCATACGCCATAAGTAAAACCTATCTATAATAGAACACTATATAGAACCTTCAATTGAATCTTTTTTTATAACTATATATATATAACTTGTATTTTTGAAGTTGTAATATATATTCTATTGTTATTGAGGTGAAAGGGCTAGGGGTATACAAACACGTAGTAAAATTTTCAATCAAATTTTCTATTCATTAAAAAATCTTGATAGTGTCGTTGCATGACATGTATCTAGGTAAATATTCATATAAAATATACTTTTTGGATGAGTATTAAGTATTATACATTTTATAAATTCAAAAATAGGTAATTTCAGTATTGTAAAAACTTTAAAATAAAATTAAGGTACCTAATCAAACTACTACGTATTACGTATATTTTTGAGTGAAAATTAAAGAAACTTATAAAATGGAATAATATTCAGATTTTATTTTTGTTTTTCGAGGGGTTGTTCATAATAAAGTGTTTTGCAATTACTCGTGATGTATAAGTTTATTTTTAAACTGTACGTTGACCACGTTGTGTTAGTTTTCGTATCACATTCTCACCGGCTATAATATATTTTCATTTCAAATTAATCAATAAGTATTATTTTTTTTAATTTGTCGATGGAGGGTGGGATAATAATTACTAATAATTCTGGATATGCCACTGCCCTTATCTACGATTTCATTTTAAACTATGTACGGGTATACGATATAAAGACATAATGAGTTTGCAGTGGGTAGTAGTATATAAATTCATAAAACTATTCCTGCGACTAATTAGTTGCGAACCAGTAAATATGATTAGAGTTTAATGTTGTAAGTTACCGCTTAACCGAAATCGAAGTCTGATTATTGTATATATATATGTATACGAGACTTGCTGTCGAGTTGAACGAAATAAATTTGCGGCAAAAACGAGTCGCCCAACATTGCGTGGGGGTTGGTTATTTATTTTTTTTTTAATGCCATTTATGGTATCGCGGTGATGGAACACTCCCAAAGCCCACGCGATTCCTATTCTTCTACAGCATCCGGTTTTAAGAACGCATTCGACACTACATTTAGTACATAGTACTTTGCCCATGGCATAGGAATTCTATGGGCGAGGTTTTTTTTTACAGGTCAATAATTGTGGCGAAATTTTTCTCGACACTTCAACTACCGCGCAAATGCCTCTGATTTATATCTCCGATCTAATTATTATTATTGATCATTATAAGCTATATTTATTATCAAGAATACAGTGACTTTCTAGATTACAATTTTTACACCAAATATGCGATACCTAGCAATTTATTTCTTAACTCAGTGTACATTGAAAAAACATTTTAATCCCTCTTTCTAAAATATCTTGTTTTTTTGTCAATTATATGAAAAATATTTGTGTGTGTGTGTCTATATGTGTAAATTTTAATATAAAATAGAAATTAGATAAGAAATTGTTAGAGTGAAAAATTATTATTATTTTTATGTAGATTATATGCGTAGATGGACAAAACTTTTATAAAAATCAATTTTGTTTTAAATATTATTTTGAGATATTGTTTAAATTTACGAAAATAATCCTAAAAGTATGTATAGTCATACAAATACAAAAAGCAATGATCATGTCATCATTTAATGTGTATATATTATTATTATTCATATAATTTATTTATGCATGGTAATAATGTATAGTATTTTCATACACAATTATAAATATAATATAAACATAGATAAGACATCCCTATACTTAATTATATACAGTACATTGTGATTGAAGAGACTACCTATTACAATAATATTTATATGTGGTTATGAGTATAGCTTATAATGAAAAAAAATCTTGTATCAATTCTTAATATGTCGAATTTAATTATGAATTTAACAAATTTGAGTTCAATTAATTTCAACATTTTTTATTTTTTATTATTGTAAAAACAATAATATTATTTGTTATAATATTGTGTTTTAATTCTGTGTTATTATTCTATGTTAATATAGTTTAATATTATCAGCGTTAAATACCAATTAGGTAGGTACATATTATATTATTACCTGTTCATAGACGAAATAGTCTATTAGAAAGTTGTTATAGTTTTTGTGGCAAGTAAGTAATATTGGTTCTTACTAAATTTTTTACTGTATGTTAATTACAGATTATAGTAGAATAAAAATTGCTGTATTTAAATTTTTAAATTGCTTATCCTTGTGTACGTGTACACAGTGTTCATAGTATTCACAGTGTAGGTGGTAGTTACCGTATATATAATATGTATTCGGTTATATAGTTGATATGAATGTGAGTGTAACATATATTTGTACGTATTTGGTAATACATTATAATTATTATTCTTTCTTCTGTTATTAACTATTTTCATCTTTAAGGTCCACTTGTATTACAACTATTCCTATGCTTATTATTTTTCATAGGATTATTCTAATGACACTTAAGTTATGTATAATATGTAATGAAAAAAATATGTCTCGTATTTTGTTTGAACGCGAGAATTTCATTATCTGTAGTGTCTGCAAGATAGAAATTAGAAGTGAAAGTGGTAAAAAAAAGTAGCAACCTATTAAATATATAAAGAATAATCATGCAGAAAAGCAACATAAGTACTTTGTGATTAAAATCTTATTTTAATTGATTTGTTAAACAAGTGTTAAAAATGTGTAGAATCCATGGATTATTTAATATTAGGGACGTATAAACATCATAATTATATGGGTATAATAATATAAACTATATTCTATTAATTATAAATAATAAAATGTTATTTGATTTAAATGATTTAATTGAAATTAATTTAGGTGTCTAAATCATGCAAATTAATCTAAATTGGAGAGGAATAATAGGTAATTATGTGGAATAGTTAGTTGACAGCTAGGTATATTATTTAAAATATTATGTATTATATTTTAAATTATTTTTTGCATCAATTGGTTTTATATTGTATACGAAGGTACATAATAATATTAAAATTTATAACAATATTAGTTAGTAGATAATCATAGGTGTATTAAGAAATAATAGGTTGGATTATATTATTAAGTCGTTGATATTGTTAATAAATAATAGTATTATGCATTACTATATTCCATATTAATGACATTAGGTTAGGTTTCAGATCAATTATTTTCACATTTACATATTATTATGATTTATGGCATCCACATTTAAAGTGTAAAATCTCGAAGTGTTTAAAACATTGATTTTATATTTACCCATTGGCCAATGCACATTTAGTGCATAAATACATAATGTACATTTTCAGGTGAAAATGCAGTACGAGGTCAGTTTAATTGCTGGTAATGTGCTGGCTGATTTATGAGTTTTAATATTGTGTGGTTTAAAACATAAATTGCATACAACGTGGGATTTGAACTTAATGAAAAACATGCAAAAGATATTTACTATTTAAATATCTAGGACAACGTGTTAGAACTTATCACGGATTCTTAAAAATAATGATTATAATAATAGTAGGTATATAATCATTGTAATAAATGATTATTTTTATATTAATTAACCCATATCCGGGTCCTTAAAAAAAAAGATTTTATAAGTCCTAAATAAAATATAGTTTTGATTTTTTGTAACTTTAGATAAATTATTGTTTTATGTAAAATAATAATAATCATACATAAAACTTTATGATTTTTATACAAGACTTAAAAAAGTTATTAAAACAATTCGATTGATGTAAACATGAAAATCGACCGTAGAATAACTAATCATAAAATTTAACTTTTAAGGACGCCGAATTCGAGCTTTTGAAAACTTCATAGTATCCTCTTGGTAGTGCATATATAGATTTAAGAAGTAACTATAATTAATTCTAAAATGGTTTTTCTTACACGAATAACTATGAAGTGTATTGTAAATTGAAATGTTTTATTGAATTAATTATACGTACATAGATATTAACGGATTCCAATCAAATATAAGTATAAAACGTAAACTACAATAATCATACGGAGACGGTTCATTTAAAATAAACAAATCTATATTTAAACGTTCGCGGTGTCCGTGTGTTGGGTTCTCGGCGCGCAGCGTTACGACGACAATACGGTTTTAGTCGACAGATAGCGGATGGAGAATGTGCGATTTTCAGCATTGAAATTGCCTGATGTCTCCACTCATAGCATCTTAACATCGCACACTTATTTAATTCCATCCATGCATCTTTGAACAATTAATTATTTTCTTACTCCATATTCTGTGCTGTTTTGTATGTGATTAGGATTATATTTTTTCGTCCGAGCAAGATAAAATTATATTTTGAATTTATTCCGGATATTATTATTTTTGAGGTACCTAATTTAGGTAGGTATATAACTCAGATTATATTTTACTTTAAATTATACTTTTGTTGTTTGTTTAACTATTGGAAACGCCGTTTTAATGATAGAATGTAAATATGTATCATTTGGAGGTGTCATTTTTATAATGTATTAACTTGTATAGCTATAGTTAATTAATAATTATTGGTGCACAGTGCACACAGTATTCTAAAAAGTTACCAAAGTAACAGGCTTACAATTTCTTAATAGTGATCAAAATATTTAGATAGGTTTTTTTTTATTTAAACTTCTTTTGAAAATATTTTTCTACAGTTAAAATATTGGATAAAAAGTTTAATAAAAATTATGCCTTATTATTTAATTTTTTACAATCATAAAATAACTTTTCTCGACTTGCTCATTTTAGTAAAATAGCTATTAATATTTTGTGAATATCTATATAAAAAATCTACATGGCATATAATTTAAAAATAAATTAATTTGTAATTATCTATTAAATTACTATTATTTTGTAATAATGAAAAACAAAGGTACAACAAAGAATTTTCATAAATCATTCAAAAAAATTACAAAATTTCTAGATGATACCATCAATGGAGACCGTTAACCCTTCACTGTGGTCATTTCCTCTGGATAATGAATAATTTATAAAAATAAAAACGATTTTTTGACTACTCAATTTACACATACCTATAATTTAAAAATCGGGGCCCTGATGCCTGTAAACCAACTTCTATAATAGTCACATGATTTCAGCACCCTCTATTTATTTCTTCAAGTCATGCCAATGTAACAAAGACCATGTGAGGAAAAACAAAAATGAAAATAATTGTAAAGGCAAAGCCAGAGTACCGCGTGAACGTCGTCACCGGTTGGGGCGTCGCGAGAAAATCGTCGGCAGCGGGTTCGGCGGTATTCGCGCGCGACGGTACGCTGTTATGTTAACAGCGTCGGTCCGTGGTCGGCGCCGGTGCTGTGGTGTCGTCGTTGCAGCGTTGTCCCGGTGTTCCTCGTTTAACGTGCGCGCGTACGTTTTTCCGCGGTTTTCGTTAATATTTTTTTCGTCATACAAATCTTCATGATTTGGAAAACAAATAATGATTTTGTCGTATAATATATAATTTATGTATTACACAAACAATATATTCTCTCGAACTGCAATTTCAGCCGATCGTCTGGTTTGCAATAAAACGTATTTAAATATTTTATCTTTTGGACGAGTGTACGTTGCCACCACCATAGCAGTCGGAGTGTTTTGGTTCTTGTTATCATATTTGTGCCATTGTCACGGGTTTCGCGCGTCCTCCACGTGGCGGTCGTTTAAGGACGTACAGGTAAAACACGTCCAGGTCATTGTAGAATATAGAAAAAAGTAGTAGTAGAAAACTAGGATACAGCATCTTATCGGTGTTGGTGAAATATATAATATATAATAGTTATTTATTAGTCAATACGAGTTTAACTTGGTGGAAAAAAAAATTATAAAATACTACGGTTTTTCTTTTAATGTAATGAGGTTCGGTATATTAGACGTTTAAAAAGATTATGTTGTCATGTAATGTAGTTAACATTAAGTCTTGAAAGTTCATGTTTCATAAAAAAATATTAAAACTATTATTTTTTTTAATTGAAATGAACTTTAATTTTTTTTGTTCCCAACTTACACATTTTTAACCTGTTAAATACAATTAGCTTAGGAGGATAGGTTGGATAAAAATAAATATTGTAAAAATAAAAATATAATTTGTCACATTAATTAAATGTCTTGATAAAAACTCAAATTATGGTTACCAAAATATTAATATAATAGTATGCATTTAAAAATCATTCAAAATTATGTAGTAGGTACCCATTGTAAATACCCATTATACCTACGCATAAATTAGTCTATACGATTTGAAACGTTGCTATTCTAGCCATTTTTCGAATTAAGAGCATCTAAATGCATGGGATTGTTTAGCTATTATCATTATTTATATTAATAGTGTTTAAAATTTGTACCTACCAAACTGTTTCAAATTACTTGTAATGGTTATAAAAATTAAAATAAATAGTATGCTGTTAATTATTATAAGTATAATCGTTTTTATTATTTTATGTAGACCTACAAATAAATGTATGAAACAATTTACCTACGTTCCGCGTACTATTCTACTTTACTGATTTCAATTAATCAAATTCTGTTGAATAAAATACTATATCACATAATATGTAGGCATATCGGAGCATTGTGTATTTGTGTTCCATGTAACTCGTATAGTAGTGCAATGGTGCAGTGGTTAACCGGAGGGTATTGTACATTTAAGTGATTTCTATAGTTTTGTCATACGTAGATATTGTGTACTGAGTATAGGTATAATGATTTATTATTGTAAAAATATCGATAAATAGAAATAAAATACATTATTGTCGGGAAGATATTGCTATTTCTGGTCACGTTCATTAAATTGGATAAAATACTATGAGTAATAATCTTGAAATCACATGTATCTATCTTATAATTGTGGAGCTGTAATGATCTTTTTTAATAAAATGTCTATAAATAATAATGGAAAAAAAGGGAAAATAAGTTATCGCTATGATGTATATTAGGTGTCGAGTGAACCTCGTCATTGAGGAGTAAGTTACAGTAATGTATGTATGTATTAAATTTGAATTTATTGATACACTATTACACTTACAAAAAACTATTCTGAGCCAAGATGTTCTGTTAGTCTATACGAGTATTACGATAAGTATATCTTATTATATATTTAAATTGATTTTAAAGTAATTTATCTTGCTATTAAGTATTAGTAATTCAGTAGCTTAAATACATTTTTGGAGAAATCATTGCATTTAAAAATGTTATTGTATGTATAAAATATCATAATAGATGTTAAATGTTTTAAGTACTCACAAAGTAACAAATAATATTTTTAAATTACAACAAAATAATATAAATCATTATTTTTTGTTTAAATACCTGATTTCGTCAAATTTGAACTTAAAATGTCTATAAAAACCTGTGTTTATATATTTTTAAGGCTTTCTGATTACAATATGAATTATTTAAAAAAAGCATTGTCTTAAATTTTCAATTTGCAGCTATAAAAATTGACTATTTTATACATTTTTGATTGTAAAATTGTTTGCAAATTTTCGTGATTTTGTTAAAATGTCAACTTCAAATGCTTATAAATAAAAGTTGTGCCAAAGTATCCTTAAATTTTTTTAAATGCTTCAATAACTACTTATACTCGGTATTCAATTTTTAAGCTTTTTGACTCAGTAATAAATTGTTTTATAAACATTTAAACATAATAACTAAATAAAACTAAAAAAAAGTAAAATGTCTATAAATAGCTTAAAAGTCAAAATATTTTTAATATTTTGTTATGTATCGAATATACTAACATAAATGTTTGATGAGAATTTCCAATATTTATTGTTACAATAAAAAAACAAAATGTATTTGATCAAATACTGGTTTTGCATAAAATTCCTTAATTTTTTTTTTTATTATTTGGGTTTTATGAAAATTACCAATAATTGTTTAATTTTAATCTCATAAGCTACTAACTAGATCTAATATGCTTCCAGAAGCCACCTTCAAAGATGAATATCGAAATATCAATACTGCTCTAAAAGAGGACGACAGATACAAAAATAAACAACACTCATCATTGTACTCGTAAAATCAATACATTAATAATTCCACCTAGAATTTAAAATATATTAGAGATTTAGAAATTTTATTTTATTAATGATGTAAACAATTTAGTTATCATTTTTCGATAATCAAAAAAAAAAGATAATATTGTGACCTAACTCACTCTGATTAAAAATTAATAATTTGTAGGTTCCAGTTTATATTATTTTTTTCTATAGCCCGGTGCTGCTTGATTCATATAAATCTGTAATAAAAAATGGTAAACAAAAACGTTATTGTAATTGTGCTAATAGTGGGTCCTATTTTCTATTAACCTAGAATGTTTTATTTTCAAATTAACGACTGCACATCATTTTGTGTTTAATAAGTTTATTAAAGTTTGTTTTTCATTTGAAATTAAGTATCAATAAACAATATTTCGACGAAAGCAAATATTTTTTCTATTATTTATTTGACATAGGTAAGGTAAAGTACATATAAAGTGATATATATAATATATGGATATATGTAAGTACATATGAAATGTGATACCTAATATTTATTGTTTAGTACTATTTGTTTTTATATAGGTCAACCTATTAAGTCAGAATTTATAAAATGTATTAAATAAATATATAATTAATAGATCATTGACGAATAAAATAAAGTTGGTACATAAAAATGTAATAATACGTTTACATTAATTATTTAAAAAGTGTGTATGACTTACCTCGTTGTTCAATTATATTACTTTAAAATGTTAGCGTGACAATAATTATTTTGTAATGAAAAATAGTTTCAGTCTTTCAAGTTATTGATTTTATGTTCATTTTTTTAAACTATGAGATATAATTCCTCACAATCTAATATAGTTAGGCTGTAACATTTGTTTTAATCGAAGGTGGTTTAAACAATTTCTTTGGTTAAGTTTCCTTACTGTATTTTATTGTATAAACAGCCGTATTGTAATAAGGTCTTTGATGATTTTTAATAGGCGTGTAGTACTTTTAATAAAATAAATATTTATACGAGGTAACTATATAGTCTTATTTAGGTAGAGTTTATTATTTTAGTTTATATTGTTATTGTCATTATGATATTATTAAATATAAATTATTTAAATGTAGCTGTTATATATTTTAACAGATTATTATTCCGTGTAACTCATATCCATAATTTGACCACGCATAGTCGTTATAAATAATGATAATACTAGCAATCGAGAATTCGCTTTTATTCCTATTAAAAAAATAATAGCTAGTAGTTGGTTATGTTTATGTATTATACCAGCTTGAGTTTAAGATATACATATTTTGGGAAACTTGGTAAATAATTGTTTCATGTTATATAACTATCAATATTACGTAAAATACATTTTATAATATTCAAATATTCTTTGAATAATAAATAATAACTGACTACAGAAATCAAAATAATAATTTATATTATTTATTAATAAGAGATATTATACTTGGTTTTGATTGGATATGTCAATAATTTCTTGGGTTTGTTGACCAAATATAAGTTTTCTTTCAACAAGATATGATATTCAAAGCAAATCATTGTTCATTGGGCAATAATTTATTTTGTTTAATACAATTTTCTATAATCTATTGAATGAATAGGTATTTTAATATTGCAACACAACATTTAACTAACTATATTTTTTATAAATAAAAAAAGTAAGTATAAGTGCTTATAGAGTGTATATTATATATTCATCATTTCATTATTAGAAATTAATTATTATAATTTACTAAATTAGTAATTATCATTATATTTTATTACATTTAGATATTAACCTACACATTAATATGTATTTAAAATGCAATATGAAACTTCGTGTTATGTGAAACTGTCAATAAATTTCTATTATTTAATTTAGCGATTTTGAAAACATACAAATTAAAAAAAAATCTAGTTAAATAAAATTCGATGGTATAATAATAATAAGTAGGTATACATTTTTTAAATTGGTATTTTTACATTCAAGTATAAACAATTGCATGTTGCTTTAAAATAATTTTAATTTAATTGTAGGTAAATGTTTGCTTTTTATGCATCGTAGACGGTTATAGATAATAAATCATTATTGAATTTGTTTATAACCATATAATAACATAAAAAGTACATACTGCGTACTGACCGCGGACTATGAATGCTTAATTGAGTAATAAGTAGAAAGGTTGTTTATATTTTTAACAGTAATTAATTATACAAATACTACACTTTAAATTTAACGTCAAAGTCACAAATTCTGTTAGTGATTTTTCCGAAAAAGTTAAACATTTTTTTACCAGTGTAATTAATAATCGTATTATATTTTGTTTTCGGGCACTATTTGTTATTTATTTGTTCTAGTTACAAACTTGAAGTATAGTTCGATTTGAAGTGAACAACATTTCCTTATAAGATATTTTTAAATTGCCATATCTTATGAAAGGCTCATCAACATTCCATTTTTAACGGAAATTACATTTTCTTATTCTCATGAACCAAAAAATTGTGTTTGTAGATGCGTATCAGTTCGGGCTAAAGGAGAAATCGTTAAATAACAAATGTAAGGTAGATATTTAAAGGTTGGCTGAATGTTGTTTCAATATTTGTCATAATACATGCTCAAACATAGAGAAATGAAGAAAATATAATTGCCATTAAAATTTAACTGTATTGAGATTAGGGTTTTATAATGTATATTTAAACAAAATGTTTTTATATTTATGATAGCCATGATTATTTGAATGTTGTATGCATTTATTATTGTAAACAGTTTTCATTTTTTTTCCGAAAAATTGTTAACTACTTTACATAATGTTCCAATGATTAATAATAAGTGAGTAGTTTAAATAGTACCTATGTAGTTATTTTCTTTATTTGAATTTACAAAAAGAAAACAAAATGCAGAAACAGTACAAACAAGTAACAAACATTTAGGTTCACCGTGGAACGAGTCAGTGTTATAACTTACAAGGTATATTCTATTATAATTATTATATTTTTAAAAACAGAATAATCTGCATGAGTTATTCAATTTAAAATTTTGTTATACTTAAAATATATATATACTACATTAAGTTATGTAGGGTAACTATATTAATATAATACTTATAAGTATAATTTATAAGGATAGTTAAGTTACTATTAAAGAATCTAAAATTGTATCCGAGTAAGTTATAAACTTTCAGGAAAGAAACTCACTTGGTAGTTACAAAGTTTTGATTTCTGTAACTTTAAAACTAGTTACAGTCCAGCTTTGAAATCAATGATAATTTACCACATTTGAAAAAAAAGTTATACTCGTTTATATATTATATATTTTTAACACCCAATTATTGTTTATAACTATTTATTTTTATATTTATTGAGTTATTAGTGACATCAGACTATATTAATTCTTAAATTACAAAAATTACTTTTATGAATGAATAAGTATATACAAACAAATGTATTATATTAATATTTCATAAAACGATTGTTCTAAAATTCAAGAAGACTAAATTAATAAGCTAGTGAATCTAATTTATCAATCACATTAAATTATAAATCTTAGATAGAACAACTTTAATATAGTATTATACTGATATACAACGATAATATTATAGATATTATTATATAATAATATATAAATATATATATAGAAAATAACGTTTAAAATTGCATTATATATTCAGAATTTTTATATTCAAGTTAAACAAGAGATAATAATAATGAATAATAATATTTAAACCAAAAATAGGTTTTTATAAACTTTTTCACAATTTTACAATCTACTTAACAAAAATAGTTTTTTAATAACAACATAAAAAATTGATCATTATATAATACTAAATTTAAAACAATAATTACTGAATAAGTTTTAAATTTTAGAGTTATTTAAAATAGGTGTTTATAAAATACAATCTATTAAATAGAAAATTTAAATTCAATACAGTGATTCCTCTTAGAAACTGGAATGTATCCAATGTTAATATAGCGGCTATCCCTATTATCGTATTATTGTTTATATTGGATGTCCAAATTTTTAAAATTTTTAAATTTAGTTGTTGGACTAGTATACCAACAATGTATAAATGTGTTTATGTAATAACTTAAAAGTATTATATTTTTATATTATTCTATTTAATCTAGTGATGATATATTATTTAATATTTGTGGGGATTGTATGATATCTATTAAATATAAAATATTTTTAGTTTTTAATTTATTAGTATCATTTAATAATGTTTAAAACTCGACTGAAATGTCACGTTATATTACTTTAATTCGTATGTAGTGTATTTTTTATTTAATGGATAGTACAAACTCTTAGTGGACCGAATGAAACCATTATGTTCCATTACGTCCATTATTTTTTTTAGGTTTTATGTAACGAAAGAGTGTACATGACATTGAATGTTATATGACTACTGGGATTATTTGAACAATGCGAAATGTAAGCCAGTTATTAGGAGGGATGCAGAAGGGAATATTATTATTGGCCATTTAAAGTTTGATAATCAAATCAGTAAACGTTTTGTAAAATTTATTTCATTTATATTTAATATTATAATTATTATTGTATAAATATTTTAAATTGAAACAATTTTCTTGAGCGAAGAATACTAAACAAATTGAATTTTATCAGGAGTGGATTTAGAAATATGAAATAAGGAGGAAGATAATTTGTATTACAGAAAGACAAAATATATAATTTTAGTAACTACATACGTATAAATAATATATTAATAATAATAACAGTACGACGTTCGTAATTAGTATCTATGATATCTGTCGACATTGATCAGTTATTATTGCTCGAACAGCAACATATAATATATAATATATAACACGTTAAAAGGGTGGGGGGGGAGCTAAATCCCCTTGGATCCGCACCTGAATTTTATTAAAACACAAATGAATTATACATTATTGGGTCTTAAGGAATTGTAAGATAGGTAAGTTCTTAAATAGATTTTATTTATATTAAATTGTGATTTATAGTGTATATATTAAATAATAATGTAGTCGAAGAGTTGAGAATTAATTATTTTAATAAATGAGCAAGAATGTTATTGGTTTTATTTGTGTTTCATTACGGGTATTATAATTATATTTTACTGGTTATTATTTTAAATTGAAATTCATATTGACAAAATTAAAAAAAGATGACTATTTAATTGAAAGTTGAAGTAAATAACACAACACTCCTAATATGTATGCCTTTAGTTTGAATTTATTATTTTTTATATGTTCTAATTAAGTTAAATTTTTTTTGATCGATTTTAAATTTAAATAAGATTTATTATTATATATGTTAGAGTTAACATAATATCTATCATAACGTAACTATATAATTTAATTTTGGAAATATATACTATTTTTAGCCGTACAAAGTTTTAAAATTTATTTTAAAAAGTTTGAATAACTTAAAAAAACCAAGAATATAAATATTTTATAATGATAGTTATAATTTATTAAAAATGTTTGATAGAATACAGAGTATGGGTAGTTAGGTGCTCGTGACGCTTCGCTCATTTCGTCACATGCCAGTTTTGTGTTTAATTTTTAATCCACAGGGCTATATGACATTATCTAATATATATTCTAAAAAATACATAATTTGATATTCACTCAAGTATAAAATATGTATGAAAAAAAATTATAAAATTGATGCAAAAAATGTATTTTTAAAATGAATTTAACATGGCTTAAGTATATATTTTTTTTATTTGTAAAGATGTCATTTATTTTAAACCTACATGAAAAAATTCTTAGTTTACAATTTCATTAGTTGAATTGTTTGAAAAAGCATAACTATTTAATGTATATAATTGTGTATTAGAAATTTAATTCTATTAAAACAGTAAAAAAATAAATTAAATTAAAAACAAATAGTTGTCATCAATTGAGCAAAGTTTAAATTTTTATAAAATTACATATTTTATCAGAATTTTAAGTAATTTTGAATACAAGAAACTTTTTACTATTTTACCAAATAAAAATTTATCGTTGATTAAATATGTTATTGGTATGTTAGTATATTGTTACAATTATCTATGATTCAAAATAAAACCAAAATATTATTTAGATTATAATTCAGTCATTTTTCGACTATTAAAAATTGAAAAGTTAAAACTGTAAATACCAATAAATTTTATATTTTTAGTACGTCACAGTCTACAAAAATATATGTCTTATTGATTAATATTTTTTGAAATGCTTCATCAGATTTTAATATTTAGTTAAGCATAAGTAGCAGTAATATCACTTTTACAAATAACATTCATATATTTTTAAACGATGGATGTCATTCTGTTAACCCTTTCTTATTGTTGTAGATATGTAGTCTAAACATTTGTCATAATTTGAGTGTTTATATTGTTGAGGATACGTAATATTTAAAAAACAATTTTCTAAAAATGCCAATTTTAGTTAAAAGTAGTGACGATCATTAGTATTGCTTGTCAGGAATTATAAAATAATTTTCAAAGTACTATACATAGGTAACTTAATTAATATCAAATTTAAACATAATAATAATAATTATTTCAATACATTGTTGTAAAAATACAGGTTTCAGGAACAAATCTCGACTTCTCGATTGTCCATTTAAAAAAATATATCTCTATCCATCGTTAGTATTCATCCAATATATTATTATAAAATAATGGAGTTGTAAAAATGTACCATTGTTGAGAGACCTCAAAATATTGTGCTTTCTGGTTCAATTCTGTTGAAAACGAGAGAATAAAGAACATGTATGAACAAGAGCATTTTTTTATTTGTTTCCATTTTTCCCCCTACGTACTTACCACCTTGATTATGTTTGAACAACATTTCGTACACAGTTTACAATATACATACATAAATTCATAAAATTCAAGTTTTTTTCATTTGAAAGTTGGTTTTAAATTACTTAGCGTAGTCTGTATTCTACAACATAGTCGAAAAAATGAGAAATGTCCGATATTTTTTTGATGGAATTACCTACAGTAGTTTTTATTTATTGCAAAAAAACTTTCATCATATTACCTTTACCCTCGAAATCGTGTATAATACAAAACGACTTATTCATATATTAGAACATATTTCAACAAATCGGGTAAGTTTTTCAGTCTCTTGTATGGGCAAAAACTTTCTGATCTCTACGATTTCCATCTATGTAAAAGTTTTGGATTGAAAATAGCATAATATACATATTCGTACTAGAGTACACTTACAGACATTTCTGGCTATAATGACAAAGGTGATGCGTACAAAGTGGGTTGTATTTTGTTGTCTGAGGGTTACAAAACAACAGAAATACTTCAATATGGTCCCATTTTCCGTGACATAGCACACAAATTCGATTTTTCATGTTATTGTTTTTCAAATAAAACGACGTGAAAAATAATGGCTGTCGCTGGACTTTGATATTCAATATTTACTAGAACCAATGTCACAAAAATATATAATATATATAAGTTAGAAAATCATACCTATAAAACTTAAGCTTCCTAACTTAAGTCAAATTTTTTTTAGTAGATTCGTATGATTGATAACAATGGTAAATGAATAACTGATGCACTTAAATACTAAATAATATTTGACAAACACTCATAAAAGAAATTAGATAAAATAAAATTTTTATAAATAACTATATAGTATGTACTATATACTTGCAGTATTCTAGATTACATTATTGTATTATATTTTAAAAGATTTATTATTATTTATCTGCATTTATATATGAAATGCTTGAAAAAGTAAACTATGATATTTCTTGGCATGAATATGAATTGAATCAATACATTATTATTTATTTATCAATACACATTGTGTGGGAAATAATTACAAACAAAAGCTAAATCAGTAATATTATACTTCATAACATTGTTTAAAATTTTTTTTTTAATAAGCAATTAATTTTGATTAGTACATAGTGACCTGCCATGACTTTAAGAATATAACAATTTTCAACAAAGTTAAAATAAATGATTTCAATTATGCATTTAAAGAAAAATATATGTAACTTAAATAATAGACATTTATTTTGATAATATTCAATGAATTTTCTAGAAAAAAGAAACAATATTTTTATGACGGGTTTTCTCTTGATACATAGAACCATTTTCTTTTATTGTAGTAAAAAGTTGATTAATAACTGTATTCAACCAACACAGATTTAATAATTTTATATTAAGTGGTACAATGAAACTATTCAAATAACTGTATTTTGCGTTATCAAATAATATATTTTTACTAAAAATAATTTAATAATTTAGCTCACAAGCTAACATAAATAGTGCTTATTTTAGTTGAATTTAAATATGTTATTAATAAAATGTAAAGAGTGAAAAATACTAACATAGTGCAAAGTCATAAAAGTGTTTGATATTTGCTTACCTATTTTATATAGAGTATATTATATATTTAGATTTTTTTTTTTAAGTAACTTTTTACATAATAATGAGTTAAATTATTTCCGATGATATAATGTAATTATAATTTATTTTATAGTAATGTTAAGTTAATTTTATTTTTTTAAAATTAATACTTTAATAAATATTATGTATACAAAAAATAATCATAGTAATAGGGAATATAATTTATACATTTATAGTAGGTGGTATTTATTATAAAAATTAATTTGTAGGCTGTCAAAATTTTAACATATAACTATATTCATTGTCATTGATCATTTTACGATTTCACCCAAATTCAATGATTAAAAATTTCTGAACATAAATAATATTATTATATCAGACAAATCAGTCCATTATTTAAAGATACATTGAATTTGATGCATGTATAGCCAATGATCTCTTGAAAAATTTACTTAAATATTGAATAACTTCCGTTAATATAGGGTTCTATCATTAGATATAACCATCCCTTACTGTAATTTGTTTATTGTCAGTTACTCTTATATGTATTATGTTTACTTACATTAAATTGCTGTGGTATAGTTTGACAACTGCATGCCGCTCGGCAAATATAAAACGTTGTCGCGTAAGCCATATTATTATAATTATTAAAGTTCCAGGCGAGTCGCACGCTGTGGATAACCGATGAGATTCAATTTTTGTGTGAGGCACGGTGGAAAACAGACTCATTTCTTAAAGTTTATAGTCAAATACTATATTATATACCTACCTAGTACCTACGTATGGGCATATGACAACGGAAAAGTTTATCCCGCATCGGCGTGTTTCATATAACAATACGCGAGTTTACTTATTATACATTATGTCGACGTGTAGATAAAACACTGCTGCGTATGTCTCGACAGTACTAATGTTTAATGTACACATAGATTAGCCAAAATCTCATGGGGGAGTATTGTCATGAATTTTTTCAAATTTTCCTCGGCGATTCAGTATATAATAATTGCAATAAAAATAAATTCAGTGATAGAGTTCACAATATTGTATTAAGAATGTTTTTTTTTAAGTACATTTAATTTTGTTAAGTAGGTAAATAGTGATGCACTATAACTGTTGGCTGCGTAAGGACAAATATTTTAAATTAAGTTAAAATAAATGGGTTTAATCATAAATTAAAAAAAAATATATTATATATGTAAACAAAGAATAAGCACTTATTTTGATAATATCCAATGAACTTTCTCAAAAATAGACAAATGCTATTTTAATAATGGGTTTTTTTTTTCGGATGCTTAAAATCGATAATTATTGTAAATAATTGTAATCGGTGTTTTTTCTTTTTTCAATTATTTTTTTATCCGTTTATTGGCAACAAATCATTTCTAAATGGTCTCTTGTGTTACGATCATATTCTAATATAATAGGTGTAGTGATAATGATGATTTATTAGCTATTATTATTTTCGAAGTGAAAATAAATAATATTTGTAATGTAATAGATTGATTGCGTATAGTATGTTGCTATTGCATCGATCGATCCAAAATATTAGTTTAATTTTAGTCAAAAATTACATAAATTTGACTGTAATAATTAAAAATAGATCTAATGGTAATTGTATTAAAAACTTTTTTCTGAAACTATATTAAAATTTTTATTATTTATAATTTATTTATTTAATACATTTAAAATATTAGACTTCTTTTAATAGTTTAAATATTTAATACATTTAATTTAATAGTGCTATTTATTATATAATATTTTATTATTCTACTTTAATTTAAAACTGATTTTAACTTTATTGGTTGTACATAATATAGATTTCGAAAGTTCACGATCAATTTGCATGTAAACCTTAGTAAATATTGAGTTTATTGTAATTAACCCAGAAATTACGATATATAAATGCGATATAGCATTAAATATGTGCATTTTTATTTAATTATTTATTACTTTAAAGGTGTTTCAGAAGATAATTCAAGTAATTGTGATACTATTAAGGTGTATTCTGTGGTCATATTATCTTTAGTAAGTTTTCGTGACTAAACTCCCATATTGTAAGATTATCTTTAGTCGTTAGACGTCATGTAATCTGTACTAATCTGTTATTCGTTGTATTGTAATATCGTTAAATCCGTTATATCGTTTTGATAAAATTTGACATTTTCTTGCAATTATCTTATTTTTTTATAATAATTATCTATTATCGTCAAGTAATGTACAGAAACTTAACCCTAACGAAATTTAAATCTATTTAACAAAATATTTGTCAAAATATTAAATGTGTAATTTAAAAAAAAAATCAATGCTGTTATAATATTTGACATAATAAATATTAATTATTAATCAAATTAAAAAAAATAATATCAATAATAAAGTGGAGTAGATATTATGTTAACTTATCTCTTATTAATAGGTACCTGATTAATTTAATCGTTGATTATTTATCGATAATATGATTTATGTCAAGTGTCAATTTAATTGACATAAATATATGTATAATATAAATTTGTACTCGTATATTCAATTGAATATAATACTATATTACTTACATTATTATTTTACTTACAAGAAATTGTAGTTCTGTCTATGGATTCTTAAGTGTTCGGAATTATATTGAATTAGATAACGAAACTATACTTTCAAGAACTTAAAACCAAATATGTGAGTACGAACCCAGTGTTATTGTATTTTTGTATATTTTATCTTTATCACTAAGGCTTCGTGGGAAATCTTTTTAAATGCTATTCTGTAGTTATTTTCGAAAATTTTACAATTTCAAACATTTATTACGATTTTTTTGACTCTTGCGGAACTATATGAAATAAATTATATTTTATTTTGAAGGAAACAATTTTGTATAAATATTTTATCACATAGCGCTAAAATCACATAGAGAACAATAACAAAAACAACGTTGTTTTCCCAATTATCACCTTAAGTTGCTTTATGATATCGTATTAAAATGGGGGAGAAGGTGTAAGGGATGTAATTAATTATGATAATTGACCTGGGAAGTCTCTAAGGTTCATATCCTTGACACTTCCCCTTTCGTCTGCTATTGAATTCCATTCTGTGTTACTGTGTAATACAATGTACACATCACTATACAAGTACATTTTATAATGATTACTACTCATCTATACACCATACATATTCATAATATATAGATATACAAACGCACAATACTACTATTATATATTATTATTATCATTATAACTTAGGGACTTATTATGTCATCATAGTTTTAACTATAATTTTATGATTCATTTTAAAATCATTTCAAATGTTATTTTTTACACTTACATATTTATTATGCTTAACAAACTTAAAATAAAGATAATTTTATGTTCCACAAGCTGTGTGTTTTATTATATATTTTTTTCATATTTTATACGTGGTTGTTAGAGAGTATTCAAGAAACTTTTTTTACGTTACGAGTGGAGTTTTTAAGATTTTGAGCAGAGCGATGAATATATTATTGACTTTAAAATGATGTGTGTTTTTTTTCGAATCTTTCAGTTTTCCATCAGCATTGAATATTAAAGTATTATAAAACTGTAGCTACAATCTTAATTCCTAGTAATTTTCAAAATAGTCAGAAAAAAAAACAAAATTAAGAAAAAACGACGATTGTTACGCAAAACCAGTCTTCGACAAAATCATTTTTGTTGTTTTGTTTTTGGTGTAACTTGAAAACAAATATTAGACATTTAAACTTTAAACTAAATGTTTTTAGTATTTCATAGACTATAGTCTATAGCCTATTCTATGATCAATAGTACAACTTAATTTATAAAAACCATTCAATTATATGTAGCATTAATATTGAATATTGTCTAAGGTGTTGAAGCTAGGTATCACTAGGTATCAATAATAATAATAGTAAAAAACATAATATTACGGTAGACTGATATAAGTTTTTCCAAAAATATTACATTTATTTTATTATTAGTATTTAATTGTTATAATAATATAAATTTAATAAGATCCTTATATATATCCTTATATAAGTACCATCAGACAGTAAAAATAGATTCATAGTATGAATAGATAATATTATCTTAATATAAATAAAAAATTTGATTGTATTTAGTACAATTGATAATAATATAATATAGGTAAAATTATTGTTTTTATACAAATTGAGATTTTATAGTTTTAGTATGAATTACTTATGAAGAATCTTGTATTAAATTTTCAAAACTTAGATATAAAATGGAAAATTTTTTTATGAATTTCTAAATACTAAACAATTTGGCTAATTTTCATTTTTTATGATTTTGTCAAAATTATAATTTTAAACTCTTATAAATAAAAATTGTGCGTTTGTATTTTTAATATTTTTATATACATTTAAGAACAGCTTATGTAGGATATTTTATTAAATTTTCAAGAATTTTGACTCTGAACATAATGTTTTGTCGACATTTATAAAATAAAAAACTAAATAAATTTAAAATTTCTCATGTCTATAAATTACTCAAAAATGATTGAAATATTTTGAAAAATTATAAAATGATAACATAAACATTTGGTAAAAATGTTAAGTATTTTTGGTTATTATTACATCAATAAAATAAAATTAGTTTTATAGAAGAATGGATTTGCGTAAAAATGCTTGTTTTTCATGAATTTTGTTTGAAGGTAGGTATTCTGTACTATAAACAAAAGTACTGAGAATTTTTAACTTTGACCTATTTAAATTAGATTAAATTCACTATCCAAAACCACCTTTAAAGTTGAAAAATGAAGGATTTTATGGACTAGTAATTATCATGTACATTACATATATATATATATATATATATATATATATATATATACACACACACGCGTACAAATGCTACAAATTTAAAAAATACACAATACGCATTTTATTTTTCATATTTTATGTTAAAAAGTTGATAAAATTGAAGTACAGATTTTGGTTATTTTTTGTTGTAATATTTGTAATTATTTGCAGGGATTTGAAACTTATTGCCACTTCGTATAATTTATTATATGTACTTTAAAAATAAAATTTTTTAAATATTCATATTAATTTAAACTTTATAACTATTTATGCGACAAACCTATTCATTACTTTTTCAGTACACCTGTATTGACTTTATTAATATCTGCAAGTAATATTATCTTAAATAATATTAAAATAATTATTATATACTCTATACGATTTTTTATTGGCAATAATCATAGTTTAACCTTCCGTATAGATGTATAGTTGAATTACCAACAAAAATATAAACTATGAATTGCAATATAATAAGTTAATAAAATATCTTTAGAGAATATAATTTAACGTACAGTATTGTGTTTTATATGTTATCATTTATCATTAAATTAAAATTGAACACATTCATTATATCCAATGTCCAATGATAGGTATATTCAACACAGTTTATAAAGCAAAATGACTTCATTGGTTCGTCGGTTTTTAGTATATGCATTTTGCAAGACAGTAAATTGAAAAGTTATATTTTTAAATTATAAATAAAACTAATATTATGTATAAATAGTCGCACAAAAACTTTTTTTTAATATCAAAAGATGAATGTAAGGAAATATAATCTTAACTTTATTACTCATGGCAGTATACAAACTTTGTCCACACAGCACTGCCAATATTGAAAGTCAATGACCTCGTTTTAATAAATATGAGATACATAAAAATATTTTTTTAAGCAAAGGTTATTATAAAATCAATGTAGCTAATGTGTGTAATTTATGTGCATACTTCTCCATATTTTTGAAGCATGATATTATATTCATTAATAAAATTCAACAATTTGGAATTGAGAAATGTTCGATAGATAACCGTATATACAAGAGAATATTAGTAATAAAATATTAGGCCAGATTTTATTTTATAATTTTTATGTTTACAAAGAAGAAGTGGACAGGGAACAAAGTCCTACGAAGGCGTAGGGCGAGAGTGACTAACTTTATATATTCGAAAATGAAGGGCGACGAGAAAGAAGACAATTTAAACAATATCTTCTATCGAAATTTATGGTTTTTGTTATTTTTGTATGTATATTACTTGTATAAAAAAAATAACTGGTTTTAAATAAAAAAAAAATAAGAAGAAGAAACTATAGACTGTTAAAATTAGTCTCTACTTACCTTAATCACTTTTGAGTTAAAAATTAATTTTATGTTTGTTAATTATGGTAATGCGTCCGTTAATGTATGCTACCATGACAAATTTTTTCCATCCAAAAGCTACAAAAAGATTAAAATTTAAAATTTGTAAACCTGTCAAACGAGTACCATTTTAGTTTTAATTTTAAGAAAAAAAAAGTCACCCGCAGAGCTAGTGTTGTTTATTAATAATACGTGTGTTGCAAGTTAGACGATTGTAGACGCGTGTCTGCGAACAAACTTTGACCATTTGTTTCAGTCCGTTTCTTGGTTACGCCAGAAGTTCAGTTTGGCGTATATCAGATGTATTAGTTTTCATTTGTCAGTGGTCAGGCGGCAGGGGTCAAGGGTGGCTATACGCACGCACACTCACACTTAAGTTCCTTGGAAATCGGTTTGGAGTAGACGTTTTTGTCTATATAATAATACACTTAGTCGTCGTTTTACGACTGATTGTCTGTACTACAGTATATATAGATAGACAATATAGACTTTTGGTCTTTAAGTATATATGTGTGTGTGTGTGTGTGTGTATGTGTGAGTGTGTATACAGTTTCGATCTCTTCACACTTTTACCATGACCATATATATATTGTATAAACTGCACAGACTCCGGGCTATACGCTATATTATACACGCTGCGTTTGACAAGACGAATAATTCTTTAAGAAAACAGAATCTATCGGTAACGGTGGGTGGTCGGAAAGGAAAGAGGAAAAAAATAAAAGAATGCGAATAGGACGAGAATGGAAAAAAAACACAGAAAAACGTCAATTGCGGAAGCGAAACGATCGTCGTTTGCTCTTGACAGCAATGGGTGTGTGTACAGTGTGTGTCATCGCCGTCCGTTGACCAATCTCTTTACTACGTAGCTTCACAGGTCCAGAATAGATCACGTGCATCTTTATTATTATTATTATTATTAATATACGAACTGTTCATAGTGGTACCAAATAGAAAAAAAACCACCCGCGTGTCGACCTCTCATCCGTCACAGGATTTGTCTGGACATTGCCATCTTTTTTGTTTTATTTTATCTCCTGTCTCTTTTTTAATTTTTTCCTATTCCTTCAACCTTCCTGTATGATATTCTGAATTATATATTAACCTACTATCACGTATATTGTGTATATTATCGCACAGTGCCCCCGCGCCACGTAATGCGCTTCTTGAACTTCATTACACTTGCCCGAATAATCTCGAGCTTTCTCGGTGACGCAGTGGTTCGCGTCGTCTGTTAATCAATATTATATTATAGACTTGGGCTCGATTTCGATAAAGACACATTACACGTGATTCAATATGAGCACAACGGGGTAAGTTTAGAATATGTATAGGTTGTATATACAACTGTATAGCATGTACTTTTGTGTTCGCGTAAATTTGTATAATATGACCCCACACTGTTATAACGTAACGTAGGTCAACCATTAATATTACATAATATAGTATAATATGATACGCACACAAACCTAATATATATATATATTGTTTTTAGCACAAATTTTCTTAATTTGATCTAGTATGGCATAATCGTTGGGTTTTATAAAGATACATAACACATTATATTCTGGTACCTCAGTTTAAATTGTTTTTAATACGTTTCAATAATAACATTATTACGACCACATACGGCGGCTTAGCTAGGCAATTTAACTACATCACTCTGTTCTAGATTATTGTTTTATTTTATTTTTAAATAATATTATTTATATAACTATTAACTATCAATTGCAAAATAATATTTACAAATCTAATTGAGATTTAGATTTGACGGTGCTTGAGTTTTCCTAATGTCCATCTAGTCTCTAGTTGTACATATGACCACATAAATGCAATATGAAGTGGACATATTGTATGATGGTCTATGTGCTGATAATTTCGCGAGATTGTTTAGTCATTATTGTGATGCTTCTAGTATATTACAGTGTTTAGTAATAAAATAATAATAATTTTGAATTTAACGAAAATGTATTAAGGCAATTGTATAGGGCAGAATTAATATGTAGCTATGGTTTTAACGATTGTGTGATATAATACAGAAGGAGGTAACGAATGATATAAAGTAAGTATAATCCATATTATAGACGTGAAAACAATTTTATTATCAATCTCAGCGAACTATTGGATTTCGTAATTATATATTGTATCATATATAAATAAAACAAAATTTAGTTTAATATCGATTTTATTTTATCACTTTTGTACATTTTGTATGCATTTTATTTCGTGATTTTTATTTACACTATATATAATAATAAACTTCTTTAAACTTAAAATATTTTAACTTTAATTATATTTTTAGAAATTAATGATAAAATCATTAACTGATGATTTTCAGTGATTAAATTGAAATGATTTTATATTAATCTGATTAATTTATGGATACAACATAGTGACTTCACGTGGTGTTTTTGGCTGATTTTTTATAAATATTCACAGTCCAATTGAAAGCAAACGGTGCAGTATTATAAATTTTAAATAATTTATTTATAATTATTATTACTAATATTAATGTGTCCGTGTCCGATCCAAATTTAGGTGTGACAACGTTTAAACAAAAATGTTTCTGTTTGAATTTAGCTTTAATTTTAAAATATTACAATTTCATTAAAAATTAATTGTCACGGATAGCAATGATGTTTATTATATAAATTCATTACTATGCGTGATATAGAAGCTTAGCAAATAAGTAGGTAATAATTATAGTACTATACTATTGATTTTGATGGCACTTGAAAGTCAAGAGAATATTTTTTCACTCATGCTACGTTTTAAATTTACATTATTAAAAATTTAAACTTACAGTTTTTTAAATTTAAATTTAAATAATTGCAGATATATATTTGATATATATTTTTGAAACAGTTATTATGGTATTTAAGTTTATTATAATAATAAAATAATTCAAATATACGTTTGAACGATTATGGAAGAAAATTCTAAACACTCAATTGCTATATTCTATGAAATTAATATTATCAAAATATAATATGTATGTATTATACCCATTTAAGCCAGTTTAATAGTTTTAATAAATAATCAGTTTTAGTATTTATTCATTTATTGTTAATAATTGTTTGTGAAAATTTTATTAATTTAATTTTGTTATTAATACCATACTTTGTGTTAAATTGTTCAACTTTAGTAACTTGTTTAATTTAATCACGCAAATATTATAATATATTTATTGATAAAATTGGCATTTAGTCAATTTAATTATATTGAATGCAGATACGTGTATAATCATATGTATTTAGCAATATAGTTATTTGGTCTTTAAATGATTTATAAAATAACATATGACATAATGATATGAAAATGTAGATAATGTAGTTTATTACGTTAAAAATTAGATACTTTTGTCAATAACAATAGCCTTTAATAAAACTATAATAATAATTTATTAATAATAAAAATAAGCTTATAAAATAAATCCTTACATTTAGACATGGTTTGTTTGGTAATATTATAGGACATTAAATTAATTATGGACAATAATATCGATTTTTCAAGTTTAAACGCATTGTTGTTTATTGCGTTATTTACAAGTAATTATACGATTTACGGTTCTTATCGTTGATTTTGTTAATTATTATGCCTGTTAAATAATAATAAAATAATCTTTTAAGTATAATCAGCATAAGTATACATTTTAAAATATGCTTGCATCGCGTTCAATGTAGATGTACGTAAACATCAGCTTTCTACAGTCTTGCATATTTAATTAGATTAGAAAAAAAAGAAGGAAAGAAATCTGTGTTTTGTTTATTTTGATGATGATACGAAAGTGTAAATACTTCTATACTATTATTGGAGTAAATGTATTGGTGCTGTGAGCTATTTCTATATGGCTATTGGCTATTATTTGTTCAGGATGTAATGTTTACACATCGGGCTTTGGTTGTGGATATATAATATGATCGCTCGTGCAGTATGTATGTTTGTAATAGTATGGGAAAGAGGTTTAAAATTTTGTATACCTTTTTATAAAGTAAAACTTTATAGTGCCTATTAATATTAATACATTAAAAAATCCTATTAATGATTCAATTTTATTTTTCAAAATATGCATTGATTATCATTTATCAAGTATTTTTAAGTATGGGTGGAACGAGATAATATACATAATCAATGTACATAATCAACTACTTATAATTTTAGTGATTTACGTTATTTTTATATTTTTAATAGAAGGTTTACTTCAGATGATTGATTTAGATTGATATATTTTTTCTATAATTAGTATGGAAATACATTAAAATTACTTTTTTTACATTACATAAATTATGTATTTTGTATTATTAATTGTATTTAATTTTACACTTCTAAATCTCAGGCAGAAATAATATAGAAGTTTGTGGAATTAATTTAATAAATAAGAAAGTGAGTCTTTCACTTTCTTATTTATTAAATTAATTCTTACAAACTCCAAAACGTGTACAGTTGTAAAATATAATAAATTAACATAATATCACAAATTAATTATTTATTATTTTTATTATACAGTTTGAAATATAATTTTATTTATTCGTAATAAATGAGTTTTAAGTAAAAATTAAATAAATAATTTAAAATTTTCGTAACTTTTTGTATTATTCATCTTAAATTGTTTTCACATCCATTTACTCAGTATGGAATTTTTATTGGCAAACATATAATTTTATCCATTTTTTTTCAGCCTTAAAAAGGATGGAATTGAAAGAAATATGAATGTAGATCAGCTGAGTCATCGGAGTCATCACTTTCCATTACCTCCTTTTTACTATCTGTCTATTCATGATTCATCTTCATAATTTTCTTAAGGTAGTTAACAATTTAATTTACGTTTGATCTTTCTTTGAATTTTTATCGTTTTACCCACATCCGTTTCTCTAATTAGTTGTATACCACTGTTCTTTATCAATATACTTTTTGTTAATAGTTGACTATTTGTTGATTGGCCTTTCGCTGAAATCCTTTGCAATGGCATTTTTACTTTAATATGCATAATATTAAGACATATACCTATTGTATTGAATTATCAAACCATCATCATTTAGAAACCGACTTACTAACTAATACATAAATCTCACTATGTTATTATAAATAAAGTATAATAGAAGTTAAATTTTTATAATTGCCATTATTTAGGTTTATGATTGAATTCTTCGCGATTGCTTGCATTGTACATGCATCTCTTTTGCATAATAATAAATTTGAATTAAACTATATTACGTTACATATAATGTTAGGTTTATGTATATTATTACACCAATGTACCGTTGTGGTACGAATGTATAATAACTTAGTAATTTATAGTGATTAAATTTATTAAGTCCGTGTACAAACATTGATTTGTAAATTGAAAATTTTTTGATTTGAATTAATTGAAAATTATAAGTTAGTTTAATTAAATTAAATAAATTTTCAAAATATTATAAGTGAAATAAATTTTTAAAAAAAAATGGTCGTTCATAAGATTGATGTGATTAAAACATGATTCGAAAAAAACTATAAGATAAATTTTATTTTTATCCTGGTGTATTTATACTTTTTAACATGACTTGTTAGAATTATATAGATATATCCAACAAAATATATTTTGACGACCAAATAATGACATATATGCGTATGTTCTACTCAACAAAGTCGTACGACGATATACATTCAATCTTAATATTATTAAACATATGTAAGACATTCATATAAAATTAAAAAGTCTTTAAAACTATCATTGAAAAGTTTTAACTTATAAAATCAATGTTCTATACTTTTAAATTTATATACTTTTTGAGAAATATCTGTTAGAGTTGTGGATTTTGATATCAATGTTAATAAATAATGTATTTGGCATAATTTAAAATATTTATAATACAAGGTCATGTTTTTTTTTAAATGTATATAATATATTTTTTAATTCAAGTATTTTATGAGAAATTTGATATAAACTAAGTTTGATTATATATAATCTTTGAAATTTGTGTTGGCTAGTAGTTGAAATTGCAAACGTTGGCTTGTAATTATTCTCCTAAATCAATACACAAGACACAACTCGAGTTTAAATTTAATTGCAGTATTCATTTATTTATTTTTAATCTGCTTATAAAATTGTTGTACAAAAATTGTTTATAAGATAAAGAAGGTAGTCTTTTTCTCGTATGCCTATATTTTATTCGTGTTAAGTATTTTAAGTATGATTTTAAGAGTAATCAAGTTTTTTACACATACATTTGATAGCAGGCTATTACTTTTGAATACGTCAGTATACCGTTAAAAAATTTAAATTCATATTAAATTTAAAAACTTGATTGTAACTATCTGTCATTTTTATTGAAATACCGTGTTCTTTATTTTCATATTAATATTTTGATCGAGTACGGTTCAATTTTGATTTATTGGCTTAACACTATGTAAACATTTAATAATAGGTATTTTTAGGACAATCGGTTTGTAGTGTTGTATGTGGAGTAGTAGTGCTGCATTCTTTAGAAAATGCTCTATCGTTCTATCTTAACAGACTTAACTATTTCGTAATTTCTATACGTGAATATTTAGTGTCAGTTTATTACAATAAAGTAGATGGTTCAACGTTTATGAAATAGAATCAGAATATCAGTATCCGACGAATAATTTGCGATGCTGGGAAGTACGATTAAGTAATAACATGTAATAATGTACTAATAGGAATATTCCCTTACCTCCCGAAAAGTTTCTTAAAAAAAAAAAAATGAATTATGTATGTACAAGTAGAACGATAGTACTAGAAAAACAATATTTGATTAATATATTTTATTTCACATCCATTGGCTAAATTTCTTTGTTGACCAACATAATATTGATAAGCAATATGATAATAGATTATAATAATTAATTATAAAACTAGAATTATCTCGTTATTCGTTATTATATTTTACTTAACAAAAAGTTTTATGTTAATTTTTCATATTTTACAAATTTATAGATAATTCTAATAAAATGTTCTACAAAAATGCTTGTTGGTATCAAAAAATATTTGAGTTAATGTTTTACAAATTGAAATATTCTTTTAAAAATACTACAGAAATTATCATACATTTATTAAAAATTAAACGTTAAAACGTTTAATGAATATTTAAAAAAATATAATATTCCCAACAACTTAATTCCCGGAAATGTTCACGCCTTTAAACTAATACTAATAACACACTATTATATATTAATTAAGAATAAAGACAAATTATGGATAAATTGACTTAAAATTAACTTTAATCTTTAATCTTTTTCAATACTTTTTAGAATATCTGAATAATTTAATTGTATCTTGAGTTGTTTTAGGTTTTGATATATTTTATTTTACATAAATCCTGGTCCGTCTTTTGTTCCTGACTGAAAACGATATTTATGGTATTAAAACGAAATAATTAAATTTAAAAAAATAGCTACTATTTATATTGATATAGGAAGTACATAAAATCAATGATGGCTGACCTTTACAAATGGATGCTATGTGATTATTATAAACGTTGGGCTTGTGTTTTGAAATTGTTGTATAGAAAAAGGTGAAGATTGGTACAGTATAGTTTGAGTGCTTTTTTGACTCACCAATTAAAAAGAACAAACCATATATTAGATTTGTGGTTGTATATGCGAGTTTAAAATTTAAATGTATAAATAATACAAAGTAAAATAAATGCTATGTTGGTTGTATTTTAATATATCAAAAAATGTGCATATTCATAGCGTAGTTTATATTTATGTCGATACGTTCAATTATGCATTTTCAATTTACTGCATTATTTTTGTGCCAGGTGCATCAACAGCTGGTAGGTTATTATGCCATTCCATATAGGTATATGGCTGGTTTATCGGTCACTGTTCGATCGATGGGCGTACAGACAGGGTTTCCTAAAACGTAATACTGTTGGATATAAATAAGAAGTTAATTACGATTACGAATATTAAGCACGCGCGAGTATACCTGCGCCTGATTTTAAGAAAAATATTCACGCCTATTAGGAGATAAAGTTTATTTATATCAATTTAAAACAAATAAAAATCGTGTATTTTTTTCCTGTTTAATCGAGAGCAGCTCAGTTAAATCTTCCAGTTCAAAATATGTATAAGTCAATCGTCATTATTTTATGTATAAAACTTAGATAACTACCTATTCACTATTCATAAAAAAATAATTGAATGAAAAAAATTGTTCCTTGATTTTAGTTGATTATATACGATATCTTGTTTTTGTTTATAAACTCATAAAGAAAAAGTAAATTTTTAAGTTAAACGACAGCATTGTATAATAATGTGAAAAAAAAGTAAAAATAATATCAATTCTGGATTTGTATTGAAAAAAAAAACTATTTTATGGATAATTTTTAATATCTTTATGTGCCTAGGTATAATTTATACACTGTGTAAGGATTTGTTTAGTTTGATTTGCATTTTATTTATATACATTGATTAGTAATTATTATTTATTGAGTTCAAAAGTCATCACTTAAAATTGGAAAGATTTTTTTTATTTTTAACCGTTAGTTGTTACAATATATTAGTTACTAACTTGGCTAGGTTGAATAATTCGACAAATATTAATAAACAAAACACTTTAATATATATAATTATAATACACATAGATTATAATGTTTACTCAGAAAAATCCACAAAAAAAAATAATATAAAAACTATATTATATTATTGATAACTATAACAATAAAGTATATAGAGTATAGTCGAATAATAGTTAAACATTTATAAATTAATTTCTTCTTTATTAGTTTTTATATTAGCTTTGGTTAATTACATAAAACTATAAAAAATAACTAAATTACATCCTATGGGCTTAAAAAAATAAATCTATAAATTAAAAGTTTTTACCTACTTATATTACTAATGTGAGTAGTATGTTATTAAACATTGGTTATCTAACATTGCAAGGTATTTTATATTATAGGATCTGATTTTGTTTTTTATTAATTCTTCGATTTTATCATTTGATTCAATTTATGTTGTTAACCCGGATTATATAAAACTTTAATTTATTTTTTATTACATCTACACCATAAATTGTGTACGGTTCTAATTTTTTAAATATTTTTTTTATCGTAATAAATTTAAACAATTTAAAAAGTACAACATTTATTTGCTAATATTCACCAAATAACTGAATGAAAATAATTGTTGTCTTATCATAATATATTATATAAATCATCCAATTGTTATTATTTTTAAATCTAAATAGTGAATATAATATTTAAAATATAAGTACATAATTATATGAGTATAAAACCATTTTTATAACTACCGATATAACATTAAAGTGATGATTCATCAAATTTGTAATTTAAAAAATAACAAGTTTGTTGATTGAAAATAAAAAAAAAAACACTTTATATTATTTTGAATTATTTTAGTATTTAGTTTGATATTTTATCCATACAAAATATTATGTTATAAAATAATATAATATATATATTTAAATTATATTGCATTAGACTAGAATGATTATTTATAACTTTATAAGTGAAAATACTTGTAGGTACACTTTTTCTGCTATTTCTTTTCATTTTTTGATTTTCTTTGTTCGGTGATAATTACTTATTGCTGTTATTATAGTGAGACGACATTAAGGAAACTGTCATCAAGTTATCAAACTATTAAAGTTATAGTTAGTATTACTTTAAACCATAGACTATAATAAACTAAAAGCTATAGACCGCTCGAGAGCTGCAGAATGTTGATCTTTGACATTGGGTGTGGATTACTTGTCAGTCGTCATATTTCCATAAAATAAACTACTGTTAATAGTGTTATAGCGTTCTGCGTTCAGAGCTTAAACTCTGTTGGATCTGAATTAGACGTGGGGGTAGAAAATATCACGAAGCGTTCATTATAGTTTTTAATTTTAAAAACATATTTTATTTTGAAAAAGTTAAATCGTGTCGGGTTCGACACGATCTATACAGTGCTCCATAAAAACTACCATTTTTTTAGCCTGATATGTTATAGTGTTAAGAAAGAAAATAATTGTCTATTACGTTTATTATTCAGCAAAATTAAAGTTGTAGTAATTGTATTATATTTCGTTTCTATGTATATATAAAGTTTAGTTAATTATTGTATGGGCTTTGGATTACATTCTGATAAAATTCTCTAGATAAAATGTATAAAGTTAATGAATAAAGTTGTATAATTGATACTGGTTATTTTTTTATTGTTGGAACATAGATTTTAAGTTCCGTCGTTTAACTTAATTTAATATGTTATATTCTAAACAATTGAACATTTTTTCCGGGTAAATATTCAACAGAAACTCTGTACAGTATTATTTCTGTACATAAAAGTTGTATTTAAAAACTATTTTGGCAAAGTAACATTTTAAAAATTAATTGATGAAAGTCAGGAATAGTTGATTTTATATTGATTTTATGTAATACCAACTTAAGTACTTTTTATTTAACAATGATAACCTGGTAATTCAGTGTAATTCAGTTATAATTATCAACGGACGCAGACAAGATGATATATATTGTATAAACTCGAATTCAAGGTTTTCAGACGTTATAATAATGTTATAATTATAACGTTACGCATGACAAAAAACGATTAAACTGAGTAAAATGGAATCTAATTAACGTACAATTTGCTATTTTATGCGTTAGTAAGACGGAGACAACACATACGAATATAACGTCTGTTAAATGTAACGTCTAAAAAACGATAAACGTAAATGTTGTATAATGTTTTGATTATAAATAACGTGAAACCAATCTTTTTTTTAATGCAAACTTTGTAGTTCAAATTATTAATGTTGATCGTATAATACTATTTCAGTTATATTTAGCATTTTAGCTGTGCCGCAGTGTTCAATTCGTCTGAGACGTTAAATTCGACTAATTTATACATATTTTTTATTCAAATTGGGTAAGTAGGTATATGCAAATATTGCAATCTTATTTTGGAAGTGTGTTCTAAGAAAATAAATTGTTTAAATAACTGCGAGATTCGTTATAAAGCATAGCTATACTATATACTTTATATCTATACCTACTGCACATGGAACGGATGTGTCATATAACTGTTTTGACTCGGCGTTGGTATTCAGCTGATAATTTTGTTCTTCGTCGGCGATTTTAATTGTAGTCCTGAAGGCAGTCGATGACAGTGGAGATGTGGCGATGTATGTATAAGATTTTCATTGATATGATATTAGTTTAGTTTTCAGCTATTCAATTTTTCCGTTAAAAAAAAAAAATGATACCATCAAAATAGTTGTAAAATATATTTTTGAAAATTTTTTATATAATAAACGTAACTTTACTGCACCGTCAAAAAATATCATTATTAATTTTATTCTCAATCTTCTAGTGAAATTAAATATTACTATCGTAAAATGTATTTTTTAATTTGTTAATATTAAATTATATATTTAGTATCGATAAGAAATTGGAAGATGACATCTATATTATGTTTTGATGTACATTCTACAGCGATACAGAATAAAACATATATATTTTTTTTTGATTTTTTAGTTAAGTATAAACCATTGAAAAATAAATCATATCAAATATGCAATATGAATGGTTTTAATACATACAAATGAACGGTTAAAATGAAATCATGAAACCGTAGATTAGCAGTAAGATTAAAAGTTTATAAGTACTCAAATATTTCGTGAAAAGGACACTTTATTATGATACCTAATGATATATTTAAACATATTATTATTTATTTAAATCTGATAATAATTGCATTGCGTGTTATATGTTTACATCGAAAGCATGCGTTAAACCCAATACAAGAATACATGGGTTTCACACCAAATATATTACGTTGTATTTTAAAGTTACTTAAAATAATTTTTCCATATTATAACAATGTTATGGCTCGATAAATTTAAATTTTATTACTCAAAAGATATGTATTGAAATTTGAAATACAAGTTAAAAAAGTCGACTTTTAATGATGTTCACTATGTACATATGTAAAAATATAATACAAATATTAGTTAATGTACCTACTCATTTTCCAAAGCTTTATACATAATATTGTAACAGTTTTTTTTTGTATATTTATCGAAAAATAAAAATACCTAAGATTTAATCTGTTTAAAGTTTTGATTGATAAATCAAAGAATGTAAAAAACCTATCGGATTGGGTTATACGAATAATCGATAAAGATAAAAAATTCAACGGATCGTTTAATATTTATTTATTCTAAATATATAATTGTATTTAACATATTTTCCGAAAATTAGATTACTAATAATAATATAATCATTTCAAGATAAAAATTTCAAATTAATAAATGAGAAAAAAAAAATAGCAAGGACAAGAGTGTTGATACAGTTACTTTTCTTCTTAACCTTAGAATATGCTTGTTGGTCCAAAATTTGTGGATATATGTTATAACTTATAAAATCACAATTCCGTGTCATTGGATGGTGTTTCTGTTGATTGCGCATCAGTGTGATTAATTATTTGATTCACAAATCATAATACGTTTGATATAGACCATCATCTCTTCTATGTAATCAGTTCACTTACCGATTGGCCCGTTGATAACAGAAGTGGTGAAGAGGGTGGCAGGGTTAGTTTAAATCTCGGTCTAAATTCTAAATTGTATGTAAATATCATACAGTCCGACATATTGCGCGCAGTGTAAGTAGTATTTTGTATTGATGTTATTACTTTAATAACAGACGAGCGCAGTTTACACATCCAAGAAACGGCTAGTACTATTAATATAGACATCCGACTAGACCAGGAACCATCTTTCAGGGCTTGATAAAAAACAACGTTCTCGCCAAGTCGGAATAATGAACAACATAGGTACGCATAATATAATGATCGACGGACGGCGTTTGTAGCGTTTTCGTGATGATGAGCTAACAAATAACTCGAGTGTCATAATTTATTCATCACAAAAGTCGTACACACCGATATGGCTTATAAAAAATATGCCTTCCTACATATCTATGAACAGTAGTCGCCATACATTAAACCAACGACTTTAAGTTTCACGGGCCCAACATTTTTTTTTTCAATTCTAAATAATATTATATTTTAGAAATAGTTTTAAGATATTTATTTATAATTTATTTACTTGATTAATTAAGTAATTGTTGTTTGAAATTCATTAATTTAAATTGTATAGAAGTGTATAGTATCTAAATTATGAATGAATGAGTAGTGCGAGTGGTTCGTTGAAGAAATGTTTTTTAATATTATTCTGATAAATTATAATAAATATATATATTTATTATATTTTATACAACCTGTATACAAGAAATGTATTCTATAAGTGAATAAGTTTACACGTATGTCAACTGATGGAGCTGAACTCCGACTTCTAAAATTTATTTCGAATCCGAAGCGTACTTTTTGAACAATTCAGTTAAATATACCTGGTTAGGTTAGGTTAACAAACGAGAAGTGGTCATGAGACTAAACATTATTTTTTTGGAATTAAGTATACGTGATACAAAATACGAGGTAGGCATAGGTAAATATAGTTTTATATTGTTATACGCATTAATAATACATAGGTTTATAATGATCAGAATTGTATTTATATCGATGATTTTCTTGCTAATATTATTTGTTAATCTGGTTTATAAGTATAAATATTATTGATTGTATTTTACGATACGAGTTCCTACAATTTTTATGATATGTATATACGTCTGCATGTTACAAAAAAAAATAAATTATTGAAATATTTTGTACAAAAACTGATTTAAATAAGTTAATTTAATATAATATAACGCAACTATAGAGAAGTAAAATAGCATTTTTAGGATTGTAAAATGTTTAAATTTGTATTGTTTTACATAACATTATAAACATTTTTTGTGACTATGGTTATTGACGTTCAGGGATAATTTATAGTAGAAAAAAGAAATGTATATATAATTTTAGGTTTGATTAATGACGAAAGAACAAGCAAGGAATTATCGATTAGAATTAATTTTTCAGTATAACTCTATTGGCTATAAGTTCCTTGATCAAATATTTTTATTAGACTTGACATAAAAAGACTAAAATTTAATTAAATTAAAACAGTAGAATAAGTTTAATTATGGTTGATCTCTAATAATAATTATTATAAGACGCAAAAAGTACTTTTTTTTTTTGCATGTATAATATTTTATATATTATATTTTTTAATGATATCCTTTAATATTTATTTTAAAATGAGTATTGATTTATTGGTTTATTCTCGCATATTTAGTTTTTATGACAATATTGTTAATATTGTTGTTATTGATCATTATTCAATACATAGGTAGAATGTTATTATTACATTATTTTATCAAGCTGGATTAAATATTTTAGTAACAGAAAAATATTATCTAGTTATTTAGTGTATTATACAATTTTCGGTTGTTGCAGTTATAATATGTAAGATAACTATTTTTTAACAAATAAATTGATTTAAGTCATATTTTTTATCATTAACTGTCAGTTTAATATTATATTGTATCAGTTTTACTTCTGATACTTAATAGAATAAATGTCAATGTATGATTATAATAATATGTAAAATACAAGTATGTGTCTGTGTCTAAAAAATGTACGTAATTTTACGAAAAAAAAATAGTTAAGTAACATAACTTTTATTAACATTTAATTTGTAAAAACTTCTTACTCAGTGTTTATGGTATGAAACACTTTTTTTTTAGAAATTATGTAATTCATATAGATAATTGTGTACATAAGAAAAATTAAAATTATTATTTTATTTATAAATATTGCCCTAACGTTTTAACTCCACTCTTAACTTTAGTCAAGATAGACTTTATATATTAGAAACTATAAATAAATAAACAGTAAACTTCTTTTTTTTAAAAAGGTAAGATAAGTGGATTTATTTTATTTAGGGTACACACAGTTGCAAGCGTTTAAATGATCAGGGTTAGCCACTTAACTATCACAAGTATATTATGGGTATGGGGTAATACACTTACGTAGACCCGACCCGTCAATATAATTATATATTTCTCGTAAATCTCGTCCTATGTACGCTATTAACAACAACGTTACACCAATATTATAAAATTATATACCGATTGGAAAACTCACTTTGTAAACTATGTATAATTAATTTATTACGCTTCTTAAAAATTAAATTTGGGTAATTAAATAAAAATTATTTTTTGTCTTACTAAAATAATGTTAATGTTAATGGTTAGGTTATTAAGCTAAAGAAGGTAAACTGTAGTATTTTGTACAATCGTATTTTTTATACGTTAATTACACTTAAGTATTTTAATTTAAATAATGCATATTACGAGAGCCTGATTGTGTGTTACAAAAAATAGTAAGTTATTGTGTGACATATAAATTTAATATTATGTGTAAGTTTTTGAGATGTAAAAATATTATAAAATATTTTGTTTAACTAGAAATTTGACCGAAACATATAATAAATATTTTATTGTATTAGGCTCATAATATAATATTATTTAATATTAATTTTATGATTTTTGATTGTACTTTTTTATTAAACAACATATTTGTTCGATTACATTCAATATGTAACATATTAAATTAATCGCTTATTGTGGATTATTGGTCCACAACTGTATACACATATATACACGGTGCGTTTAATCACGATTATTAAATCGTAACGTATTCGATATATACCAAATACTGGTACCTACTTTTATGTTATAGAGTAACATTTATTTATTTCGTATTGCAATAATAATAAATTGGAGCTTGTAAATTAATTACGGGCTCTCTGATCCAGAAATTTAAAAAAAAAAGAGTTGCTAGACATGATAAATCATTTTAAAAGTGTACCAGTGTACCCATGGTTGTTTGAAAAATAAAAAGAAAAAAAATAACATAATTTATTACACAGATGTAAATTTAATAGTAAGTACAGATGATGTACACACTTTTTATATTACATAGTGAGCGTGAAATAATATTAATATAAATACATCGATTAAACGGGAAATAATCTGATTTTATTTTTATCAATATTTGTGAAAATTATATTTTCAATATATACCAACGGGTATATTGTCTTTTAATAGATTATGTATAATATGGGCCAGGGGCCCATTAAAAATGTTTTTGACCCATGGTGGGTCGTTCTTGACAAGGACTATAGTTTTCGATACGATTTGTGATAACATTTTTATTTTTGTAAAAAAAAAAACTCATCACAGTGATCTAACGTTTCAATTACAAGAAATGTTAGAAGAAAATTCATAAAGGAAGAAGTGTGTTTCCTCTTATCCTTTCGTTTATTTTACCCGTCTCTGATTAATTATCAAAACGTTTTTAAAATGTCTGTACAACATAATTAACAAAATAATAATTAATGTAATAAAGTAATACTCAATCTTTAGAAAATAACACATTTTTGTTTTTAAACAAATATTCTGAATGGTAAGAATTTTTATCAGATTCTTATAAAACTATCACAGTTATGTGAGTTTATATAAGGCTTAATGTTTTCTAAAAATTATTTCTTAAAAGATACAATGCACTCAAATTAAAATCAATTTTTAATGAGTAAGACTATCAGTCATTTTAAAAAAATCCTAGAATTTAAGTTGATCTCCGTTTTTATTAGTTTTTATTAACTATATAATTAAATACAAAAAAAAATTAAATAAAAATATTAATCAGGACACATTTTTTTGTTATAAAATATACATTTATGCTATACACATGAAAATTTCACAAAATGCTACCAACCTATCGGATATTTTATCAAAAAAATTTTTTCAGGAAAATATGAGTTGGATTCCGAGATATTTGATTGCTTTGGTTAATCATGAGTGGGGTCTATGATGTTATTTGATAATATTTGATATTTGAATTGAGTCCATGGTAATATAATACATAATATATAAATACATAAATATAATATATATTTTTAATTTTTAATTTTATTTTGGTAATGACAAAACCATAAAGTTATCGCCTTTTTAATTAAAATAATTTAATTATAATTTTAGCAATTTTATAATTTTAAAAATCAAATAAAGGTAACAAAAACATAATACAAAATTCTTAACTTGAATTGAACTTATAAATTAAACTTTTATTCATAAAGTAAATTAAGTTGGAACATATTAAAGTTAAATGGGGTAGTCAAAGGCATGATTATGAAAAAAAGTTACATAACCTTTTACACACCATTTGTAGGTACATACACAGACATATTAATATAATACTAACGTGCTGATGTAACCTAGCTATATCGTTTTCATATAGAGTAGTTTATTGAATAATAATATTAAATTATTACCTAACTAATGGTTAACAAAATTAGATATATAAGTCATATTTTTATGAACACTGCGTACATTACGAGTAAATAGGTACTAGAAAAGATAATACATAGTATGACCACTATGACGACGGTATAAAATAAGACGTTCACAAAATATTGAAACACGCGTATAAACGCAGATAATACCATTTTTCCTTTCTGTGCGGTGGAGGCGTGGTTAGATAATACAGTCGAGTATATAATTAATTTCAACGAAACAAATACGGATACCTACTACAGAAATAACACCGCCATGACACGTTACCGCCTTCCGGACGTAATATATTCATCATAATGTCTTTTGTAACTATTATATGTCCATTCGCACAACTCACCTGTAAAAAAGTAGTTGAAAATTATTATCTATACAAAAATTTGTTAGCTTGTTATTAAAACAAACTTTTTTGTGATATACCACTGCACCCAATATACCACGTTAGTCTGTACATGATATATGACTTTGGTCGAGAGGATCGAATTTTAAGTTTTATCGCTTTTTCGATTTCCTTTTTGACATTGCTCCAGATAAGACAATCTCAACACATTCACAGACACTCATTAACGGTCTTAAAATTGATTTCGTTGTGGCAAAAACATAATTACATTTAACACAGATTACCGCACTCATGTTATTCAAATACCAATCAATGTATATTCTAGTTTATAAACTGTTTTTATATATAAATAAGATTAATTTATGATGTATATCATACGTAATTATTTTTATCCGTTTATGACTTTCACGCAGTGAATTAAATTGTGAGAGAATCTTTGCACTTGTCGTAAATACGGAGACGTTGAGACAATTGAAAAATATAGACAACAATGCTGACGTTTGCCTTGGTACATTATATAGATATAGTTACCTACTTTACTTATATCTATTGCTATTAAATCACGCTAGTATATTAGCAACCTGTGAAGAACTTCCTTACAGTTACGGAGCACACTTTTAAATGTTAGTTTCAAACATTTATTTAATTTCCATCGTAACGAAGACATGAACTGCGCGAAGTAAATTTCAAAAAGACTTTGTTAAACGCGCAGTCGAGTCAAAAAGCAGTGTGCTTTGTCTATATTGTATAGACATGTGCAATTTCCAATTTCTGGTCGAGGCTGGGATAACTAATGCATCAATACTTGGATAGTACCTCATTCATTTTATTTTATACATAAAAATGTAATTTAAAACTGTAATGACTAAATACCTATAAATAAAATACATTTTTTGTATACACCTATTACATAAATGTTTTTGAGACAAAACAAAATATGTAAACAGTTAAATTTGTATATAACCATATTATGTTTAAGAAACAAAAATACATAATATTGGACTACAATTTACAAAGCGTTGTATAATAATTAAATACGCAAAAAAATATTAAAATATATAATATTCTATTTATAAAATATAAAGAAATAATTATAGAAATATTCACATATTTATCATGACTTTAAATTCATTAAGTAACATATTAATCTTATACGCTGTCAATAAGTTCTCGTTAAGCAAATAATTTTGTATAATTTTTTTTTGTGTTCTTGGAAGAAGAAGGTTACTACAAGGTTACATCATTACAAAGTTAAATTACTGCAAGCCACCACTGATATGGAATATACATTTTGCATTAATCATATTATGTAATTCCATGCCCTCAAAAAATTTCTGGCTGCCCTGTTATGTCGCTTAGCAAGTATAAGTGCTATGTTCTATATATGTTCAGGATGATTCGTCTTCTCTTTCTTCTTTCTTCGATAATGAAGTTATTCAAAATCTGATTTTTGGAATTTTTAAATATACTTAAAGATCCTGTTTTCAAATTCTTTATATTTTGTGGAGTTACAAACTTATTTTTTTCAAATAAAAAGAGAGGATTTTGAACAATAAAGTATTTATCAGATATATTTACTGAGAATGTTACATATCAAAATTAAAATTTGAATGAACAAGTAGTTTTGATTTATTTAACTTTGTTTACTAAGAATAATACTCCATGATAATGGATTTGAAAGATAGGCTGAAGATATTTTAGTAAATTTAGTATTAATCTCATAACATTGGAAGCTTATCCAGTTCTTATCAGGCGTTCTATTACCGCGGATTAATTTCTTATTAAATTATTTGGATTGAGTCATAATTATATCATATAATAATATATATTAATACAATAAAAATAGAAATTATTAATATCATATTTAATTCCGAAAGCTGACTGCAGGTTATTGCTGGGCGAATATTTAAATAGAAAATAACATAAACTTTAGATGATTCAGATATAATGGGAGTTTATGTTATGGTCTATGGATTTACTGTTTGTTGAAAATTTGATTAAAAATGTATGTTGTTATATCGTTATGAAGTGAATTATCTAATACTTACTGGGAATAGTATTATGTACTAGAATAACATGACGATAAAAGACTTGAATATTTTTAAATGATTACAGTTTTGGGACAATTTAGCAAAATCATGAATATTATACGTACCGCGTGCTTAATTTAGTCGTATATATGATTTGTATGAACCAATCTTTACGTGGTTGAAAAGATTTGTTTTTAGAATGAAATAAGGTAAATATGATCTACGTATAAGTTTTTCTATACTTACATCAAAAGTTTTTTTTTTTAAAATACAAGTTTGAAAATTGAACAGATTTCACGCTTTATTTAAAATTAAAAATATAAACGTCTTATTGGGTTATATGACGGTTATTTTTTGAAATACAAAGTTAGAATAATATGTGTTATATATATATAAGATAAAAAAACAATATTTTAGAAATATTTATTTACTTTATAAAAATAATTAAAAATTAAAATTAAGAAATTAGTATAAATTTCAAGAAATTAATTTTCAAGTTGAATTTGATATAAATTATGTAAACGTATGCAGGAAATATTGTTAGAAACTTCAAAATAATATATTTGTATCAAATTTAATATGATATTTTTCAGAGTGAATTTTCTCTATAAAGTATCCAATTCGTTAAAATTTCTAAATTAAAATATAAACTATTCACTTTTAATGGGCTTTTTTTTATTCAAAGGGTTTTTTAAAATGTGTAATTACTGGAAAAAAGTTTAATGTAACTAATAATGCGCCTAGATATGTAGGCGGCTTTGAAACGTTTTTATTATTGCTGAATTTTTCATCATATATTTATAATAAGCACATAAGTTATGATATACATATAGAAGAAAAAAACTTTTTGTCATTTATGAGTATTATTATAAGAAATTGCTTGGGATAATTTCAATGACTTATAATGCCACAATGGCTGGATACATTTTAAAATTATTCATTTTCGAGCAAGAAATAAATAATAAATAATATATTGTGACGATCGATAGTTTAGTTGATTATATTTTAGATATACTATAAATTAATCAAACCTTACCAGACTTATTACTCTAATAATCAAATTTATATTCCTGCAAGTATAATTCGTATTTTTGTTTTTCGACACAAATACTTTGTATTAAAATTGAAGTTATATAAACACGATACCTAATAAAAAATGTAATTGTAATAATGATTATTTAAAAAATAAATAAATTTAACCACATAACATTAAATTATTTTCCTCAATATATTTATAATTATAAATTAGTAATTACTTTGGCTTTTATTACGAAAATTGTATAGAGTCCCTTGATTGTAAAAACGTGAGTAAGTAAATTTAAGCAAGCTATCATTATAAAATAAAGATAAATAATGATTTCTTATAAATTCAATAAAAACAAAGAATGTAGTAGAATTTTAATATCCTTGCAAATGTGTAAATAATTCCTATTTTATATCTATTGATTTACTAAACTGTACAATATTTGGTAACTATTAAAATTGTTTTGTTTTACTTAACATTAATTATCACAGAATACCATACAATAGGTACTATAAATTAATAAAAATGATAAAATTAACGTTTGTAACAAATGTTAATAGTTATAACTTATAATATTTATAAATACATTTACAATAAATGTCGTCATATTTGTATTACATTCAAGAGTATGCTCAATTCAATCTTGTTAATATATATATAATAGAATATGTCGTTACATTTTATTTTTTAATTTCATACTTCATTATTTTTAAACGATATTATTATTATTCGCTATTAGAATGATAAATGATTAAGTTTTGTTGACGTTTTTCTCGTGTACTTTGCTTGAAACTGTATACTATCAGTTTTTTGATGATATTTCATTTCTTCATTTTTAAATCTTCTTGGAAAATTATTGATATCATCTAAGTATATGAATGGAATTGTATAGTGTAGAGATGATCGTATTTTTATCTCAAGATTAACTTTTTTTCATATTCAGATATCAGATAATTTAAATTTTATACTCAGACTAAATATCAACTAAACAAATAAATACATGAATTCGTCATTAAAATGTAAGAAACTGTTATTCAATTTATTGTTTGATGTTATAATAAATTAATGCAATTAAATATTAACTCATAATTATTATTTTTTGTAATAAAGTTGAATCTTTTAAATTATTTTATATTTATTTCTTGTACTTATATCTTACTTTCCATATTTTTGGTTAGTAAAAATTCACTTAGTTGAGGAAACCTTTAAGTTATCATAGAACTATAATATTTCATTTTATTATAGCATTACGGAATTCATACTTATAAGGTGATAGTTAAAATGAACAATACAGTACTATTATGTCGTTGTGTTTACGGAAATAATTGATGTAGATTTGTGTTTTGTATATTCACTTTAGGATCGAGGCTGGCACTTTATTTCGGTGTACTCTATGATCCATCCCTTCATCCATGTGCCGACTATTAAGATTGAACGCCACGCTGTCAAATATCCATTCCGATACTAAAGTAGGTAAATCGCACCTATTTGCATACACTATTTGCCAACGTTTGACTAACCACATTCGTCATTCGACATATATCACCTACTAACGTCATCGTTTGTAAAGTCTTCTTTTCCAGTATTTTAAATTTATTGACATAACTTAGGTAAGTTCGTTCGTTTCCCATTTCGACGATACGCTTAGTTTTGTGATCCAGTATCCAAGTAGTAGCTTGAATGCTTATTTAAGATTTGTTATCTAGTTGCGTTTACTGAAACATAACATATCACAAGATTTTTACCTTTAAGTTACGTAATGCAGAGAGGCTTTTGAAGCGTAGTCAGTTTTTGTGTTTTTCTTATTCGAACGAGGGTAAATTTAAAACTCAAAATCAAGCATTTCAGAGTGATACAAAAATTATTTTAAATTAATAAAAAAATTGTATTAAAATCAAAACGATAAAATAATAGTTTATTTTAACGTAATGTTGTTTTGGTATAAATTATTATTATTAGATATTATCTAAATCGTTATCACACATTTATACATGTCATTTATTTTGTACGTGAAGTTGAAATTGTGAAATTGTTCGTCGTACTATAATAAGTTGTCGTTATCGGCAAAACATTTATGCAATAATTGTGTCTGCATGAGAATAATATGATAAAGGAAGTTCTTTTGTGATCGAAAGCTAACGGAGATAAAAGTACCACATAGGCTTCAATATGATAACAATAAAACATAATATATATATTGTAACCTCAATGGAGGAGAAGTCTCACAAAACTGTCCGTAAGTAATTAAAAACATCATTAATGGTACTATATATTATACACCTTTCCAGACAATAAAGAAATAAGTACTTTACGATAAGGAGAAATATTATTATCGTCAGCAAAGACTGGTGAAAAATGAATTTACTCTTTTGCGATGTCATTTTTTATTGTTCCACATCATCGAAGCAAAACTATTTAAATATTTTTAAATTAAAACGTCAAAAACCATTTGGATAATATAGCGGTGACCCGAAAATTATTTCTTGGCGTAACTCTTAGTTATTTTAGTTAGTTATTACACTATTCATATTATTAATATTAATAATATTATACCACAATAAATAGAAAATAGAATATTGAATTTTATGCATCGTATAAATAATATGTTAATTATTTTCATTGGATTTTTGGATATAATAGTAAATAGCCAATAGTCGAGGCTATTTGATGTATATAGCAGCTGTCCTAATGATTTATAACGATTCTGCAGTTTTCTTGAATTAAAAGACCATTAAAACCTCAAAAAGAATGACGAATTGTCTGCGGACGGGTCTAATTTACGAAAAGACGAAAATCGTTTGGGTGATTGTTAGAAAGATTGATTATACTAAATATATATTTCTTGGTTTTATAGTAGCTAAACACATGTGATTTAATCCACATATATTATATCTATTTATATTGTTACTTATTCAGTAATATTAAAAGTTTTAGTTTGTATACAGGAAAAATGAATGATTAGTTACCACATGTCTTTTAAGCATAAATATATCCATTATAACCACAGTAACCATAAATTAACTAAAACGTCTAATTTTAATCATATTAATTTACCTATTAAATTATAATATCACATTATATTTTAGAGTTAATTTATCAGATTACTGACTAACACAAACAAATACATTATTGTGTAAAATATGTTATAATATGAACATATGACACGTTAACAGCATTTGCATAATTTTTTTGCCACGTACATTCGTAACTTAGTTGAAATCTATAAAATACTAGTCACTAACCACAATATGCCTTTACCTTTATAAATCCGTTCGCTTATAGGAATTGAATTTTAAATATTTTATAGTGTGACGTGTGTGATGTTGCTAAATAATAAATTTATACTTACTGCTTACGTTGTACATTTAGTTAATACTTGTTTACTCTGATACGATTTATTAATTATTTATATAAATAATTAATATTATATTATACTTATTTAACATTAAATATTAATTTTTAATCTAATTAAATATCAATAACGGATACATAACGGTTTATTAAAAATCAATGTACTGCCGCAACTAGTATGACGTGAAAGTATATAATGAATAATAACTAATAAGTGAATCATAATATAAATAAACTATTACTATCATTATTATTGCTGAATATAATGAAAAAAAGTATTGACTATGGAACGCTGTATTAGTGCAACTATATGCTATCTATATTCTGCACGTTATAATTTATATATGATATACATGTATATTTTAAATTATCGATCGAAGACCATGTTTTGTAAATGCCGAAGTTGAAGCCATATAACATTATGTTTCGTTTGTATATGAATGAAAAGTGATGCATTCTTTTCACTGGAGATTATTGAACGTACAGGGTGGAATCTTTTGCAAGACAACCGTAATATTATAATTTTATTTCGTGTTTATGATATTATATTGATTTAATTTGTATTTTAAACCATGGTTGAAAACTTTTTTGTTCCTTGATATATAAGCCAGAAGTAGTTTTCTCTCAGAAGTTTCAAAATGAAAATTAATTTATACATTTGTATAAAACTGCTTGTATCAGAATCGGAAACGACTGAAACAAAGAGATACAGAGTTTTCCATTACAAAATCATAGATTGTTTATTTTAATTTTATTTTTTGATGAATATGAATAATAATCATATTTAAATATCTATTAATATATATTTTAAACAATAATTTAAATTCTTCTAGAGGAATTAATTGTTATAATCAAAATATTCACTTTAAAACAAACATGTATTATATTATAAGACATTTAGTTATAGTATAGTTATACAACAGTTTAAAATTTTTAACAGGATGATTTTTTTAACTATGAACACTCATAATTTATAAAAGCATTATATTTTTGATACATGAAATTATATCATTTTATATTGCATTAATATTTTTCACCCTCATATTTGTTGCTGAAACTACTACAAATTTTTGACTTTAAAATGGTAATTTTAATAGTGTAATTTTTAATTTTATAATCTGAAGCAAAATACTTTAATAAAAATGTATTATATAATAAATATATATATTCAAATTAATAAAAAAATATGATTTAATGAGCCGCCACGAGTTATCTACTATTTTTTATTGGTGTGGTTCGAAATATTGACAATAACAAAATCGACAAATTGAAATTGAGACAGTCGAAATATCGAAAAGTATAATGTATGAAGTATCGATAGCTTAAATATAAGATAGAAAAATTATATAAATTTGGAATTTCGTGTGAAAAAGTACATGTTTTTAATTAAATAGTAAAATAATATGTAAAAATAAAATAAAATAATAATTCATAAATAAGTTATGAATTACTTATAACTTCAATAATAATAATTTTGATTTTATTACGATGTTTAAAAAGAAAAATTATCATGTTTTTACAAATATTTTTAATATTAATTATTTTAGTAAACGATTATTTTTACCACAAAAATTGGCCATAATACATTTGAATTTGATAATATTTACTTTGGTTTTTCGATATTTTAACTGTCGTCATTTTGACTGTTGTCGTTTCAACCGGCTTCTATTTGTATATGCTGTTATGATATTATTTTGCATTTAAAATTAATAAGGTACTATGACAACTGAATCGTTATTTTTAAACAGTTTGACGATACATCGAATTTTATATTATTTATTTAAAGAGAGTTTCACACTGGTGGTGGGTATAATATTCACCTAGTAGGTGAAGCCTGCAATGTCAAAGCGCACAATATTTGGTACGAAACGTCGTGTGTGTCATAACTTAATATACATTACTTAATTAACGTCGAATGTGGTTATTCCTTATTAGTGTAATTTATTCGTTGGCGAAAATATGTCATCACTACGTATAAATAATTATGCGCGTACGAAATTTTCGTTTATACCCTTAAAGACCATTAAGTATAGATAATATTGTACGAGGTAAAATCATATTCTTACCTCATGAATTGGCACGATGTATACGGGTGTAACACACTATACAAGAGCAATTGCCAATGCAGCGTGTCCGGTAAACAGTAGGTTTACTAAAAATTAAAATCTTGATATTTTAAATTTTTACAATAGCTATTATGTTTAACGTATTTGTTGATGTCATAAGCTTTTTGTAGTACTTGATTTTATTAAAATATATTCGATATTTTCTTGACTATTGAGTTTTTAATACTATTTAACACTACCGTCGGCTTATATGATTGTACATCTGCATATATAGTGAAATTATTGTTGTATAATAGACTTAAATTAAAATTATCAAATATTACATTGAAAAATAATAGCACAATATGGTATAATATTACACCAATCGACTAAAAATTGATGAATTGAAATGACAATTAATCGTAATTTCTTTAATTCTGTAAAATAATAATCAAACATAAGTTCAACACGCACAATTTAAGATACACGCGTACCTATTTAACTTTCATAAATACATAATATATTTCTATTATTATTATTGAATGTGATATTAATATATTATTATCATCTTCAATTATTTTCTAAAGATTTGTTATTATTATTTTTTGCTTTGAACGATTAGTCATTATATTTGAATTTTAAATAACTATATTACCCTGCCGGGCTGATATGCATGTTAAATTGCATTTATAACAATTTGGTAATAAAATGTTGTATTCACATTACTGCACGAATGAGTCTTTAATATGTACGACATGACCAAAATGCGTTTACTTCTTATTATATACTATAAAATATAATACTTGTATAGTTTAAGAAAAAAAGTTTACGATACACGCAAAGAGGGGTTTTATTTTTTGTCACGTATAAGTTTTAAATTGTAATGTCTTTGGTGAGAGTCAACGTATTGCGAACCAGGTGAAAATATGTCAAGGAAATTCATGGCCTCAAAAGTCTTTGTAATGTTTTATAGCGGTCCTTGGATCTGGGCCAACGTACGAAAAACCGATTGTCACCCGTATTCATTTCGATTTCGGTTTACAACCCGAAAAATCGTCTGCAGCGTGATACCCACCCCCGCGGACCACATAATTCGCATACGGTTTGAAGTTATAACTTTGTACAGACTCACCACAATAAATGTATATCTGTAGTTTTCAACGTCTCGCATAAATTTTCCTGGGATTGCTGGATGCAACAATTTACGAAAACCGAATAATGATAGTTTTTGTTAAAATAATTAAAAACTTATTGATTTTTTTGTACGAAATATATAATAAGGAATAGAGAATTATGTAATCCTATGTAAATTATGTTTTTAGTGATTTTCTTTTTTAGGACGTGCACATCAAAATATACGAGAGTGGATAATGCATTTATATATAGCAATGATTTATAATGGTTAATATGAATGTATGATTAATAATAATATGTTTTAATTTGCGGCTGATCCGTATAGTTGATTGCAACTAAATGACGTTAGAAAGGTGTATTGGGTATAATTCTCAATATTTTGTGCAATCTGCCCATAAAATGCACACACGGTTCACGTATTTTACCCACTCATGCGTTTTTTAAAATGCAGTCAGTGTTGGTTTACACGGTGGGATATGATATGGTTTATCGTTAACAAAATTCAATTAATAAACATTTTTAATTGAGATAAAGGGTAAGAGAAGGTATATTGGGTTATAATGGATGAGGCATTGGACAAAATGCTTGCCTTTGGACATTTTTAAGTTCATCGCCGTATATACATCATACACACATTATATACATGTAAATATAAAATGATCTAATCATTCATACTGTGTATTAAAGTATGCGTGACAAATCTAGCGTGGATTATATTATTGTGTGTTGTGGTTCATTATTAATTTTTATTTAATTCTATTTTTGTGTTCTTCACAATGTACAATTTAATGGGTCTCATTATAAATGTATATGTATTATTTTGTGTTCTTATGAATTTTGACTTCGATCCTTTGTTATTTTCTGTAATACGCATATACTTATTGATATCAGTAACTGCTACAATTTCTGATCTTGCAGCTTGTTAATATTGTTTTAATTTGTATCTCTGAAATGATCTAAATAAATAACTGTGTAAATAATAATTTTATAGTTTCGGGATGGAATAATCTTCACATTTCACGTTTTTTTACGAAAATATAGTTACTTCCCATTTTTTTCTTTCTTTTTTTTTTTTTTTTTATTAAGTACCATGACACCTAACCTTTTTTTACAGTAGTTAATGTGATCACTACTCAGCAATATTAAATTTAAACCTTATTTTGAGGTTGGTGATCCACAGCTATTGTTATTGTTTGGTTGCAACTATAATACCTGTAACCTTTGGAAAAGGACACGGCCGGCCATAAAAAATATTGATTATAAAACATACGATATTTTTCTAATGTGGTTAGGTAACAATTGTTAGTGTAATAGGTAGGTCGATAATATTATACGGGCTTTATAGGAAGGGGAAAAAATAAACACATGCGTCTGGAATACAAATGGATTTATTTAAATAAATACTGGTATATAAAGGGCTGAAAATACATTATATATATTATGTTCCACTGGGAATTGATAAAAAAAAATAAAACGTTTTTGGTCGTCGAATTTGTGAACCACAAATGATTAGAATAAGACCAAACTAAAATTTCCATTTTCTCAATATCAGATGAATACTTATATTATATGTATATTTGGATAAACAATAAAATAAATTTAACGGAAATGGTCGTATTGGATTTATGTGTGTACATTTTGAAACATAAATTTAAAAAAAATTATGATTATAAGTACCATCACAGAGTAAATCAGGTTTCTAATGTAATGGACGTATTATACGAAAATGTGGTATATTATTTAAACGAATTGTTATTCATTTTACGGATATCTTATACTGTTTATTATTAAATTTATAAACAATTACTTGAGACTTGATGATTAAATATAATGCTAACAGATGAGATGTGTTTTAAATCTAATTATTAAATCTATATAAATAATATTTTGCTTTAATTTAAAAATTATGAAATTAAAAATTTACGAATCAATAATAAAATAAATCAGTTTGTCTAAATAAAAAATAGTGCGATTGTAAGAAGTTCGTTATGATTTCTTTTTTTTAATGATATATTTGAATTTTACAATGTAAATGAAAAAAGAACCCTGAATTAGCAATCTTCGGCTGGAAAAAAAATATTAAGAATTAAGTTTTGTAGAACATCGGGTCTGAATTAAAGTCAAAAATAGCGAACGTGACACATTGATTGTAGACAAAAAGTATTGTTGAAGATCACTATAACTTCTCAAATTTTGCTCATCGTTGAGTTTCACTCGATTTGGTACCTAAAGTACCTATAACTTTCGGCTTGATGTAAAACACACGTCGTGAACAGACAATATTGTTTTCGAATTCAAATATGTCAACTGCGACTATAATTGTTTCAAATCGCTCGAGATGAACGTCACCGATGACGGTCAGATAAACAATCATAAGATTAGTGCAGTATTGCGCGCAAACGCGGAAACCCTAAACTATGATTATTATTTTGGTTATACGCGAATCATTCGGTCGAAAACGATTCGTCGGCAGTCGCAACGGTTCGACCGGATGCATGGTAAACGACCCGACGAACAATTGACGTCACTATAATTGCGACTGCGTGAATTCGTATTATTTATTAGTCGGTCAAACAAGATCCCCGTGCGTTTAAAACAATATCAAATGATACACCGACCGATCTGATGTATCATATTATTAATTGTCGCTTACAAATTCAACTAAATGTTCTTCCCGTCCAATCGTAATTCGTGTGGCTAGAATTTTTTAATATACAAATTACATTGGCATATTTTAATGTGACTAATCTATAAAATCTATAGTACACATCGTTGGAAAAACTAACCTAGACGACTTACGTGAACGGAAATGGTGTTATATTTTTCATTTCGAAACACTTTCGGTAATTTAATTGTTTGAACATATTTTATGTTTATTATATATTTTCGAGTAATATGTATTTTAAAACTTCGTTTGATATACCGCAGAGTCCTGAACGTGTTTTGACAATATTTACTTTTTTTTTGTTTCACCCTAGTTTGTTACGTTTAACGTCAAAACAATATTCTATTTTCGATCGAATGCTGAAAACGTCACAAAGTCAATGTAAATAGTTTTTGGTATACCAGCACAAAGACATACAAGCAAAAAAATCGGTAAAGATTCTACGTATCATCGCTCGGATCCAATATAATATGATATACAGAGAAAACTGTATATAACAGACAGTTACGGGGCCATAGGAAGTGTCCATTAAAGACAGGTTTCACTGTATGTATTTGGCTAAACTCACATACTTAACAGTGTAAATATTTAATACTCGAAATATATTATTATATGCACATTATTATTTAATATTTATTATTTAGTTTTAATAATATACATATATACATTATTGTATTACAAAAAATAATAGAATTGGTGTTTGTTTTTGTCATTTCCAGTTCCGGATGCACAGGCGAGTAATAAAAAACCCTTTTTCGTCATTTTTTTTCAAATGAAACTCATTCATACGAAAGTTACCTAAAAGCTTCTGAATAGTTTCCAAACGTTTCAATTTCAGAGTGTTCTCATTGGTCATTGTTTAAATGCTCATGATTTAGTACTATGAGATTTAATTCAGAACGATAGTTATCTAAAATCATAGCTGATGCCGATATACGAGATGTTTGAATTGTATTATATAGATAAATTATCGTCTACTTGAAGAAAATTGTCATTTAAAGACAACGGGAGAAGTTCCATCAGTTCGGTCAATGCCATTTATTTCATTTTTCATTTCTGTAGGTTCACTGGATGGAAATTCTGCTTGTCTGAAGTTATTGTTAACGAAGAAACTATTGCCCATGCTTTATTTTGCCTATATAATTGCTTTTAAAACATAAATTTGCTTTACTAAATCTTGTGCGTCTTGAGCGTTGTCCAAATTATCAATAATGTATTGATGTATTTCAATGCAAACTTACTGTATTTAGCTTTAATGTTTTGGATTATTCCTTGATTCAAAGGTTGAGAAATTTAAGTTATGTTTGGGTAGAAAAATAAGCTTAACATTGTCCAAATTTAATTTTGCATAATTGCATTTGGTGTGTAGTTGTCAAGAAACAACACAATTTTTTTTTTGAGTTTTCATTTGTTGGTTGTATCGTTGAAACAAATATTTCATTACAAACATAGTCATGTATACTTTACTGTTCGCTTTCAATTCTACTCCCAGTTTACTAACGTCAATTCTTTTAAAATACCTTGACTTAAGAGATTTTCTAATGGCTATAGTGGCTTAAGTTTTTCCCTGTGCATGATCGCACACAGAAGAACCGTTAGACGTCATTTAGCTATATTTCTACAAGAGCATGTCTGTTATTTGTAGGACAAAGTTTTGTCTGGTAATACTCGGTATAACTGGTTAGTTTCGTCAGTATTAAATATGTTCTGTGAATTGTACCATGTCACTATTTTTATAATATTTGATTTCCACTCAATAACGATTGTTAGATTTATAGAAGCCGATTCTCTGAAAATCCATTTAAAAATAATTTTATACCCTTCTTTGAAGTACTCAAACTAGTTATTGGGAGCTTTGAAACTGTCGTATTCGATTTTTCGAACCACTTCTAATGATTTTTCTTGAACTATTGGTCTAGGCACACAGGCACATTTTTATTTTTAAGAGGGGTAAATCATTCTAAATAATTTATAATAATTTATCAATTAACTCACCAAGCCTATTTCTCTGGAATGAGTACAAGATTCTTCTTTATTATATATATTATATATTTTTTTTAAATACAGCTTTATATTTATTCCCGATTTCGAATTTCTCAGCAAGTTTGCGAATTGACAATTCACTAGAATTTTTACACCGAATAATTTCCACGTTGCTACGTGATATGTATAATATACGATACATGATATGGGTACGTTTACAATATATTTGATTTTGAACTAAGATAGTTGTCCGTAATCAAGGTATTGAGGGAAAAATATTACTGTCTGCATTTGTTGTAGACAGATCGAAATACGGAATGTTTATCATTTCGCCAGGACCTTATTATTTTTCCTGTTAAAAGAGGTATCAGATATATGTAAGTTTCATCGTAACATAATATTTACATTCTTATAAGTGACGAGATTTCTGCTATGCGTTCAAAACCCTATCGCAGTGTATAAAATATAATTATTAACTTCACCGATCGAAATTCGACAAAAATTTCGAGAAGATCGAACTCTCAAGCCAATATTTATTAATATTTTTAAAAAAACGGCCTAATAATGTATTGGAAAACCTGGCTGAATGCCTGATAATAACCACAGACACAAGACAACAAATTTGTATTTCAGTTTTTAAAAGTTTGATGCTGTCAAGATTTACGACAGATTAAAATATTATATTAATTATTCTTACTGTAATTTGCATCTGCTATAATACTCACAAATGCATGCGCGATACGTATGATTTAAAAAAAAAATACAGCTTTTGGTATTATTCGTTTTTATTTATACAGATTTCCAACATTGTTTTCAATAACGTCATCCAGACACAATAGCGAGAGATCGGGCTTATATACTTGGTTAAAAAGCTCGGCGATGTCATAAAAACAATTACATCACGGTCTAACGCCAGCTTACGTATTTTTTCTGAAAACTATCATCGAGAAATCGTGTTTTATAGCGAAAAAATAATCTATTTCTTATAATATTACATTGTCTTATTTTTTAGCTTTTAAAACAAATGTGCAGCCAATATTATAACGAACTATATAATACGCTCCGTTTATTTAGCTATTATATACAGTTAATCCTTTAAAAATATACGATCTATAAAATATATGTAGAATCTTAAGATTTTTGCACAGCAATGAGGGTAACAATTTTGATTTGGTTGCATTTGGTTATTAATTATTATTTAGATAATATTCTTCTTTTTTTTTCGCTCAGAACACAAAATATTTTTTTAAGACATCAATCGTAAATATTATTCTAGTGGGATATTTTGCTTCCATCATATTTTTTCATTTCAAGTAAACACGTAGGTAGTTATATATTATCTTGTGACATGTATACCTTTGTACAAGCGACACTTAGTGATCTACATTCTACCTAATGTAGTGAATTATTTAAATATGTTGGATAACTTCGTATTTTATTTAACAGGGATGGAGATGGAAACTCGGTATGTTTAAACGACAAATTCAATTATGGATTGTTATGCAATTCACATATTATATTCATATTTTTACTTGAAAATCTTTTTTTTAGAAATCGACATCTCGTCTATAGACAATTTAAATGTCATTCTGTAAGAGTATTTTATCTATTTCATAATGACTTGTTTTATTTGAATGTAACAAAAAAGATAACTGAGTACTTAATAGTTTCTAGAATAAATCTATTCGATTTATGTTCATGTATAGGCTTTTGTTTTACATAAAAATTTCATTAAAATATACATTTAAATGATATTAAATATAATATCATAAAATAAAAAAATAAGTCAACATATTTGCATTGAATAAAAACGCTTTTGTGAAATTATTAATTGATTATTAAGTTTTCCTGTATATCTGTGTATATATTTAGTGAAATTCAAATAATTTTTATTTAATACTTTTAGATACCCAAATACAAATGTAAAATGAATAAATAAACATATACGTGCACTTTTCATGAATATTTATGTAAAACAAGTACGTCCTTAAAAATGTTTATATTTATTTATAAGACAAAAGATTTAAATAAATCGATAGGCCAATATAGTAGTCGGTGTACTGGTATGATACTGCTGAATACACAGCGGAGATAATGACCTACATATCCATTCACGTGCATACAGTGCATATAGTGTATAAGCTAACAGTGAAATAATATAATAGAATAGATAGGTATAGTGTAGTGTATCTAATATAAAAGCATATGTTGTATTATCTATTGTAGAATAGTTTCTTTTTGTTATGCAATGGCGTGAACATAAACGCAGAACAACAATAATTTTGTATTTCTCTTAAATATTTTTTATCGGTCGTTGGCTGTTAAAAACAATTATATTACTAAACTTATCATAATTTTTATAAAAACAAAACAGTTTTAATAGCAAAAATTGTTTGTCTTTTTTTTAATTTCATATTTGCTTCTCACGAAGTATACTTACTGTATAGTGTTTACTAGAGCTTACCAATTAATATTTTTGAAAGACCACATTTAGTATCTGGAATTTTTTCACAAGTCATAAAAATTCAAAGTATATATTTTTAAAATTATATACTTATAAAATTTTAAGAAATGATTACTTTTTTTCCTTGTCTGGAGGCTGGATAGAATTTGTCCACGGACCGCGATTTAGTGACTTCTGGCGTATTTATATACAATATTATTTATTTATACTTCACATTTTGTATCTTTTAAGTAGGTAAGTAAAAAGCACATATTTTGAAACATGCTCAATGGTTCAACGTACTTACCTATTAGTTTAATTAGGTTATAGAAAATGCTTTATATTAAAAAAAATTTAATGTTGAATTTCTTATAACTAAATTGCTGTCTAAATCTCCAAGTCGAATGATTTGCACCTGTGTCTGCAGCTCTCCGGGTTAGGTGAGGTTTTATATCAATTGTAGCTCCTCAATGATTATGTTGCTTTAATTTAATCATATTATACAAAAAATGATTCAGAGAAGAGACGAAGACGTCTGATTTTTCTAAGGATATTTTATAATTTATTTATATTAAAACAATTGATTTATTTGTCCACTAGTTATATCTAGTAAATAACTAATTAATAATTTTATGGATTTAGCTTAATCAAAAAATTATAAATAAGTATTATCAATTATCATAGTGCAATATTATATAAATATTATAATTGTATACCCATATGGGCAGTATGTTGGTATTGCAGGACAGTGTGTAGGTACTGAGTGGTTGTATAAATGTTAAGAAAATAATAATATACGTAATTGCAATAATTTTTAAGTTCCTATGGTTAATATTTTTGATATAATATCTATATTATTTCGATATAAGAACAACAATCGTTTGAGGGAGAAATAATTATATTATGTTTGAATATCTAATTTCCATAAAATTTAATCTCGAAATTCTCGTAAAAAATGAATGTGGCTTAACGATGTAAGTATATTATTTTTGTTCACTTATCACTATGATGCAATATTACTAACAATCAGTGTGTATTTTATCGTAATTTGTGTGTAGTGTACGGTTTACTAGATTGTATTTTTTTTTGATTAAATAAATATGAACGTTATGTATAGCAAAAAGAAATGTCGAAAATAGTTGATGGCTTAAAATTTCGACTTCACATATTTCTTAAAAATTATATTAAATGCTTAATTTTTACCAGCTTCTTAGTTAATAATTTCCAATTATACATTTTTTAATTAAATAAATTTTCATCTAAGACTTAATATACATAAAAATAAAAAGTATTTAGGCTAAGATTTACATATTTATAAAATATACTTAGCCTACAATTTACACAAAAATTAATGGAACTTAATTTACAGTAACCCTTACCCATATTAAATTGATAGATTTCAGATTGAACGTGACTTGTGTGGGGCTATTCATGACGTTAATTTCCTGTCAGTCCTAAAGGATTTAAACAGTTAATACTACTATTACTACTACTACTACTACTACTACTACTACTACTACTACTACTACTACTACTACTACTACTACAACTAATACTAATAATAATAATAATAATTGTTTTCGTGTTGCGAGTTAGTTACTGGAAACACACCGTAGCTCTTGTTTTCCGAGTAAATCCCGTTTCATATCGTCTCATATGTGGGTGGCATTCAATATATGCACACAGTATACGTCTATACGACATAAATGACGATAAGTTTGTTAATTTATAATACTGTGTGTCTAAAATTTACACGTAGGTTTATTATATTATTATTTTAATAATAATAATATACACATTAAATTGTGTGCGTTCCGAGTGAATAAAATCGTTCCCCCGCGGGGATTGCAAATAATCGGTAATAATCGTATGGCGGCGTATTGGCGACAGATACAGTTTTGGGTCTCACAGGAATAATATATGCGTAAATACTACGTGATTTCTTTTAACGGAAATCACAGCGGGTTACCTCGGTTATTTTTTTAAGTTTAAAAAAAAATATTAAAATAAATGTTTTTGCATTGTTAATAATAGTGCTTAACATCGCAACCAGTAGAAATATTAAGTTGTTATCATGAAATCATGTGTTTCGAATGTTTTTTCGTCTTTTTCATAAAAGGAGTTAAGTTTGTTGAACATTTTTTGAACATAGCTATATTATAAATATAGCTTTGAACATAATATTCAAATGAAAATGTGTCGTAGTTTTTTTACGTCTTCAATTTGACGTGTTGAGCATATTTTATTTCGAATATTCTTATTTTAATATGTGATTATTTTGTGTATTCAATAGGTAACTATAAAAATATATTTTTATATTGTTTGATTAATCGTGATAATCGTGATTTGCATTTGGGGTTTTTGAGAACTTTGATAGCAATAATGATTTTAATTTTATTTCCTAAGTCAAGTTATAATCTTGACGTAAATTATGTTTATCGATGAATGAAAATATAGATAAAACATATTACGCATTTGTACTGCCAATTGTTGTTACATTAAAAATAGATCAATTGTTGAAGTATTGTTATTAGGTATATATTATGAGTGACATACAAAGATGTGTAAAAATATTGATAAAATAAACATTTACTTTGATATTATTTTAAAATTAAAAAAAAAAATAATTTAGAAATGAAGCATGTATTTTTTCATAATTTGGGGTTTTTAGAACATTATTTCAATGCGTATTTTTTCAATTTTTAATGCATAAGTGCGTACATATTTAACACGTTTTTAGTACACATAATTCATAGCCCTGAGAGTCAATCATTAATATGCCCGTGGGCTGTAAACATTATAAGCTTTAGAACATTTATATGAATATTTACTATAATTCTGGCATTTTACGAGTCATGATGCACAGAACTACAGATTTTTGGGTCTTTCATCCATTCCGAGAAAAATAATTTATTGATAGAGCATATATATAATCACTAAGTTTAAAATATAATAATCAGTAGTATTAAAAACTGTTCAATTTTTGAATCTTTCAAATATTTATAATTTTATTCAAAAAACAAATTAATCAAATTTTACTGAATTTTATTGAGAACAATATAAAATAAAATGTAATTACTATTATGGTAAATATAATATTTTTCATGTTTTTCGTTATTTTAACGATACAATATTAAGATTTTAATCATTTTTTAATGTTTAGTTAGGTCTGATTCGATTGGTTTGAAAACATTTGATTATATAAAATTAGTGTGAATATCGAATTATTCGTATTCGTATCGGCGTGGTTGAACAGACATTTCATAAGTTTAAAAAACAAGGTAAGTAGACGCTTTCTATTTATGGCACAACTGGAAGATATTACATATTTAAATGTAATTTCAGTGTAAAAATATTTCATTCAGTCGCAGCGCGTTGCCAAATTAAAATTAATAATTTGTGATGTATGTATGGGATTTAGTATTACGATTATATTTCGTTTGGTGTCTTAGCAATATTTCTTTACATCAAAAGAGGTAGACTAATGTTTCCACTATATCCTAAGACTTTTTTTTTATAACTTATTATAAATTGAATTTTATCTCTCTTTTTTTTAATATAAATTCTAAATTTTGAAATTCTGAATTGTCTTAGAGTCTTCTAGAAGAATATGATATAAAAACCATGGTTATAGTCTGAGTACAGTATTTTTTTTATCGTTTGTCAAGTAAATTGTTCCTTCGGTTTTATTTAATCAGTATTTATTTGCAAAACGTAACTTCACGAATATTATTATTTTCTATACTCAATACAATTTATATAATATTTAAAATAATTCCATACTATTTAAATCACATTAACATGATCTTATTCCAATAATTATATATGTATTGTCGATATTGGCTTATATATAGCAACATTTTTGGAAATTATTAGATCAACTTACTAAATTAATAATTTATTAATAATAATTTAATAATACGAAAAACTATCTTAATAAATGGATGATAATTTACTCGATACTTTGTTCAGAAGCGTTAAACAATAATTTATAGTGAAACATAAATTTTATACATCCGTTACAGACTACAGTGGTTTATTCAACGATGATGTATATTCAAAATCTATGCTATACAGCAGAATGAATTGATCGTTTTTTTTTCAATAATTTTGTATTTTACTTTTCATTTGTAAAGAAAAATATTCACTACATTATACGATAACGTAATAAGAATATATATTACTATAAAAAAAATGTCTTGCTACTAACATGATAAATAAATCAAAAGATCGAGAATGTTACTTACGATCTAATTGAATCGAAAGGTTTCGTAGCAGGCAAATAATAGTAATAATAATAATAAAAAAAAAATTGGAGTTAGGTACCTATATTAAATACGGATGACCGTTCGTAAATATTTTAGATTCGTTAATGTAAACGAAAAATGTATTATATAACTACGTATTTGACTGCATAATAAATTAAGATTAATTTAATTGGATAAGGTTGACAGAAAAAAAACATCATGTATAAATGAACTTTCAGCCGTACGTGCTGGTCATCATTAATGTGGATTTTTTCAATGAACATGTTTTCGACAACTATTAATAATTCGTTTTAGTATTTATATAATAGTAATTACGTTTCATCCATTAACATGGATTATATGGAATTACTGACCATTACTACTATTAAACTATATTTTTCAAATACTAGTCGGTACATTGTTATTTTATGTTTAATGAATTTTACTGGTGTGAACTGGTAATAATTTTTTTTCTCATTTTACGGCATAACGGCGCTACTCTCACACCTCGGTAGGTTTAAAACAAAAAGATAATAAAATCGACGTATTAAAATTTAAAATACTTTATAATAATTATGACAACAATAACAACAACTTCCGCAAACGGCGGTATAGGGTATCACGGTCGTCTCGAGTCGAATAATATAATAATAATATCATCAACATTCGATTGGCCGTAAAATATCATTGGTATACAGCGTAATAGCGTTAAAACCATTTATAATATGATATTATAATAGTGTCGTCTCCATTCGTCCGACAAATCAGCATCGTAATTATCGTAACGCGCGTAAAATTCATCACGTGTTTTAACAGGCCAATTCCATATCTATTTGTCGCGCGCATTATTTACGTGGTAAAAAACGTACACACGCGTATTATTGGTTTCCAGTATCAGCGACTCCCATCTCGCTACTACACGCCTATACGTTCTCTGTATAGTAATAATAGCTTATATATTTTATATATTGGGAGAGAGGCAAGGTCGCTCGTCCGTCCGGTGACCCTTCGGACGTCACTTTTATTGTCCTCGGGACGCGACTATGATTACAATAATATGCCATTATATATATATATATATATTTACGTATATACAAAAGGTCTAACGCATATTACATTATATATAATATAGTACACGCGTATGTACAGTATGAAGCAGAAATACAAACGGTACACACAGAGGTACACGAACCGTTTCACACGAACATTCGGGCAAATTATTAAGTTGTATAATATTATTGTGTGTCTGGATATCGAAAGACCCCGTTAAGTTGTTTTGATTTTTCGAGCAATTGCGACGACATGCATGACTATAGAGAAATGCAACACGGCAGAAATATTGCGACGAGCGTGTTCGGAACGCTCGTATGCGCATTCATCAGTCTCGTCTTATATTTATACGAACTTTCGGATGAGACGTGGAGATAAACAGGTCGTTTATGGCCCGCTATAGAGTGATTTGAAATAATACAGCGAAACCGCGATAATGTGTCATTTAAGGCAATACCCAACTGCTTGAACAAAACAATTTTAGAATTATCGCGCGCATATCGCATCAAACGTAATAATATTATTGTGTGCAATAAATAAGGACATCAGATAAATTAAGTAACTCAGTCCTTTCTGTTACACTCTGTATATACAGTCGCGTGTATACGTATATATCGATCTGTGTATCTTAGTATGATCATATTATTATACGAACGAACGTTTTCCCTTCGGACGCTATTATTATCATCACTACATCATCATCATCACCATCATCATCATCATCATCATCATCACCATGACCATCGTAATCATACCATTCATACCTCACTCGCATATATGTATGATACCCCTATGATAGCGTACCTTTTCGGTTGACGGGTTAACGAATTTTCATTTCATTTTTTTAGCTCGAGCGTTTATGAAAAAAAAAAAAAATATACAGAAAAACTCTCAGTAGTTACGTTTTGAATAGGAAGGTACTTTGGCATTCGGTGTTTCGATTCTGGTATGTGCATTTTTTTTTTATTTTACCCGCGTACACGGGATAAGGACTGAGCGAGACATCTTGAGACGTTGACTTCAAAAATCATTGCGATTTAGCGATACAGCGTCATTATTGTACACGCGTATAATAGGTACATAAATATGTGTACGCATCCACATAATCGATGTTACAATATAAAATGCGTATAGGCATATTATGTTATGTAGAGTAATCTATTTAGCGATAGGTATAACATAACATTTTGTTTCCTTTCAAATTCTGTGCGGAACAGGAAAGCTTTTTCGGCTCTAAAATGTTGTAGGTTTTTTCTGGAAAACATATTTTAGCGCCGCTAAAATCTTTCAAAAGTTTCACGTTTAGCACATGGTACAACATATACATGCATCATTCGACCGAAAATTGATTACATTTCGGATATGTCAAGGTATCAACATTTTCAATATTTTCAAAAGGATATATGATTATATAAAAAAAAAATCCTCAGCGTTCATATATATATACATATATACATATATAATATTATAACCCTATATGAAATCACAAATACTGCTGTTCAATTGACGAGCTCAATGCCGTAGATTGTGTAGTAATATAAATATACAGGATGGTTCACCAAGCATGCTCACGCTATTTTTTCTTCGATAATGCAGTTAACCTAATGCAGTTTAAACGTTTTAATAGATGAATAACGTTTTATTTAAACTATGAATTTTGATTAAGTGCGTCAAAAATTTCTAATAAAATTATTAATCGAATAATTTATTGTAAAAAATATAAGATAGTTATCTAAATTGATAACCGTATCTTCGCGCACACACGCCGTCGTCCATCGAGAATTGCAGTTTATGTAAAAAGCAAATAAGGAATGTACTGTCTACGGCAGAATTTGAGCTCAGACTTGGACATCCGCATGGTACCTAACTACTGGTACGCGGTTATAATGTTGTGTTAATGTATTATCCAAACGTGGTTATTGATGATGCGTTTTCGAGTGTATGCTGTTACTCGTGAATGGTAAGCCACCCTTGAACGTGTGTATGTAAATAGTTTTGACCGTTTAGACAATGAGGGTAATTAGTTATCGCGTGTTGACGCGCATACCCAAAACTATACGCAACAACGGTGAAATGTTTTACCTACATTTTATGCGGTATCTACCCTACATACGAAACGCAATAATATTATACTTAGTTAAATAGAAACGGCCAATGTTAATAAACTAAATGCCATGTAAAATCAAAATGACGAGATGTCGTGCGAAATGCTGTTAAGATAACCGAATTCAAAATATCCACTGAAATATTATATTATGACGACGGCCGGTTATGCTGTAAATCGGCTGTTTATTGACCGAGCATTTTGTTTGATGTCAGTCCTTTTATTTCTACCACGAGTTCACATGTTAATTAACACAAAACGATTGTGGAAAGGTTACTTTTGTGATAATAATAGGATGAATAAGAATAAAAAATCATTTCACCAGTACATAAATAATACTAAATACGTCATAACCTATGTAAAAATGTACCGTTTATTTGTACCTAATGCTTTTTTAATTGTTTTGTAAACTTAAAAAAAAGTTTTTTAGCTCAAGTACTTTATTTATTTTATAAAAATATTGTAATATTATATAATTGTATTCTAATATATTTTATTTTATAATATATATTAGTCAACTAAGTTTTTAATTTAGTTATAATGAAAATTATCTTCTATATTATAAGTTAAATATTATTGAACTAAATATGATAAACGTAATAAAATATTCGGGCATTCACTACATGAATTAGATTTATCGTTTAAGCTTAATCATTCATTATAGGTAAACAAATCGTTCAACATACTCAATTGTTTTTATAGAGACACAAAGTTTCAAACCATCATTGTCCTTATAACCCTGTTTTGTACCCTAATAATTAGATTGACAACAGAATTTTGTACTTTAGTTTAGTCCTAAAATGTCTTCATTTATAATAAAAAGATGGACAATATTCAATATGAGCCATTAAAAAGATTTGCTTATGTCACAGACACACATTTATCTTATGAATTCTGTAAGGATAGTGTATTCAGGATTCTATAGATTTAGACTTAATTCAATGGTGAACGTCGATTGTCCTTTTGTTATCATTATTTTCTTTAATAGATATTAGAGTCCCTTTTAATTATTCTAGAAGTATAAGTTTATTTTTTATTGCTTACTATGAGATAAAAATATGGTTAAGACTAATTTTTCCTTCGCGCTTTTCAATTAGCTAACAAGGTTAGAGAGGTCGAGATTTCTTTACCTGTAACCATGATTTTTCTAAATAATTGTTTGGTTTTAGAATAAATTATTCTTGTACTTTTCAATCTTTTTTTTCGATAAATGTTTTTACTGTTTTTATTGTAAATTTATTTTTAACAACTGTCAACTTTAATAAATATCTTTTTTCGGTTATACTTATTGTTAAAAGATTTCGGCTCATTAAATAAGTTAAAATAAATAATTTGAATTTGTTTATTTATGATTAAATTAGAATTAAAAAAAATGGTATCATTTGTCTTAAACTTAATTTTAATGTTTTTGAACGTTTACAGTTCGATAATAAGATAAAATTAAGCAAAGAGAATAATAAATTTTTCATACAATGATTATTTTTTTGTTATATTAATACAGTCTAATACTATTTTCAGGTGTTTATTGAACTGCTCAAAGTGGAATCTAACGCAAAAAATAACGTAACAATTGATCAAACACTGTAAGTATATATATAATATATATATAATACGCATCATTGTTGTTATTCAAAATATAATGCACACTATAAACTAGAAAGTAACAACAACTGATTATGATTTTAATTTATGATGTTACTAATAATAACAACACTGCTTGTTATAATATATTATAACTATTATTTATAAATTCTAAAAGTATGTAATATGTAAATAACAATATTTTTAAAAAGCATTCGGCCATCATATTCCATCGATGTAGTTAGTAATTTATTATAAAAAATGAACAGTTTTGTGAAATAATTTTGGGTTTTAAATTTTTTATTCGCAATGTTAACCATATTAATGTAAATTACATCCTTCCGAGCAGAAAAAAATTAAAGTTTTCATAACCTCAGACTGATTTTCTATCTATTTACTAGTACTGGTATATATTATTTTTATTATATTCTTCGTAATAAACTATAATACTATGCATTATTATCATGACCAAAACGACATAATATAGTAATGCTATACGTTCCAATGTTCCATATTTTTCTGAGAAAGTTTAAATTGAATTATAATTTGTTTACACGGGATTTCGGTGTCGGGTTTTTGTTTTAAAGCGGCTGAGATTTTTGTCTCGCGGGAATCGCTCCGTGATTTTGGCACTGCAGGGGTCATTGAGGCGTGTCTGGATTTTCCTTATTTTTACGTTTGAAAAGCGATTAACCACCGTCACGTTCTTAAAACGACTCGAAACGTCAAAACGCATCTAGTATAATATAATTCTGGCATTGTTAGACATACATGTTGTTTTATATTTGTTTTTATTTATATAAATGTATAGCAGACGGGAAAAAGTATAATTTATTGATTGTCCCGAACAAGGTATTGTGTAGGAAAACGGTAATATACAAAATATGCGATCAATATCCTAAACATGAAAAATTTAAACAAGTTAACCATGTATGCACTTATTTCTCTTCGGCTTGAGTTTAAAAATAAAATCGTTTTTTATTTAAATTTCAACGGCTACTAATAAATATTTTAAACAATTTTCATCGTTGATAAAATGTATTTGTTTAAAAGGAAAAATAAATCGATTTTACGATTTAGCTAACATTATTGAAAGTTTTTTTGCAACAACTTTATATGGCATTATGCAATATGTAACTCTTAACTTTGCCTATATTTACAAAATGTAGTATCTATAAACTTCTTTTGTTGTTTTTTTACACTAAAAAAATATATTAAAGAAGAATAAAAATGAAAAAAAATACTTAACTAAAATATTTTCATCCGTACTTATCAAAGTTCTCCCAAAGGCATCATAATCCTTTTTTAAGTTCAGCGTTAGCTTCTGTGGCAGTATACGAATTTAATAGACACATTTACACTTAATGATTCCATTATTTTGTAATCAAAAAGAAGTTCATACCACGGGAATTGAGTGGATATCGAATAACTTTAGAATGAAAATCGATTAGAAATGTATTCTCGGCAGGCATACATTTTTATGGAAAATGCACGTATTTCATAAATAATAAAAACATAGAATTAGGTCTGCTGTATAGTATACGTCAAATGTACATTATTAAGTAGGTCACTATAATGGATTGTGTTAAATTTGAATTCAACGATGAATCATTGCACAGGAAAAACGATTTTAACGGAGACGGTCTGTCAGTATATATTTCGAAGAATATATTTTTATTTACACATTTATATTGATATTGATCTTTCTTTTTTTTAAAACATCGTTTTTTATTAGTTTATTTGTTAAAACCTGTACAGCAAATTTAATTAATAATATAAATAAATAAATAGTACCATAATGATGTGGCCTTCGTCAAGATTTATTAGTTATTTATTTATAATTGTGATCTACGAGTATATTATATAGATTATTGATTAAAGTAGGTGTTTTATTTTTTTTACTTTGGAAGTAGGTACTTATTTTATTAAATTTTTTATAGTAGATTCTTGTTATGCTGAACGTCGTTATCTCGAATTTTTCGTTATCGTTCGTGATACATTAAAACCCTCTTAAAACTACCATTACACTTTATAGCGTTTTACTCTCAATAACTCGAAATAAAATTAATGGTTTTTGATTATCTTGAATACATAAATATTATTTTTATTATAGTAAGAACAGAAAATTGGGTAATTTAACGAGTTAAACATACTTTAAAAACAAAAATAAATTTTGTTAAAACTACTATAGGCGAGAAAGATACCGTTTTTTCTGCTTTATTCAGTTTGGAAGACACTGTGGAAGGCAGAAGTAATGAAAATAAACTTAAATGACAAATTTTATTTAAAAAAAAATTAATTTATTAAAATGTTATTATTTTTAAATTAAAATATATTAAATTTAATATAATTTGATGTCTTGAATTTTTAAAAATCACAATTTATTTCATATTTCACTTGAGATTCTACATAACAATAATCTAGTGTATTATAAATTGCCTCATTAAATTAGAAGATTGAAATTAGACAATGTCATACTCCAAAAAGTGAATACCACAAAATAAATAATACCTATGTATATCATTGTAAAACTAATAAATATTTTCACTCAGAATCTAATAGTTACCTCCATCATTTCACTGTCCTTAAACATAATTTATACAGTGAAGCTATCCCTGTATCCTTTAATATGGCTTTGGTTATAACTATGGCTATTTTTGATAGTTTACTTTTTAATATGAACTTATGAGACTTATGGTTTACCGTTAAAATGGTAAAATTTTTAACATACCATTTATTACTAGTTGGGTTTTATTGATATTTTGATCTATATAGAATAAATATAAACTCTATTACGATTGTTACTATCGTTAAATTAGTATGACAGTAATATTAACGCGCTGTGAATTGATAATGAAGAAACCTATTAACTAGAGGGTTAAATTGTCAAATTTTATTAAAGCTTTTATTGTTCTTTTCTCTTGTATTATTATGCCCCACGTGCATTTAGAATTAGCAAATAACTGTAGTTTTGAGAGTTTTAATTTTACATTTCTCAGTAGTTCATTTGTCATTGAACTAATAAACATTTTTGTTATTTGATTCAAACTATCGACCAAGTCCCGAGTTCCTTATAAATATTTATAAATTTGTATAGGATTACATATTGTTTTTGTATAAAATTATGTTTTTGGTTTTTGCAAGCATTCAATTTAATGTTCGTTGCATTAAAAAACTTTGGAAAATTTTAAGTAGTCCTCTAGTTAAAATGTCAATTAAAACTAATTTTGCTTAATTTAATAACTTTGATAAATTTAAATGTAACCTATGCACTAAAATACATATTTGGATTTGAATTTTCGCGTACATGAGGTTTAATCTGAGGTTTTGTTTATTTTATTAATAAGTATATTAAAGTGGGTACATTATTGAAAATAGCTTATCATAATGATAAGATGATAATATTGATTTATGATTTATTATTGTACATTGGTTACTTGATTTGGTTGATGTAACTTACTCAATAATAATATGTGTTTAGTGGTCGTAACGTATTTCGCAGTCTCGTTTTGTTGTTGAAAAAAAAATCAAATGAACAAAATAATCGTTATTCTAAAGAAATAATACTTAAGATTAATATTATTTGAAACCGTGCAAACGAATATAATGCTTTCTTAAACAGACATACGTTAATTTTTTTTCTTTCTTTATCTGAAAATTCGTCTTGTGATCCTACAGCTATTGTGTGTTAAAAACTGAAAAAAATGAAAAAAAACACATAAAGGCGAAAAAAGAGCAACTTTATGTCTGAGACGTCGCCAACGAAGCATCATCCTCGTTCTTCGCTTTCAAGGAGACACTATAATGTGGTATTATCGTGTCTCGTTTGCGTCATATTTAAATCTCAACCGTTCGGCGCGCGCGTACACCCTGCGGCACATATAAACGCATACATTTATAATATACAAGTCGTCTTCTTGCCGCGGCGAGAGAAAAATCTCCACTGTGCCGACAACCACCCGATTTATTTACTTATAAATATTTATATCTCTTCTTATTCAAATTCACGATAATGGCGCCGCAGGTCGAGCTTACTATGACGAGCAGCACGAAATTTCCCCTACATTCTATTACTTCTGTTCTATGAACGACTAAGACGTGTAAATGTTATTCATTTATCGTGTTGTTCATGGAGGTGGATTGATGATATAGTATTTAGCGTTACAGGGACTGGAATCTTATCACAATACCGGTTATTAAAACCAATTGATTTGAAACATTACCTGAAGTTTTATTTTAATACTTTTGAAACCAATATTTTGAAAGTACTAAACGCATTTTATTGATTAATTATATTGAAACCAGTTAAAATGTGTAACCCGAAACAGAAACATTTGTTTTTCTGCGGTGTATATGACGACACCGTTATTGGCCCAGTACGATCGAGAAAGGTATAAACTGTACAATATATCCGTGAGGGTGCACGCACGGGAACGTTTGTGTGCGACGAGTCAGGACCGGAGAAGGCGAGACGTGAGGTCCTTTCGGTGTGATGAATGGCTCGTTAAAATAATGTGAGTGACGTCTAGCCGAGGGCCGCGGTAGAGCCGCTGTGCTGCCGCCGTCGGTCGAGCACACACAACGCATTAATCACATGGCAACGATTATTGTTTTACTACGGTGGCGGCAGTGCGACGGGTCGTTTTCGGTTCGAATTGGGTAGTTTTGAAGTTATGCAAACGGTTCTTGTTTAATAAGTAAGTAATAATACACACCGCCATAGGTCGTATGACGTGTATATAATTGCGGCTGTGGCAATTGATCACAGCGGATAGTTGGCCCACGAGCATTCTTCTCGATTGCCGGCTATTATTATAATGTGTTACGACACTTTTCGTGTAGATTATTATAGGTTAGGTATAGTATAGCTATTCGATATTGGACAAAGTTTAGAACGTTTTCTATCAGCGAACGCGTGAATAATTAGCGCGTGATGCGAACCAACACAAATATGAATTCAGTTGGCAGAATATATAGTTCAAAGTTTCGTATAATACTCATAGCGGATTTTGCATATACATTTAGTACGATGGTAAATGATAATAAAGCGATATTATTTATGCACTCTACTTGAACGGGCGTAAATCTTCAACTCGTACGTCGTCTTCGATAGAAATAGATGCGTAATATACCCCGTACCCACGTCGTGTGTTGACAGATTTTCGTGTTGGATTGGATCGACCGATGACGTCATTTCGAAAATCCAGTTGAGGTATAAACTATAATTTCAAAACTGTGACACGTATATTATGTATGTAATTCAGATAACAACTCTTCGACGTATTATATACAGAGGGATTCGCCATTCATGCTCATCTTATTTTTCTTCGACAATACAGTTATTCATATTTAACTTTCTTGGAAATATTAGTAGTTCAATATCAACATTTATAATTTTTATCATTTTTCAATGTATAACAATGTATAATAAATAATATATTCGATATTAAATCTATTTTATATCTCTGTAAAATTATTTTTAACATCTTTTATCCTTAATATAAACATTTTAATAATAGAAAAAATAATAGAATTTTAAATTAAAAGTAAATTAAAATTAAAAAAAATGTATATTTATTAAGTTCAATGTCTAGTAAAAATAGGACTTCTCGACTGAAAAACAGAAGTTTCAAGTTACGAATACTCCTTAAATAGAATAAAAATTCTTAATAATTTTGTAAAAGTAATAAACAAATATCAGAATAATTAGAATAATTCATTATTAAAGGAAATAATTGAGGTATGCATGCTTGGTGAATCATCCTGTATACCTAAATATATATATGTAACTATATTGTCTAGATAGATGAGTATATGATAATATATATCCTCGCGAAAACGAAGCTCGAGAAATCGGTGACCATTTTGAGAAATGTAGGTTTCCCCGACGACGGCTTATATGGATTGTTGGTTACAATTGATGAGTCTCCGTAATGTCGGTAGTGTGCCATTTAATTTTTTGTTTTGGCAACTCTCAGTTCTTTTATGACACGACATATTCGCGTAAAAGACGAACAATTGATTATAGCGAAGTTTTGGCTATCTTCCATACGATATTTAATAGTGGCAGTTTATTTACAGGACGAGTTAATCAAACCTAAAGCGTATAATTTTTTAATAAAGTAATCCTTTAGGTAAAAACAAATATGGGTAAGTATTTAATTTTATATCATAAAACTATTGGTTTTGTATCTTATACTGAACACGAATGATTTTGAAATTGAATCGCACTCTAACGATTTCAGTGGGTGTACACTCCTGTTAATGCAAAGCTCCCAAAACCGTAGTGAATGGTTAATAACTTGGATGTAATGAAACTTATTGAAGATACGTACTTCATGTCGTTCTGATTTTATGACATCTATGCTCACACCATCTCTAATTATTTAAATAAAATGTTTTAGTGTGCGCAAGAACCTATCTTAACCAAAAATAATTTACCTAACCGAACGATTGACGCTGCGAATACTTTATTAGAACCGATCGCTGTAGTGGTACTATTTATAGTATATACTATATAATGACTTATGAAGAGTGGTGTAATATGGTCAGTGTAAGGAATGTACAGCTATATGAAGTTTCCCTCTCCCAAAGTGCATTAAATTATTACCAACTATGGTTTAGTGTTTTGAGAAGAGATAAATTCGATTTCTAAATCCATTAATTTTGTATATGTGCGTTATTTTGTCGAAAAACCTGTGTTATAAATCATTAATGATGAAATAGCGAATCGCAAATCAAAACCTCCGTATTGATTTTCTAGTTCGTATAACTAAATCTCAAGTGTAAAGTATCTTTGAAGTTCACATAGAAGTGCTTTTATTTAAAACAAAATTCACTACTAATCCTAATTGATTTGTATAATTTTCATTTTTGAACTTCTAGCATACATAATATTTTATTTAGTTTATAAACGGAGTTTATTTACTTTTGAATAAAAAATGTAGTTTATAAATTGATTATAACTCTACAGATTAAATAATTTGCTACAATATAGTACAAAAGATGCAAAAATTGACAATTAACAATTTATTATTATTACTAATAGTATTTTTGAATGTATTAAAAAAAAGTTTCGTTAATTTTCACAATTAAATATTAAAACGTTAACATAATATCTGAGCTGAACCTGTAATATATTTAACTCGCAGTTAGCTATATCTCTGTTTGAGACCCACAAACACATTTTAAGTATATCATGTAGATTTTAATATACTTTTAATCACTTAATACATGTCATGTTTTTATTATAAATGCAGCCCACGGGATTTAAAAAATAATAGGTGACTCAATGCCTAAAAAGGTTAATGACCCTTGATCTAAACATTGATAATTTTTGTTATTTGAATGAAAAATAATAATTGTAATTTAAATAAAAATTTAGCATTATTTGTAGTGTTGTTAACAACTGCACTTTCGTTATTCATTGATAAATTGTAATTTTTATAACTTTTAACTGCAGTTTCGTCCAAAATATATATGGTTGAAAAATCTGTGCATTTAATCGTCAACATGACTGTGTTCCAAATAATGTAGCGTATAGTTATTTTTTAACTGATTTGCTAATGTTAGACATTTAAAAATAATTTCCGACTGGGTGTAGTGCAAATGCAAATGGACTAGCTGAATTATCCTGAACTATAAATGAGATAACACACACTAGCATATGGATAGGTGATTTATTATTTGTGGTTTTCGTTTAAAGTGTGTCTGGATTTTTGTACATTGTATACGTCAAAAACACGTGTACCTAAATGGTACTTATGACGTATTACTAGTTTTCTGTAATTATTTATTAAACATTTATAAGACATTGAGTAATCAATAATTAGACGCAAATTTGTTTGTATCCTAATAATACAGTTAAAGTAGTTACACAGTAATATGTCACATTAACTACTAGTGTTTAATTATCATTAACGTTAATTCTTAATTAGCCATTTATTTAATGTATATTGTATAGATTTTTATAATAGTCGATGTAAAAAAGTAAACCATAATATTGCTATTATAGTGATTATACGTACAATAATTTATAAAACATTTCGTTATTTAAAAATGAATAATGTTTTTAATCTCTTCAGCAGTCTTATAATTTATAAGTTATAGGTTAATAGTATTTTTATAATAAATAAAAAGTAATTTTAAACTGTTGGATCACTTTGTGAAAATTCAATAGATAACATTTTAAACACCATAAAGTTGTGTACCTGTGTAATACATTTTTAGGCAACTGTACTTATAATTTACCGAATTATTGATTTTGATTCGGATATATTACAATATCAAAATTTTATTACTCATAATATGTGATAGGTATAGGCTTGATGTCTAGATTATTATAAGTAAGTATATAAGTTATTATGAGTACATTACGTAAAATTAAAATAAGAGATTTACGTTACATGGTCCTAATGTGAATGGAATACTAACCAAATTAAAAATAAAATTAAATAATTTTATTTACGTGCTATAAAATTAACGTAGACATTCGAGTACGATTTTTTAATTATATGAGTATAATTATATTATGTAAATAATTGTAGAAATTGTTGTTTCGTTTTAAAAATGCAATATTGAAAAAAAATTATGTCACGACGATTTCAAACTACTGCATCGTGAATATTACCGGAGTGCTATATACAATATAGAAAACGACTCAAGTTTAAAATTGTACACACGATCTGAACAAAGTATTGTTAGTAATAGGGAGGGGTATATGATGAATGTCAGGGTTCGCGAGAAGTTATTCCGATTTGCAATTATGAAAATTGTTCGCAAACCGTGCTCCACTGGTCACCGTTTGACTAGGACCCGAATGTTTGAGGAAGACTCGCACGTCAGGTACAATAACCATGCGGTCGGGCGTTAGTGTAATAGTCGAAATATTTGCGGTCTCTCTGTCATCGTGCCGAGCGAAAGATTTAGAGACGACGGATAGTGCGTGCCACGTTGGACCGAGGAGCTCATCGGTCGTATACACGATAAGCTCCGGCCGCGGACCGTAACAAATTGATCAAACAGAGGATACATAAATATATAGGACAGGTACACCCTTTATAAACCCATATGTGTATATGTATGCATAAGAGGTAACCAACCAAACCCTCTAGCCAACGATTGGGAAATCAAAGTACAAAACGTCCACGCGGTGCATTGGTTTATTGTTATACGTTTGGTTGGGTTTAAAGGTCCAAGAATGATAATATATTACCTTTGCATTTACTCGCGATGGGTCCATGCATTGGTACGTTTGTGTTTCAATAGTAATCAGTATTTTTGGATTTCTTTATTTTTTCAATCGTGTTGGTAGTAAAAATAAATTAAGGTGATACTTTCGGGTAGGTACAAGACAGTGATACGCCGGTGAAAATAATTTCACTGAGATGGGCAGAGTAAGTCAATTGTTATATTTTTTTGTCGCACACTCTTTAACTTAATAAAGCATATGATATAATTTTCAGTAAATTATAATATTGTGCATTGATTTAACATCAGTATAATATTATTTTTGAAATTTATACTGGAAATATAGGTATACTATTTTAGTTTGTAAAAAAAAGTTGTATAAATATATATAAAGGATATGACGTATACCTCTTACCAATTTATTTAATATAAACTTAAAACGGTATGCTTTATAGTTCAATGTATAAAACAAATTATTGTTATTCCATGTTAGTAAAACATTTATCATATAATACGAATCGAATATTATTAAATTCTAAGTTTTGTCAGATTTTTTATTTCATCGATTATTATAACACTTAGAATTTATTTTTATTCTTTCTTTTTGTATACGAGTTTTTCTTTGTAAGTAAAAAATAATGTTTATTCGTGGTAGGTTGTACACAATATCTGATCTTTTGATTACCTATACACACGAAAGTGGCACAAGAAAACGATTTTTTTTTATGTTCCGGCCGAATTTATAATACGTTTCTATAAGTAATCAAATGTTATACTTATTTCTTTTTAATGTGTTTTATAATTTAAGTTTTTGGTACACACATTATTTAAGTTTCAAACACGAGTACTATATTTTGTTCAGTGACACGATGATCATAGACTGCAACTTATGTTAATATTCGTAGGATATAATAATTTTTGAACTTAATTTGATTTAGTTCTTGCAAAGAAAACCGTTGAAAAACTAGAGCTTATGAATATGTTATTAAAATAGTAATTTACACTTTTCAAAAAAAAACGATTGAAACACAAAAATTCATTTGAATGACTATTAACATTTAAATTTGTCTTAACGAATAGAATTTTCTTACTTCATATTATGTACACACCAATGCTATACTAGTGGTGTATTTAGGATTTTTTTAGGGGAGGAAATATGACTAAAATTTTCGATTCAAAACTTCTTAACATTTTACTGATAAAGTGATAAATGGAAAAACACAAACTATAACTATATACAAATAAGTTAAAAAGGGGGGTGAAGGGGGATATATGCCTCCTTTATCTTCCCTCGTAAATACGTCATTGGTTTATACAATTATTCCAGTTTTTAATAGTATTATACTAAAAGAAAAGAAAAACGTATTCAGGCAACATACTTGACGTTAGATAGTAGTTTTTTAGGAAATTAAGCTATACCATTATTTGCTCTTTTGAAAATAAATGTATTTTATTGTATATAGGTAGTTTGATCAATTAGTACCGCAATGAATATATCTTGGATATGGATCTATTTTATTTTTATTTTTCTTCATATTATCAAAAATCGAGATACAAATAATTTAATTTGTCTTGTATAGTTTTATCAAACCATAACAATATTCTCAGGCTATACGAACGAGAGTTCTATCATATTGCTATGCGCGTATGATAAATTGTAACAATAACGACCTTAAATGGAAGTGTAGTGAGCCTTTTACAGCACAAGATTTATTGTGATACAATAATAACTACCTATTTATTTAAGAACGATATATTATCATGTCAAAATCGATAACATTTGAGCTTAATACGCCAAATGATTTTTAAATTTCTCTCGATAACTTTTCATCATTAATAATTTGTTCGTTTACAATAAGAAATCGATCTAAAAGCGTTTATTAAGCACTATCGCATATCATAGTAAATTGTTTTGAACACATACATTTTTTTTCGAAATAATTCAACCAAATCTTTATGATTTATAACGTTACGTTTTTTGTATTGAGCTGCTTTCCCGTATATATTTTTGATTTTTTAGAGAACAATCCGTTATTGTTTTTTGTTTTCTGATACTCTAAACAAAATGCGAATCTTCTAACAAAACTGTAACTTCCAGGGGTGTACTAAAGAGAAGTGTTTTCAGGTCTGAATTATCGGCCCCTCCCCACATTGAAAAATATTAAATTATTTTAAATACTTAAATATTTCCCTTTTACTTACTAAATAAGTAGATCTTCACTAGGTACATACATTTGCTAGATTTTTACCTGTATAATACATAGTTATTATTAGAGACAGGATTTTTATGGTTTTATATATTTTTACTGAGAATATACAGCTCTAATTGGATAAGTTTTCTGACTATTTATTTTCCTATGAACTAATATACAACATTTTTTTATCGCATAAAAAAGCATATTTCAAGGTTTAAGAATATTTTATACAAAGTAATATATTTTAGGAATATATTGCCATATTGGGGTTTAATTTGAATATTTTATAAAAAATGTAATGGTTTATAAAAAAATACAAAAATATTTTTGATTTCCGTCAGTTTCTATCATTACATAAAATTAGATTTTATTTTCATTATTCAAAACATATTATTATTATTTTTTGAATTCATAAAACTAAATTTTAGGTATGTAACTGTGTATTGTATACAATTACACATGTGACATGTAAAGTATAATTAATCAATATTAATTAATATTATAATCATAATAATTTTTAAAGATTAGTATTAATGTAATTATTTTATAATTTGTAAAAATTTTATTTTCGTGCTTTCGTATATTTTGTACCCAAAAAATAGGCAAACATTTTGTAAAAATATTGAGATCACAGTTTATGTATTTAAAAAAAATGTGTAAAATATAAGCTTGTCATAACTCATAAACTATAAATAGTTACATAATAATTTTTATGAATGTATTTTGTTCTAAATTATACAAAATTAAAAACTTAAATTGTCATAAAAATCAATGTAATATGATGGATAGAATTACTAACAAATACAAGGATAAAAACAAATGGACTTTTTCAAAAATTAAATGATTTTGTCTAGATATAATGATCACTACTGTTATCATGCACTCTCTAATATCTCTCTCTCTCAATATTATATATTTGCGGATGGATATACATTAAAATACTGTTTAAACAATTTCACGATGGAGTACAATCATTGTGGGATTTCACTATATATTATCGATTATAATTTATCGTATAGTAATATATTTTATATTAAGTTGTTAATCGATGCGTAATAATCAAACGTCATACAACAGTCAAGTTACAAATCGAAGAGGCCGCCGCCGTGCCGGTTCGTTGTGACGTCATGAGAGGATCGCATGCTGACTAGGCAGTTGAAAATAATTTCGTTTTTCTCGGCCCGTTGTTGTTATTAAAATAATTACAAAAAGATAATTTATATTATAATATTAGTGTTACGGGTGCCGGGCGGGAAAAACAACGCCGAGGGAAAGGAACACGAAATTATATGAAAGTATAATATTATAATATAATGTATTCCATTCGGCGGATGAAATTCAAAGTGTTGCGTGATACGTTGTACTTCCGTGACGGTTCCGTCGTATGGAAATTATCATATTTATGTACACACACACACATATACTTATATACAATGGTATTGCAAAGCAGGTTCGTAATAATAAACCTATTGTCGGGGTGGAGGTAATTTATTTGCGTCGGGTCAAAGACGCGAGTCCTGCGCCATGGGCGCGGACTTTTCACGATCGACGACGCGCACACCGTAATAGATTACTTAGAAATGGAAAAAAATTTACACTTTAATAAAGATTTGCGTTTGAAAAGTATAGTAATGTGCACTAAGATGCGTATTACAATAACTACGAACGAATAAGTTCTTTACTCTGGTCGTGAAACCACGTTTAATTGAGTTTTTAATTACTATATATAGTACGATCGCCGGAAACGCATTTACATAATTGTAAAAGCGTTCGTGTACAACAATTGGATATTTATGTGTTGACCTTTGATAAGTGAAATGTACCGTTAAACATTTTGTTCAGTTTTCACCGTAATATTCGAGACCAAACTGTGTACTCACACCAGAGGGTGTAAATAGTAATACCAATTCTTGATTGCAAATGGAAAAAAGAAAAAGAAAATACTAATAGAGCGAAATTGTTTTGCACCGGAAAAAAAGTCGTTTCTTTAGATTTGAATAGGTATAAATAGTGATAAAGTTTGTATTAATATACCATAATACCTAATATATTATGTTATACATATGATAAATATTGGGAAAAAAAATTTAAGTATAAAATATTCTGAACTTAAAAGTCAAAATATTAATGGTTATAAAATCATTAAATGAAAGTATACGAATTAAAAAATAGATAAGAAAGTGCCTAAAGAATTTGGGACGTTGGGTGGACATTGAAAAAATAAAATAATTAAAGAGCTAATATAAATTAAAACTATTTTTTAGCGAGTACTTCTATTTTTGAGTAGCAAAAAATATACTGTAATTGTTTTGAATGTAATAGAAAATATAATACGTTAATACTTATCAAATAGTTGTTTGAATGATATTACTGGTACTTTTTACTAGTTATAAAATTAAATATATTTTTTTTAATGAAATTTATTTTTCATTATTATTTAATGTTTATATTATATAATTAGCAATCGATAATCATACTCAAATAATAGAGCTATCATTAAAATTTTTTTAAACTTTGAACTTTCGAATCAGTTGGCAATTTTAACATTGAATTTTTTGGAACTGTTAGATATTTTGATTTTTTAGGATTATATTTTACTAACCTAAACTAGTGTTTCTGTGTTAACACAATAATTTTGAAATACGAATAATATATATACATACATGTGTATAATATATACTGTAGTATTATTAGAATTAGATAATCACAATAACGATTATAATTATTTTTGGTTTACATAAATACAAAAAAGTATTATTATTTTCTTGTAAACCCTAAAAATTAAAATTAAAAACTATATATTAAATATGTATATATATTTATATTATTTAACCATTAATTTATGTGAATATATTAAAAGATAAATTTTGATTTTCAATATAAGTATTCAAATCGGAAGTTTTAAATCTAGATGTTGTTATGATTATTCAATATATGGCCGTATACAGGCAAGTATCGATTGAAGCACATGAGTTAATTTTTGTGTTACAGTCACATAACATCATAATATATTATCTCATCTTTTTTTTCATTATCGATCTGATAGCGGCCATGTCGTATACGGTCCATTTATGTAGCATACGCGTTACGCGTTTAGTGTTATTAGGACTGTTAAGCCGCTCACCGTGTATTTTATTATCTAATTAAATACAACGGAGGCGTTTGCATTTGAAATCGGTCTGCGGGTCTCATGTGAATAACGTACTTACAGCGAAAATGATAATAAACATTATTCATAGTTTTATTGGGCTCGTGGCCATCGTTTGATAGTGGCTCGTCGATATTAACGATCACGATAATCATCATCGGTACGCGATGGCTGAAAAGAATTTTAATCATTTGCCGAACGGCATTGTCCCGCGCTCACTTCGTTGCTGCTGCGGCTGCAGTCTCTACTTCGGATACCGAAAGACAAATGTACCGTGATTAGAACTCCTCCGGGACCAATTTTTCGAGGATTTCAAGTCGTTTATCACCGGTCACTAACATATTATATATGATATTGGCGTAATGGTCGGGCGACTATTAGCACCGTGAAATGCGCCTTTTGCCACGAGCTCAACTATATAGCAATGATTTATGTCATTCGAAATAGCTGAGGATCGGTAAGCGCTCTCGTCAGAAGAAACCCGACCGCTTTCGGTGGCGGAGGCGTTCGGTTAGATTCAGACCCAATTAATAATAATATCCGAATGGTAGGTATGACCATTGGTTATAAATACTAGGATTTGTATTGTGAGTTTTACGTGGCCAATGAAAAATAAAAGTCTGGGAAGCTTTTAGATGTACACTTTATTTTTACGATGTGCAATCTAAACGGAATGCAATAGGTACGTATAGTGTGTCAGCCGGAGTGATCATGGGTATAAACCGAATAAATAACGTGAAAATTAACAATAAGATATAAATATTTTTTATTAGTCACTTAACAAATCGAAATAATGAAAATCTATAAAGTGATAGTGATAATAATATTAATCAGTTTAACGTATAAATTGACAAAAACATAATTGATACGTTTTCTTATTCTTAATACTATTGAAAAAAAAATTAAATGACTATAACATATCGCTTATGAGTATATGAGTAAAAATACGGTGATTTTTAACTAAAAATGCTTCATGTTTAATGCGTGACATTTTCTTATAAATACATTTTTTGAGTAATAAGCAAATTTCTAACATAAATTTGAGTAATACATTAAAAAATTTTAAATCTTAAATATCAATATAATAATAGTTTTCGTTTAAGTAGAATTTATGGATTAAGAAAAAATTATGTATTTATTGCTATTTAACCAAACTAAAGTAAGTTGTATTAGTTATTATTGGATTTTAATCATTTAATAAATTATTGTGAGCATTGGGCATCGTTACTCACAAATAATTCAATGGTTATTCTATTTTATATTAAGGATCGCCCCATTACGACAAGAGATTATATTGGGTACAATATATTATATAGTAATACAGAAACTAGACTAGTTAATATGGAAAAACAAGTAATCGTTGATTATATTATAAGGTTTTTCCTGATAAATAATACTTTCGTCTGAAACAGTGTTTTCGTTCTAAAACATTTCAAAACATACTGAAACTTTGAAGTTAGAAAACAAAAATTTTAGTTTTATTGTGATGTATAATTTTTAACGTATATTATTACTTAGTATTCATATTATATAGAAGTGTTATAAATATAATGAAATAAATATTATTTAAGCACAAATTCATACAAGCAAATAATATTATATTTGACTTTTAACTTACAAGATATGAATAAAATAAAAAAAAAATTCTGTTAACATCTTGAAACAGATATTACATAAAGAACTTTATCAAATTGAAAATCAAACTTTTTTTAATTTTATTTTTATTGTGTACTCAATTGTGTTGAAAGATAAACTTGAAGTACTATTATATCAGTTTTACAATTTGTCATATTTATTACATGGTAAAAATACAAAATATATTATTTTAATTTAATAATAATAATTTTTACAATGTTTTAACACATTATGTCTAAGATTTTTAGAACTACAAGTATATAGATAAATATTATTACAATGAGTGGTAGCCACAGATTTTTTTCCTGTTTCTACTACATTGGGGCTTGATTTAAGTAACTTAATACCCGAGGAATAATAATATTTTTAAAATGGCTTAAATATAAAAAGCCCGCATATAAATATATATTTTTTTACTCATAAATCTTGATATAATGTGTTGTCCCATTTGGTAAATGAGACCAAAGGAAAACATTTTCTATTTTACCCATATAAGTCTTTAAAAGTAAAACATTTAATAAACAAAAATAAAAGTAATACTATTTTTTTACGTATTATTATGCATATAAATATATACTTATTCATTAGTACATATATAATAAAGTAAATAGGTAGAAAACAAAATTATATTAGTACTTAAATCAGTGTGGCATTAACTTTTAATAATTTATATATCAAAGAAATATAAATTCTATAATGACTTAGATTACAATTTGTTTTAATTTATTTTTCTAAAAAGTGTTAAAAAAAACTAGCACATTTTAAAAATAAATAATATATTTTTTCAAATAATAAATTATAATGTAGGCATCTTGTATATAAATTCTAAACACTTTTATAACATAGGGGTCTTTTGATACGGACGATTTATTGAATTCAAAAGAGTAATGAGAAACAGCAATAAAACGTTTTTTTTTAATATTATGGGTTTATTTGTTTTTTTTAGTAAAAATGATTCGTATCAAGCGTTGGATTTCTAGAATACAGTTATTTAATTTGATTAATAATTATAATTTCAATAGCTATATTGAATTCATCATTAAACGATTTCGATCCGCAAAATTATTTACGCAATTGTTTGTAGTGTGTTATTTAAGTTTAGGGTTATTTATAAATAAGTATAAATACTATATAATACTTATATCACAGAAAGGGTTTTTTAACATTGAGAAAATTATAGCGTATTCAATTTTTGTTGGGATTAAGTAACAATATCGTTTCGATATATATTAAATTTAATAACTTTGTCAAAATACTTTTGTATAACTTTAAATTTGACGAAAAGTGAATGAAATTTGTGCAAATTATTTATTACATGATCAGTGGATTATTGTTGTTAAGTAGTAATATTTTTGATATAATCATATAATTAATGGAATTAAAGTCATTATTAGATTATTAAAATAATTATATATGATTATTAATCGTTTGATACTGTACGCCGAAGTTTTTATATTTGTAAATAAAATCTATACTTTATTCAAAATAACACAAAATGTTCACAAATAAAATAGTTGTCAAATACAATTATTTTATAATGTTCATTATAAGTTGTATTATTTTAAATTCTGAAGGTTTTTTTTTTTAACTCAATATTAAAATTAAAAAAAAATACTTTTAAACTTGTTCTATAATATTTTTACTAATAAATGTCGTATTAATTTTAATCACACAGATATTATAGGGATTCTTATAAAGTGTTAATTTACAGTAAAATGGATATCGTCGTAACTCATAAACGATTGAAATCACACACTACGTATTTAGATATGGATAGGTGCTATTAATTAGTAAACGATTCATCTCATTCGATGCATTAACTCGATTTCCAGTTATTATGAAGTGACTTACATTACACAGGTACCATTATGTATCTCTTCGTCATAGGTTCACGATTGATGAAATGCTATGGTTTGAAATGTTAATCAAACAATTTATTATTGTTTTAATTTATACTAATATATTTTAACTACTAATTCTTTAAAAATAAAAAATTATAATTGGCATCTTTAAAAAAGTACACATTTACGATTTATCATAGGTATTGTTTAGGTTTCGGAATCTGGAATATTTATAAATATAACACTATTTGCATCAAATCGATTGAATGATGTTGAAAGTCTTTTCATGCAGTTTTTATCAATTTTATTAATACCACACTTACCCGCATATTCTGATGAAAATGTACATATTTTTTAAAATAAGCTTTAAATTAAATTTGTACCTCGTATCATTTAACTTTTAACAAGCAAGGCTATAATCTTACAGAAAGAGATAAGGCTGGTCACGGGTTAACCGTGTATTTTTTTTATTCATTTTTACTACTATTTAAAAAGTTTTTTTTATTTCATATTTCACCTTAAAAATATTTTTACACAGGTATATATCCATAATACAAACATTAATGTACAAAAAGAGTATTAAATTTATTTGTAAACTTTTTAATTTTTGTAATAAAAAAAAATTAAAAAACTCTTTGTTTTAAATAAAAAAGAAATAAAGGGTATAGAGGGGGGATAACCGATTATCAATAATATTTTATTGTAAAAAGTACTTGAAAAATAGTTTTAATCATGGGTGATTGGCCTTGCCTGTTGAGAGTCAATATTATTGCTTGTATGAAACATGACTTATTTCGCGATGGAAATATATCCAAGATAGTTCTATTTTTATGTTTTAATATTTGATACATGGTAATATTATATTGAATATTGCAATATCAAATAAATACAGTGTTTGAGTTTATTGTTCCAAGTTTCAATTTTTCAATATTTAAGATGAGTAATAACCAGGTAGGTTTTAATAGTTTGATGAAAAGTTAAGTTTTTGACGAGTTTTAAATTTTTTGTGCGTTGATGACTGCTGCAGCAATAAAATAGCTTTTAAAATATTGTACTCATGAACGGTGTTTGCGATCACTGTATAATTTATTTTATATAGAAAACATTGTGTAATGCAGTGATAAAATTTATATTGCAGATGAATCGGAGACGGAAGTTATATACAACTGTTGGATTATGATTTGACTTCAGACTGCTGTGCCAACGATGAAAGATGGAGTCGTCATGGATCCCGTCGTTCTGGAAGAGGCTCAGCAGCTCTTGTCGCCTGCTTCTTGGACCAAAGGTAACGGAATTTCAGTGTTTGTTTTGGTTCATTAATGATAAATATACAATATACATATCTATACCTGAGAGGCAGAAGGTACCAAATCCATTCATGTAACTTCTCAGGAGAATCAAAAAACTGTTTTTCATCTATTTTTATTTTACTTAATTTGTTGGTGTAAATTCAATTTAAAGATTACACCAACAAGGTTTGTTTTAAATGATAGGCCACAATATTATCTATAATATAAATAATTTTATTTTTAACTTCTTTAAAGCTTTTTATTTTACGATTTAAATGAAACATTTTAGACTTGGATCCAATCGTTCAATCACACAGTGACTTAGATCCCATTAATCTCTATGTTAATTTTGATTATCTTAAGTATATTATTAATTTACATTTTCTAAGAATCAAGGTAATAATAAAGTTACTGTATCCCAGTTAAATATATAAATTTTTTATTTTTATAAAATAAGGTACATAGTCTTTGACTGATAAAATATTTAATTAAAATATAATGTTTAAAAAAGTAAAAATTAAATATTTAAAAATAAATCTTTTTTTCAAACATAAAAAATAAAAAACATAAAAATATAAAACCATCTTGGTCTAATATTATAATATAATAATAATAATATAACATTTTTATAAATTTATAAAATAAAATATTAGGAACATAATTTTTTATTAGTTAATTCAAAAATCACATTGTTTTCATTGAGTATCTATCATTTTTCATCATTATAATAATAATTTAATCTATATCATCTCTTCTCTTATTTTATTTTTGATATTTTCAGTATGTGGTAAATTTTTAAAATAGTCATGGTATATTGGTGGTATCCATTGTAGCAATGTTTGGAGATTTTGAAATTTGAAATTTTAAGGTGTTAATATGTTTCAATGATGATCTGACTTGTGGGATATTAGGAATATCAAGTATTGAATTATTCACTTTTTTTTTATTTCTGTTTAATTTAATGGTCTTGAACTCTGTTTCATTTAAATCTGTCTTATAATACAGTACACCTAAATTGTCTCTTTTAACTTACAATCAAACAACTTTTGAAGTGTAAAATAAATCCACATCGTCATTTTTATTTTGCGAGAGACAAATAGTGCATTTTTTCAGAATATGTTTCAAAATTTTTAAAATCTTCTATTTCCATTGAATGTACTGTAATAGGATTTTTAACACTAGCAGCTTCTACAAATTGTTCCCTATCTTTGGGAACTGAAAAGGATAGAAGAGGAAAACATTTTTTTCCTTTCAATAACTGAATGCACACTGTAAACTTCTAAATGTGTATGACCTCTTAATAGAAATTTATGGTTTATTTCTTAAATGTTAGGAAATTTGAATAAAAACCAAAAATATGCCATAACTATTATCAAGTTTCTATTTTGTCCTGTACAATTATTTGTCCAAAGATTAATTTCATTTATATTACTTTTATGTTGTACTTCATTTTCAATTTACTTATATTGGACAGATGCAATTTCATTTGCACCTCTAGCTCCTTTGGTCTCATCCCACATGAACCAAAATTATTTATTGTTGGTGCTATCTTTTATTGTTTCGTTCAACACCCATAATTTGCGAAGGTAAAATGATTGACAATTGTGTAAAAAAGAAACCGGAAGACATTTTTGTATATCCATTGTTATGAATACTGTTGTATCTTTGTTTTCTATTGATCTAATTTTATCTTCTTTCTTAAGCTTATATCTTAAAGTGGTTTCAGCTAAATGTTGGTCACTTTGATTATTAATTATTAACTTCTGTTCTACAGTATTTTATAGTTTTTTAGCTAATATTGAATGATCACATTCATCACATGTATCATTGTAAGGATGGTGAAAACTTAAGTTGAATTGTTCATTAAAAATTATTCTATACATTCATTCTTTAGCTTGAAATTTAGATTCAATGCAACTCTTCTCACATACATCAATATAAGCTTGATACATCTTAGAGATATTCATATCAGGCCCCATGTAATTTTTTTTTGTTCTTTCTCTAGAATAGTGGCTTTCATAAGATGGAAAGCTACCAATATGATTCTTGATATGTTCTATAATATTGTCTGTAAATTTATTACTTGGTTCATGTTTACCTCTTTGATCTGACTGGGCTATAGCTGAGACTCAATATGCTTTTTTAATAGTGATACATGTAAAAATGTATTTGATATTGATAATGTATTAAGGAACATAGTTTTACAAACAACAATTTTTTTGTTTTCAATTAATAAATTGAAAACTCTTGTGTTGGGCTTTTGAGCCTTATTTCATGTTTGTAATCTATGTCTATCTACATCATTTATATCAATCAACATAGAAATATATTACCTTCTTATATCCCATGATAACATTTTTTTCCAAAAATCTGTAAATATTATTGTTCTTGTATTTTCAGATATTTTAGTAGAACATTTCATTTGACATGTAACTAGACATGGGGGCATATTATTTTTTCCTCAACATATAATTGTTTTTTTTATGTAGCTGATACATAAGCCTAGCCTTTTAATCGCTTATTAGATGCTTTTTTTCTTTTCCAATACTGTGGTGTTTGTTTTCTCTTTTTCCCTTTTCTGGTGTTTTTGCAGGTTCTTCATTCTCTGATTCTTGTACAATATTATTCTGTATTGAATCTGAAGGACTGTCTTCAACACTTTTTTTCTTATTGTTTTCATTATAATTTGATTTCTCGGATGGAAACTCCTAATGATGTTCAAACTTTCTTCGTAATCATCAGTTTCTACTATATTACAAAATAATAACCAATAACAATAACACTATAATTTAAAAGATATAAAACTAAAATAAATTAAAATACCAGTTAATCAATTTTCATTATTTTTCTTTTTCTTTAGAACAGATAAAGACACAGACGTTTGGTTGAAGTCTTCAAAACAAAATATACTCATTTCACAAGGTTTTTTAAAGAAAAATTATTGTTACCACCTTTAAAAAATATATATACTTTTAGTTTTAACAAATAATCCAACAAAAATAAAATTAAAATAGGTACTTTAAAAATATTGCATAATACAAAATTGATGATAGTTAAGATAATGTTAAATGCTTATACACACTAAGTAAATTGTCAATAGCTGATTGAATAGTATCATTTAAATTGTTGTGTTCTTTGTTATAATAGCTGCTTTAATAAATTTCAACAGAATTACATAGTAGAGGATCCTGACGGTTTTCATCCAATAAATAACTGTTTTCATCTATAAAATATTGTTAATTTAGTAAAATATAATAATATATTACCTAGTAAAGCCAAATAAAATATATTTCTAATAGGTGCCATTATAATTGTTTTGATCAATTGGTTCATGAAAAACAGTTATTATTATCAACTTCTAAATGTATGTCAGAGAGCCATGTAGACACAGCTGAATAGTTATTAATTTTCTTGTTACTAAATAAGTTACTACCTAAAATTAAAAATATAAATACTTAATTTAATACCTATACATTATTAATATAATATTATAACAAAAATATTTACCAGCAAATAATATATAGTAAAATTAAATTAATACCTCCAAAATTATATTGTCCTTTGACTTCAGATAAATTGGTGACCCTTTTTTTATTTGGTATTGGATTATCTACAACCATAAAAAAATACTAACGTATATTGTAAATAGTAAAATAAATTTATAATTTGCCATAATATTAGTTTTTAAAATTTTATTATTAACTATTAATATTGCATAAAACATAATTCCATGTTTAATATTTAGTAGGTAGGCAGGTACATACATTATAATATTATATAAATTAAAATATTATAATAACAAAACTAATAATCTATAATTATGATAGGTATTATATACTTTAATATAATTTAAAATACATAGAAGTTAATAATATTATTTTGAACTTACCTTTGTTAGAAATTGAATTTGTTATATTGCCATTTGTAAGGCTCACAAGTTTTCTGCCTCTGTTCATATTATACTTGTGTTTTAAGTTCGGTATGACATAAATATAGTATAATTAATTAATATTTTAATTTACTAACAACTGTGGTTCTTTACAAAATAATAAAAATATAATATTGTTACGACGAAGATAATAATAATAAAATTATAAAAATAACGTTATCAATTGGACCTAAGTCACAGAAAATCCTAGCAAGAAGAGCCTAGTCCAAAAATAGAATTTTATAAATTGGATCCAAGTCTGTACAAGAATTTTGCAAAACGATATAAGTCCGAATGATGGACTTGGATCATAACACATACATCAAAATTATTATTTGGACTTAGTTCTTTATGTTACCTCCCAATATCTCTGTAAAATATGTGTTGGAGGATTAAAATGAAAATAGGTAAAAAGACGCACGACAAAATTTCACACAAGAATAGAACATAACCTCAATTTTGATAAAAGTAGACTTTGTCTCTTCTGCCTCTCAGGTACAGATATATTATAATATACATACGTACGTCCGACACGTAATGATCGCAATGCACATTTTGACACTGCATTTCAAACATCACCGTTTGTCAGACAAACATGAGACTTATCGCAATAAATTGCATATAATTATATTCAGTGGGTTCGGATGGACGACATTTCGGTAACGAATTTTGTTTAATGGAAATACCTTGTATTCGCATCACGATTTAAATTATACAACAATCAAGCTCACTCTCGAACCATCTCTCTTTCCTATTTTTATTTTTTAATTCACGGCTGGAAACATTTTCATTAAGTCTGATGCGCATTAGCTATTCGTCTTGGTGCCACTGTTAAGAACCGGAATATAAATTGTTTTACACTCACACGCATACTGCAATGCGACAAATCGTTTAGGCCGTCGGAACACGATAAAATGACATATTATCTTTATAAACAGTTTTGTTAAAATGCAAATGCAAAAAATATAAACGATAATAATAACAATAAAAATGGAAACAATGCTTTTGTTCTTTCTGTTGCAGTCGTACTATATCGTTTTTGTTTTTTTTTTAGAATAATAAATTATATTCTGAAGAAAAATACATATATTTACCTTTTATGTTATAATTATTATTTTTTAACCTTTGTACACAGCGGTACACTAGACATGTTTGGTGTTTACTGTTCTTGACTATTTTTTTTTACCGGAGAATGGAATTGTGCTTTCGACAACCAATCCAAATTAAATTAGAGTCAATTAGGTTCTATCAAGAAGAGGATGGTCCTCATTAGTTAGCGTTTTATTTTTATTTTTAATAACTTTTTTAATTGAAAAATCCCAGGAAGTACGCAACAGTTATGCCAACAAGGGACATAATAGCTTTAAATTCATTCCATTCGGATGACATTTGATTTATCAAAACTTTATTGAAACCTTAGAAGCTGAAACCCGTAAAAGTATGCCGATAAAAGTAAATTAACTATAAATTACTTTCAAATAATAGCACTAAAGCTGTAAATATGTATTCATATTATTTTAGTATCCCTATAAAAATACGTTGATGATAAAATATTTATTAGAAAGGAGAAATACTTTTTTTTTACTAACATAAACAACACGTCTAGAAAGTTTTTTAAATCGTCGCGTTAAACTTTCGTTGTTCCTATCAATATAAAATGCATAAATTCATTTTAAATGTTAATTAAAACAAAATTACATTTCATATTAGTGAATAAACACATTTCTTCCGATCGTCGTAGAATATTGTCATTATGTCGGTCAAACATACTATACCTATACTCGCACGAATCGTTTTGTGTCTATCGACTCAGTTGCCGGAAGTAGCTAACGAAAGCTCAGATGGAGGTACTGCAGGTTGTAGTAAAGACGTATTTAAGACGTGTGATTGTAAAAATTAATATATATATATGTATATTTTGGTATTATTAATTATTGTTTAGATTTTTGTGATAGTATACCTTCGCGATGTATTGTATGCTAATCCATCTACAAGTGACGTAAGCTGCAGTGACGTTATTAGGAAAACACAGAGAAAGAATCATCAAATTATTGAATTTTTTTATTTTTTTATGATCGACATTTTTCTTTATCTCCAAACAATAAACATATTTAATTTTATTTAGAAACAATTAAACTACAAAAAATATACTAGTAGACTTAATCGTGACTAGAAAAGAACTAAAAGTTTAGAAAAAGCTATGCTTCTTTGTTTATGTACTATCAAATATGCTTAATTTTTAATAATTCAGCAAATACCATATCTTTACGCGTATAACCTACAGCTATATATAATGTAATAATGTATAATATTTTTTACCATTTATTTCAGGAGTTCCTGCCAATATTTTTAGTAAAATATGTAAAGTATTATTATTCTTTATTTTAAATTAAAATCTAATGTTTCTAATGTTCATCATTTAAAAAAGAACTGTTTTATATAAATTTAAAAAAAATGGTACTAATTTAATATATTATATAACAATTAAAAATTTGAAAGATAGTTTTTTGTTTTTTTTTAACTTTATTTGCTATACATTCTGAAATTCGTCAATACAATTATTCAAGACAATAAAAATAGAATATTGCATTTGTAGCGAACATCTAGAATGCTAAAATCATCTATTGTTGTTCTTAAGTAACCCTTTTGAATGCCGTGAGCAGGAAAATTATCTTTCGTACGCAGCGATATTTGTGTTTATAGTCAAATTCATTTTTATTATTTTAGTTTAATTAATATATCTCATTTATGTTAATGAATGATACCGATTCAACCTGTTTCCAATGTATCTACGTTCTGTATTTATCCATAATCATTGTTAATTTATTGAAGGGGGGTGTACGAATAATATGATTGTCAATAAAATTGTATTCTAAAATAGTCCAAAACTAATAGTTTTTGACTAGAATTTCAAAAAAATTTAATAAAAGTAATAATAAATTCAATTACTTGGTAAAATTGTATTATAGGCTTTATAAAATGATAACATATTTGATAGCATATTTTATTTATCTTAGCTTCTTATTCCACCATAAACTGCTGGGAAGTGATTTCTCCAATAATTATCCTTCCCTTAAATTACAAAACTATTCTTAAATATTATCATAATACTAGATTTACTTTAATAAATTAACAATATGGAATAATCATTGTACCTATATATTGCATTTGTGCAGTGTAGAAAATATAGTCTGTCGGTCGTATGCGTGTTGATACTACAGGTTGGTTGGTTTTACAGGGGATATTTGTTCTAAGAATGCCAGAAAACGTTACAATGTCACCATATTGGAACTGAACCCGGTTGTGGGTCGCGATGACGTCGTCGTGGACCACTGCCGGAGGAGAGAGAGCAGTACTAGTAGCGGTGGTGTTAATGACGCGTTGCAATCGTCCTGCAGTGAGTGCACCAACCGGCCATATAACGAATTAATATGTACAGCTCCCAAATATAGATATGTATATACATATAAAAGTATCAACGTTAAACGTGCAATATACCTATTATACTTCGTATAGATGCTATAGAACGATATTGATGTAATAAACGGGAAGGATGCGTTGAACTGTCCATTATAATATATTATTATATTATACAGAGCGATTCGACGCGTATTCACGTACAGTCAAATAACCGCGGCGGAAAGACAATTAAAACGTGACCGCCCACTCCGTATATTGTTATAACTATTTAATTGTCGAATGTCGTTTGACTTGAGATAAAGTTTAATTATTATATTATAATATACAACGTATAGTTACGACATCCCCAAACCCGAGCAACTCATTGCTGGGATAACGCTATTAGTAATATATCGGGGAATATTATAAGGAATAACTTTCAATAAAAATTAATTGAATAAAACACTATTTTACAATTAACTATCCTAGTGTTTGTTGTTGAAATTAAAAAAAACCCCATATATTTCCTGGTTAACAATAAAATTATTACCCTGCACGTCTGTATTACAAACGTACTGTACATCCCCAGTGGCATACTACATCAATTAATACTCAGTAAAATGAGAGTAATATATTATAGTTAAATATGTGCCAAATTATGATATATTTTATTATATTATAATATAATGTTCACGCAGGACTGCGTAAAATACGTTAAACGCCAGTAAATAAAATCAGCGAAGAAACAAAATCATACCGCAAACTATCATATCTCATCAGCGATTTATTTTTAATCGATTAAAATTCACCGTAATTATATTTCCACTAACGTCAAATTTGACGGACGATCTCGGTAAATTACAGTTCTTGTATGTCTATATCAATATATCTTATTTTTTTACTGCGTGTCTGTATATCGGTATGATGACTATTGAAAAAAAAATCCATAACCTAAGAGTTGAACAGTGAGGAAGGGGTACTTTTATGTTCTGTTAGTAAACGATTAACAACTAAAGTTTATTTATTATTCATATTTCAATCATGGAAGTACAAATTTAGTATTCGTTTTGCTTTATTGTTTTTGAATAGTATTAATTTTCTGTAAAATCGACTAAAGTAGGGTTTAATAATATGTTTTATTTTTACGTCAATAATATAATACATCTGTCTAATTGGTCTACCACAGTAGAATGTGTACCATAAACGTTTAAGTATAGGTACATATTGTCGATTTTCCAAGCATCTCACTCTCATTTATTCAAATATTTTATATTATATATTTTCATATTTTATTCAAACGACGCATTTATTTAAATTCTGATTTAAACACCATTTTTCATGTATAGGTACTTAGTTTTTTATATGTAATTTAATGATAGTCATGTATCGTAAAAATTGTATAAAAGGAGAATAATGGGTAAACACATGAAAAATGTGATAAAAAAATTATAGTAATTAATATTACTATAATATAAACATTTTATACTTGCACAAATAGCATTATATATCTATTTTGAATTAGATATATAATATTTATTATAAGGATTATTATAATTACTACATAAAGTTAATAAATCAGAAACTAATTATTAGAATTTTGGTTTAGATGCATCAACATTAACATAAAAAATACACGTGCGTTTAATAATTTACAGTAAAAATAGGGCTTTGATTTGTAAATAAAAATTTATGTCGTGGTATATAATCAATTCTTAAATGACATAAAATAAATGAATTTCTGAAAATATGGTGTTTAAATAAATTTAAAAAATTTAAAAATAATGATTTGAATAAATGCGTTATTAAAGGAAAAATGAGATTCTTGGTAACTTTCAAATTATATAAAATATATATGTATATATTATTATGTATACAGTCTGGTTCATTTAATCAGCTTCATTATTTTTTCTGTCAATTTGTATTTTTTTTAAATATTTTTTTATATGATGTATACTTTAAAGTACCTATCTATACGTATATTTTATTATTTTTTTATAAAAATTTAATTATTCTTTTTTTATTTAATTATATTAAATTATTTTAATGAAAAAAAAAAAAAAATATTTGTATATTAATTTAAAAAATTTAAGCGTATTAAAGACAAAAAAAATGTATTATGATTTTAGTTATACGTGACTATATTTAAATTTAATATCAGAGAAATTGCATAGACCTCAAGTTATATTTTATATGATTTTATAAATGAGAAAAAATAAAATTAATATTTAGAAATATTTATTAAGCTACAACACAGTTACTTCTTTTACTCTGGTAATAATTAATATACCTATGTTGACTATAAAAAAAAATATATGTATATATGATAGTTTTATCCCGATTAATGATCTCAATATTACCTCTTTATTATGTTTAAAGGGATTTGTAATTATTTTTAACAAATGACATATATATTCGGTAAATCGATTGAAAAAATGCAACGTTGGGCGGGACAATAATATAAAGTTGGTATGTCAGAAATATCATCTAAACACCAAATCAGAAAATCAAAAATACTATTTACCCTCACGTTAAATGTTAGCATTAAGCAACCAAATTTAATACGGATGCATTTTGTATTGGCAACGAAGTGCACGGTGTTCAGCTAGTACAGTGGAATCTTGATAAGTCAAAATAAATGTCATTCTTTTTCGAAAATCTCGATTACTCAAAAGAAAAACTATAGATAATTTGAACATTCTGAGTTCCGAATATAGATAGTGAATGACAGATAATTGTTATAATCATTTGTCTAATCTTAATGTGATGACTGATGAACTGTTAATTATTGTATTTTTCATTCGTATTGTTAATTGCGATCGATTGGTTATACGAGTACATCAGTATTGAACGTAAATATTATTAATTATTTAATCACATTTTTTATCATAACTTTTTAGTAATCATTTTTAAAATACACACTGTAATAATATGTATATATACTATAACTATATAATAATTACAAATTATAATATACGTGCATTCATTCTAAAAACTGTTTTAGTTAAATTGTTTTCCTAAAATCTTGACAACTCGAAAAAATTGCATTTCCCTCGAATTTCGACTTACCGAGGTTCCACTGTATAATGTATATTAATGTAAATTACATTAAGAAATATATTATGTATATACATATTTTATTTTTATTTTTGAATAAAAAAAAATTATTGACAAAAATATTGTGTTAGTATATAAATAATGACTACGAGAATCGATATGGGTGAAAATGAAAGTACATAGGTTTTATATAACTTCATGTCTAGCGGTAATTGTGATTCGATCAGAAATTCGATTATTAAAAATAAATGTGACTTTGGAATCGCTTATTTTTAAGTTTTATTTTAATTATTATTGTTACAACAATCTTTAACGTAATATATAATATTCTTATATAATATATTATACTAATAATGTTCTAAAATATTAAATCAAAATTAAAATTAATTTTTAAGATGTGTGTATTTACTCTCAACTTAAAAGTTGAATTTCCGTTTTTATAAAATACTGATGAATTCAAGAATTATCTTAGTCCTATTTTTTATATTTTTAAATTTGGTTACCCTAGTATAACTTGAACTTAAATAAAAATTTGTTTAATGATATCGATTATAGCATATTATCATATTATATACTTTTGTCTATGTATACATACATATATTTTTCTTTTTTGCGTTATTTGTATAGAAATTATAATTACATTTGTTGTGTTATAACTGCAGTCATGTCACCATGATCATTGTAGATATTATCATAATAAGGTGTATGAAAGTCTCGTCAGTTGAAAATGATAATGTCAATCATAATTATTATTTATGAGTTTTAGTCAATTGTGTTAGGTATTATAGATTACCTGTAAACTTTGATTTAAACAATTTATTATTTTACCGGAACACGGCACATTATACAGGCAATTTAATAGTGTAACATGATCTTAATAATAAAACATTTCAGATTAATATTAAATATTAATATTCTAATCAGTAATTCATCTACTAATATGAAATAATAAAAATAAAAATTCATCTGAACTGTTTAAGTCCTAAATTTTTTCTTCGTAAAACCGATTAGTGAACATATAATTTCATCTTGTGTTGTATACCTACTTCATATTTACACACAAATTGTCGGATTAAAAACATTTTTTTGTTTTAAATCTTTAAAAAAAAAACTTATTATGGTATTGATGAAAACTATACACATAATAATAAACTATACATTGTATAGAATTGTCGGATATGATTTGAAAAACTTCGTTCAAGTAGAAACCATGTGTCACTGCCATATCACAAAAAGTGATAAATAGCCACGCTGTTATTCATAAAATTATATTATAAAATGGTTATTTTATTTTTCTAATAATTTTTTAATTTTTTGATTTTTAGTTATTAATTTATCATATTATTTTATGTTAAATTATTGTTAAAATATGATTAGATAAGTAAATCGATTCGTAAATTAAATAACGGATGTATTATATTTAATTTTTGAATATAATTGTATATTTACTGATTTTCTCTCACATAAACATTGTGGTTTAACGGATATTATTTACATAAATAATTAGATAAATTGATTTTGGTTTATCATATTTACCAATTTATACACAAATTCACAAGTAAATAATCTTATTTCTGGACTATGTATCGTTTATCGATATTTAAGTGCACACTATTAACTAAGAATTATTTAAATCAATCTCTATTACTTTATTAGTAATATTCACTTGAAATTTTTTCAATAATTGACATATTATGAACAATTATTAACTTTGGCTACATTATAAAAGTTATTTAATATTTTAAATATTAATATTATAACTATTTGGGGGTATATATTCACGGTACTGCGATAGTGTGGTATTGTCAATTAATTGTTAGAATATCAAAATTGATTTATAATTTCTTACGATTGTTATTTTGGTTAAAATATAGTAGTTGACAAAATGTATAATTATCAAATCATAGAAATGAAATAATCATGACGATGGTACTAGATTTTTGTACAGTTATGATATTATTAATTATTGTCCTTTGCCATTCACTATCATTATAGTTTTAATGAAGGAAATTTAATTGAATTAATCATTTTCAAAAAAAAAAAATAATAATACATATGCAAGTAGTATAGATAACGACTAATTATATTTACTTTGTATATTTTTAGAAATTAAAAATGTAATGAACATATATTTAATACGATAACATCATTCGTCGGTGTACATTATTTCGATAGTACGTTACTATACACGTTTGGCTCGAAACTTAATTTACATCGTCTTTTTGTACTCATATAGTTCATAATTGCGTAAACAATTCTTTATTATAATAATTTATTTATTAATAAATATAAATCATATGAAAATTAAATGAAAATAATAATACAAATATATAGCCGTAGATGAGTCTTGACCACGGACAAACAGTTGCTTTGTTCCACTTCGTACGCATGTCAAAGCACTGCGTAACTCCGCACGCATAAAAAAAAGTTAAACGAAATAAAATCAATTTTAAATTGGGACTGGCTACACCATAATTTTCTATTACCAGAGTAATATACAATATTATATACCTAAATGGTGATCTATTTTTCTTCCTCCATATCTTCCACTATTTCAGTTGCATTGAAATGACTCTGGAAACGACAATCCGATGAATAATTGGAATATTCCCTTTAAAATATACATTTTATAACAGTCACACGAATAAATTATGACGTATTGTGTGCATTTACTTTGTGCGGTGGTCACATATAATAATATATTATATGACCTTGAATGGTTTTTTATGTATTCGTCGAGCGTACGTGTCGAAACGGTGACGATGTTGATACTCAGCTATCTCATTGCACGCCGCGCATCGACTGGATAGTACAACTTTATATTATACACAATGTGTCATTAAAATAATTTTTGTGATTATCATATGACGTATACTCTGTAGGTATATTAATTTCTAACCACGAGTATTATTTTTATTGTACAAGTTCTCATAATATTGTAGTTAAGATCTATGGAAATGACTGTTAGAACCTATGACGATTTTGTTTTGCACGCCGTGTTGCCGTGTTTGATACAAATACGATTAGTTAACGCTAATCTTTTTGAATTTGCGGAACATATATCACATTAAAATGTTACTATTTTCAAAAATGTGTTGCTTCCGTCGAGCTTGTGCACTTGTATAATATATTAAGTATTATTATAGTATATTACGCATACTCACTTGTCTGACGTGGGCTCAACATTTTCATAAAATTTCGTAATTTCGTTATTCCGAACGCTCCTATATAATAAGAGCAGGCGTCTCCGCACATTCTTGTGGACGAGAGTCCGAACAATATATAGCGAACAGAGTAGATCTTTTTACGATAATCCAAATCGCCGAATGGGTGATTGCGAGTGTGCGCGAGGCGTCGGTGGCTTGATCTTCAGAAAATATATTGCTGCGGTATAGTGTAATCATAAAACCGGAGCTCCGTCTTTAAATTGCTCGCCCGTAAATAAAATACAAACAAGCTATTTCTCATTTTATTTTTTTGTTTCTTTTTTTTTTTATGGCGTTTAGATTTCCTTCCTCGAGGAGGGTTCATGCCGATTTAATTCGTCTGAGGGGGCAAATAAAAATAAACACCACCGACCACTTTAACCGACATCGTGCAGCCGGCGTTGTTCAATTTGATATACACTACTCTACCATGATATAATACAACCTAATAACGCCTAATAAAACATAAATCTATGCTGCTGTTGCGTCTATCGATTACTAAATGTTACACGTCAGCCGTATCGATGTATAGCGAGTTGTACACGTGACGTTATAAACAAAACATTTTACAACTCTATTTCAGACTATCGACTTATAATTCTTCTACATTACAAAATATTACCGTGACAAAAAATATAATAATATCGTACAAAATTTGTTTATGAAATATTAATTTTAATTTTTAATCAAGCTGTAATAGTATGTAAAATATCACAATTTAAAAAGTATAGTAACTTGCTTCAATAATAAAATTTTGTAAAAAAACAGATATATTCTTAAATTTAAGTTTGAAAATAGATCAATTCTTTCTATAATAATTTACAAAATGTTACTAGTTTACTAAGTACAATTGAAACTACTGAACACATAAATTTGCTATACTATATTATGTTTGTTAGATGGATATAACCCATTTTTAATATTTTCAGCTTACTTAACGCAATACAATTTGATATCACAACTTTCTAGTAGAAAATATTTTTTTTTTACTTGGACCGCCGACGTGGACAATTTTTTATTGTGGGTGAAATGTAAAATTCGTTAATAATTAGCAACTTTTAAAAGAGTTTTATATTTTTAATTATATTTATTATAATTATATAATAAATTATTCAATTTTTCTCTTATTTATTGGTATGAATAATTGATTTATTAACAATTTGAATACATAACTATGGATATACCAAGCACTTATTAAAGTAATAAAAAAAAAAATGTCTCCTTGTTAGTTGGCTAAACCCACCAATTGAATCCTAAGCTACTAAAATAAAAATTATCATACTTTTTGTTGTATAATTTCCGTCAATAATATAGTTTTAAGACAATTATCGATAATTAATATAGATATTTGGTGTGATTTGACTATTCTGTCATTGTTTAAATTTGGTGTAATTAAATATGATGTCAAAACATTAACGATATTAAACGAAAAATAATTTTATTCACAATAATAAGTTGGTTCAGTTAGGTTAGTAAGTTTAAGCAGTGTTTCGAATAATATTCTTTTTCTATGATATTAGTAACCTGAATAGGTTCTTTATTCTGATATACATTATAAAACATAAACCCATTTATTATTACTATAATATGAACACCATTTTAACGTGTTTATTCATTTTGTCTTTATTCCGAATAAATAATACGTAATGATGCAATGTAATAAATTACTCACAATATTTTTGTTTTAGATTTAACGATAAATAATTAATTATGTATTAAACACGTTGCGATAGTATAATAACCTAATATAAATTAACACACATTCACTTTATTATGTAGTTTATTTAATAATCAGGCCTGGCCAAGTGTATCATGGTGCATTAGTGTACTGGGCTAATACATTATTTTTTTTATACTCAATTTATATTAATCACACCTATAATAATTTATTGTGGTTTAAGTTAAAGCCACTACCTACTTAAATGAAAAATAATAAACTTTGAAACCACTGTATATGAATTAAAACTCATTAATTTGTTTATATTATTGCATTAATAATTTAGTTTTAGTTTAATGATATAAACTTGTATTCGTATTTGGCGTTCAAAGGGATAAGTAATAAATAACTATAAATAATTCAATAAATAACAATTTATTATTTACTTATTTGCCATGTTATTTATACAATTTTTGATTAGAACGAATTGGTGTTTTATTTTTATAATACTTTGTTTTGACATTCTATATATAATTGTATTATATTTTTATTGTTTTTTCCATAATATCTGTTTGAATGGGGAGGGGGGAATCAAATTTATTTACTAAAACACCATTACTTGCAGAAAGCGGTAAACACAATTTAAAATTTAAAATAACGAAATTTTGGATTTCTATTTTTTTATTTACGTTCACAATAAAGTTTTAAGTATATTGTATTAAATTTTTATTCATATGCGTCAAATTATTTTTTATTTTTTTAGTAGATAATTTATTCTGAAATTATTCTAGTTTTTTTTTAAATGTTACCTTCGTTTTTTATCTTGCACTAATCTAATACAATATTAATGAAATGCATAGGTATATATTTCTACGTTAAAATACTATTGCATGTACATTCAATACATTTTTTTATAAAAAATAAAAGTCTCACGTTGAACGTGTTACGCAAAGATGAATAAACAAATAATTTATAATAAAAACGAAAATAAAAATAAAAATAACATATCTATAAAATACTTATTAATGGATATATAAGTAGGTGTTATAGTGTTATAAGTATAACGTAATAGATGATTAAAGTAACCGAATAATCTGTAAAACTACACTAGATATAAGTATTTATAAATGTTGTGTTTCTTTAACTCATAATACGAGCACATATATAAGACTAATGTAGGGATAAGGGATTGCGATCCATTTATTTTTTTATTTTATTAAATTATTATTTATAATTTCATTATGGTACTTTAAATAAAGTATATAGGTAGCAAAGTATCTTGTCTAACATACCGAACATTTTTGACGGAAAATCGAGAATTTCTGCAATGTATTATTTGGGACTTTAACAAAGATTATGATCGATTATATTATAGATATCTTTCTATTATCTTTTGACCAACCATACATTTACAGCTGGTTTTGCTTCGCACTTATTTTTAATTGTATTCGAACGATCGACAAAATGGGTACTTATAACGTTTCATTTATTTTTTGACGGAGTGATGGTTGTCTGCAATATCATAACGACAAACTCATGACAATTCACCTGCTGCCTTCCACTCCCATACTCGACCGGATAATTGGGCGTAATTGAATTAGCGAAACGAATCAAAAGGAAAATTGGCTGTAAGCGGATTATAAACGTCTGCTGACTGAACCCATTGCCCACAAGCCCCTTTTGAATCATAGCCGTTTGGAAGTGAGAGATTTTTTTTGAAAATATTCAATGTGGTCACATAATTATTATATCTATAAATTTCAGGTTAAACTTATCACGTTCGGATACATGTCAATTGATCGAAAACAATTAATCGTATGACAATTGCTCGCAAAACTAAAAATTATATTATTAACATATATATATATATATATATATATATATATATATATATATATATATATATATTATTTATTTATCTAAAAAAATTCCAAACAAAATTGCTAAATAATAAAAAAATAAAAAAAATAATAAATAATAAAAAAAAGGTATAATATTTGATAAGTAACTTTTTTTAAATATTTTAGTTAAATTTTATTTCAAATATATGGTGATCAAATATTTCGAAAATAACTCAATAATATTTTCAATTAAATATTTTACAAAAAATCTTCCATAAATATTTTGGAAAATAATAATATTTTCAAACTGCGGGTATTATATTACTTATTCGGGTTATCATGTTATTAAGCAATAATGATCTGTTCATTCTGGATTATCCTCGTAGAATAGCTTATAATTTTCAATTGCAAACTTAATTTTTAATTTTACGTATTTTTTTTTAGCAATTTTAACTGATTTCATTTTTTAAATGTAATTTAAATAATAATACCATTTTTTGATTATTGATTTTGTTCGGAATTTTTTTAAATAAACAAATAATATAATTTTTAGTTTTGTGAGCAATTTTTCTTCGATCAAATGTTTTCAATCAAATGACTACGGAATATCTGTAACTATTGTTTATTGTATATTATATAAACATATAAAATGTTATAAGTATATGAGTATTAAAAAAAAACACGAAGTAAATACCTTGTAATAATTACTAAATTTATTAATATTTTAAACAGTTGTATATGAATAACGAGTTATAGTTATATTTTAAATTTCTCTTCTTATTTTCACTTAATGAGGACAATATTAACTTAGAGTTATAAATTATAAATTATGTTTCAAATTCGATATAAAATAAGTAAAAATGTAACGTAAATTATATTCATAATATTATACTACTTTATAATTTATGAATCAATTATTTATTAATATATTATTATATTATTTAGCCCATAATTGTCATGCCACGAAATGCAATTCGAACACTTATTTTTAGCATGCAATTCGGAAGCACTAGTTAGATACGTACAAGTACACTTATTATTGTATAACATACGATAACATAATATTTGTCCGTTATTGAAACCGACGTTTAAACTCTAATACCTGAGTATAATATACCTAGTGATTAATTAATAAACCGCTCGTGGTCGTCGCAACTCGGCGAAATTCGTGAGGTTTCACGGTCGATAAAAAAAAAACAGCAATAAAGATGATACCGTCCTTATTATATTATTATACACTTTCAAGGCATAATACACTTGTACGATTTTGGCCAATTAAACGGGAAATCCGACGTCTAGACATGTTGACCACATGATCAAACTGGACCCATGATCGCGTTTTGAGCACAAATACTCCGACGAAGTTGTTCGATTCGAGCAGGGTCGTTTTGTCGGATGATTTTAAGGGACACGTTAAACCGTATTAGTAAGTAGAGTATTGTTGATTTCACAATGCGGTCGAATTATGCGCATTGTCATTTGGTGCACGAATTCGTTTGGTTGTACGGCAAGGTTAGGTTAATAGTATTCTTGCGAAAACATAATAATGTGCAGTACCTATCCGTTTTAATAATTATACATAGGTGCGTGTTACTGTCTTACATTTAGTCATATCTAATTATCATTATAAACATTTCCGTCGTCTATTTACATTTTAACTTGCTTACATTGTATATTAAATAAGTAGATAGGTTCAATTTTTAACGGAGGTATAGAATTTCGATTTTATAGTGCATATATATTATAATCGTATAGATATCACCGCAATATTAATATACAGACGAAAAACTACTAATTTTGAGTAGTCACGTATTGGTATGTATTGAAAATACAGGAAATGTAAATTAACTAAATTATTCAACTAGATGGTGCTTTCAGTATAATTGACCAAAGATGGATCAAAAATCAATGTGTTGTCGCGAAATTATTTATAAAAAATAGAAATCTAATTTTTGATTAAAGCCATTGTAAATTATAATATGTATAGAATAAATTTAATTTAAAAAAAGCAATACAATTATTAAATCCTTTAACATTTCTTAAATATAAATGATACAAATATTGTTTTAGTATTATTTAGTACTAACCTATGTTTTTTGTCAATTTTAATACTTTATATTTTTCAGTTAAATATGTTACATAATTACATAAACACATTTTATGTGATAGAAAGATTAACCCAATTATACATTATAAATTTATTAGTATATTTATTTATATTTATTAGTAAAATATATAAACATTTCTTTAATACAAACACTTATATTTATATGTTTATACGTTCATCTAACTGTATAATATTGGTTTGAGGTAATTTTAGTTGTATAATCTTTAATTTTAAACATTAATGTTAAGATACGATTTCTTTTAATTATTGAATGTATTGAAATCATATTGAAAAGTCAATATTAAAATTGACTATAAATAACAACAGAAGTAATTTTTTTTATATAAGTTATAGGTATAGTTAAATATATAAATATATTATTTAAATTGATAAATAATGCAATTTAGTATTTAACAATACATATGCATGTGGTTTAATTAAATCTAGTTTAAATTTGAATTAATGAACTTAACTATATGCAACTATTCTCTAATAAATTAATACTTCAAATAAAAATCCAACTAAAATATATTTTTGTTTTTCAAATAATTGTAATAATTTATTAATCTGTGCGTATTTTTATAAAAAAAAAAACATTAGATTTTAAAATAGTTTTTCATTTATATTTTCAAACCTATAGAATTATTATTATAAATTTAATAAACTTTTAATTTATTTTTAAATACCAATAGATAAAGATTTTAAACGATTCAATCTTAAATATTATTATTGTTCTATAGTATCTCTTAGTATTGTAATAAGACTAATGATGAGTCAATTTGGTTCCTAAAAATAATACTGCGGCAAAAACTTTTATTTACGAATTAAGGTGCAATCTACCGGAAAAATATCGAGAGTTCATATTGTCTAACTTTTTCGTTAGATGGCGCAGTTCGTGGTGATAAACAGTAGTTATGTCTTAAAATGCATTACGTGTTACGTATAGATACTTAAAGTTCTAAATAAAGCCTAGAATCCATTATTGTTGTATAGAAAAAGTCTTTCGTCTATTTTTTTTTAAAAACACTATACTTAGTATGACACTACAAAAAGTTTTCTAATTGTTCAACATTACGATAGTACTTTCATAAATATAAATTTATTTTAAATTCAAATTTCAAGTGACAATACCTATATTTTTAATAATTATCAAAAAATAATATTAATAGTTTTACTCACGTGATCTACTATAATAACCATAAGTCATATGTTACCTCGAATGGTTTTTCATTTTTCACATGTTTACATTGTATTCTAATATGTAATAAAACTAGCTATAATTAAATTCTGTGCGCAGAGTTAGTATTACTGGTCGTCATTTAGTATTTACGTATTTATCGATGAAATACCGAAGCAAAGTCAACGTCTTGAGTACGTAAACAGCTGTTTTTCAATATTTTCCCGTAAAAACACGACTATACCGGTATAGCAGTGTAGCCCCCGAAACAGGACATTTTGAATTTCAATACCACCTACCACGTTAAAAGGTAGTTTTATATGACTGATATGAGGGTATATGATATTCTATGAATCAACCAGCTCCAAACGAAACACACTGCATTTATTCTCGTGGACCTTTCAATTTTCTTTCACACGCGAACGACTACGCATATTATTTGTTGTCATTGTCGTCTTAGCAGGAAGAACGAGGATTTACTCGACGCGCAAAATCGTATAATTGTACCTGTTTACGTAGTATACGTGCTTTGTACAGTGCGTGCAGATTATTGATTTTTACCCGGTATTCTGAAATTTGAATATCCATGTTTGCTAGCCTGTTATATATGCGTTAATATTATATAATTAACACGTATAGAAATGGTTTTAATTATCGAGTTTCACGTCGATCATGATCTGCAAAAATTAAAAATATTGTTTTATTTTTATTTTCATCTTAACTTGAATTTCATCCGAAGATCCGAGACAAAAATGTAAGGCTAAACAAACGTAACCCTGTTTTATAAAATTATATTTGATATTATTCGATAAGTACAAAATAATATCATCTAAGTTATATAAATCGTTATCAGCGAATTCGTGGAAATTAGTTTCAAAGGTGTGCGTAAGAATTATTTAAACTATCTGTTGTATGTGCATTGTATCAGGTTAGACTTATTGTAGGTTTTCTAAGTATTAATTACTAGTGAAAGATAAATCAATGTCAGTAAATAGTTTTTGCATTGTCGCAATGCCAATACATATACACGACCTCTATTTAAATATAGACCAATATTATTTAACCGGAAAACGTTCGGTTTTAATACTAAATTATAATATTATACTTAATATCCATTGCAGGTTGGTTAATTTGTTTTACGACTAAAAAACACGCACGTTAAAATATAATACCGTCATGAAGATAATTTTAAAAATGTAATTACGTCGAGAACGGAATGCTATAGCTTGCAGCATATTACGCTCGTCCATATATGCAATATGCATGGAAAAAGGACACATTTTAAATAATCAGTTATAATTCTAGTTAATTGAATATGGATAACAAATAAATTAATTTCCTTTTATCTACTCAGTCATGATAACAGTAATCTACCAGAAACATGCGATTTTGAATATTTTGATTTACATAAGCACAGGTCATATTACCATAAGCTTTCACAATACACTGTTTTCTGCAAATCTATGCATATTATCTGGAAATTATATATGATTCGTTGTTTTATGTAGTAAATTTCCATATTGTTCAGCATATATACCGATTATGAGTATATTTAGTAATTCACAAATTATTGGACGTCTCATAAGTATTTGGTTTAGTGGTCATCAAGTTCATTTCATTGATTTTTTTGAAGTATAATTTTGAAATAGTGTTACTGTGAGAGAGTAAGAATCATGAAAACTCTCAATACTTTTTTGTTCGTCTAAGCTCAATATATATATTTAAAAAATATATTATTATCACTTTTATTTCGAGATAGCAAACTTTTATACGTCATAATTAATTTATGTAAATATTTTGAAAGTTGAATAGCTAATTTCCATTTAGTATTTAAATAGTTATATAAGTTACTTATATTTTATATGTTGGAAGAGGTATGTGTGAAGACAAACACAGTGAGACTCCATAGTGTTTATATATTTATACACATAATATACGATCATAAACAATAAATATTATCTTTATATTACTTTATTTCTTTTTGTTCATCAGATTTTCAAATATTATGTTAATGTAGTTATTTTTTTTTAAGTACATATATGCATTATTATTACAATTATTCGATAAAGTTTATTCTTTATTTAATTGTTATACTTACACTATATCTATATTATGTGTATAGAATAAAAAAATGTTTTAGTGGTATTCCAATAGAAGTAATATTTCAAATGAATTGCATTCTATGGGGTTACGTATTACAAATAATGTAAAAAGATATTGTTATTAAACGTTGTTACTATACAAACAAAATTAACATAAATTGATCGGTCTTGTTGGTGAACGGAGTAGATTTGTAAGTCACGCTAAATGTTCTCATTGGTATGAGATGTTTGAGTATGTCCACTGGGTTGCTGTACAGATATATAGTATACACGTACGGTATTCCTTTCAGAGTCTATTGAAAATTTCAACAATTGATTGTTGCTATTATATTTTTATAACACAGTTTGTATATGTATTTTTCGACTGTGATAAAGTAAATCACAAATTATTATAATATGAGTATATTGTGCGTATAACTTTAATACCATACTTTACCCAGTTAACGTTTTGTTAATCCTTAATAATGCTTTTATAAAATAGTCAACAAAACATCATGAATCATGGTGTACACAGTATACTTATAAGTGTACATAATATATATATCATAATATATGTGTGATCCATTTAACAAAAGGAATTGATTATTTCAAAACCTATTACATTTTTGGAAATACTTTTTTTATGTTATTTTAAATTGCTAAAAATGGCAAATACTTTATGATGCATGAAAATTGAATTTGGGAAAAGTAATTTATGAGATGTATATTAATTTAAAGTTTAGATAAATAGTGTGGAGTGGTCAAAGGTAAATAATAAATTTTTTTCTTTAAACTCTTATACAGTTATAACTAATGAAAAATTTGTCCAACATTCGGTTCTTATAGATATAAATAATATGATTAATAGCCTAATTTAGTATATTAAAAAAAAAATATATGTTATAATTCAAAAAACTAAAATCTTAAGAGATAATTACTATAAAAAAATAACAATAAATATAAATATTTAAAAAAAATGTAATAGCATATGAAATAGTTAGTGAATGTCTTAAGTTAAATGGATAATTTCGTATTCGTATGTGTAATTTTGTCATTCTTTTATGCTGCTATCACGCTATAAACTTAATTATAACATACTTTTACGTGTAGTAGCTACGAAAGCATATACATAATTGTATGGGCTTACTATATTATATGGTATTATTATGTTGAATAATTCTTTGTACATATTATACTATGCTTCTATGTTTATTATTATTGCCGTAAATACATCATCTCACTGATATTTATTGATATTCACGTTTACTGTGCATATTGTTAAAAATGTAATTTTAATATGTATTGAGAATAAAAATATGATAAATATGATTTATTTGAATACTTTTACAAAAAAAAAAATAATAATAATTTTACTTTCTCATATATCTTAGAGTACCTGCTATAAATAATTAAAACCAGTACCTATACCAAATGCTTTTTTCCTGTTTAAAATAAATTAAAAATCACAAGTATTTTAATATTTTTCAAGTTAATATGATAAACTATTGTAGTTAGGTGGTTAAATAAAATATAATTGATATTTTATACATCTATATTATATAAAATATTGAAAATTAGAAAATTAAAATTCTGCATTCTGCATATATTGTATTGAGCTTTTTTACATAAAATATATTATAATTATTAATAGCTACTGCTTAAAGATGTATTTTCTGAACAAATTATATAATACCCAAATAGCAAATTTGTATTGTTATAATATATATATATATTAGGTATGTATGTTAAAATAGCGCGCGCGCGTGTGTACGAGTATTCACATATATACTATGAATAAGATTGTTGCGAGCATATGAGTATAATAATTATTATATTACTATATTATATATTAGTAAAAGCTTTCTGTCTGTGGTTCAGTATACGCGGGCGACCATAATTTAGGTACGTGAAACCGCCTAGTGTTATACTATTACTACCTATATGTACTGTATATGTAATTTAATGACCAGTAGACTATAATTATAACGCTGCTTTAGAAGCGCTAGAAATATACTATATAGATAATATAATAATATTATGTTAGCTGTAAGTATAGCAATAACGGTATTGTTGTTATGTCTTTATTTTAGTGACATAAAATCGACGCAAACTACCTACAGCGTGAAATGTCAAATTTAAATATTTAAAGTTTCCATATGTTTTGATTAGGTGTCGCGGACCCGAGAACGCTGGTCGCTGCCGAGAGGGCGGGATCGTCGTGGGAAAACCGCTACTTATGCAAGGAACACCGTCGGGCCGGAGCGACGTTTCAGGGAAAGGTGTACAATTTTTTGGAAAGGCCATCCGGGTGGAAATGCTTCGTGTACCACTTCACCGTGTAAGTACAACATCTATATTTATATAATTTATACGCGTATTGGATGTAGTGCGGTAAAATAAATTATATTATACACATCAAGGACAAAACAGAAATAGAAACTGAGCAAAAAACGCTGTGTTGTAGGACCCACGTACATCGATGGTTAAGCGTACTGGGTACACACTAAACACATGCAATTAAGTATATATTCATACATTTTACTGCAGGGACATATTTAAAATTTATTTTTAATATTAATATTAAATAGCTGAAACAATTTCATTTCAGTATATGTTTATAAAATAGTTCAACTTTTTGTGGTCAAAATAAAATGAAGTAGAACGTAAAATTATACTTAACTCTCGTAGTTAAATGGCTAAGTAGTAACCATCGAAGATTTATTGATAAATATGTCTTAAGATTATAAGGAGTAATTTAGATTAATTTTTAATGAGTTATTTTTTTTTTTTAATACAACTTATAGCAAATAAATTATTATTCCTTTACGTTAACCTATAATACTAATGATAGTTTAAATATGTTAGACCTTTTAACATAAATAACACCTTAATACCTATTGTGGAATAAAAATAAATAATATATGATCATATTATAAAATAAGAAAAATAATAATTAAACATAACATTGTTATAAATGCAATAATTTAACATTGCTTTTGATTTTTTAATAGGTATATTTTTAATAAAATAAAATGATTTTATTTCTGAGACGAAATAATATAAATCCAAGATTTCAAAAATAAACCAAAATAAAATAAAATGTATAAATATTGAAAAAAATTTATTTTGGCAATTTGTTTTGAGGGGCTTTTGAATTTCATAAGGGTTTAAGCCTTAGGGTCCAGTTAACTTTTTACCCAATTTCTACCTTTACTTAAAGTTACCTTATTTATAAAGTCGTTCATTAATAATATTGTATTATTGTGAATTCATGTACCACTTGGCCAATATTTATTATATTATAAAGTCAAAAATTATGTACTAAAAAATATGTACAATTAAATATTATTAAATTGTTTTATCAAAATATATAACTAGTAAATAATTATTGTAAACGATGTGTTAACCATCACAAGCTTTCGCAGCGTTTTAAACGGAAATACTTAAGTTATAATTTTCAAAATTCATATTTTAATAAAAAATAACCTTTGTTATATGTATAATGTTCATATTATATAGGTTGTTTATATTGCACATGCACGAAAATGTTGTAATGAATAAAATTATAACAAAAGGATCATCCTTTATAATATTAAATATTAATATATTTCACTATATTCGGATACTCAAAATGTATTCATCAGACTGACTTAATGTCTTGGACAATTCAATCATCGACCATACACTAAAAATATCGTGTATATTGTTTGAATAACTACAATAAGACATCTTAAACCATGTGTTAGGTAATTTTAATTAATTTAAATTAATACGACGTACTATAGTAATAAGTAATAATATCCTGTAATAATATATAATATCAATTTTGACCACGTAGGATATTGAATAACATAAATAAACATTTTTTTTTTATAAAATGGAAAATAACTTAATACGTTTTAAGTTTTTTTATTGTCATGTAAGTATTTTATAAAATAATTTATATCAATATGATTTGAAAGTGTTACTTACCTGAATGCGAAGCATGCTGATAATTAATTAATGTTTATGGCGTTTACTGTAAAACGATATAAATACTATATTATGATGATTGATGTATAAAATAGTGTTTTAAATAATAGTATTTTCCGGTTTAAATATTTGAAACATTAGTAAATAAAAATGAATAATGATAAATATTCGTCAAATAATATTTTTGATTTTTATATTTAATACGACCATTACTATTATAGAAATAATATGCTTACTAAAAATAACTTTTAATACAGAAACACGATAATATTTTTTTTTTTTTGAAACCAAAATCTAAGTTTGTTAAATTTTAAAAGGCTATATTTATAATAATTTTTAGAAAATTTGATTGAAAATTATTGACTAAAAACGGTACTTGCTTAATATTTGGTATTGATATTAATATTATAATTTACAGTTAATTCGTAACCTAATATATGTACTATAGAACATTCGTCATCAAACATCTAAATTGAAACTTAGAGAACCTATATCAAATGTCAGTTTGTTTAAAACACTACTAGTGTTGCTAATTTAAAATGAATTATTACTTGTGAGCAATGTACATACGTTTAGTATACATGTATTATAGTTGATTAAGCAAAGTTTAATTATAATATTTATAATTTTGTTTATTTAATATCTTCAATAATATAAAAAGATAATTATTTTTTTATAATTAGGTTTCTAATTAAATTAGTTATTTACAGAGTTCCGTTACCTCACAGTATCTTTCTCATTTTATAAAAAAAATATTCAATGTATGATAATTTTTAAATTAAAATAATAATATTTTTTATAAAGTCAGTGGATTGATATTATTTAATAAGAACTTATATATTTATTTATTATTACGATTAATTGGTTTTTTATTAAATTAGATCAATGTCACATATGTTTTTAAGGCATTTTAAATAAAATTATTTCAGTCATATTTTCATATTTATAAGTTCAATCACCTAAATGGAAATTGCGTACCTACAACAGCAGAAACAGCAGTTTTTTTACTAGATTATAAATTGTAACAGACACTAATGAATGTCCCGAGTCCGAATGCCATCCGTCAATCTTCATTAATTCTCGGTGGTAGTCATTACGCCATGCCGACCAGCTGCGGTTTCATTAGAGCATCACTAGTACCGCCGCAGCTGAGCTCTGTCTGTGGTCCGAATTTCTTGGAATTCCTCTTGAAAACTATATATTATTTTAGTTATTCTGTTAATAGTTTACTCGGAAGTCCGGATATCTTAGAAAACGGACTCGAATTCAAATACGTGACTGGCAAAAAGAATCGCACGTGGAAACTTATATGATGGTTGTTATAGTTGAAACTCTGTATAGAAAGATAGGAAACAAAAGATATTTACGTTTTTTGTGCAGTAAATTACATAAATACATATTTACTAGAGGCGTCAATGTAAAGAAATTTTTTATAAAGTTAGAATTAAATCCACCACAATTGGAGTAAGGTACTCAATACCTTACATAAAAAAAATAAGATATTATTTTTTATTTGTAATACTCATGCCTGTTGTATATCTAAATGCACATACTAATAATAGATTGTTTTCATTTCCTATTATGCCAGTTTACAGCTTTTACGTTAGACTGTATTTAAATGCAATGCTTTAATTATACACATATCATCACTTATAACTAAAGTATATACCTATTTCGTCTTTTAAAGCTTTTTAGTTTATTCGTCCGTCCGCAGACTAATGTTTTCAACATCTCGGACTGAAAGCTTTTGCGAGGAAATATTTGTACGTCGCATACCTACATTTAGTCGAAATAATTTGATCGGGTTTGAAAATATTTAACAACATACACTCTTAATATATTTTTTGAAATTAATATCTTTCTTGGTTACATAGTTTTTTTCGAAATTTTCGAAATATATTATTATAATATACCCATTAATATGTATGAATCATGTTTTTCTAGATGCATTTTTCAATTAAATGTCAGTCTCTTGTAAGAGGGTCGAACTCTGGGCCTCAGAACAAGGGTCTCCCGGGGAAAAACTCGATCTTAATTTTATCTTCTTTCCGCCTTCATACGTTATGAGAGAATAATAAAACGTAACATTCATTCCACTACGGTTGATTTGTAGCCGACCGGTGGGAGCACAGTTTTTTTCGGATAATTTGGTTGAGCAAGCGGTCGAGAATTGAGATAACGGTTTTTTTACAGAGCGAGCGACAAAAAATGCTAAATATAAATTGATATTTTTGGGGGGGGGGGGGAACATATTCGAAGCTCTCGAAAAATAATACTCCAGGGAAATCCCCTGAAACTTTCTCGTTCTTGTGTTATATATATACACAGGTATATACTTCAAAAAAGACCCGGAAGGCTCGGCCACATTATTTGGGGCAATACTGCTGTGAGTCTCGGAAAAAACCGTAGGTACAGACGATTACAACTCGTTTTATTACTATTATTATTGCTCGTATTTTTATGGCGTGTCGCACGCAAATGAGACCAAGATATTGCGTGTTCATATGTACTCGCGAGTATTTTTTTATTTTTTTTTTTTATGTGCAACCGAAACACGGGACGGGCGCAGAAAGGGGCCGGTTGTCGGATTGTCGGAAAACGGTCTGACTAACGAATATTTTTCCTACCCATCTCGATTCAACGATGACGTTTCTCCCTCTTTGTTGTTTGCCAAAATATTAATAATAATAACAACAATAAACGGAAACATTTTTGTTATACCTTACTAAATGCACTTGTGTACATCCTGATGTTTACAGGATATACGTAAAAATACACACAAACAAACTCACACGCGGCCACCCGCTGTTCGAAATGGAATAGAGTATAATTATTATACTTAGACCTCGTTCTCACTTTTGCGCGCCTACCTATAGTGGCAGGACTACCTTGTACCTACATTATACCATCTATTTTATTTATGGGCTATATATTCCTGTGTTTTTGTAGGCAAACATATTTAAACTATACTTTTGTCCGATTACGTTTTTAGTTTTGTGTTTAGGCTTTATGAACGTTCGCTATAATAATTATGTAAAACTGCTTTTTGTCTATCGATTATGACATGCTTATGATGAATATAATTATTAATTATATACACGTTTGTTGCAGACGAATAAGTTTTATTATTATGAAATCTATAGATTACAGTATTGACTTTTCTTTAAATTATACATCTGATAATTTTTATCTTTGAACGCATTAAGATGTCATTATGTTAATCTAATACTTAATAATAATAATCACACTATATAACGATCAAGAAAATTTTAACGTTTAAGCTTATTTTTTCATTTTTGATCAAATATCAAAAATAAATGATAACAAAAATAATTTAAAAAGCAATATATTTTAATTTTTCAAGGACATTAGTAATTTAATATCTCAATTGTATGTTTATTTTAATAATATATTTACCTATATAACACCTAAATACTAAATATCAAATTATTAATGTATATTTAATGATTTATTAATTTCTTTTAAATTCCTGAGCGTTTCAGTGAATGTAGAATTTTACAACTAATTTTAGTTTTTTTGTAACTTACACCAAGCAGAAAAAAAAATGATTCAATCTTAAATATTATTTAGAGTGATTTCTCATAACAAATTTGATCTATTTTAAAATTTTCAAAATAATTGTGGAGGAAAAATGACAGATAACTGGAATATTTATGCATAACATCAGTTTCTGATAAAATAGATCTTAGATTTGTATTTTAGTTAAAAAAAATGTAATGATAGAAGTCATATTTAGAATTTTCTTCATTTATACTTATATTTATAAAAAAATAGCCAAAATATAATATAATTTCTAAATAATTTAAAAACGTTTAATGATCGTCCATTTTTTTTTTGTTCAGATTATAGTATTTTTAGTCATAAACACGACAATTTAGAACAATATTCCGCATAAGTTGTTTTTACAAAAATAAAAAAATATTGAAAAAAAACTGACATTATTTTCTTAATTAACGTTTTAAATTCATATTTTGACAACAAAAACTATTACTTATAATTTAAAAAAAACTCACAATTTTTATTTTATTCATTTACACCATAAAATTACTATTTTTTGTATTGATCATTAGATTAGATTATAATTATTTAATTTTAGTTTACAGTAAAAATAAGTATGATATTTAAAATATATCTGTTAGTTTAGGTATTGTCAATACGTTAATACATATATTATTGATTTATAGTTGTGACACGCAAATAATGTACCAACATGCTATGTGACATACATTTTAAATATTGATAGTCACCCTAGATAGAATGTTATCAAAGTCTTGAAGTTTTGTTCATTTTTCTAAATGTCAAGTATATATTTTATTTTCATCAATAATATAATATAGCTTATACTGCTTTATCACAAATGATGCTATTTTTACTTCACTTTTTATCTTTTTAATTGCAAAATCTAGATGAACTCCCACATACTGGCTTGAATTTTACTTAAATAATAATTTTGAAAATATTTTTAAATTTACTATGAAAACTATTTTTAACACTGAGTCAGAATTAAAAATTTATAAAATAAGATTGTGTTTTGTTTCATTGAAACTTCTAAAACTACGTTATTTTAGATCTTGAATGATAAATATATTTATTTAAGAATTATGTGATTATTTTTAATTTTTGTAATGAGTGGGAGGTCAAAAGTAAAAATGTCTAGTAATTTTCAAAATAACTTTAGATCATATATATTTTACAAAATTGGTACTTATGTTATTATTTTTTATTCGTTCAAATTTTACTAATTAATACCTACTAATACTAATTTTTAATATTTTTCTTGAAATTTTAATAATGATTTATATATATACTTCTTTAAAAATTATATTTAACAATTGAAAAATATTGACCATCAAATATTATAATATTTACAATATTTTTAAATAAGTATTTTTGATAACATTCATTAAATCACGAAAATTTGTTTAGTATTTTATGGTTAGAAATTCATAAAAATTGTTATTTAATATCCAAGATTTTAAAATTATGTTCAAAATTGTATATGAATGTTTCTACTTATAATAATAATAATAAAAACAGTTTACTGGAAAGTCATATTAAGTTTTTATAAACTTTGAATTTAAAATTTTTACTACATCGGATATTCACTCGTAAAATAACTATTCCTTCTCAATCGACTTTTGATATTTTATTTTACATCAAAATCATAAAAACCATTGATACTTGAAATTTTCCTCAATATGTATAATAATCATTTCCTATGTAGGTACTCATTTTAGAATTTTCCAGATATGTTAATTATTTTGAATTAATTATAGGTGTCTATTTAAAATTTAAAGCGTATTTTTTTTAAATGTCAATAAAAATTGTTTTGATTGGTCAATATGCTCGAAAATATATATTAAGATAAATTACTTTTATAAAACTATAAATAGGTATACCATAAAATGTATTTAAAAATATAATTCGTAATATATGCTGACAGGCTGTTTCTGCATAGAATCTTTTTTTGTGTTTAACGAATTATCACTGCATTTAAATTTAATATATTACAGTGACTTACTTTTCAATGATAAAATTTACTCGACATCTATTGTTGAGTAGAATGGTTACTTACATCCTCGCCTCCTTTTTTTCTAAATTTCAAGTATTACTTTTTAGTAATAATAAATAATAAATGTATATCTTAGGATCTAAATTTGATTTAAAATAAAATATGTTCTCAAAATAATTATTAATCTAAAATTCAAGTTATTATGTTGGAAATCTCTTAGTTAGATTTACTAGGTACATATCACCAGGCAAAGTTTTTATTTTTAGGCGTTTTGTGACAGATGCATGCATAAGGTTTAGGTACTTCGTTCGTTGTCAATGGATTTAAAATAGACTTAATTATAAATTTAAATTTATTTTTAAAATTATTATTAATGTAAAACCCAAGTCTGTACGTTTGAACGCGTATACCTGGTATATTTTGCTCAAAAAACGGTAGTGTGGAATTTCCTTAATTAATTAATTTTAATACTGTTGTACTTATTTAACACCCTCATTGGTTGTTTTGTATTCAACTAAAACACGCAAATCCCCTAAAATAGTTGTGAAATAACTATATAAATTATAAATTTATAAACTGTATTTGTACAGAGATTACGTTTATATTATATTAGGAATTTCTTAGTCTTACATATTACTTCTAGGCATCTGACCTTATAAATATTATGAATATTAATCGACTTAGTAATATAATACTTATATATGTCCTATAATACAATAATGTGTTGGTATTTTAAATTAAAAAACAATTTTTATATTCAGATTTATATTGATAGATGTATAAAAAATTAGAAATATATCGATTTAAACGATTACAGTCGTGAACGAAAATAATATTATACAATAAGTAGCTACTAAACAATAACTGCCGATGTCTGAATTAATGAAAAAAATAAATACATTTTTTATTATAAATAACTTTTGTATAAATTACAATATTTTAAATTATTCTTACTAAAATAAATATTTTTTTTTTGTAAAAGTTTAAAAAGTTTCTTATTGGTTTATCACACACGATATCAGTTAACTCTTTGCGTGCCTTAAATCTTATAATTAAAACATTTTTTAAAGTACATTTATTTATCAGTATTAGATTTAAATGATTAATTTTGAAATTTAATAATTACAACTTTTTTGAAAAATATTTAAACTATTTAATACAACACATATTCAATTGATGCCAAAAATAGTTATGAATCGAATTTAAAATAGAGTTTACACACATAGATAGTGTTTAGGAACAGAAATAAGTCATTTGTATAACGATTTTTTGATTTATTTATAATATAAGTAATCAAAACATTTGTATTAACAAAGTTTCTTTATGATCAAGTCAATGAAAAACAGTATACTCGTACTTATTTGTGTATGCCGTGATATAACTTCAAAAATTAAATTTGAGACTTAAAGGCTTTTTCCAGAAGATAAATTTATAATATAATGAAACAATTACTAATAATTATAATAAAACTGATATATTTAAAATATTCTAGGACTACCTAAGACTACAAGCCAGTCCTCAATACTTATTTTTAACTTATAGTCTAATTACATTTCTATGATTTCGCATCATAATTTGCCATTTGGTCTATAGGTCTTGGGAAATATATCAAAAATCAAATACTTATTGATTATAAAATAAATTTTATTTTTGTATTTCTCTTTTTTATTTGTTCTTATTTTTATTTTTTATTTCATACCTTTATTGAAAGTCATTAATCATTGGATAATTATGTACTCGTAAATACGAACGAAGGACTGCTGTATGCATTTCATTACTTAATAATACATTAATTAAATTTATAACAGTATAATATTGCTCAGTATTTTTTTTTTTATGTTTCACTAATCATTATTACGTGTATACCAGTGGTGCATGATTTTCCACTTAATACCCAAAATAATTTAATATACTGAAATGTCAAACCATATACTCGATCCGTATAGTTGGTTAATTTGTACGACATAAATACATAATATATTTTGGTTTTCCACTATATTGACGTAAAAAATTGGCGCATTGTAAAAAAAATATATATATAAATGATAATAATTTGTCTAACAAAAATATTATTGCTGTTATGGAATATAATATTGCATCAGGTTTTGTATCCTGTCCCCTGCTTTTTCGGGGTCACGCGCAATTATCGGATTAGTCAAAACAGTTCGTTTTGCTCACTTAAAACTTTTCCCTCCAAAGCCCAACGCAACACTAAATACGACTCACGGCAAAATGGTTTTATAATATCACACGGACGGTGTCATTAATTCGTATACTTTTCGCGGAATTTTACCGGATTTTATTGTTGTTTTGCTTTTCATTGAAACAAATGCTAAAAACTTTTTGTTATTGCAGTTGCGTAACGGACAGTGTGACAAATATTTTTATATTATATCGATATAGAGGTGTTAGTTGTGGAGGTGATGGCAAATAATGACGGAGGTGGTGTCAAGTAGAGTTGTGTTGGTGGCGGGGAAATGTACGTGTATGAAACATATGCTTGACCGACTGCATATATGTATACGTATTCAGTTCAAAACGGCTGAAAATATAAATCCAACCAATAATGAGGAAATCCATATGACGTAGAGGATTGAAGCTAGTTTGGAAAAAATCATTAATAAAATTACATCCAAGTAATTAAGCAAATGGAACACGAAACTTGTATATTCCGTTCGTGTTGTTGGTTTTTTTTACCTACTTCTGAAGTACCTCATCTCCTCTTTTATTTTTATAAATATTTGTTTTTAATTTGCTAGTTTATTTTTTTCTGCAAAGTAATTATGCATGAAATTTTGTGTGCCGTGAAAATTAAACATTTAGTTATTCATTACGTACAAATTCATTAATTTCGTTATGTTATTCGGCTGTTTTTTTTTTTTTTTTTTGTTAATTGAAAGGACCGATAAATATCGTGAAATTTCAATTAGGTGTTAACTAAAGAAATTATTTAATTTCTTAAAATCATTGTTTAGTTAATAAATTCTTACGAGAATTTAATATTCAGTTAGTATTATTATAAGTGCAAGTGTAAAATTACCCGCGATTCGTAATATGATTTATATTATATTATATATCTAAACAACTTACAGTTAAAATCTCTAAACACGACTTTAAGGTAATACATATTTACACACATTTATAACCACTACACTAAAGTTAATAATTGAACATTTCAAGTATGAGAATTGTTTTTCATTTATATCCTTAAATTTTTAATGGCGTTCGCCTCTCTAGGTGTTATTTTAGCAATAATAATTTATCCATAAATGTACCGTTTTTTTTCTGAAGTAGATGTGTAGGTATTTAAAATAAAAATGAAGTACTCTTGAGGAAATGGAATCGGATTTACACATGAAAAGTTAAATTCATCCTTTCTTTTAACCAACAATAAGAGGACAATGAATTAACCTTTACAGTGTAATTTAAAGTAAAAGGCTTATATTATTATTGATTTTTTTTTTAGAAATAATTAAAAAATAATTAGATACTTCTGATTATTTTAAGCGATTATAATAGATTTTATATTATAATAACACTATTGATATATTAATATAAAATATATACACCCTATTCAAGCAATGAACAATATTGTTTAATATTATAATACGTTTAAAACCACTGAGAAATAATTTGAAATTCTTTATTGATATTAAAAAATAAGGCCTAAAAATGTTTAGTTACATCAAAAGCAGTTCTATTTCATTTATATTCACTTACCACATACTCTTGTTGTGTTCAATGGTAGAGATTGTTAGATCTTTTAAAAAATAATTAAGTCTTTTTAATTAAAAGTTTAACTATTTAACATTTATCTGAATCATTATAACTTAACTGTACTTAATCTAAAGTTATGGCAAGAAAGAGATTCGACCACATTTATTTTTAAAAATTCTAATAGTTTCAAAGTACCAAAATACGAGTAAACTAGATTGGTTATAAAAATAATTCACGGGTATATGGTTATTTTTGTAGTCAAAAATTTGTTATAATTTTGAATGTGTTCCATTTTTAATTTGTTATTACATAAGATTATACCCTAAACATCTAATTATACAGTCAATTATTTGAAGATATACTAAAAGGCATATATTTTAATGCAATCAATTAGAAATTGAGAATAGTATTGCAGGCAAATATCATCGGTTGTCGGTAAATACCGTTACTTTCCAATTTAATATAAAATATATTACATAAAAAGATAAGTACGTTTATGACTATATTATGTCTCATTTTCATTGCAGTATATTCCGTATCATTGCAAAACGACTAGAGTGAGTATGAGGATTGTCGATTACAGTTAATATTTTCATTTTAGTTTTCTTTTGTCAATTTCATGTATAATATAATATAATGTCTACGACGGTCGATGTAAATAATTCGGGTCACACCCGTTAAGTAAAAAATAAAAAAAATAAGAAGAATAAGAAAAATAAACTATCTAAAAAATCGTAGACAAAATAATATATATATATAAATGGCTGTGAGTTGTGACAACGGATTCTTTATAGTTTCCGACAGATTCCCAACGGGCTTTTACTGCCGCCGACGCTTGCGGCCCTTTGGTGTAATTTTTGTTCCAACACCGTTTCGTCGTTGTCGTCCGCGTGCCATTTATATTATATCTATGGCCCCGAGCCTTCTATTTTTTACCCTAACTTGGCGCCGCCAACACCACCCTTAACTCTCGTCCTTCTTCGTACTTTTTCCCTCCGTATGTTTCTACCACGAAACACCGGTTTTAGGAAAACATCCCATTTCGTCTTTAATGTGGGTGGCGTGTGGCGGTGGCGGCTGTGGTACACGTCCCCTTCACTGTTGTCGTCAATGTCGTTCTGTCCTATTTTCATTTCGACGTTGATGCCTCGTTCATAAAAACCTATTGCCGACCGTTTGTAGTAGTGTTTTATCACGTCCAAACACTTTGTGCGCGCGCTCGAGTGTATGTGGACTTACTCAAAAAAAAAAAACGGTTTTCGTCACGTGTTTTATTTATCTTTTGTTTGACGCGAGTTTTCTTTATTATTCCCGAATGATTCATATAATATAACTCACGTCCAAACTAAAATATCAAAAAATAAACAACAAACTAGCCCTCAAGCTACAGCTGCAAACAATCATCGGTCGACGTGTTTTGTCAAAATTCCATAGAAATATATACATTTCATATTGTTTTTATTATTTTGACATGTGGTGGTCGTTATTATTAAAATGAGACAATATATAACAAATCTATATTATTCTTGGAAAGTTTTTTTTTTTTTTTAAACCTCTTATTGCATCTGATTATAGAAAATATGTATACTGTAGTACATTATGTCATATGAATCCTGAGATTGGTTGCGACTGTGTTGCTAACAATATAATTTGAAATATCTAAAAAACTTGTTAGGGAATCATAGTTAGTGTAAACTTAGTAAGTTAGGCTTATAGGAAAGACCGCTAAATGTATAGAAATAGTAATTTGTTCATTTTACGCTTCAGAACAAGAACTAATGCAATGACATTGATAAACAAATGTTAAGTAGTATTTATATTGAAACTTAGTTCTTAATTTTAATTTCCAATGTATTATTTTTTTTGTGGAAAAATTAAATGATCAAAAACAAATTTCGAATAAAACCGAAATAAGCAACTCTATATCATATTTGTATCGTACTCGTATATAATATAATTATTAATTAATACAATCATGTTTATAAGACAACGCATTTATATGCAATTTTAGTAGATATATTTCATATTAAAATGGAATACATTATATAAAATTATTCGAAATGAGCACGAATTGCAACTAATCTAAATATCTTAATAGTTATTTTAATTTGCATTTTTGCCACCAACACAGATAGATGAACCATATTATCATAATTTGTCAGTGTAAAATTCTCATATATATTCATTATATTATTTAACGTTCAAACTTGATAATTATACAATATAAAATTAGATAAATTTGCATTTTTAAACATCATATTATGATGCAATTATTTAATTATCATTAAACATGAAATATTATCAGTAATACATGATCTTAGTATGGATATATAATTTTCCTATTCGTTGGTAAAGTATCCTTGGAGACCGAAAATATAATGAAGCGTTACCAAAAAAGATTCTTCAATATTTTATTTTTAATAATTACATTTTACAATTTACAGTTATAGTGTATTTTGACCAGATGAACGATTAAGTTTTAAAGAATTCAAGAGAATATTAGATTAAAAATTAATTAAAATGATTACTATAAATATTCAATATAAATTATACAATGTTTATACCAATTTTTATTTTTATTTATTTTTTTTTTAGATACTTATAAATTAAAAACATTTTCAATAGGTAATGTATTTTATGATTCTATTAAATTTGATGAATATTCCTTTCTATCGAAGGAACTCAACCCTATAATCTGCATGGAATTTAGTAAATTCCAAATACTTAATAACATGAACAATGAACATAGAATTATTAAATTGTTTTTCTAAATTTCTACTGCAAATAATATGAAATTCGAAACATTTTGGAATGTTTTGGAATTTGGAATAATACACTCAATTAATTTATTAATTGTTTATTACTTGTTGTTATATTATTATTTTAATTTCATACATTTAAGTATATTAATTTTTTTCTGCTTTATATAAGTGTATTGTAATGCATTATGTTTTTAATATTTGAGAAAAAACACATTGAACTATCGTTCATTTTTCGACTTCGGAAAAATGATCAATTAAAGTTTTGTTTTTTTTCTTTTCATTTATGTAAATACTTAGTATCAGAAAAACCTATAAAAAAATGTCTTTCATACTATTCTATTTTATTAGTTGGTAGTAAAATTAGAAACTAGTATACTAAATGTGATTAAAATGAATGCGAAATTTTTTTTAAACACGTATAAAAATATTTTAATTTAAACTTGTAGTAGTAACAACGATTTGACATGATATTTTATGATAGAAATTAGGAATACAACTTGTAAATTCGCAAAAAAAAAAATAATAAAATTGTTTACATCTTAAAAGTTTTTTAGCAGTTACGTATTATTGTTTAAAGCAAATAAGAATTATATTTGTTGTATATTAGTATACCATATATGTGCACAACAAGTTCGAGATATTTACATTTATTAATCACAAGAACAACGTGTGTGGCGTTTTCAACCATCATTAGATTACACGAATAAAGTTAAAATATAATAAGATTCTTTTGTTTTTTGTCAACAATATTTGTAATTGCTGTTTGGTACTACTAAACAGCGTCTTTTGTATTTGGAAGATTTATTTAATTGAAGACTTTACATAAAAAAAAGTATCGTTTCACGCTCTTTGTCGTCTTAATATTTCTAAAATCATATTTTATGTAGATTTAACCTAGCCTTTTACATGGTGTATCTGATAAATATATATATACATACAGAATAATTTTTAATATATATGTATATATTTTTTATGAATTTGTGTTACATAATATAATATATATATTTATATTCATATCGTATTATATAAAAATTGTGAAAACTAAATTCCATTCTTACGCTCAATACGTGGTTGAACGATTTTTATCGTGTTTAGGTATACAAAAATAATATTTCGAGACGACGACGCGCGTGGGTATCGTTGGAGGTTTTGATCGGAAGGAGCGTGCACGCGTGGGGGCGGGTAAACGTATAAGTGACTATAGAAAAATTCGCGTGTTCCCTATATTGCCGTTCGATGTATACATTTCCCATCACACCCCTGCGTGTCACCAACCTAATCCAACCTCAAACTCTAAATGTTTTTTTCGTTTCACCACTGTATATGTATAAATATATAATAATAGTATATTTTTGAAGCTTTAAATGTGTAAATATATGTATCATAGAAAATTTCTAATTTCTAATAAAAAGTATACGATGTGTAGACTTATTAAATATTTCTTAGTAGCTTATACATTTAAAAAATAAAAAATGCATTAAAAGTTAGTACCTATATTAATGTTATAAAAAAATACAACTTATTTTTGTTCTCATGAAAATGGTATAATAATACCTTATTATTAAACCTAATAACTTTTATCGGTTTAAAATCAATGTAAAAAATATATTTAATTACATCGATCTTTTCATCCAGTGGTCTATTATTTAGCTTGATGTTTTTATATAAAATAAGATTTTTTACAATTGTATGCACGATATCATTGGATTATGTAAAAACATGTTTTTTATACAAAATATGTCTTATTGAACTTAGTTAATTTTATTTAGAATAGAAATGTATCAATAATACGTACCTAACATCCATTTCAATGTTGGTAAATTTTATCTTCATGATACAAGATATTATGTATTTACATATAAATCTTAGTTTTATACACATCTTATTATATGTATCTTATATTAGTTTTTATATCTACCTTTCATATACGTTCACAAACTGTCACTATCTGTTTGACCTAAACCTCGAAGAATTTCATGCTGCTTCATCAATAACCCATGTACAATTGTTCGTGACGTATATAATATAACTCTGGTGACATAAAAACACTTTAAATAATATTATTACTTTATTTTAGCTTCTCAGACGGTCAGTGAAGTCTGTGGTGAAAAATTTGAAAATTTAAATCTTTATGTCAAAATAAGGTGAAGCGAAATTTATTTGTATGGTACTAAATAAAAACATAGAAAATCACAGTAGTGCCCAGTGAGAGACTAATTTAAAAATTAGCTACCGAATGTATGTTACATGCTGTTGAGGATTTTTAATGGCAAATAACATCAAAAATCGTTGCCAATTTGGTGTAACAAGGTTGTTTGAACGAAATTTTCGAAGCTCTCCACGACAACGCGTAGTTACGTGAAACTATCGGTAATCGGAAAAAAGTATTTATTTGTTAATTATCGTCTGTCACAACTAACCGTTTTTTTTCTCTTCGTGAGAATTTCGATTACTCATTTTTTTTTTAACTATGCGTGTGGCAAAGACGATACAAGACATTTTTTTGAATTTTACAGTTGTATTTGGCAGTGTGTACAACAATACATGTATAGCCAACGAGTTTTTGACGACAGTGATCGATTATTTTATTTTTAGATGTTAGTGTCTTATGATGGTATAACAACCTGTTCGGTGTGTTGGTGTAAATCTTCGTAGTATAATGTACTTATTCAGAAAATAACAATCACAAATCAAATATGATCGATGCATGACAGTACAATGCGATTTGGTATAAGAGTTTGATAGTTGTACAGCAACACCATTGAAGGTATCAAATAGAATATTTTAATATCATGTTTCTGAATTGCATCTTACGGTGGGGTTTACTTTTAGTGTTCAATGCTGTTTTCAAATGTAAGATATTAATGTATTATACTATTATCTTTAAACGTTGTATTTATAGTAGAATACACCCTTCCATGTTCATTGTATGTTATTGAATATGGGTATATGTCAGATGTTTGGAGGGTTCTTGGGATCATCTATTTGAAAATTGAGTAAATATTCCATGCATTATAATTTACGCATAAAATATAGAAATCTCACCTGCAGTTTGAGGTACTTGTAGATTGAGCTACATGGGGGTATCTTGATATGGCAGAGATATACATAGGATGAATGTAAGCATACACAATTTGAAGTATAAATTGAGTACATAAATGAAGCAGACTACAATGAGGCTGTATTCCTGGACGTAGTACAGAACAACTTGTGAATTACAAGTCTAATTTATAGAGATATTATGAAATATAAATATAACAATCGGATTGGAGTTTTAACTCGACAGTCAACCGATATAAAATATTTAATAGGTATTTACTTGAATTATTTTGTTATTTAAAATACTAAATACATAATACATTAAATAAAATTGGTATTTAAATACAAGATACAAAATACTTTAGAAGAGCACCCAGTAAATACTAAATACAAGATACAATTGTATTTCAAATACTACCTATTCCTGTTAGTAATTTTGATGGATGTATACACGCATTCGAACTTCACACATAGATTCAAACTGGGTTGTGTATTTTAGTATAGTTTTAAAAGATTTAAAATTCATACAAAATTCCTATTACCTGCCATATTTAAATAAAATATTTATAAATATAGATTTAACTTTGGACTTTTAGATTGTACATTACATAAAATAACTTTAAATACATTTTAATTCTATTTTTTTAAATGGTAAATATAAGCATTCTGAATTTTATACTCAAGCACATATTATTATGTTATTTTATACGGTTTTATAGTAAACATTTAAACAAATATATGAACGAATATAAAAACATATAAAATTGTATAATGTATAAATAGTATATACTTATATATTAATTTTTACTGAGTAGGTAAGTGGGCGGGCGGGGGGCAGGGGAATGTGTTATGGGCATATTTTAATATTTTATATGAAAGACAAAAGAATGGGGATAATACGAAAAAGTATTCGTGAATATATAAAAGTATATAGGTATGTAAATTGTTTTAAAATTAAAAGCGCTTTTATGCAGTAATAAAATCTAAAATTACACTGTTAATAATGTTTGAAGTGCACCCTGTGCTACACAATTATTTTACATGATATCATATTAAATAGAATATGAAATAACAGTCGTACGTAAATGTGCATAGAACAACAATATTTTGTTTAACACATTAAGACATTTGCACGGACCTACTCGACATTCCTTGACACTAACTGGAGAAAATATTAACAGCTCAGGAAATATGTTTCAGGAGTACTCATACCTATAAATAATATCAGTAGGCGTTTATTATTTACAAGTTGGATTATTTTTAATTCATCAGTATTTGCAGTATAAGCGAAACAAATTGTGTTTCTTTAAAATGCGTGAATACACAAACTAATTTTATTTTCATTACGTGTTGTAGAAGGATGGGTAATATAGTGATGCACAGAACTTCAAATATACAATTATATTAGTATTAATAAGTAAATTAGACAAGAAGTGTGTAATAAAAAAAAAAAAAAAAATGAGTTAAAATAACAGTGAAATATTATAAAAATATAGAACAATAAAAAAGAGTTTGGAAAAATAAATAAAATAGTAAAAGTAAAAAGTGAAGCGTTTGCGAGGTAACGAGTTTAGTCGTTGTTACAAAGAACGAAAACGCGTACCTATTCAAATATTTATAAATCTTGAAAAATGTTTAAACTCGTATACGTGTGTGTTAGTTCGAGAACTTTTCTACATTATTCGAGTGTGAAATTCTATCTTACTTCAGTGAATTTGTATTCTTTATTTCTTAGAAGTTTATCTAATTTCTGCCTTTTATGTTCTATTCTTCGGGATTTACAGCTGAAAAAATATTATTTCGACTTCAATAATCAAATGTAATTGTTATTTACAAACATACAATTTAAAAAATATAAGATAACAACTATGATAAAATATTTTAATAAGATTTTCTGATAATCAAAATGTTTTTTGCTTAAGAATATATATTTGTTGAAATTTAAAATTTATAAATTTTATTTTAACAAGAAAAATAGAACTACAATTTATTATAATAAAAAAAATAGTGATATCTGTCTTTTAGACTATAGTAGAATTGATTATTGTTCTAAATTTTAGAATAAAAAATATTTAAAAAGGTTAAAATTATATTTTATAGAAAAACACCGATAACAATGTTATTTTGAAAAATGCTTTTCTTTAATAGTATATGATTGCTTTAATATAGCTATATAATTTGTGTTAAATCATATTTTAATGAAAACGTGTTTAACTTTAATATATTGGATACTTTTTTGATTTTAATGTTCTTATTCAACTCGACATTGCATGTATGGAAACAAAAAGCATTAATAAAAACTAAAAACAATGAATTCTTAAATGTAAAAATGAACGGCACAGCAAAATGCATAACTTATTTGTAACTTAAAGACACGAATATAAGGAGTAAGAAGGAAATGAGCTCTAGGGAAATCAAAACAATCGTGGATAGTCGAAAAATTAAAACGTTGTAGGAGGAGTGAATCACATTAAATATGCAAAAGAAGATATAATAATGTAGTGAATATGATTTTCAAAAATGGAATAAAGTAATATGTATTACATACATACACTTATATGATCCATGTAGATATAAAAGTTGGTATTCCAGTAATAATACAACAAAAGACTTGGCTGAAAGTTCTACCCAAATGTAACATAAACAACTTCACTACCGATACATGCTTTTAAATTTTAGTTAATTAATTATTATCGAGTATAATATAATAACATAATCTTATATATTTATAAATTATTTCTTTTTAATTTTTACATCTTCGACATTTATTTGAATGTTACCATGATTAGGTATAATATGTAAAATAAGAAATAATTGTATAGTTAACATATATACCTAATAATCCAAGGGTGAGGTGAAATTATTAAGTATAAAGTCATAAGGCTTAATTTTTATGAGTGTTACACAGTTATGCACGGTGTTTTCCGGTATAATTCATTCTCATTTTATCATTTATGATTTAACTTGCATTTATACAAATTATGAGTTTTTATGAAATTATTGGAACATAGTAAATAAGTTACCTATTATATATAAAATATCCAAAAAAAGCAATTAAATCTTATAGATATGTTTATTGTATCTAGGATATAAAACGATTTTATATTAATTTAAATAACTGCAATGGCTTATTTTCAGTCATCATAACATTTTTTTGCCTACTATTTTCTAATTATTAACAAAAAATGATATTCACGCAGTTAGTCAAATAATATGTCTTTTTTTTTATTAATAGGTAATTGTGTCATAGTTATACGGAGTCTTTGTATTATATGGCAAATATTGATGATCACAGAGAACTTGAGTGTTTTACAAATTACATAATATTGGTGATAGCCGTTAAAATTTGATTATACATTATGATTAAGGTGTTTTGCAAGAGTAAACTTCTTTTTAATTCAATAAAACCAATAGTTGTTAATGACCTAGATACATAGAAAAGCGTTTGTGGATAAGAGAGGTTGAATACCTCTAAACTCTCACTTTCGTACAGACATGACGACGAGCATTTTATAATTTCTAAAAATTATCTAAGTGTAATTAGCTACTTAATATTTTACGTATATAATCACTGTCCCCATGTATTCTAAACTTATAATCATAGGTTATCAAATTATTTTAAGAACATATACAATTCTGTAATTAGGATAATTTGATTTAAATACATCAATATTTTCAACGAAAAAATTGTCTCCTAAACAGTTAAAAAATTCACAGTAAAAAAGAGTGTTACTGATTTTAAAAAGAATTTTTATTGCAACAAAAGACTGTTTAAATTTATTGTATTGCTAAAAATCTATGTATTCGTATTTGAAAATATAGAAGTATTAAAGAAAACTTGAAAATTCAAAATGAATGAAATTATGAAAACGAATTAAATATGCTTGTCTAATCACTCTACTATGTGTGCATTGACCAAAAAAAATTTCGTTTTAATAGTCGTTTGCTTTAGATTCAAATGGTGTTACTAAAATTATTTTAAATCGTCATTTTTTTTATCTCGTCTAAATGCTGCTTGGGAGAGTTCACATGAATATGTCTATGGTCCCGCCTGAGGGACTGCAGGAAGAGTTCGTGATTTTGCCGTTTAAATGACAGTATATATACATATTATGTACTGTGAACGAAACGCTGTCAATGCTCTATGTATTATGTGATTTTTATACACATATATGTATATCATATATTGTAACGTGTCTTCGCTGTGGTGGAGTTCATCATCCGGAATACCACGCATGCACTGAGTTATATCCGTTGAAACTGTTAGTCGTTCATGTTCGGAAGTTGTGACATGTGGTGAAAACTTTGATTCTATCAGTGTAACTTTTTGAACGCTCCGGGACGATGGACTGCGTCCACTTTTAAAAGTCCAAGGCCGCATATCGCTCATCCAACTATATATATTAGTTACTATGTCCAGACCCGAAATACGGACGTAGGTAATATATTGTATATTTTTCTATTGAAAATGTATTTATTTACCATTTAGCTATTTACTTGAGTATGTACATTTGTTCATCATATTATAAACTCAAGATTGGATAGATTCTCAGTTACATATTATGTCAATAGATACGTGTCAATGTTAGAAATATTGTATTTTATGTTAATATATTATTTTTTGTGAACGTCTTGAATTTATTTTGCTAAAGATATAAGTCACAATGTCCATTAAAAAAAAAAGATGGGTGATAACATATTATATATTATATTATTGACGATAACAAAGTTACATTACTTCATTTGGTTATTTATCAGTCATGTACCTAACTTAGCGTCTAGCATAGATAAGTGTTTCAAAAATGTGGTTTGTTAAATAAAAACGTCCATTTATTGATTTAAATAATACTTCTAATTAAATTAAATTGTTAGAACTATAATATAACTAAACCAAAGTTTTATTTTCAATAGGTTCTTATTCATATGCTATAGATTATTCAATAAATTAACAAAAATAAAATAAAAGTACCTAAGTAGTAGATTTTAATGCCCGTACTAAACATGAATGATTTTTTATAGATAAATGTACAGATGCACGCATTACAAACAACGTGTTTATTGATAGTTGAGTTAGTTTTTTTGCTGATCACACAACATTTTAGTTTCATTAATTTTAGTGATAAGAGTAATAGAAGAATAGGAAATTAGAACTGACTTCACGTATTATAGTTATACACTTGTATAAAATAGATATGTAGATTGTAGGTAGAATATTGGACGGCCCGCATAAATGGACGCAACTACATAGACAATTTGCGTTTTGTATAACTATAATCCTTGTATTCATAACTTTAGTATTATAGTGTATTGAACATTCATCATACTGAAATTTAAGAGCATTATTTGTGTTCTAGTATGGTATTGAATCGTTATGCAAGTTATAGGCATGTAAAATATTACAATTTAAAAATGATCAAAATATCATAGAAATTAGAAATTTTTAAAATAAAATTCAAACTACAGGCATGGAATATGTTTTAACCTAATGTTCAATTGTAGTTCAATTAATTTTAATATTAATATTAGTGGTAATAGCACAATATTGGTTCTGATGAATGCAAATTTTCTGTATATTTTGCATGAGTCAAATATAGAGTTAATAAATAGTACAATGAGATTATCTTAAACTAAATAAACGAAAATTACGTATAGTAGTTAAATATGTTTTAGATCAATATATTTTAAAATGTAATATTATTTTTAAATGCATGTTGCGAAAACAGTATATCGACACTATGCAAACCTACACCCACATGTATTCTTGGACGTTAGTTCATATACCATACTATAAGTATCGAAAGCGATCGTCATTATGTCAATACTATATTATATTTTATAATATACGTAAATGCACGTTTATTAGATGGCGAACGAAACGAGTGCGTTACGACCGATCAAAGAAAATATACTGACGATTTTTCGCACAGGTGTCAGCGCGGTAGACGATTAATACGTTTCCGCATACGTGTGTGTTGTAATATTATAGATGAGCGTGCGCGTGCGCGTATGTGTGTGTGCGTATAGGTATAATGTACCTATATATAACAAAATATATTATGCGAACACGCTCGACCGTTTCCTTATACTCGACGCACGGGCCGGAAGACGTCCGAGGGTTGATGGTGGTGAAGGGATAACGTAGATAGGACGGGGTGCCAGGGACAGCGATAATATTGATTTACATTTGCAATATAGAACCACCACACGGAGTACTAGCGTGTACGAAACATCGAGACATCGAATATACATGCATACATACATAAACACACACACACACATATATATGTATATGAAATCAACATGCATATGTATTATATAATATATACTTATGTATATGTATATAAACGAGTAGATAGATATGTAATCGTATAGCTCAACACACTTCCGCGTTATATTTACGACACACGATAATATATATATATTTATATGTAGGTAGTGTATTAGTGTTGTTTATTATTTATGTAGGTATAATAACCGTACAGGTACATACATACCTAATCTAATGTGTATTATTGTTATTTTCAGTTGACCTGACGATCCGTCTATAGCGTCATTATATACGATTTAAGTATACCTAATTGTTTTAATTATAAAAATGTAATCTATGGGATGTATATTATATTGTATTAGATTATTTTTTTGGAGTAAATAACATATCCGTAAAACGAACAAATCAATATCAAGCGTGTTTGACTCTATATTATTATGTTATGTACAAGACATGAGATATTTAATCAATTACCTCGCCCTTACGTTTCTTCAGTGTTAACACGATTGCTTCAAGTTCAAAAGTTATATTCAATATGCTAATAATTAACATTACAATTTATTAATGGGATTATAGGACGTAGTGCTCTCCCCCTCCGCACCACGATCAACACTCGTGAGTCCCGACTACTGCAGCTGCTATAAGTTTACTGAACATAATTCTGTCCTGCATGAATAATATAATACAAACATCTATAATAGAGTTAGATTTTAAAAGCTGATTATCTTTTTTTCTACACATATGTGATATAGACTCAGGCAGGTCTTATCATCTAGTGATGTAACGTTGGCTATTTAGTTGATAAGACATCAACAACTTTTACTTCTCAATCTCTAATACTTAAATATATGCATGGGTTAATCAAAATATCATTAATGCCTTTAATCATAGGGCCATTAGTCATTACTCATTGTTGTTTCGTAAGAAATTCCAGAAGCCAGATTTCATAGTTACGCGCACGTGTATATTATACAAAACTGAGGGCCATTTCGATATTAATAGCATATTGAATATATAGTACCGGGTGATCTATTTAACATAGGATAGTCAATACTCATATAGTTTCAGAACACCCTAAAGTTTTCTAAAATATTTCTTTTACATAATTTTAAGGTCTAAAAGAACGTTTAAAAAAAAAAAATATAATTTTTCTGTTTTTTATTGTTATCAATATTTAATATTTATACTTATTTTTAATGACAACATATATTTTTATTTTTTGATTGGAAAGTAGAATATTTTTTAGAGTACTTCGATGTATGAAAATTTAATATATTGAATGAGTAACTTATGATTTATAAATACTTATTTTAAGTTATAACTAATAAACTACTTATTCAAAATTTTATTTATACTTATACTTATAAATAGTTCAAATAATATTCTGCTTTGGAATATAAAATTTAAAATCTATGTTCTCATTCAAAAATGTAAAAACTTAAAATATTGTAAAATTGTAATTTTTTCCCTAAAAAATGTTGTTTTGTAATGGCTTAAAATTATTTAAAAGAAATATTCTAAAATATTTTTGTATTAATGAATATTTTACGTTAAATGGATCACTTGTATAATATATGAAATGTATTTATTATGAATTCGGTGAAATAATAAATTTTCTGTGCAAATGTGCAACGTGTATTACCGTAAAACCACAAGAATAAGAGCCGTGAATATTGATTTTAAAAGTCATATATACGAACACTCATTATGCAACATGTTCAGGACATATAATTATTTGTAATTTATATATACTGGCAAAATTGACTACTTATATTACATCCATAATGTTTAAGAAGAAATTAAGTTTTATGACATTTATTCAATGCCTGTATAAAAATAACAAACAGTAAATCCTGACACGACGTTATAATTTTGCGTACGAAAACAAAAACTGTAATTGATATTTTTAATTGAAGTAATGTTCTTCGTTTCTTAAGTAGAAAACACAAACAAATGATTTTAATGTTCTACGTTTGATATTTTATGTAAAACAGCGTTTAAAAATTGTTTGTCCGAAAAACGAAACAATATTAATTATATTTATTAGGGCCGTCAAAACCTACCCGTAATAATACGTATAAATAATAGATACACATTTAAATAGTAGAAAAAAACCAAAAAATCTCGTAAGTTAATATCATAACATTATATAATATATTGTTCTTGTGTAGTGTGTGTTTTTATTTTCATATTTATGTACATCCAATTAACGGCTTATTTGTACTATATAATATAATATAAGTAATATAAAGTTCTTCTAAAGTTTTTAATTGTAATGTATTTTATTCGCTAAGTGAATGAGGTATATTACCAAATAAACTCGTATGTTCTTATAGTATATTATACTAAACGTTTTCAGCCGTGGCAGATTTACCACGGAAGTTGTTGTTTTTTTATAAGAACGTTGTTTGAAACGCTTAACAATCCATGAAAAGAAATTATATATATATAAACACATTCAATTAATGCATCACAAATGAGTTTTATGTTACCAACAACTGTATAATATCTTGCAAACAAATATACAATATCTGTTATTATTTTGTTGTAAATTAATTCAAGAAAACATTAAAAAAAAAACCATTATATTTTTAAACTTTTCTCCAAGAAAATCAATACGGAACATATGAATAAAAAGGAAGTTATTAAGAAAACGAACCCTGTGGTGGTCGAACGAACACCCAATTACTATAATTCCGTTTTAATCGGAAATCTATTACTTTGGGACACGGACAATGCCGGATATTGAAGTACAACGTTTTGTTTTTAATAATAGCATTCTCCGAATTGTATTATTGTACATTTGCTTGTTACGAAAGAAATCTGAAAAAACTCACAAATTACAACATTTCCATATTGCGATTGAATGTAAAAAAATATTATTTTCGAATTTTATTCAATAACAAAGTACCAAATTATTAATATAAACTAAATTTTTTTTTATTAAGTTTATAAAAAATTACCAATTTCCCATATAATTTACAATAATACAATCAAATTTTTTTTTTTATAATGTGCCTGTTAAATTGATTTGTTTCAAGTTTTATTAGTGAGTCTTATTTGTAATATTATAATCAAATTTTTATTATTTACACGGTATTTTTACTATTTACAAATTATTTATGAAATAGCTGTGTAATGATTATAAAAGATAAGAAGATAATGGTGATACCTATAACCTATTGGAATTGATAAATCAATTGCTCATAATATTCATTAAATTAGTACAGTTTGACTGTTCACTGATTATAATAATATATTCAATTAAGTTGCACTAATGATACATATAATGTATTTTTAAATGTTTCTGTTAGTTTATTTTAATAAAAATTCTTTTTATATTTTGGTTATTGTAATAATATATTATTGTTTGTGCGTATACATCTGTATACAATCATATATTAATTACAGACTGTATATTTGTAGACGCTTATGTAAATAAAATTATTTCATACAAAATCGCTTCAGTGCTTAGTATAAAATATAATATTCGTATAATTCTCGAATTGTTTTAGGAATATATTTTGCAGTTTGAATAAATCACATACATGCATGTACGTTTATATGAAAAATAACTGTGGGGTTAAAGTCACGGAAATCTAACATTTTCAGTAGTGTGAGGAGGGTTAATTGGACGCTATACTATGTTATTATTGTTATATATATATATAACATTCTAAATTATCGTGACCCATGATTTTTAATAATTTTTAGCCGAGTAATTTTAAAATGGGCTAATATGGTTGTGGTACCTGTAGTATATTGTATATATAGTGTATCGTGATATTTATTCGATACACGCGTGTGCTGAAAAATAGTTTGAGTAAATTGGTTTTCGTTAAATTAACTAATTTATTTATTGTATACAAGGTACATCGATTTTATACGTATATTACGCATTCAGTATATTATTACTGTGTCCGCTATGTAAGAACTCTACGTAAATTGCATGTTCTATAAGACGAAATTACTGCCGTTTTCCAGGGACGTATTTGATCAAATTAGTAATCGGAGTAGTTTAATTTTTCTGTAACTTTTAAGCAACGTGAAAATTTCGGTTCCAGTCGGTTCAATGCCAACTTCAATCATAATATCTAATCGTCGTAGTCGACGTCACGTTGAACCCCTTTGCAGTATACGTAATATAGTTGCGAGCGATGTGCCTGGCTCACGCGCGTAATAGGTGTACGGCGGATGGGCTGTGTAACAGAATGATATAATAACAGTTTACAATAGAACATTTAACATTATAAACACCATGCAAATACATGTTTATTACAGTGGTACGGTTCGTATTGAGCAAACAGTTTACAAGTCATAAACACAAAATATATCGTGTACAAAGCGGAGAACGTTTCAACTATAATATTGTGTGCATATCGAACACGAATAGGCACGCACACATATACATACACGTGCTTGTTTATTTTTCATATTACCTATTTATTATTATTGCATAATATTATAATCACACATTTAAACTTTATTATATTGTATATTTTACCTAATATTTTACTGCTCATTTTGTTGTTTATGATGAATTCAAATCCTAACCACAACAACACATTAACCTGCATAGGTTTATGAAAGCGCGCTTGAAATCAAAGAGTTCTATGCAAAAATATCAGTATTGTTCAGTTGAGTGTTTTTATGGTTTAAAAATTTAAAAAAATGTACTCCCACCAAAGCGATATTTAAATTGTTAGCATCGAAAATTCCACAAAGTTCCATTCCATCAATTTAATTTTAGGTATTACAAAAAAAAAAAAAAATGCTTTTAAGAATTCAAAATATTAAATAACTTTAAAATTCTGAGTCTGGAAATAAAAGGTTGTACCAACTACCAATAGCACTTTTTGTTCCAATTTTCTCTTTTAAAAACCAAAACTTTCGATTGATAGAAAATATTGATTCCAAATTAATTAATTTGTATTTTTAACAGATATTTCATAAGTTATTTTTAGTGTTATCCATCTATAAAATCTATTTACGTACATATGTACATATTTAGAATATTGTAAACATAAATGAAAATATATTTCCTAATATTTCAACCATTTTGTTTTTTTTCTATATTAGCAGGCATTCCATGCACGAACGTGATGTGTGCCCAAAAATAACAAATATTATGATGCATGAAAATTATAATATAATTGCATACACTTTATTACCGAGAACACTTTTTGTTTTTCAATAACTATTTGTTTTATTAAGTATCACTTTTTATTTTAATTTTAAATTGAAAATAACATTTTTTATTTATGTATCTAATACAGTGTTTGATTTATAATTGTATATCATTTAGTCATATAAAACATTTTATTTCTGCTAACTCCTTAAATATGTAATGAAATAAATTAATTTAAAGATAATAGATGGAGAAAAATAATCATTAACCAAATCGCTAATTTTGAATTGTTTTGATATACCCTTATTTAATTTCAAGCTCGCTTGTATACCTATACAAATATTTTAGTCTTATAATTGTTGATTTTCAACAAATCATAGGTATTATAATATTATGATGTATCTTTCTTCTTCGTCAAATATTTTTCACGCTCTTCGAGTTCTTTGTGCAATAAACTTCACTACGCACCATATAATACCAGCAACTTCAATATTAATATGACGAATGAAATAATGCCGCTTGTATCTGTAATGAACTGATGATAAAATATCTATAGATCTCTTTATCTCAGGTAAATAGCTTCGTTACAGTTTATAACTTTTATGAAATATTAACATCATAAATTCAAACTCTGGACAATATCCGAGATCTCACCTGCGGAATACAACAACCAATAATATAATAATAATATGTGTATTACCATTTGTATTTGATATGCACTCGATTGTCACCATTTAGAAGTAAAACTATGACTTAATTCATCATTTGGCTCAAAGATTAATTATAAATACAGAGGTTGGCATGATTTTAATACATCTTATATAACGACAACATGCACTGATCTATTGAGTTACACATTTTTTTTTGTAGTGACTTTGAATCGTAAGTCAGTGTATATCAATGCACGTGTCATATTAAGACGTTTTTACTCTGATATATTTTTATATTGTTTGTCGTAGATCACTGTCAATATTTCTACGACATTGCCTAAAAAATCAGCGCGTGCTTCAAAAAATTGTCAATCACCATTACCGAGAGTGTAATTATTATATAGATTTATATTGTAATATATGTATAATAATTTTTGTTTTTAAAGCATTCCTCATTGTGCGTACACCATAAATTCGGCAGATGGTTTAAAATAATTTCGTTTCACGAATGCGTATGTATAGGCACACAATTTTCGCTGTCCCTTTGATGTCAGGCGCCTTGCGGGGTTCGAGTCAAGTTCGACGACCTGATTTGTCCTGTCGCTTCTAATCTTATGCGCCTAAAGTACACACACGCTCACTCATATATATATATATATATATATATATATATATATATATATATATATATATATATATATATTATATATAATATATGCGTATAGGTACTGACGGTTTTCAACGTCTAGGCGTGTCTGCGTTTGATGGCGAAGGACAGTAGTTGAAACTTTTGAACTTTAGTCGAGAAATAGGGGAACAACTAAAACACGTCGCCGTGACGTGGGCCGAGAAAACTGTACTATATAATACATATTATATACGTAAGGTGTACCTATCTAGAGAATGTATAATCGATCACTAACCGTTTTAGAATCACACCGTGTATAGTGTATACCTATATGTACTTATATATTGTGCATCGCGTCTTGTTTATTCGTTCGATCATCTATCATTATTATCAAACAAATGTACGCTAATCCATATACAAACGCACATGACAAATTTATTCTATTGCGTGATGCATGTGGGCGTGTACCGTAAGTATCTTGGTCGTCGTTCCTATAGATGTCGAAACAAATAATAGAGCGCACAAAAACTACGAACGAACGCTAAAGATAAAATATAAGACAGGAATAATTTACCAGTTATATTTTAGAGAAGTCGTGTGATAGAGTGACGGTCTCAACACCATAATGTAAGTAACTATGGTCGTTTTCTTTTTTTAAATCATAACGATTTAGATTATTTGATTAGAAAATTAATTGTAGTTAATAAGGACAAAAATTATATTTTTCATATACAAATCAATAATTGTGAAAGATTAACGGCTTATAACCGCTTGATTGGCATATTTTTTTATTTATTGATATCTGATAAAATTGTATTGAATTTTATACCTTTTTCGATTTAAAAGTTAAAGTCATTGTTTAAAATCGTATATATTTATGTGAAATGCATTATTATTAATACTTACGATATAGCAATATGTTAACACCTAAACTACATGTTATTCATTAAAATATTTAATATGTTTGTTATAGCCCAGTCAAATTATGAAAGCAGTCATTGTACATATATAATAATAGACTTACAATAGTGGTCCAACAGCCGCTATTGTGTACAATTTCAAATTACAGTGTTCGAATTTGGAAAAATGTATATTTTGACCGGATTTTGTGCACAACCTATGGTAATAAACATATCGAAACACGGTTATTGTTTGTAGAGGGTATGTTTAGGTACAAGTATTTTGATGTTTTTATAAATGACTAGAAGGTATCAAACGAGTGAGCTAAACATATTTTGTTTTTAGACAAAAATAATAGATATTTTAATGTTAATTTTTACGTTTTAATTCTACAATTTTCCAAAGTTTTGCGATTTATGATTTTTTTTTTACTATGATTTACTTTAGATTTATTTAAATTTATTAATACATCATTACATAAGAAAAAAGTTTCCAAGCATGAGTTGTCACCAGTATTTATAAAAAATATCATGGTATTTATTATTGCTATAAGTTATTTATTTTTCTAATAGTTATATTGTAGATTTTTGCAGCAACGATTCGCATATCATATAGAAATCACAAGCTTTAATGAATGTATAAGATAATATAAACGTACTATAATTGGAATATGAATGGTATTACTATTAAATATATTGTAATTGTATTGTGTGATATTAAATCACTATTATCTTTTGCACTCCTAGTCCGTAAATAAATAAATAAATAGGTTTGTCAAAACAATAAATTAAAATTAACTTAAATATTTTGAAAATATCATTGTATATAGTATACAAAAATATATTTTGTTGTAAAAATTTTCGATAAATAGTATGTTTTGAATTAAAACCAAATAACTAATTGTTATTTATTTTTTTGTTAAAATGTTCAATTTCAACAACATTTGAACTTAAAACGTATGTGTATTTTTGAGAATTTAAGGTTTATGTAAGGAAAATTTATGATCTTATAACTCATTATTAAACCTTAGTTATTAAAATTAAAAAATCCATATATTTGTAATTACTAAATAAACTATATATTTTAGTTTTTGAAATTTCAAAATAATATTGCTCATATATTCATAAATGTTTGTTTAAAAATTTTAATTTCTTAAGTTATTTAATTTTAAATTACAGTAGAAATTCACTTTTTTATATTTAATTTTTGATTTTTCTGAATAATTTTGAAAAGAACTGGGATTAATTTAATGTACTACAAAATTTTTCGAAATTTAAGTGACATCATTTAATACTATTAATGATTTTACTCATTAGTCATAACTGTGTTTGATACAAATCTTTTCCCTGCGGAATACGATTGATCGTTCGAATGGTCAGATGTCCATCATCCCTATTTTTTTTTTTTTACGTAGGTATGTTTTATTGCAATATTTTTTTGATGATCCATCGTGGTAAATATTGGATGTAGTAGTTTCGCATGTCAAATTCTATGTATTGGTATATAATATTATTGCGAATGCTCATGTTATTCGGGCAGAATTTTTATTTTATTTATTTTTTTTTGTTGTCTACAGATTGTAAGATATTAATGGAAAATTATTTTAAAATATGATGTATAGATAAAATTAAATTTCAAGCATTATTATATTTATTATTTATGATTTTCTATAATTTTATCTGAAACATGCTTTGAACAATTTAACAAATATTAAGTTTAATAAGAAAAATAATATATAAGTTAAAAAATAATGCGTTTATGTGTTAAATCAATTTAATTAATTGGTTGATTGTTTGAATTAAATATTACAATTTTAAAAACATCAAGAACATTTTGAAAGATATATATCTTTTTCAGTTGAGGATAAAATATGTGTAATATGTATATAATATTTGAGGCTGAGATACATTATTTACCGTGGGATTAAATATTGAGATAAGCACAATTCTCAGTGTACATTATTATTACAATATTTAATTATTATTATTAGGTTTTTCTGAAATTTGATTTTAGTTTAACTTTATTGGTTTTGTATTATTTTTTATTTTTTACTTTTTTTTCTGAACTTATTATCCAAACGAACAAAATACTTAATTATTCATAGTAAATATTCGTTTACAATATAATAATATAATGCAGAAAGACACAAATCGTATATTTTAAAATATGCAAATATAGACAATTTAACTAGGTAGAGAAGGGTGATATTCATAATAGTATGGTAAGACTTGAGAGATCGAATTAAGCTATCAATTTATTCCAGTTTGCTATCCATAAAAGTATTAAAACATAAAACTAAAATATCGTACTTGCATTAAAATTAATAGTTACACCATATGGCTTTATGGTCATGCGTACTAGGGTACATTTACCAAGTACTGAATCGATAATTTTCAATTTGGATTTTCATGTGGCGTGTATAATTAGATCACAACGAAGTGCGATTGAATGTCAATCTCATTTTTGAATCAAATAATCTCTGTTGCTGAATTTTCACGCAATACAATTTATCGTTGTATTAGTATAAAAGATCCTGTAACATGTGTGACTGAAGTTAGTACTCCGTTAAGATAGTTAACTACAACTAATGTAAAGTTATTATTCAGTAATTATTAATCATTATTATGCTGATATACGTTCATTAATATTATTTCTGAAAAAAACCATTTATCCTTTAAGATAATGTCGTACACACGTGTTGTCTTTATCTTACAAATACGTGACATAAAAATCTATGTATCAATTTCTTATTATAGTTAGTTTATTTATAGTTAATATTTTGAATTTTCTATTTAAAAGTAATAAGTAGGTATATAATTTTTTTTGTTGTTTAAATTCATATTACTCGATTAAAAATAAAAATAACTTTGGACATAGGTAGTTTACTTATATCTACAAATTCTATTATAAGTAAATGTATTCTAATATTAACTATAAATGAACTATAGAAAAAACTCGATACGTAGATTCATTAGCACCATTTCGACAGCATGTACATTTGCGATTTTTTGAATTTTGTTATATACATTATTTTGTGGACTAGTTTTCAATTTTTGCAGACAACCAGATTTTAGTAAATTAAAAAAACTTTACAAAAATTTAAAAAATCACTTATTTTATTTTTTAGTATACTTTTATTTTATGGATAATTTGCGTAATTTTACGGAGTAGTTTTCAATTTTTGCGGATAACCAGTTTTTTAGAAAAAAAAATGGTTGACATGCTAATAAAATTTTGTTTATAAAATGAAGTACCTTATCAGTTTTTTTTAAATTTTGGAAAAAAATTGTTTGATTTGTAAAAATTATAATTTTAATATGGTATATTATAATATTATAAATGTTTGTTAAGTGAATTTCACTAAGTCCGCAAAATTACAAAATTGTATTAGCATGTCAACCATTTTATTTTGATTTTCTAAAAAAACTGGTTATTCGCAAAAATTGAAAAGTAGTCCACAAAATAATGTATATAACAAAATTAAAAAAATAGCAAATGCACATGCTGTTGATATGGAGCTAGATTCATAATGGCATTCGCATATTAAACACATGTGAATGTGAGCATGGCGTTCTCGTAATGTTAGTAACTTTTGTTGGAATTTTCTTCCGTTATGGTCAAAAATTATGATGATAAAGGTGATTGCACATTGGTATGAAAAAAGCCTTTTAGGGTTCCTTAAGAATGGTATAAATATCAAAAATCTACTGTACAGCGTGTACAGGAACACTATCTCTCAAATCAGTTTTTCAATACATTTTAACGTTCATTATAATCAAATTTAATTTTGTACATTTCTTCACTCACATTAAGTACGAGTATTATTCGATTGCGGGAGCGAATAAAAACTAATTAAGTCCTCGGCCGTCTCGTGATGCCAAATAGCGCGATCAAATATTATAAAATAGGTAACTGTCAGATCAGGACTGAGCAGTTTTTTTTTTATCATATCATCTACATAGATGCGTTTTCTAATCGGTTGTCGGGTTTTCACCAAAACCGTAACGGGTTGCATAGGGTCGGCTAAAATAATGATATATTACGTATGAATACAGTGCTCTGCAGCGGTGGGGGTGGCTGTTGGTGGTGGAGGGTGGCGTTTTGTGGCGATGAGATGGTATTTTTGGTGGAGGGGAAGTTTTTGGAGAAAGGGGGTGGTGGGTTTTCGAAGGGACGGGCCGGCGGCGCGACGGCGTATAAGTGCGCCGCCGTTGCGCCGCGCGCGTTCCTTTGAGCGACTACACACACTGCCACTATTCGCGCGTACGCACACCACCGGCCGACCGAGTCCATCTTGTCCATGCCATTCAGTCGCACAACTGTTGCTCGACCGACCACGCTGTTCGCGCCCCTCCCCCGCAGCGTACGATCGCCGGAGTCGTACTAAACAATCTCGTCGGAGTGAAAATTTTATCGACCGTGAATTATATAATTTAAAATAAAGTCTCTAATACTCGCCGACGCTTCTTTTTTGTTTTCACCACGTTCGAATTCCACTTCTCTTCGGTCGTCATCTCGCTGCAGCCGTCGGGTTCGTGCGGTCGTCTCTACGCGAGTGCGTGAGTTTAGCAGTGCGCGACTTGTTCGTAAATATTTTTTATATTATAAATCACGCGCAAGACGGACTTCATTGACACAATTCCATGACGCCACGATGATGCGATCAGCGACTGGCGAGACAACCTCCGAAGCTACAACGACGACCACGACCGCGGTTGTTGTCGCCGTGTACGCGAACCGGATAATGCCGAATTTTCACTGAACCCGACGCGACGTCTGAGTGCTCAACGTAGTGACTCACACGCATTCATTGTTGTTATTGGTATATTATTATATTATTTGACCGGCACGCAGTGTTGTCGATGTGTAGACGTTACGTCACGACGGCTCAATCGCGATACTTTCCTTTGACGACGTTTTACTGTACAACGTAATGAATAATTATTATTATTACCACGTCGTCTATTACAACTTTTATCGTATCATACAAGACAACAATAATATGATCAATTCGGTAGTATATAGTATGATAAATATAAAATTTTGTTGTGTGCATATATTATTAAATTATAGGTACCTAGGTATTGCACACAACGTGGTGACGAAATCAGATTTTGTGTAGACATTACTCGTAGTATACTCTAATGCATATAGATAATAATGTATTATTTTCGAGTACTCATACACTTAGACGTATAGACGTCTTTAACGCGATAATAATTTTTAGATAGGCATACTTAATGGCGAGATTCACTATGTCCGAGTTCTTCGATAGTTCTATTTTCGTAAGTTATCGTTATTATTATTCATCAGTCTATTAATATTTGGTTAGTAGTAAATTTTTCAATAACCCAGACACACTTTTTTTTCATCTAAACGTTGTAACACCTAGTGAATATTTTTTTTAAATCTCTGAAAATGTATGTGTTTATATAACGGTTGACGGGTTTTCGATATGACACTCTTTTGTACCTCTTCTTAGGTACTAATATACATTTAAAATCGACATATTTTTGGCCATAAAAATAAACTTAAAAACGGTGGATTTAGTTATAAATTTGACGTATTATCGTAAATAATACACATATACAACTGATAATATTGAAGTTGTAAGTGAAAATATAATTGTTAATATTCACTGTAGCTGACTAATCGTGCAACGATAACGATGTGGTTTAATATTATAACAATGAATATGTTTTCATAATGAACTATTATGTGTAACACAAGTATAAAAACTTTATAAAGCAGAATATAATATCGCCTGATTAAAAAAAAAAAATGTTTAAATATTTTTATTGAAAGTTATTTATTCAATTAAAAAAAATATTCATTTGTATTCAACTCATTTGTGTTATTATTAATTATAATCATGGACACTTTTAGACTATTACTATCTTCTTTACGTGCTAATATTTTCATACATTGTTACCAAGATTCCTAATAATTATTAAATGTAATTAGCATAAACTCCAGATTTGATATTTAATACTCATTTAAGAAGCAATTTTACTTAATTGAGTACTTTCCATTGCCTATTAATAATTATGTTGAAAATTTTTCACTGCTGTGTAATCATCGTAATATTACTAAATAAATTCCAAAAATAAAAACATCCTTATAACAGCTGATCCTTTATAAAAATAAAATTTTGTACTATATTAAAATATACCGTATTATAATATAGTGACATAATATAATATAATGTATTTCTCTAGAGTGATTTTTTTTTTTTTTTATTATTTTAGAACATTCATTTTCTTGGTTGTTATTTTTAATGCTTACAGTATACAGGAACAATATGATAATATTACATTTCTAACAACAACTATAATATATTTTAATTTTGTTCTTTAATTCGTACTAAATATTATTGACAGGTATAACCATAAAGACGCATTAATACACAACGCCCTAAAATATTTGTTTAATAAAATTAAGTGCTATTAGTAATTATTTCGGCATATAAATTAATAAATTAAGTTAAAATATCGTAAATAATTATGTTTATACTTGATATTATGTTTGTTCTTGAATCGAATAAAATCTAATAATGAGTAATGATTCTTATACATTTTTCGAGGTTTATTAACAATATATTTAATATTAATTTATTTATTTTTTTGAACTTCAATTTTTTATCTTATGCAGTTTGAAAAATTGCACACCTTTGTATTTTTTTAGTTAAAAAATACCTTATAATAGTTAATAATATATTCTTATTGGTAGCTAGTAGGTTGGTAGGTTAACTGTCCTTTAGGTTTTGACTGATTCGATTGTTTTTCAGTATGCCATTAAATTACAAAGTTAAAATCACATTATCCAATTCCAACCAACTTTGATTATTGATTAAACGGTTATTAATTATGTAAAATGTATGTATGGACTATATGGACTACTTATTATGTCGTGGCAATATGTTGACTCGTGTACTTTCGGCTAGTATAAAATAAAATATACATAATATATGCGTTATATTATACCTAGAATTTATTGTAATACTGTCCGCAAAATTTTAATTATTCTATAATTATTAGTTACATAAAAAATATTCCGTAACCCTCATTCCTACCAATTTGCTGAACAATTTATTAAGTACCTATGTAAAAACTTTAAATTATGTTTAATTTATAAATATAAACGTGTATGATTCAATACTTGTAACTTATTTCTTATTATTTAAATAAAGTAGTGTACTCGTAGTACTGAACGCATCATCCGATCGACTGAATTATTATATTTCAATTGTTATAATATAATTAATAATTAAATAAAGAAAAAAACAGATAAAACGTAAAGCTTATATATTTTTAATTCTAAAACCAATATGAAGTATATATGTTAAAGTAGGGTATTACTATGATAGCATTATTGGAGTTGAGAGAATTAATATAATATGAAAATTTGGGACAGAGAAAAAAAAAGTATTTTAAATTTAGACTTACGTGAAAAATAATTGATACAATATAGTGAATTAATAATATTAAATATAAACTATATACAATATGCTATTATATACAATTGATTGTTTTTTAATTTTAATGTTATTAATATTATAGTTATATATTTACAACTAAAACTTATTTAATTATAGTTTTATTTGAGTTCCTTTAATCACTAAATAAAATGTTATGTTTATATGTGAAATAGGTTTTATCTTTATTGATCGCGATAACGTTAGGTATATAAATTATCTAGGAATGTAGAACGAATTTATACATTTTTGATTTTTCTCATATTATTACTCTATAAATTTGTTTTTTTTTACATTCGTTACTGTGATACGGAAATAGTTATAGAATCATTAGACAAATATTACTCAAAATATTAGCTAGCCTACGACATATTTAAATGTGTGTTCTAGGTTTAGGAGAACATTATTCATAAATATCTAATGAAGACCAGGCTATTTATTACCGGCCTATGGTACCTCAGAAGTTCTCTAGTTTTCTTCAGTGTAATTAATGTTTCAGAGCGTCACATTAATCGACCCTGCTCAACTTAGTGTCCATTTGATTTTACCATTTACCCAAAATAAATGTCATTTTATGTGCACTTGAAATGTTCAACTAAGAATATCATACTTAACTTAGGTACAGTTTATTATTTAATTTATTCATAACGTCTGAATTATAAAATTACTGTATTTATTTACTTATTAGATGTTATGAAATCTGTTAATAATATTTATTATAATCCCGTTATATACATAAATAAATAAAAACTAATTATACTATGCCTGGATGAAACTGATTTAAAATGGAATAATTATTAATTAGAGAATTATAGTTTTAAAGGTTACTTTATTATCATTCGTTGTATACATACACTATAAAACATTCAATTGCATTTATGTACGGTTTTATTTAGAGTGTATTTAAGCTTTTATGATTATACTCAAAATAATGAAGTATCTCTAGTGTCATTTTTATAAGTGTATAATCCTTATTTGCACCTAGGTACACCAAAAGAACAAAAAAAAAAAAAAACAATTTAAATTATTTAGAGTTAATATATACATATATATATAAGTTACGAATTAAACTTATTAGTCTATGCATTTTTGTAGTTCAAGAGTAAATATTATAATAAGTTAAAATTAAATACACAAAACACATACTAATTCTTAATGCTTGTTTAAACCTTATAAAAAAATAAATGCAATAAAATGTTTTATTTATTATATTTTACACGTTTAGTATTTTTTATTACATATTATTAGATATATTGTATTTAAAATACATTTTTGCTTCCAATGTTTCTTATTATATATATTTAATACATTTAAAATGGTATATTTTAAATATTTCTTTAAATATGTAAAACTGATTTTACTATTCAAATATATCTTTAACATTAAGTATATAATAAATTAATTGTCTCGTGTACATTATGATAAATATTATGTATTGTTTGTGAACAATGTATAAACGATATTGTATAAAATATATTAACAAAGAAAGAGACTGATTTTAAAATTATGTTAGAATAAACTATTATAACCTCTCTTTAAATCATTGTACGAATTTCTCATATTTATCTTTTATCTCGTTTATTTATTTTCTCATTTTCCACTAGTAATTTAATAAATTAATCAATATATAAAAATAACATTTTATCGATATGTCCATTAAAAACAATAATAATAAACAAACTTTTTCTTGTATCTATAGAGTCTTATTTTAATACTTATAACACCAAGCTTCTGCATAATTTATTATGTTAATAAAATATCAAATATACATGCATATAAACAAAATGTATTATTCGAGTGTGTATAAATCATTTAAGAATACATGAACAAAAATAATATTGATACCTTAAAACATAAATATGTTACATTTAATTTTCAACAAGTCAAAGAATTATAATAATAAGAATATTATAGTAAAGTAGAATTTTTATAATTATAAGTATAAATTATGTACGTTCATTAAAATTCTTGAAAATCAATTCACCTTTATTTAAATTTTAATTATGTATTTAATTATATTTGTGGATAATAAATAGATAATAATTGAAGAAAAGTATATAAATCAGTATTGGTCTAAAATATTTAATCATCACAACTTTCAAAAGGTCCAAAAAATTATTTTATATAAATAGGTACAAAATAGTAGTTGTATTAAACATTTTGTAAATTATTGTTTTGTGCATTTAAATATAACTATGAAAGGGTGAAAACTAAAATAGATAAAAGTATCAATAGTATCATACTATCATAGTAGTTTTATATGTTAACAAATTTTATGAACACGCTCCAGATTTAGATAATTTAAAAAAATAATATATATATATATTATATAGGCATTGATATGTGTTAATACTTGATAGTATATAATATTAAGAAGCGTCTTAGCCTTAGATACTTTAGAAATTTAATTAGAAGTTTTTCATATTCACAAATACATAAATTTAATACATGAAAAAAACATAATCGATATGACTTAAATATATAAGATATTGGTGTTTTATAAAATATTATTAAATATAAAGATTAATGTAGTAAAAAATAATTAACCACAGAAATTAAAAAAATAAAACTATGACTGTAGTACATATGTTTAGAAAACATGGTTAATAGAAAATATAACTAATTATTAGTTGAATATTTGCCTTAACATCGATTTAAGACTACATAAAAGCTTAAAATTATTTTTTAGAACTTATTTCTGATATCTTTAAGTTTACTTCAAAGTTAATATGAATCATATATAAAATAAATTATGTTACTATACTTAATTATTAACAGATTTATCGAATAAATATTTTTCAGTGTATTTTGTATGTATTTTTACTTAACTATTAAGCAATACACAATGATTGGCTTTAATTGTAATGTTATATTTTAAGTAATATTATATTAATAGAACATATTAATTAATAATATAAAAGTAAATTTATATATTTTTTATTTCAAATAATAATTCGTTAGGTACCTTTACTAGTTTTTAAATTCCGAGTAATCCTATTGATGATAAATAACGGAACGTTTATTAATTTTGGCCATTGTGTATTTTTAACAATTAAAAACATAAAAGTTCAAACAATGTCTATTGAATATTCAACGTGTACTTGTGATAGTTATAACCATGGGCCATATTTTATTTATTTAAAGCGTTATTCAACTTAACCAGTGCTACGCGATAGCAACACTAAATGAAAACAAAATTGAAAAAGATAAAAAAAAAAACTTTTGAGTCAACATATAACTATAATGGCCTTTGTCAGTGTTTTGAGTTTTCTTTGAAATATAATTTTCTAAAGGTATAAAAAAATCTCTTTCGGAGAATGTATTATTATTATTTTTTTTTGAGATATCATAAAACGTTTTATTAGTTAAAATATTGATGGACTCCATATTATTATTCATTTAAATTGAAAATTAAAAGTCAAATGAACTAGTTGTATATAAATAAATTCAACACAGCCATAATTGATCTTAGTTATATTATTATATAGATGGTGCAAAAAAGATGGTGTCTCAAACAATTTACATAATCAAATAACCTGTATTTTTGCATTCCTAGATCAAATCTTTAATTGATATTTGTTAATTTTATGGTAATCAACGGGTTTTAATAATTATATTCAAGAATAATATGCGTTTTTAGATAACTAAATTTATCGAAAAGTATAATAATATGTAGGTAACTATAAGATAGTATATAGTTTTCCTTTTTTACTGGCCAACCCGGTATCGTAAGACTTCTATTTAGTAAATAATTATTTAAATCAAGATCAAGATACTCGTATTGTAATGGTTATTAGTGAGTTGTGATGTTATTACTACGTATACGAATAGCAATTATGTAATACTATAATGACAATTAAAGGAACAATATTAACAATTCACTTTTCAGCTATTATGATACAAGGAAATTAAATAGATTATTAAGTCGTTATGTTAAAATTGTAATATTGTACTGTTATAAAATGGCTGTCAGGATACAGTGATTTATTATAGCTTTTGAAGTTTATGGTTCGCACAATGAATGTTAAGTACCCATGATTTCGACTGCTTCAATTATTATTATTATTTTTTTTATTAGAATAGTTGTGATTTTAACCTTACTTGAAAGAAACACCAGAATAAAATATATATACTTCAATATTGTATTGAATAAAATATAAAATAAACATCACATTTATCAACCATTAAACTAGTTACGATTTTAAAAATATAGTTTTTTTTAATTTTACTGACTTTCTTTAAATTAATTTTCAAATTTTAATTTAATTAAATAAACCGGATATAAATCGACTTTGTTTAATTAACGTGGTATATAATTGATACCTGCCAGAAGCAGTTTATTTATAGTTATTTGCTCATTAAAATTATTTTGCGTGCATATAAATACGTATATAATGTTAACTATGTATTAAATACGCTTTCCTAAATCTATATCCTACAACAAGTTCAAATCAATGATTTGACTAAAATAAAATATTTTCAGTCAATAAAAATTACATTTCAAGTGTGTACATAATATAATTACGTAGTTAGTGTTTATGAAATAATTTTATTCCAAGATAATTAAATTTAAAACTAAAAAAAATATATATCGAACGTAATATTGCTTACCTATTAGTGCAATTTGAATTTATGTACTATTCCAAAATATTTACAATATATATATATTATTAATGCAATAAGCAAATTTTATAAAATTATTGTATAGATATGTAAGCTTAATAAAATGGAGTATCCAGTGATATCATTGGATTTAAATATTTGTAAAAAATTTATTCCTAACATATTAGTTGCAATAAAATGTATATTATCCATGAGTCCTACTATAGTTAGAAATAATAAACGTTTTTAAGTCCATTAATAATTACTTTAAATCGACGCACTTATTATTTATCAAAATATTCACATTGGAAATTATACACCGTTCTGTGGCTTATTTGGACCGAGAGTAATCTGAATACTTGGTAATTTTTAATAGTTTGATTTGTCTATACTGCCTAGGTCATACACACCGAATTCCATTCCGGAAATATTCTATTAAACTAGGTCCCACGCGCATAACGCAGTTAAACGTTCCTGAAAATTTTTCTTCAGTTGAATATTCGAAAGTGGTCAGCAAAACTATTGTTACCGTGTACAAGTTTCATCCACTCTATACATGATATGGGACATCGCGATTTACTATCAACGCTCAAAATATTCTGAATTTAACACGAACATAGACTATGACTCTGATATCATATCTATATTGTATATTATCTTGCAGGATCATAAACAAATACAGTCTTTCGACTAGCCGCTATCAAAAATATGGTTAAGAGAAACGTAAAGTTACTTGTCCGTCCACCTTCATAGATATTATGTTCACAGAAATGGTACCGTTAACATGTATAATTATATATAAAAAGTATAAATTGAGAATCGGAAAACCTTTTTCCAGCCAATGTTATATACCAGTAAACGTTGTACAGTATAAATGTGTTGTCAAAAAAAAAAAAAAAAACAAAAAAAGGAAATCGTATCGTGCTGGCCGGCTGCCGGCGTGCCACGATAGTAAACCGATAGTTGAAAGATTATTAAGTTAATTAAATTTAGTGTTAAGTTGAGTCAACGCTAAGTAATAATCTAAATAGTAAAAATCAAATAAAAAAAAAATATATATTAAATATTAATTTATTTCGGTTAAAAATAGTGAGTTAATTTTTTTTTGATTATCACAGCTAGCCATGAAACATGTATATTATGTAATCTTTAATTTTTATAAATAGTAAGTAACTATTTTGTTAAAAACGTATTCTTTCTTAGAGAACAATGTATAGCTGTTTAGTTAGTAACGGTTTACGAAATCACACTTTTGTAGCTTCTAAATCGTAAATTCAAGATATATTTATTTGATTATTTCTAACTTAAAACCTTAAGGACAGTGTGATTACTCAGAAAACGGTTTAATTAATTTTTAATGTAAAAAATAAATATCTTTCAAATATAAGTTAGGTATACACAATATTTCGGTTTGCGATCGTGGTATACCGAAGCGAGACAAACATCATATAGTATGTTGACGGTAACGTATAGTTGTTGGTGATAGGTTGTTTGACGGAGAATAGACTTATAACTGCATTTGCGACGCGCGTCCCGGAGACCGCGTGAACACATCCATGGTCGTACTCTGACGATTTCGCCGTGGCGACTCGCACCTCGGCCGCCGCCGACGCCGACACCGCCACTGACATTGAAGCCGACATGACGTCGCGCCACGCTTTCCGCGGATCGTGAGTGTGCCGGCCGGCGTACCGAACTCGAAAAGCCATGTGCACGGCGGCCACCGGATGTTGGCGTGGCCGTTTTGTGTCGACATGAACCGCGCCGAAGAGGTTCAGCTGTTTCGTAAGTCCAGGGAAGTCTCGCTGAGAAGCAACGGCAGTGGAACAGGCAACGGCGGGGCGAGCGGGTCGCCCACCATCGACAGGATCGCGTCCACTGAACTGAAACAGCAACAGCAACAGCAACAGCAACGGCCGCGCCTCGGATGTGCGGGTGGCAACGTCGGCGGAGCCTGCGGTGGTGGCGGTGGCGGCGGCGGCCAACCGGAAGCGGATTGCGGCACCAACGACGAGCGGCGCCGGCAGCAACAGCGGTTTGACGGTGGCAAACAGGAAGCCGTACCGGACCAACAGGTCCGGCCGCCGCACCACCACAGACGGATGCCCAGGTTCGGTGAGGCGCATCATCGGCGGGTGCCCACGCCACTCAAGAAGCGTCGGCAGCCGCGCGAGGACTTTGCCGACCCGCCGACGCCGAGTAGCGACGCTGACGACGCGGCCATTGTCGAGGTGGTCACTGCCGGCGGTGATGCCAAACCACCCGCACCGCCCGGCGTACCCGACCCGTACTATCCCATTTACCTGCCCATTGACCAAGCGTTCAAGGCCAAGTACGTGTTCCACCAGCGGAAGGGCAAGACTTTCCAGGAGAAGGTCTACGTGTTCCTCGAACACCCGTGCGGATGGATCTGCTTCATTTACCACTTCGCTGTGTAAGTACGACTGTGCGTTAGCTCTGCACCTTGTGTTAAGTATCTCATCAATATAATATTATATTTTACATCATGTATTATACAGAGTTGTTTATAAATAAAAAAAAAATCTAAAATTAAATATACACAAGCATATTAATAAATAGGTACATAGGTGTATAGTATCTTATTCCGATTTTTTCCTAACTACATATTTGAATAGTTATAACTAAACATTGGTTAATTGGTATCTATACTACATTTTAGTGCACGCTCAAATTTTTTCGATTACAATCGTATTACATTCATGATTCTCAGTACAACTTTCTTAACCAATTTTTCAAAATGAAATCTTTGAATTTAAAAAAAAAAAATCGAATTACACCACATAAATTAACGAACGATTTTCAGCCAATGTAATATGTCACGCCGTTTTCTATTCTTTACATTTTTAGCATCTCTAAACATCATTATCTGTGCACTACACTTTTACATATAAGTCATATGAAAGCAAAAAAATAAATATAATAATTATTCTTTACTGCATTAATAAATAATATCGAAAAAAATAGTTATAGATATAAATGAATAGCATTATTTACAACTTATTTACTGTTACAGTGATAGGCACAACTAAAATATAAAAGTCATAAAAATTATTATAACATTTTAATTATTAGTAAATATTTTGTCAAAAATAAATCATACAAAAATCAAGTATGAAGTATATGTCATTAATAGTATAGTAACATAAATAATTATAATGAATATAAGTAGTGCCTATACAACAATACTAAACTATAACATATTCATTATTTTTTTTTTTTGTATAATAATTAGAACAAAACTTCCATAACAATAGTTAGTTAATTACATTTCAAGGCTTGTAACCCTAATTACGACTTTCTTATTTTTGAAATGAAAGTCGTTTTTGAAGTAGATTTCATTTATCGTTTTGATAAAAATATATCTGCCTTTATATTGGCTTGAATATTATATTGCATTGGAAATACGAGAATAAACCTAGCATCTAATATTTTAATATATTAATTTATCTGTGATGTAGATGTGTAGTAATAGTAAGCGATGTCGTGCATATATATTTTATATTGAAGTTTTTGACTTGAAACTGTTTGTACACCAATGTAGTCATAATTTCAGTTGTCTATTCTTAAAAAGTATTAGAAATAAAAAAAGAATTCCCGTCCAATCAAATAACATTGATCACACTTTTGATGTGAAATCCACTTTAAATGCATTTGTAATCGGTACGAAAATATCTTATCAAAACGTAAACAACGAAAATGAACGAAGTTTTTGTAATAATTAATTTAAATAAATTAGTTTGTTCAATTAAACTTCTCGTACTTTCAATAGAAAATAGTATAACCCAAGAGAATCTATCGGATGGCTTACGCGCGGAACTTCATTAATTTAAATTTGGTCATAAACGACCGAGAAACGTTTTTTATATATTGCTCTTATGAACTATCTGAATCTTTAAGCATTTATTATGTTATTCACAATGCTAATCAAATCCTTATTAAGACTTAAACTTGGTTCAAATCAATGACTCAGGTTGATTTTATTTTATTGGTTTTCGTTAAAAGTAAAGTTTACGAAAACAATAATGCATTATTTATCATTGATAAATTAATTCAACAACAATTATGCATTTACATCTAACGTTAGATTAGTTCAAATACTCTTTTAGTTGCCAAATTTAATACTATTAATTTATATGGAATAGTTTACGTATAAGAACTGGTGCTCCTTTTTTAGTACACAAAAATATGATATTGGTGTGTTTTATAGGTTGTCCATACATATATTTCGCCAATAAAATTATTTATAATCCGGATATTATAAATTTATATGAGTTAATTGTGTTATAAAAGTAAAGCATAATATTTACGTTTTAAAAAATTTAAAATTATTTTTCCCACTTTTATTATTTTGTTTTACTTTAAGCCGTGTTTGATTAGTTCGAGATTTAAACAAATTATATATATATATGTTACGGTCCAATTGGATAAATAGTGATTGTAATACAATGTCCGGACATTGTATACAATGTCTAAGATGTTTCGGCAAAGTAAATAATACATATATAAGTCCCATATAGACTATTCATTGTATACAATGGCCAGTACTGAAAGTGGCAAGTGAACAAAATACATATATTATTGATGTATATATTTTTATTTGATTTGGTTGTTAAATAAAATAAAGAATATTTTATTTATATTAATTTTTATTGAATGTTGAAACTATTTATTTTTACAAGTATTACCATTGTTGCATTTAGAGTTGCATAATATTCCTGTAGCTTTACATTTGGATCTCCTTGTTTCACATTTCTAGTTACAAGTACTGTGGTTATAGTTATAAAATATAGCACTCTAAGATAACTCTAATATTTACATTACCTACACGAGTATTACAATTATTTACTACAACATTGTATATATAGTGACAAGTCTATATGGGAATTACATATGTATTATTTACTTTGCACAAACATCTTAGACATAGTATACAACGTCCAGGCGTTGTATTCAATGACTGATTTATCTACTTGGACTGTAACATTTGTATTATAATCATGAATTAATAGCACTAAATTATATTATAAATAATTGCGTACGTGGAGTTCACGTAGTGTACGTAAATATGTTTTTTTTATTAAAGTAAAATTATGCAATTGAAAACATTGCCTATTTAATATTCGTAGTATTATATTTTAATATATTATTGTATTGTTGTCATTTAATTGCATATAATAATATGTGATAGGTTTGTCAGACATTTTTAAAATTGTGTCTGGAAATTATTGTGTTGATCTTGAATCATGCTTTGATTTGATATCTTGATCCTTAAAATTATATAGTTTAAGAATTAATCAAATAAAAAGTATCAGCTATTTACAAAATCTAATTAAAATAATAACATCAAAAATCCATACAATATTTTTTTATATGTTATCAAAAATAAAAGTTATTTTAATTGTGTTGCACAAATAAAGTTTGTTACGCCACATAATATTAACCAACTATAATCGTTTAATATTACTTGAAAGTAAAAATTGTTGGTGAACAGAAAAATAGATTACAATGTACAATTATTTTTTAGAATTAAATTAATCTATAATGTTATAATATGGGACCTATTATTGAATATTTAAAACAATGATTGATGATTAATTTTTTCATTTTAAGTTTGTTAGATAATTTAAATTTTAATCAATTAAAATAGACAATTCTTTAAAATAAAAAATGTAGCAATCTATTTTGTATGCAACTGTTTTTATATTTTAGAAAAGTTAAATATTGTACGTATTATCGACTACATTAACCTAGCACGGCGTCCTAAATAGACTATTTTGCTGCATCAGTGCCGCGTATTTTTTTTCAAGTAACTTAATATTATTATAACATTTATGAAGTATCTTTATGTAATATTATTATAAAATGAAGCGATGTCTTTGAACAGTTATATTTGAAATTCTACCAAACCGATTTTCGTTATTTTTATTTTAAATTCAAGTATTTAGTGTATAAATGAGCCATTTAATGAAATAGGTTCAGGTAAATTATTAATTAAAGATTTACTAAAAATATTTAGTTTTCTATATAGTTAGATAGTGACGCACACTGCCTGCCGTTCGCACGTACTCATATTCATGATCCTCACTAATACTACATCAACTGCAGTGTCATCGCCAGCATGGATTTTTTATTAAAAAAAATTTACCCGATACATGTAATTATAAGTATCATTTAAATTATATAAGTCAATCACTTTATATTTTATGGTATATTATATTATTAAACATAATTTTGCATTATTATAAATTTAACACTATTATTATTTTATAAATTTTTTTTTATAATTATTCAACTATTATTTTTCTTTTCATTCTCACCTGGCAGCGACGGGTAATTCAACTAGTGGCTTATTAAAATTTAAAATACATTAAAATACGTAAAATAAATCCATGAAATAAAAATATATGTTTTTAAAGTATATGAATACTTATAACAGTTTAGATAACAATAGTTTTAGTATTGATTTATTTTGATGGGATTATTTATTTTTTGCCAGTTGTATAATAAAATACTACCTATTAATATAATTATTAATGGGGACAATGATGATTTGAAGATTACAGTTATTAATATTTTATCATTTTTAAAATCTTCGGAGTATAATAAGTTCTAAGTAAACTAATATTTATTTTATAAAATCCATTAATAAAGATCATTATCCTTACTATATACATTTTAATAAATCAGAAACTACTTGCTCGAATTTAAATTTAGATACATAATGATTAAAACAATTAATCATTTGCTTAATAATTTTGAGTAAAAAATATGTTTATACTTCGAAAATAATAGTTATGTATTTCTGTAGTTTTTGCAGTTTCACAGATAAAACAATATAATACCAAGTATTTTAAAATACGGTAATGTAACTATAATTAAAAATTTCAAAAACTATAATTTGAAATAATATTTTTTATTTTTAAAGGATAAAATAGGTAAGGTGAATCATCTTTTATAATTAGATATCTATCTTTCTCGTATATATACATGCCAGTATTTTATAATTAACTGGAAAGTCAGTAACCCTAGTATATGATGTAATGTGAATAATTTATTTTAATTTATGACTAATAGACTAAATTTACCATAATTTTCAAAAAATATTTACATTTTTTTCGATTTTTAAATAACATAAAAAGGCTACTCTGAGATATTGCAATTAATCAAAACGCTGTTTATATATATATATATATTTGTTATAACTTTTAAAAATATTATACATAATAATATATACTAAATTCTATCATGGATTTATCTTAATTTTTTTAGTATCCAAAACTCTTATATATGAAAATTTTCATATTTTATTATGAAATAAAAAAGCATTGAATTTCTAGTAATTTTATGTTTATTATATTATATAATAAATTAAAAATTTGATAGTGCATAATTTTTTTTATTAATTAATTTGTTTTTTTTACCATAAAAATCTGATTTCAATTCAAAATAAAATTAAACGATGCATTACAATAAAAAATCGTTTTATTGTAAGTATAAAAACAAATTACATACAAACAATACAATTATTTATACTATATTTTCGCGAAATTGCACAATTTAATTACATTTATATAACTAATAACTATATTTTATATCACCAATCAAATTAATTTTAATTTGAGTTTATTTGATTATACAAGATATTTTAATAATATTTAAATTTGTAATTTAAAGTTTGTAGTTAAATCTATAACGTTTAATGATAATATGCAAAAGACTGACATTTGATGTTGACCAATTATTATGATGAACTATATTTGTCTATACAATACTGTATTCTTATTTATCAAATAAGAGTATTATTTAAATATTATTTTAATTAAGCGCGCTTTAATAATTAATTTAATCTAAATAATTGGTTTTATTACTTAGTAGTATTATTGTGTACCTATATCACTTTTCGAATAAACTGAATGTCCAGATTTATTTTAAGCTAATAGTTTTGACTGCATTTAAAGTATTATTTTAGTTATCTATGAAACAAATTAATTTTCTAAAATATAACCGGTCTGAATTACATTTCATTATGAACTGACGTAAAAGCTAAGTAAATTGCTTTTATTTTCGATTGTCAGATGCAGTCAGCAAATCAATTCATCGTGAGTCACAAAAGATCTTGTGGTAGGTAACTATATAAAAGCTTAACACGAGAAATGTGTGTTTGACCTTAACATTTTCAATACGAAATCGATTTTCTCGTAGTCTAAACAACATAGTAGGTTGTTAATTTAATCAAATTATTTCATAGAGTATAGTTATCTCATACTACGTTTCAAAAGTTATTTTCAGTAGAATTGGTAATTGGTTTTCCAAAATGAATTAAAATATTATCATGTTAGATTCTAACATAATAGTTAACGTATCGCCAAATGGTTTGGTGGTAATTGATTTGTTATCGAACCCGCTTTGTCGGTTATTTTTGTACATTAAATCAATTTAATTTTACGAACAAATTCATACCAATAATACAACTCTAAAGTGTCTACTTATATTCCAATAAGAATGTGATCTAAACTTCATACAAAACTAAATTAATTTAGAATAAAACATATTATTTACTCAATATTCCGCTTACCTGTACTTTATGGTAAAGTAATGTTTATTGAACTAGGTAATCGATAAGATATATTTTTTTAACGAGATGGATCTGTTTACATTGATTAAAAACAAAAACAATATAAGCTATTTAAATCAATTTTTGGGAATTATTTGGAAAAAATAATATTAAATTACATGTTCCTCATTATAATCAAAATCATTTGCAAAAATACATGCTATTTAAAATCATTAGCGAACAAAGGACAACATAAAAGGCATACGGTATCTTATTGCTCGGGCAAAAATTATAATATTTAATACGTTTTTAATTGTATATTTTAAAATAGATTCTGAATTATATTTTATGTTTTGCAGCATAATATTAGTTTACAAGCAAAATATTTTTGTGGGAACAAAACCTATGCAAAATTTCAAATAATATAATTTACCGTAAATGATTAAAAGTTAAGAATAATAATGAGTTTTTTTTTATTATGAGTATTATTTAAATGATTCAGATCCGGTTTCAGGCGATTGGATGTATAACATTCAGTGTATTTCACAGTGCTGATCAAATCTAGCCTAGAGGCTAGGTAAAATAAATCTAATTATTCTAATCAAAAATAATAACAATACATTACAAAAAATATAGATTCTCCACACACGATAATTTCTAAGTATTCAATGATTAACTATCATTATATATATATATATATTAATTAATAAATTAAATAATATCATAAAATAAAAGTTTTATTTTCTCAAAAAAAAATTATTCTTTATAGATTAAAATATTTAATAATTTGCATTTTTCCAAGTGGTTGAACGTATTTTATACATTTAGTGTGTATATTCGTCTATCTTTAAATTGCATTCACGAAATTGAGTTAATAAAAGTATTGAGTTATAGCCGGTATATTATATATTGGGTACTCAATGAAAAATGGATACGTATGAATAAGTTTTGGAAGTGTTATAATTGTTTAATTACTAAGTGCAGTTTCGTAATAAATGACTAAAAAAAAGAAAAGTATAGAAAAATGTGTTTCATTCATTACAAATTCATCAATTTATAACAATACCAATTTATCGATATTATTATAATGATAATAGTAAAATTAAAATAACCCTTTTAGTTGTGATACTAATAAGAAATTTAACATATTTTAAATATAACATTATTATAAAATATCTACAAACAATTAACGTTGTTAGTGTTTATTAAAATCATTTAGTTTAGTTTTGGTATTATTAAAAATCTATTGTTATAATTTTCTAATAAATATTGCGGTAAAGCTTGGGACACACTCATTATAAAATTAAAAAAAAAAAGTGGAAATGGTACAAAATATCGCAACTCAATTCATATATTTCTCCTTTCCATCATTCGTCGCTAAATGAAAAAATATAATACAATAGAAAATTGTATCCGATATTTTATTATTTGTAAACCAATATATTTTATATAATCGAAAAAAATATTTGATTACATGAACCAAAACAAATTGCATGCGTAGACCATCTTATAGTTGAATTAAAATACAAAACTAAAACACTCCCTGAATCTCAAGGAATCTATTGACTATTGGTAAACAATTTATTGAAAACAAACCACCAGTAATTTTTTAGTCTATATAGAACAAATAAGTAAGAAAGAAACATTAATTAATTTATATATATATATATACATTATAATAAAATTCAAGAAGAGGTCGATATCCGACTTTTTACACTATTTCTGTTGGCTTAAAAGGAAAGTTTGTCTCCAAACTTTAAAAAGGCCACCTGTCTTTACCAGACAAAATGCGTTAGTTCTCACGCCATACCTTTTTAGTAGTGTTCTTCGCATACATTATATGTATAGGTATATATTATATTATTATTATAATAATTTTGGAAGTCTTTCATTAAGGGAAAATCATGGCTAGTGGAGTATTTAGTCAGTATATACAAGCTTGGTGGCGATTAAACATTTTTAGAATACAATTTTAATTAAAACTCCGTTATTCGAACGAAATCAAATCATCACCCTTCCCTCTCATTTCCAACACTTCTTGCAGCCTTTGACACTAGCACTAACACTTTGACGTCACCGCAGTTCATCAACGCAGTCGTCCCTTGAGGACTTAGATGGTGACAATGAGCTTAATGTCGTACAGGAAAACTTTTAAATTACATGTGAAGCCATCAGTGTCGGTGTGGACGGTAACGACAGTTTCATGAACGTCGTAATAATAATAGTTAAGATCTTACGGCCAACATTCGCCCGAAATTTACCACGCAATAGCCTCAAACTATCCATTCACCCAAAATCAGATGTAGAGTACCGCGGATATATAATTACAGTGTTATTTTTATATCATATTCGTTATATTATACATCGTATTAAAATAATATTATCCATCACATCGTTGTAAGGGGGGGGGGGGTTGGTCTCGCGTTTCTGAGCAAACTTTTACGATTGTTTTGTGGGAAAAGTGGAGGATGAAAGCCTTACTACTATAATAAGCGATCCTGTCAGTTTGATGTGTTCATTTCCGACATATGTTTTGAACATGAGTGGTGTGTGTGTAAATAATATGTATACACAGTACGCATATGTGTGTAAGAGCCGTATAAGTGCATGAGGTGATATTATAAAAGCCATTTTGGATTAAGCCAACCAAAATTGCAGAGAGCCCGTCGACCACCTATCATAGATTCAACCTTCTCGGTCGTCTGCAGAGGACACGTCTTTGTAGACGATTATCATTATTAATAATAATAATAACTGTGCTCGGGCATATTGTTGCGTGTATATGCTATAGTTGTCATCGTAGTTTTCTGCCGCGAAATTATATTATAATGCCCCCTATATTATAATTATACGGTTCAACAACTCTTCCTGCTCACTCGAAATTCCTTTTACACCCTCCAAAATACAGTCGTAACTACCAAACGCGAGATTTTCGTCAACCTGATACCGAGACCCGGTTTGAACTCATATACTACGGAAATAATATATTACTATTAATATTGATAATTCCGTACAATAGTACGATATCCTTGTATAATACCGTTGCGTTATTGTTGTTATTACAGTACATCTATCATCTATTAACTACTGTCAAACGTCCACCAATCTAACAGAACTGTCACATTTCTTCTTTGGCACGCATAAAAAGTGAGGATTCGGAATTTGACATTTATGGAGTGACATAGTGGTACATAATCAATCCATAATCATTAAATTTAATCGAAAATAAAACAAAAAACGTGTAAATATGTTTTGTAAATGCATTTTATGTAATATATTGTTTATGGGCTAATTAATAAGATTTTTGATAAAAAAAAAAACTGCTAACGATATCGATGCCACGTACAATCTCATACACATAGGAACGTGTCACAAATAATTAAAATTTAATCGTTAATAATAAATTATCGAAAATTACTTGAATCACTTCTTTATAAAACGTTTATACCTCGCGGAAATGTGATTATCATTGTGAACGGTGGTAAGCTATATAATCACTCAGCTTAAATTCCCAGTGACTCGGTATCAAATTATAGCACCAAACCCTATTACGTCGAGTGATGTATTTTAAACTTGTGTATAAATATTTATTAAAAATTTAAATCTAGTATGGTATTGTTTTAACTTAAGTTTAAAACCTTATGATTGTCTGTTTTTTTTTAATATTATTAAAATCATTATATTTCACTTGTAGCTCAAATCATATACCGTTATATTGACATAAAAAAAGTAATTAATCAAGTTAAATGTAATTTAAAAAAGGTTTCGATGAATTATTTAACATTTGACATCGAATTGCTTAAAAATACATTTATTTTTCCAATTCACATACATTTTTCTGTTTTATCAATAATTTTTATCCCATCCGTCATATTTTGCTGTTAATTTTGAATTATAATAAATTATATTTCCAATACATGAAATGTTCTGATAGGCTTTAAATCTTAATTATTTTAAATTAACTTTCTATTTTTATTTACTGTGGTTATTCAACACATTATCAATTTATATAACACAAATATTGTCATACCTATATACTATAATATACACTATTAAGTAGTTTATTTTAACCGCAAAAATATGAATAAGTTGTATTTAACATAAAATGTATACAACATTTTTGTACTATGTAATATAATTTGTACAAATAAAAAAAAAAAAAAACTTATATATTCACAATTCACTACTGCATTGATCTTTTAACATGTTTACTGTTTAGTAAATATAAATCTAATTATTTATTTGTATATTATAAATGACGCAATATTAAAATATAAATTCAACACAAAGTGTTATATATTTATTTTGGATTAGCTAAATTCTATTATGTTTAATGTTTTACTATACGTAAAGTTTATAACTAAGTAGCTGGATTTGATACTATTTTTTTAATATAATATTTAAAAAAAAAATATGTTCTATATTATCGAAAACTGTACAATATATAATATATATATATACATTTTTATCTCTGAAACTTTTGGTTATCTTATATTTTAAAATTTAAAACAAAAATAAGCATGGCAAAATATTATATATTTTCAAATTAATAATAATTAACTTTTAAAAATCTATCTACGTAGTATTATTCAGAGTAGATATTGATAGTATTTATAATAATAGGTATACTATGTACATTTTACATAGTAAATACCTACTCAATAGGAATAGTAAAAAAAAAAATTGTTTTTATAAAGTTATTTTTACATTTAAAACGTGTATTAATAGTACATCTTACATAATATTATGATTAAACAATTTAAACATCCTTTAAATTATCATACTGATGTCTAAATACTGAATCTTACTTATAGATTTAATAAAGCGGTTATCGTACGACCGTATTACCTACTTTACTTTTTTTTTCAAACATATATGTTAACTGCTATAGTACCTATATATTGTTAGTAAGTTGTCATTAAAAATTGAAGATTTATTTTAAGATTTTAGATTGTATACTTCGATGCCATCATATTCTATTTCCGTTTTGCAGTCATTTTTGTATTGTTAAACGTTTTGTCAGTGATACAGTTTCGTATTTCAGAAGTTTGTCTCTGTGGAGAAGGATTAAAATTTCACTTCCGGTCGATCTAATTTTTAGTTATACACCTGCTTGGCTTTTATCCATAGTGCTTTAGATACGTGACAACGTGAACATTCATCACATGGCATATTTTTAATAAATACTGATGTCGTCACTCACCGATTGGGAGCTCGATAATTATAATTTATAATTGATTTCATAATATTATAATATATTGATCCATGTACCAAGAAATATGTTTAATGGTCGTCATGAGTTAGTAAAATGATGGAGAAGGGCTTATCCACATAAAACATTTCGAGACCTTATTGATCCGGTACTCTGTAGGAAACAAACAAAGAACGTGGGTATATATTTGTCTAATTATTAAAAAACGATTAAAATAGTAGATGTTTTAATTTTAATTCTTATTAACCGCTAAGTGAATGTTGAAGATTATTTATGGTGTGTATATTTTCTGGAGCGTATAAGCTTCTTTGGTTGTTTTCAAGGATTTAAAATTAAACGGCGTCTATATTTATTGATTAAAATCCGACAAGAAAAAAATGCATTTAATGAATTCAAACACGAACCCTAACCGTTAAATTATTAAAGGGTTACAAAAACTATTTACATTAGAGTTTGTCTTTTGTCTTTTTACTTTTCCAAAGAAACTTAGTTTGTTACTTGTAAATATAAATATTCAGTATTTTACTGCAAGTCAACAAACTTTCAATATAAATTTTCTCAATTCAATCGTATAAACAATGCGATCTATAACAAAAAATGTTATAGAATTATGTTCTTTTAAATAAATACAAAATTTTTCATATAATTTGAAAAATCAAACATTACCTATAGTTAAAATTAATAACATACAGAAAAATACAAAACACCCGGTGTGTAATTAAACATATATCTTTATAAAACATTTTCTAATAATTTAAACTTATTTTTGTACAAATTATTATAGATCATAAACGAAACTGTAAAGTTTACAATAAATATGAATTTCTAGTTTTAACTTCTATTTATTCTTAAATAATCTAATAAAAAAAAGTGTTATTAAATGTTACGTCTATTGAGATTTTGGTGTAAAAATATCAATTAATTAGAACTATATTATTTTAGTTTACAATTTTGCTGATATTCACTATTATTGACGAATGATATAATCCTATTAACTGTATATATATTCAATCTTTTCAAAATAATAATAGTGAAAAATCAATTTATTCGTCGATTGATATTAGCCATGTGATCATGCAACAATATCATATGTTTATAATATACAGAAATATTGCTACATTTTAGTCCATGATAGAAATCTGAAGTTATTGTTAGTAATTATAAAATATAACGCTGGTCAATTATTTTAGTAAGTTTATAAATCTATTATGAAGTATTATACTGATATCAAATAATTCACAAATATTAATAATTAGTTGTTTTAGACTCAAAATTATGAAGTTATTATGTAGTATACTCAGAATTTTATAAATTTACTTTGTTATAACTTTAAGCGAATATAGTTTAAAATATATATTTCATGAGTTATATTTCATGTTGCATTATTTTTTTGTTTGAACTGGATTAATATATTTTTAAGAACATTATAAACGGTTGAAAAAATAATTCATATGATGTGAATATCAAAAACACAATTTTACTTTTTACTTGAAGCTTAATTCAAAGTTTTTATGTCCAAATCACTGAAGTTTTCATAATTTTTTGACGTTTGTTTAATACTATTTCTTTTTATTTGTTACATTTTAATGAAATTCTGTTTTTCTGTTTTCATTTGTATATACATATATATTATTTGTTATTTTATTTGTATTATGCACATATTTTAGTAATTAACTAGTAAAATGTAATTTATATCAAACAGTAGCATAATTGAGAATGATTTAATAAAGGATATCAAATTATAACCCTTTAAATGAACCCCAAAACCCTGAGAGGGAGGGGATAAAGTAGTTTGATAACTCATCTCTTTTGATGAAGAACTATGCCCGCATGACATGTTGTCTACGTCTTACAACATAACAAATTTTACGTTCACAGTAATCCATTTTACTCTGTTATTTTTAAAATTAGAATCAATTGACCTATTATAAAATATAAAGATAATATTATTATCTAAAGCATCTAAAAAATATTCATTGATATTTTAATTATGAAGCAAGTAACGATCATTTTAAAATGTAAAAAATGTTTAGAATTAAAATGATCATAAATTGCTTCGTAATTTAAATATCAATAAATTTCTCTTAGATGTCTTAAATAATAACATTACCTTTACATTTTATAATAAATAAATTTACTTGAATTTTAAAAATAATAAAGTAAAATTGATTATTGTTAGCCTACAATTTAGTATGTTGTTCGTTTATAAGACAGAGACAAAATATCACACAGCTAGAGGTAACGCCTTCTTAACGTGGTTTATTTTTTTTAAACTTATTTATTTATGTTACATTCAGAATCATATTTCTATTTCCTTATAATAGTTTTAAAATATTTTCACTCAAGAAATAATCATTAATTTATAATTATCCTTCCCAATTATAAGCTTAAGTCTTACAAAGAACTAAAATTATTGGTTTTGTCAAAAATTTTTTTAAATTTTTTCATTTTTTTGAAATGAACAATGATATTTTTTTATAATAAGTCATGATGGACATGATGATCATGATATCATTATTAATATTATTATTACTTTTTTTATTATCATGTAAGATGATATGTCGTGATATGCTATGTCAATCACCAGGTATGTACAACAATAGTATTATCACCATTATCGTTTTTATTGTGTAATTATTAATTATTATTACTATATTATATAAAATTGTTACATACGCACCATTATTAAGAGTACATTTAAGTTATTATATATATTTTATTGAAATATCTGATCGTAGAATTTTATGTAAGGTAATCAATTATTGTATAACTTATTATAAAAACTAATATTATTGTTCATTTAGAAAAAAAAAACGATAAATGTTAACAAACTATTTGTTATTCAGCCGACAATCATTATTTGTTGTCAATTTTAAGTCTATAATTAAGGTAAATTATAGTTTCATTATAAGGATTAACTAACTAAGGTAAATTGTGAGCTATTGATTAGGTATATGTCTCAAGTACATGTATAAAAAAATTTAAAAAAAATATTTTTTTGTTCATTTCGAAATAATTTAGATTTAAATTCGAGTGATTCTCCTTAAAATGAAATAGTTTAATGCATTTAATTATTATTAATTTGTTGTTTTCAATTTCACATTACAAAAGTATCGAAAAATATTTCATTCGTTTTTCTTTTGGATGTGAAGACTCTTATTATTTATTAAATCTAATGGTTTTGGTTTATCAGATGAAGTTAAATCAAATTACAGGCATCGCAGAATTCTTTTAAAATCCTTATTATAAATTTAACAAAAACTCATAAACTGTTTTTTATTATATCAGTATAAAAACTAAAAAATACTAGTAGTTTTCAAAAAATTGATCAAACAATACGCGTTATAAAAAATTAATTCATCAAAATGAATGTTGTACAATACCCACATAAAAAATGTAACAGTTAACTGAATTGTGTATTGTTTATAATACATATTACGGGTTCTAATTTTATTTAAAAAATACTTGGACGTATATAGATATTGTACTGTTGCGAATATTATTCTTTTTCTTTTAATTAATGCAAATATAATAATAATAAGACCTTACCTGGCTTACCTAATCATATTTGTATAATATTTATTAAATTATTCACATACAATCACTACGTGTATCAAATGCCTACTATACAATTTAAATATAATAGATAATACCTAACCAATTTCGGTTTATCATCACGGTACCAATGTTTCAATGTTTTGTTCATAACCACAGTAAAATGTAGTGCACAATGCAATATCAATAACTAATGAATACGAATAATTTGAACATAATAATAAAAGAGATTCGCAGAAATCGGACTACCGGGGGCTATCTTATCTATTTAGCAGTCTGTATAATATTATAATATAATGGTATAATGATTGATGCGTATATAATATACCATTATTTGTTTTCCTTAAGAATGATTAAATATTAATCTATATAATCACCATAATAGTGCATATTTAATAATTCATTCATAATAGTTCGTCAAATAGTAAAAGTACACAACGTCATTGCGAACGATAGCGTTTAAGTGCGTTTAGCTATAATATGTGAGTGACTTTGTAAAATATTGATTGCAAATTGAATCAATAATATAGAACATAATATTATATATATAGTTTATTGTCATATTTAATTGAATTAATTAGCTAATTGTATTAATATTTTATATTATCATGTATTAGTATAACATATTTGTAGTTAAAAATAACAGTTACCTACACATATTGAATCTAAAATATGAAAATATTAAACTTTAACTTTCAATTAGCTCTTAAATACATTAATCTATATTTTTTCAGTTTTACTCATAAAACGAAAAATATTTCATAAATAATTGTGTTCTAAAATTGAAATATGCGTCTGCGATTTAGATTGAGTTATTAACAATTAATTTTAATTTTTTTCATTTAATAATGTATTTTATCAACTGTTGAATTCCATTTATATCCGTCATTTATAGTTTAGGCACTAACAAGATGAATTAATTGAATTGCATTTGTTAGCTCTACAAGTAGTTTTCAGTTCTTACACATTTTTTATTTTATAAAAATTATTTTTAAATATATAAACGATTTATAAGCTATTTTCTAATAAACTTTCAAGATTTTTGACTGAATGAACTTTTAATAAAATCAAAAATTTTTAATGTCTATAAATAGCTAAAAAAAAGTTAGAAAATTTAAACACGTATATAAATGAATGATGATATATTCATAACAATATCATGTGTCCAATGTTATTTTTTAATTACATAAAAAAAACAAAATAGTTTTTTTTGTTAAAACTAGTTTTACGTAAAAACCATTATTTTTCTTAATTATTTTATTTTATTTCCAAATTATTTTGTAAAATATTGGGGATTTTCAATTTTTACCTATCAAAATTACAACTAGATCCAATTTTCTTTCAAAAACTATACTCAAAGTTAAATATTAAAACTTTTTTTTTATCACTAATTGTGTATACACAGACATACACACACGTTATTGTAAAATCAATACGTCTATCGCTCATCTACTCAGAATCTAAAATTAATTTGTATTTAATAAAATATTAATGGTAATTATTATTGTATATAATATATCTATTAGATATTGACCTTAATGATAGGATTACTTGTGTCCCCCAAAAATGAGTTAGGTTTGTAAAATATACCTTTTTTAGAATGTATGAAGTATGCAGCCATGCTATGCTAAATTTATTTAATATTAGTAAATTGAGATAAGCCATGGTATATACTTACGACTTTAAAGTTTGATCCAATATTACCATTAAAGTTCCAAACATATACCTAAATCTAATAAGTTTCTACAAAATATTCAAAGTTTTAAAAACAGCATAATACTATATAATATTCATAACACGTATACTACGTATGTAATAAATAGTTACTTAAAAATTTAATATGATAATACTCCATCCCATAATTATTTCTTTCAAAATAGTAACATATTAATAGTCCGTGTAATGTATCATGTATAAAAGTTACTTATTAAATTGCTATTTATTTAATAAATCATTTAATCTTTATTTACATTTTGTAATTGATAAAACTAGAAATACATCACAGAAAATACTGATTACTAATTTATAGTACTTACAATTTAGTTAGGAATTTTAAATTTTACATATAGCATTTCTTAATTAAACTATTTAGAAAAAATATAGATTTTAATTAATTTCATATTAGTTGTAGTAAATTATTCTAAAATAGATATGATATTTAATTTTTAATTTATTAATTTATAATTAGATCAAAGAAATTTGACTACAATATGGTTTGAATATAATTCTGAATAATTTATCACATGGCTTTTGAGATGTAAATTAATTGCACATATGCATCATTAATTATTTTCAATTAAATGTAGGTACACCTTATACTAATCTTAATACTGTGTACGATTATTATTAATAGAATATCTATTTGACAATGTATTCAGTTTATAGTAAAGAGTTGTGTAACTAATACAAATTATATATTTTTATTTATTAATTTAAACTAAGTGTTTTAGAAGTTGTACTCGTTATTATTAACTTTACTTTTGTATAATATATCTTTGAGATCATTTTTATTAATAATTGTTTTTATTTTATACCAAGAATAAATATTTATTTTTTAAATTATTCACATTTACTGATGTATTACAATATTTAATACTTAAAAGTATATACTAAAGACTATATAAAATAAAAAACTAACTTTCGAGAAACAAAAAAACATAAATATATGAGAAAATTGTACATATATTCATATTGTATGAATGTTACCATTAATCATAAATAAATTCAACTATTTTATATAGATAAATTGCATTAAGGATGAAATCAAGAAAACAAATATATTTAATGGTTTTTTATTTCTAGTCTGTGTCATGTTTTCTGCTCTAGCGGTACGCACTCGCCCACCTTTTTACGTAACCAGTTTATTCAAGTCTGGAATATATTCAAACATTCAAATAAAAATTATAGTATAAATATAGTAAAAGTGCATAGTGATTTTGATTAGTACAAAAAAAATATATAATATACATATCATATATTTCATGGCCATGTGTATTATTTGAATTTGAAATATGACGCGATACATCGTTATATATTTCTCTGAAAAATAACTGTTGTAGATGGAAAGAAGTCATTCCTTACTATAAAAAAACTACATCAAAATCTAGCTGAATTACCCTCAGCTTTGTATTATATATTATGTTAATTATGTTATAGTTAATATCTTACATTTAAAAAGTCTACTGGTAATCCTCAATAAAGGAAACAAACCTCATAGGATATATTGATGCCACCACGGTAAATGCTGAGTAAACTCAATATAGCAAATGCATAAAAGACGTTACTGATTTTAGGTAAACAGTTATTTATGAATGTGAATTTTCAAAACTAAATGCATGTTACTCGTGTTTTGTTTATTTGGGTTTAGTTTCGACCTAACTAGTTGTAAGCGTAATGCCGTAATTATATATTTATTTTGTACGATTTTTCACTTTGGTGTTAATGATTTTCTAATGGTGTGTGTTATTTTTTTTCCCTACGGATAGAATTGTGTAGAGATTTTTACTAGCGAAATGAGAATAAGGGACGAAAAAAAATTTGGCAAAATAAATTTTCCCATCAAAATTACTCTTCTGTCGGCGAGTTTCCTTCCCATCATGTCATGTTGGCGTTCTACCTTGACTAATTATAGTCCACATCAATCAACCATTTTGCCCGCAGATGAATGCAAATCATTTTATAACTACAATAACAGCTACAGTATTACAATAGAGATGAGCCTACTGTGCACACACAGCATTATTGCCAGTATATTTTTCAGACTAGCTAAGTATTTCCATGAAAAATTGTTTTATTCAAAACGAACTTCTGCGTTTAAAAACGTTGATTAATTTAAATAAAACAAAAATCGTGAAATTGATAAACTAATCTGTGAATAAACTCGATCTGTGATTGAATTTCTGTTTATAAAAATATGTCTTATTTACTTAATCTATTTCATATTAAACCTTAAGCAATAATAACATATATCTATGACTCACAGCATATACTATTATATTCTGATATTCATTTAAAAATGTATTTAAAATGTAATATTGTAAAAAGAATATCATTATTTGATATTCTGAAACTATCCAAATGAATAAATTGAATTTAATATAAATATCAGCCATAATAAGTACCTTTGTTATTTCGACATTCCATTTGTACGCATGGACTGTAAATTTTATTTTTATTACATTTGTTTTTTCAACTAGAAATATTTCAAGAAATATAAAGTGTTTCATTGTACAATGAGAGTAAAGTTTAGTTTAGAAAATAGTAACACCTAATTGTCTACTCAGTTTATTAATTCATAATTTTATTTATCAAAAAAATAGAATACAATGATATTTTCGAAATATCCAATTTAATATATTATAAAATAAATCTAACATAATATGTCGTTTTTTTAATAACTGCATCGAAAAATTTGTTTGTGGTAAAAATATACAAATATTTAAACACGAATACACGATTATGTATTTCAAAATACATGTTTGAATAGTTTTAATATTAAAAAGTATTATTGAATTCATTATATGTGTGAATAAGAATACAAAAATCATACTAGAAGCAACTATTACTATTCTTTTTAATATTAACATATTATATTTTATAAAATATACCTAATTGGCTGACTTGTGACTATATTATAATTTTTGTTTCGATACGACTACAAATCGTCTTTATAACCTTTAAAATACAATCTGAGTAGGTACACTGAATAAACTCTAACCGCATTGATCAACTGCATTAACTGATTATTTCACATCGTTGGAAAATTATTTATTAACGTACAAGTAATTATATTAAAAAAAATATATCTGATATATTAGATAATATCTATAAACAATTTTAATGTTAAAAAATTGTATTTAAAATGTTTTAAACACTAATAATACGGTTAATTTTTATAACGTTATATGTTATATGGATTCAATAAAATCCACTTAATTAAATAGTACTTTATTAATTTAAAATGGTTATATTATAATGGATTGTTTAAGTGACGCCTGAAAAGTACCAGGAGAGATTATAATAATTCATTGTTAATGATTTTATCATGCCAAAGATAATGTTTTATACTATTTGTAATTTTTAATAATCTATCCTCAAAAAGGTAAAACATTTATTATTTAATCTTTGATTAAACAAAATAGTTTAGTTTTAATAAACGTTATTAAACATTTGTTTTAAATGAACGACTGAAGGTAATCAATATACACGCTTGAAAAATATTGAACTTTTTATGTCACATAATTAAAAACCACAATATGCTATTTTTAGATTCTGAGTGGAACGATGATATTGAACAAAGATCAATGATATGTTTTTTGCTTGTGTGTGTGTGTGTATTTGTGTGTGTAAGAATAGGTATACAATAAATTAAATAATATAATTAGATTTATACATTTTAAAGTGGTTTTGAATAACAAATTGAATCTAGTTAGTATTTTAGAGTGATAAAAATAAAATTTTCTATTCCTTTTTTTATAATAGCGAAAAATTGGAATTTTTACGCTGAACTAGATTTTGACTTCTTTATTTTGTTATAATTCAAAAAAAAATAATTAAAGAAACTTAAAATTTCCAATGAGTATTTATAATATAATTTACAAAATATATGGACCTTTCTTGAGCAATTAAATAATTGACACTTTTTATTTTTTAATTTATTTTTTATTTTTATTAATAAAAAATGTATGATTGGTTCATTTCCAATTAAAAAATATCAAAAATATGTAGTCACAATATATATTATAAGCATTTATACTAAGAATTTTGAGCAAATTCGTAAAATCTTAAAAAAATGCAAGTTATATTTAGTTCAAAATACATAAATAAATGTTCTTTGTATACTTATAAGACTTAAAAAAAAATAAATACAAGGTTTTTATAAGTATTTAAAATTTATATTTTTATAGCAATAGATATTCATTCGTAAAATAATTTTTTCTTCTTAAACAATTTTTGATATTTTGTTGGATTTCAAAATAATAATAATAATAGTAACAGTAGATCCTTAATATTTTCATCAAATATTTATATTACCATTTTTATCATATGATAAAATCAAAAAAAAACTTTTTTGGTTGTTTATCCACATTCTAATTTTTAGTTTTTATAAATATCAATAAACAATTAATCAATTGGTCAAAATTCTCAAAAATAAAACATAAGTTTCTATATTAGCTGACGAAATCCATAAAAATCATAAAAATTAATAGCTATTTTATAGTTAAAAATTCTTAAAAACTTTACTTTTTATATCTAAGTTTTGAAAATTTAGTAGGAAATTCCTCATTAAGTATTTTATACTGAAACCATAAAATCTAAAAAATATATAAAAGCAATTATTTTTTATAAACATTTTAATTTAAAATTTGAACGAAATTACTTATTTAAACGAGAAATAACAATGTTAATTATTTTGCTATAATTTAAAAACATTATTCATGAAACTTAAAATTTTTACGAATTTTACTATACGCAAAAATATTTTGATTTACTTTAAGATAATATCTATTTTTTTTTCTTTGCTATTTTTACGGTATTTATAGAAATTAAATAGTTATATACATTTTTATAATAGGACACAAATGTATATTATTACAATAATTAAATACTACAATGTCCAAGAAAAATTATTTCAAACTACAAAAATGCTAAAATTAAAATCAATAGTTTTAATAATTATATAATATAAAAAAATACATATCACGAAATATATTTAATGATATTATAGGCTAACAGACCGTTTCCACTCAAAATCGTTTTTCGTATTGAATTTAATTTAATACACTCATAATAGTGATCCACTCGACACCATATATACAGCAAAGCGGTACCCACTTGCCTACTCTTTTTAATATGACAAATTTTCCCTTGGCGTATATTGTATATTTGTATTTTACTTACGAGCGATTAAGTATTATTTTTATCTTTCATGCGTTACAATTTTTAAATGCGAATTACAGGTATTAATAATACAAAATAAATAAATAACTTATTCTACATCGAAAATTAAAATAAAGTCTCTTATTAGTTATTAATATATTTAAACGTTAAATACTAATTGAAAAATCACGTGATATATTATTAGCTATTTAAAAACGAATCAAATAATATTTCATTATGATAATAATAGATATTCAAAATTACGATATATATATATATATTTATAGTTTAAAGAATACAGAATTTATTAATTCAAGAAACATTTCAAACCTATACTAGTAATTAATCATACAAGGACATTCTTCAAGAAAATATCAATATAACGATTTAAACAGTCCTATTGCCCAACATTTTGCATTATCGAGTAAGACCGTAAGTCTGGCCGATACATAATATTGTAGCTAACACAACGTATATTATTTTTTATTTTTTATTCAATAAAATACTTTTTGTGTACCATCGTGACGAATGCGATCATGAATTATTTTTGTATGATATGTACCATTCTTTATTTTAATGACATTATTTAGAACTCGGATTATATAGGCCATATAAACTCTGCACGCCTACGTTTGTTAAACTGTCAGAGCAATGCATACATATAGCCCCTTCATGAGCTCCTAAACATAAACCAGAAAAACATTATAGCACTGTTGGGACTTAATTTTGGGAACGTGTAAATTACATCGTACATATGAGGCGTTTATAGTGTATGTGTTGGAATACGAGTTTATTGAATTTAACTTGGTTTGTCGTTGGAAAAAATATTATATGTGTGTGTGTGTGTGTGTGTGTGTGTGTGTGTGTAAACATACATCGATTTCGAACTTAAAAACAATCGTTGAAAATATAATGGTAATAATATAATGACGCTTCGATTTAGTGGAAAAACTTTTGTTGCACTTTTTTTTTCGTTTATCACGTTTTGTGACGTACATACATGTATACAACTAAAAGAAATTCTATCGTTAAAGTACACGATAACAAATTATAACATTTTACATTACTATAGTAAGTATACCAACGTATTTGAAGGGATGTACATAATATCACCGTTGGAGCATAGAGAGCCCAGTTCGAGTATCTGTTTTTAGTGTTTTTAAGTGATCTGCTGAAAATTGCAATACATATAGTTACAATTTATTACACTTTGCGTAAGAATAAAAATTGAGAACAGAGAACTTTTAATTGGTAGCTAGTCATTATTTTTAAAAGTTTTCACGACCTATGTGCATAGCCTACGCACTTGTTCATTGCTCAGACACACACACCACACACACACACAAACAACTATACATACGTACATATATACATACATACATACATACATACATATATACATATATACATGCATATATATATTATAAACTCGTCAATATGTACAAACATAATATAACGTGTACAATAATGAAGGCGATGTGAAAAGTCTCGTATTTAAGTGCTTGTTTTTCATAAGATTTCTAGGGCCACTCGGCACTACATATTATAAAGTTATGTATATTTAAAACAAAATGTCACAGAATGAGGACTTAATGAGTTTTCTAGGAATATATATTATACATTTCTTGTTTTTGTTTCCGTACAATCACACTCGACGCGCTGTTTCGCTAGACGCATACAAATTACACAAAAGGACGTAAGCAATTCGACGGATTAAAAAAAATATTCATCAACTCATTAAAACAATTTTTTCGTACCTACGTGTTTTATTTTGTCTTATTTTCGTTACGCATAATCCAGTACAATGGATAAATAATTATAATATACCTACTCAATGTTCGTAATAATATAATATATTGTAGCGTATAATATATATACATACAAAGTGATTCTTTTATCACTTTAATGTCGTTTTATGCGTTATTTTAAAAAAAATTTATATTTTTATAACTCTTTATCAATAATCTATAAGGTGTTCTAAACGGAAACGTGCATTTTTAATTTTATATTAGGTACAAAGTACAACATTTCGGTGTATAAAATTAGTATAATAAATATCAAACCATATAATTACAACTGTACCTAACAAATATTTAAATTTATATATGGTCAAACGGAGTAGAATGTGGAGCGAAATATTAGCTCACTAGCTATTTATATTATAAATATGAAATTTTAATTACAGTAGAAAATATTTAAAATGCGTGTGCAATATATAAATATTTTATTATTTTTTTTTTTATTGTAAACTTTTATATTATAACGATTTTACTATACGTACATTTATACGAGTAGTACACTTAAAAAAAATATAAATGGTTATTCACTAAAAATACTCATTTTCTTTTTTGTCTTTATAAAAGAGTTATTCAAAATTTAAACTTTGGAATTTTTAAATACATTTTTTTCGAATATTTGAGATTTTTGCACCACTTAAGGGTGGGAACCTATGGTGATTTAAGCTTATTATAAGGAAGACCCCTAATTTTTATTTTGGAAATTATTTAAAAATGTTTATGTATCTAAATAAACATTTTAACAAGCGGTTTCTGAATTATTAAACTTTAAGTACAAAGGATATCGTAACTATAGTTCGAGTGCCGAATCTTTTATCTAATTTATTTCGTAAATATTAATAATGTATCAATTGTTGGTGATAGAACTAAAGGTACGAAACATTATCCTGTATACTTAAATTTAATAAATCAGAAACCACTCATTCGAATTTTGATTTAGATACAGTAACATTTAAAAAATATATATACCACTATAAGTACACTTTCTAAGATATAGAAAAAAAATATAGTTCTTATTAGAAAAATAAAAGTTTATATCACTACAGGATATTAATAGATCGCACTTTCAAGTGTCTTTAATAATTCCACAAATCAAATTTTGAATACCTCCTTAATAAAGAAAAAAAGGGTAGGTGTCCTTGGTAAATCACTCTGTGCATAGACAATATACATAATTAAAACATAATATTGTTAAGTTATAATGTAATGGCTATTTTTTTTTATATTTATAAAAATAATAATTCGTCAAAATACATTAGCTAAGTCAATACAATTTATTGATTGGAATGATGATAAATTATTTACATAGACAGTAATAATGCTATTCTATTCAGTTATACCTTGTTGTATGTTTTCGTATAATATACTACAAACTCAAACATTGAATTTAATTTTTTTTTCACGTAAAAAATCTGTTGAAGCCGTAATATTAGAGAAAAACAAGTTAAATATATGTTTAACTCTATAATTTGTTAGTACTTGTAGCTATTCATATAGTTAAAATGGGTCGTTAAAGAATATTCCTATACTATCATAGTATCATGTATATATTATACAATATACATATAATTTATTTTAAATCTTCTCGGAGTCGATTCATTAGTTAGTTTCCTAATTTCTATTTCAGTAGTAGCAACTCAACCTTAATTGTTGTAAGAGTAATTTTAATGTTTCAATATTATACAATATTGTTCAGGTGTATAAATTGCATCAAAATCTGAATTAGTTCTTCGTTTTACTCGGTTTGGTTTATTGTCTCGCGTTTTATTGAGATGGCCGTTAATTAGCATGAAACTAGACATCTGCGGTTTGTGAGGAATTTTGTTACTACTTTCGGGCTTATAAATGAATTCAATGGATAGGGAGGGTAAACTCGTCAGAGAAAGACAAAGGAAACAGAGTTGTGACGGCGTTTTACATTCTAAGTTTTATGTGCTGGCAGTCGTAAAAGAGGAACACCGGCTTGACTCTCAGTCAGACCAAGCCATTAAACCAAGATATAAATTCAATCTAGAAAGGCATGTATATACGTCTAGTAAAATATATGTGCATAATCGTCCAGTTTGAGATTTGTCACTAAAAATTCCAGAAATGCTTGGTTAAAGATGCTTTTTTTTATATTGTGGTTTTATTTGTGTTTTATTCGGTTCTAAAACAATAACGCTTGGTGAATGAAACTATAAACGATGCAAAAATCAAAATCAAATAAATACCTATAAATCGTAATTCCTTACACCCGAGATAAGGTTTTTGCCTTGGCCCAATATTGTATATTTGTATGATAACATACATACGATAGGTATATATGATCGTATATATGTTGATTAAGTAGGCCGTGATGTAGACTCCTTACATCGTAAAGAACGGTGGTTGCACTCAAGGTATTTGATTTCTAAGCTCGACTAAAATTTTCATCGAAAATTTCACGCGTCTTTATCCACTAATCTCTGCACGTTTGATGGATCAACGCGATTAATTGACGCGTACTAGCAGAACTTTCAAAAGACAAGACCTCTTCGGTGGTGGGTAGTGGGTGTATATGAAATGCAACGTGCCGCCAACGAGGTACCAATGTATAACATACAGTATTTCTGTACGCACACTCACGTGATTTTCATATAATGTGTATAATGTATATTTGTCGACAATAATCCCAGCATTAACCATTATTTCGAAATAACGTTGTTTATATTATATTATATATATACCCGGGATTGGGTTTGAAACGGTTAATTATTAACACATATTTGGTGGAAACGCTGCGTAAATTGTTTGAGGGATTTCGTAGATTATATAATGTGTGCGAACGAATGTTCGACGCACGGCTGGTGGCAGTCTCTTGCAGGTCGATAGAGTCAGCATGAAGTAGGATCACGTAGAAATGGTTGATACACATTCGCGAGTACGGTATGTGTGTGTGTGTGTGTGTGTGTGTGTGTGTGTGTATGAATTCATATATGGACATATATATTATATAAACTATAGAACGGGTATGATATGGTGGAAGGCCGGTGTCAGCTATATGTAGGATAGTAACGTAGAAAGACGAATAAGGTGATAATATTATGGTATAGTGACGGTGTACATGCGTGCGCTGTATATATAGGGAATTAGAACTTCTCATCATTTCACTTAAATTTCCGACCGATGTTAGAGAATATGTACCGTATGTATATATGTATGCATGTATGTATATATAAATTATATAATAAGAAATGTGTCAGGTGTACGATGATGGCGTGGCGAGAGTGATTCACTCTTATCATTCTCTCATATTTGTGGTTTCAATTTAAGCCCCATCGAAAACGATCATTTGCATAACAATCTCGAGTATTTAATGTGGGATGCGATCGTGGAGATGTTGATATGCGTATACAATGGATATAATATCGAACAATGTATTTTGAATAATATTATTTGTATGTATATACTATTTGCGTGTTTATAGACGTTTTAGGTACCTACGTGTTATTACCTACTATTTACGAGCTATTCGACGAGTTCAATAAAACGAAATTATATTATTGACTACGCAACGACGTCACTGCAGTAGTAAATAATTCACGTTTATAATAGTATATATATATATATATATATATCATACAGTCTTATTATTACTGCATGTTATCATAGTCCATAGATTTGTGTTAATATATTTTTATATTTATTTATGAAAATTAAAAACTTTACGAACGATAATAATTCTACGATATATTATTTCATTGCTATACTTATATACTATAACTGGACTATTGAAGTATTAATAGCACGTGTTATTTTACCTATTTGTCTTATTATTTTAACATTGGCCTCAGAACATGCCATTTTGTTTTTGTTTACAATTTGACTAGATATTTGTAAAACGTGGATAATCGATTATCACCAAGGTTTCGCGATTTCAATAATCCACACAAACAATAACTGTAGGTACTGCAGATACCTTAAAATGAAAAACTGTCATGTCAATATTTTTAAAAATACCTATTTCTCGTATTATTTTTTCCTTCAGCTATATTATTAATAGAAAAAATACATATTGAATTTATTATGAAAATAGAAAAAGATTTAAAATAAAGTCATACTCATTCTAGGCGTATGGTAAAAAAACTAATTATTCACATCAACATGATAAGTAACATACTTATATAGTACATACATAATGTCATATGATATTATAATATTACATTATATTCGTGTATATTATTATATTACTATATTAGTAAATATAAGTTAGAGTTACGTATTATATAGGTTTATTTAATTGTAATGTATTTATATTTAAGGATTATTAATAAAAGTACATTTGATTCAATGGTAAACGGACACTTTAAACTATTTATTGTTTGAGTTGCATACCGCGGACAGTATGTACAGTATTAAGAAGCTGAGATATATATTTTACAAGATAAGATAAAATTTAATCCCTCAAAACTTTAGATCGCGAATCGTGATCACAATCAGTATGAAACATGAGTTTTGTGACATAATAGAACATAACCTATTTACTCTAAAATACACTATGAACCAAAACCAAACTACTAAACTAAATCCAAAAATTTTTAGGATCATCCAAAATGTATAATGAAATGAGCAAATTGCAAAACAATGTAAAATGATAACATTTTTAGCGTATTTGCTAGTTGAAGAAATATCTAATAAAATAGTTAATATGTATTTGACTTTTACTCAATAACTATTTCCATTAATATCTTATTTTAATTCAACATATATTAGCAGAAAGAATGGCACACTTAGATTTCTTCTTCAAATTGTGAATGCCAGACACCAAACGATTAATAATTCACTCAGGAAAAATAATTTTAACGAAGGATAGAACAGTTCATTCAATAAATTGATTGGATCGGCTAATCCAAATTTCTGGAGTGTTTTGCGATTTTTACAATTGGATGAATGTGCTAGTCATTTTAACAAAATTATAAGAAAAAAAAACTTAAATACACAAAAAATAATTCACGAAATCTGTACATAGCACGAATTTATGATCATAATTATTATTATCACTTATGTTTGCGTTAACTAAGGCCGGGGCTATACACGACGTATTCCGCCGCGTTTTCCGTCGAATTCAAAATGCATTGTCTTATATTGGAGTAACTATACACGATAGGCGTAATACGCCACGTTTTCATCCGCGGCGGAATACGCAGTGTATAGCCCCGGGCCTAATTGTGTTTATAACAACAAATTATGTGATATGTATAAATTTTTTTCTACCTGTAATAGTACAAACTGACCGTCATATTGACATTACTATTTACTACTATTTAAAATACTACAAACTGTCCGTTGTTTTAATTTTTCTAGGTGACCATACATAGTGCCCTACAACCGATTCAATTCAAACAAATAAAATCATTACCTAATTAATTTTTTTTTTTTTATTATAGCTTCAAGTTACAACTAATATAGCTCAACAATTATGTATACCTAATTAATATTATGTACATTATACGCATAAAAGTACATTGTTCTATTTCTATTCTAAGATTTTAAGCAAAACATTAGAAGCAACTAAATTCTTATGTTTCCTTATATAGTACTACTACATTTTATTTATTATTTTTTTTACATCAGGTTTTTTTTTTTAATGTATATAAAATATATATCGTGATTGTATTTTTATTTTCAATAAAAAAAAAAGTCAATGCTTTTTCATTGTACTGTGTTTTATTTGAATTTAATGAGTTAGTCTCTCATGAGTAATATACTAATTTATGTTTGGTAATACTTAAGTTTGGGGTATTATTTGAGGGTTTAAAGTGATTATACTTGTACAACTTTATTATATAGAACGGATACCACACCAACATTAGATGTAATCTTTTTTGATAATTCAGAACAAAGTTAGCTTTCTGCTATACTGTTTACTCAATCACATTACATTAATTATTGTAGCATTTAAAATTTATTTTTTTTATATTACCATAGTATGTATTATTATACATCGTCATTTAAAAATAACTTGTATTGGACATATAATTTCTCAAAATAGACCTTCAGTGTGTACGTCATAACATCGACGGAAAATAAATATGCGTGAGTTTATAATTTTAAATGTAAAACTATTAAAAATGACTAGAATTTAATATTCAGAAGAAAGAGTACACATTTTAACACGTGAATGTAAAATTATTCAACTAAGCGTTTTTATTTGATTTTTGAAATGACGATTTAACAACATGTATAATAATACATTGTAATGTATAGTAAAGTCTTTTCAATATTTATACTTTATATAGTTTTCAATATTTATAAAAAAAAAACCACCCACTGTGGTAGAAATGTCTGTTTTTGATAGTCTATAATAGTAATTATTTTAAAATAAAGATCATTTCAGGGTATACCAGAATTTTTTGTTATATTAATATATTATTGTTTATATACGTATTTTAAATAATCAAATAAAAACAATTTTAGGTAATTTAATTATTTCATTGCCAATTACAATTTTATTATGTACATACAACTTTTTTATTTTCCACATTTTCTGTGCCTTTTAAAATAAATGTCAATGAAATCATAATCAATGTCACATGACGATTATTGTCTCGTCTATTATTGCCACCGCAGTATAATATTTTTGATATATTTGACGAATTAAATTAATTCAAAAAGTAAACAATAATAAATCGTTAACAGCTAGTACAAACAAACACATACGGCGACTATACACATTATTATTATTGTTATTACTATTATTGTATTGCGAAGAAAAGTCCGTTTCCGTGGAGATACAGTCGGTACAATATAATATTATATATATTATTTAACCACATTATTTCAAACGTAACAATATACCTCCAACACACATGTCCAAACGATTCACACACAGACCTACGCGTATTCATGGAAAACTGACATGATTATTACATGCCTGTTGTATAATAATTAGGGCGCGTTTCGGCAACGCCACACGTTGCAGTACAAATGGCTTGTTATCTGTCTGTTGATTTTGCCCGTCGTCACGATTGTTGCGGCAGTCAGTCCGCGTACTCTCTTTCACACACACACACACACATAATATAATATATATGTACTTTATATCCATATTACATGTATACAAGGCGATTCGCCAAGTATGCTTACCCTCCTCATTTTTTCTTCTTCAATAATACAGTTATTCAAAATCTGGCAATTGGTATTTTTAAATATACTTCAAGACCACATAGTCAAATTTCTGAGATAATTTGTACTACTTGAGGAGTTCCTAGTGAAGAGAATACTTTTGTTTTTAAAATTACATTCTATTAAAATTAATCATTGGTTATTTTTTATGAAAATGTTGACGTATCAATATGTAATTATACGAACGAGTAATATAGTTTGAAAAACAGAAGTTTGTATTGCAACAGCAGGATATACTCCTTAATTAATACGAAAATTCTAAAATAATACACAATGATATGGTCTTAAAGTATATTCAAACGTTTTGAAAATCATAATTTAATTAATATATTAATAAGTTTATTATTAAATAAAATAATAGGAGTGTGCATGGTGCTCGGCGAATTACACTGAATATATTTTACGAGTAACGGGTTAGGATGTATATAATGGTGAAAAAATAGGAGAGAAATGTTTATTTGTTTCGGTTTTCGCGGTTAATATGAACGACAATAATACATAATAATATAGGTGGTACGTTTTATTACACATACACGTGCACACATCCATACAAGGGATGTCCCACAATTATTTCTTGTTTTCCATCGCGTTATATATAGGTGCCTACACGCTTGTATACACGAAATACGCGTAAGTGATGAGTGGGTGGGGGAGGACAGCAGGGTAACGACGACATGAGGCCACAAAGGGAGGAAAAAACACAAAACTAATTTCTGCGATGGGAGTTGTTTCATGTAATACGCTCATTGCACCACACACCACCGCGACTGGAGTGCCAAATAAAAAGGTCTCGGATTTTCGTGGTCATTGTTGCGCCACACGTATACGAGCGAACCTGAAGTTTTCTAAATGCCAATGGGTTTTTTCCCTACCTACCGCACTATCAGCGAATTTCGAGCCAATCGAGCCCAAAGTAAATGCACTGTGCCGCGTAAAGGTGAACACCGACATCGGTTAACAGCGGAAAACGTATACGTATTATACACAACGTATAGATACTTATTGTAGCAAAACCATATATATTTGTACGTATGTTTGTGTGTATGTGGTCGTTTGTCTACACGTTTTACCTCTCAATTACGATTATATAGAACATTAGAGCTCGTTTTCACGTAGCACCACACTCATATCCGTCGGAACGATTAAGTCTGGTCGGCTTTTAAAGAACACCGCCATTGACTAACCGTCTAGACTACATATAATACTATTAAAGTTATAGATTTATAATTATCTACTAAATTATAGAAAGCGAGCCGCATGCAGTATGCAATGATTATTGGAGTTAGGCTCATACCGGGGTGACATATTACCGGGTGGGACGACAGGCATAATAGATGAGTGGGTTAAGGTTAGTCGTGCTAGAAAAATATCGTATTTTTGATTTATGAGATGGATAAACTTTACAAATAATGCATGTTGGAAATGATCTATCGTTTGTTTTTGATTTTACTGCGCATGAATTTTCGAACGAAAAAAAAAATTATCGTCAAATATTTTCAGATTCATAGTATAAAGATTGCAGTTGAACATAACCATGAATTTTGATTATACGGCTTTGGATTCATTTTTTTATAGGTTGGTACATTTTATCTATGGGTGCTGTCAATGAGTAATTCGCCTTCACCTATAGGTAACACTTAAGTCTCTGTTATTCTATAGATAAAATTCAGTTTAGTATATAATATTTAGTAGTGGGGTAGGGAGTAAAGTAAATCTGTAAGACTGTAAAAGTTTAAAATGTATATATTATGTATGTATATATGTATTGACAGTAAAATAATAATAAAACCCAAAAATAAACTAATTTTAGCCTACAAGAATGAAACCTAAATAACGTTTTTACTTTATCTATATAAAGTTATTAAAAATCCTCATCATACATAAATTAATACATAACATTAATAAACTCTTTTATTAAACTTTTTGATCATACTCTCATCCAAACAAATTTGAATTTCAATATCTTATTTTACATACAAATTAAATATTTTAAAAATACGAATACGAATTGATAAAATACAATAAAGTAAATTGTGATATACTCATAAGCCATTATTTTCTTTTTTTTACCACCTACCTCCAAATAATATCTTGTGTTATGGTGTGAAAGAAAAAGAACCGTTCTACCTAATCAAATAATATCAAGGGGCAATTTTGTCCCATCTATTAAATTTACTACGATATTATAAATAAAACAAACTGCATTATCTTTACTGAAAGAATGTTTATTAATTATTATTATTATTATGTATATATATTTTTTAATTTTCCTGGTCATTTTCGTGTTTAACGTACTTCTGCATGTTTAATCATATATTTTGTAATTAAGTACCTAGGTATATTATTAATTATTATATTAAAGTATGACATAGTGTTCAAAATTGTTGTGCATATTTTATCATACTGTCTTCTTCGTTTAGTTAAAAAATATATATAATATTCACGCTATCGCTTTTGTGCATGATATAATATTTTGAACAATTATTCATTTTTTTTCTCTCTTATGGTATTTTTAAAATTGCTATAGTAAATGAAATAGTAAAATGATATACCTAATAGTCCTAATATAATAATAATATGTTGAACTACATATGTTTGATTCAATTAAATTATTTCTAATTATTGTGCTCTATGAGTCACCATAGTTTAAGTTGGTACAAAAATTATTTTTGATTACGCATTTTTATAACTATTCAACGAAATTTGGTTTTTTTATAGTTGAACAATGTAAGTTTTCAATGAGTAAATTTTATTTTTCATGGCTAGTTCATAAAAATTAATAATTATAATATGTTATATTACGTCTTATAAAATGTATATGGATCGTATACAAGTAAAAAGTCAAAAACAAATTGTACAATAGTATTAATATTACATTATACCAATGTATATAAAAAATGAAAATTGATTTTATTTTAATAGTTTCTTTTAATGTAATACACGTTTTTGAATTAATAATAAGATGCAGCTAAAATGCGTTTACGAGAAATAAAAATATATTTTCCTTCTTTACGAGTTTTCAAAGTGAAATAGATTATATTGGCAATAACGACCCTTCGAGCATACGATTCTATATCGACCAGTTTGGACGCAGACCTTTTTCTATGTAACCAAATGACCTTTCGAATATTTTGTATCATGTCGTTTTTTTTTTATTTATATATACCCTCACTTATACCACAACGCTCACCTCGTTCATATCCCATAAGGTCTTTCGGGCTTTCGTGTTTGCTTACAATTCATTTTATTGGAGTTCTAGAAGTCTTCCTACCCCTTTATATACAAAGACAACAAAAAACAAAAATGTGTAGTTAAGGTAGTAAAACACATTGATATTGTTTCGCCCAGACTGTCGACATCGTTAAGAACTAAAAAGTATAATAAAGAACGGCATTATGTTGAAAATTGACGGCGGTTAGTTTATTTTCGATATCGAACAATAAATATTGAGCTAATAAAAAAAGGTGTTCATACATGAATATCGTAATAGTACCTATGTAAAAAACAAAAATCATACGTTATAAATAATTGTCAATTATACGTATCATAGTAAACATTATACACACATAAATTATTAGTGTACAAATGAATAAATCGTGGCGCACATTTAACACGGGGGTTCTGATTATATATGTAAGTGTATAGTCGTATATTCAAAAATAATAATTTCATCGAAGTTTTAAGAAATTCGATGATACGCTCGAACTACTTTCGTACCACTAGTTTCGTCAAATCCCCATTGACGTAATTTTACGTGATGTATCGTTACAATCAATCATCCGACCGCAATTCCAATAACCCACTGCTCATCAGTAACTGCAGCTAATTTGTGTCTTAACGATGTTTAAACAACGCGGTGTACGTCGATAACGCGCAAATTTATTTATTTTTTTAAAACACGTTGCAATCTCTTATATGGTATTCTTTCGCGTCATAATACCACAACCGTAGTATGGCCTTTTCTATATCTTCCACACAAACACACAATTTGTTGAAAAAACATAATAAATCACTATACACAATAAACAGTACCGAGTGTAATCACGTATTATAACGTGACCACGAATCGAGTGACAAGATACGCTACAACAGTATATATTATCTGTATGTTATATACAATAGTGTAATTTGATATGATTTTCGAGCGTCGGATGCTGTGATGCGGTCAAAATAATTCGCGTGGTCGTCATAATAACAGTAATTTATCGTGCGGCAGCCGAGGACATTGGAAATTATAACGATATGACGAATAGCGTACGTTTTGGACGGAAATGTTTTTGTGCGATACATCAGCTGTTACTGCTGCACAAGAGGAGGCATAATGAATAACGCCAATGAACGGTGGGCCCTGTGTGATTAATTTTATAAACGGACGTTGAGTGTCGTGTATTTCGGGTACTCACGGGTCATATTTAATATTTAAGTGGGTGCTCTCGATGCATTACTATACGAGTATATAATATGACCAGCTGTACATATACGTAATAATATAATATACATCGGGAAGAGTCCAAACGTGTTGACTATGCATATACGAACTACAAAAAACCGTATTTGTTTCGTTCGTAATGGAAGATAAATAATAATAATGTATAGTATTCGTAGCAAAGAGATATAACAGAAGTACAATCAGTGTAATCAGCAATAGTATAGATAAAAGTATATAAGTGACCCTATTGTGGCATGACGTGCGGAGTGATGAATATTGAATATAAATATTTGTTATACCTACTATATGATATAAGTATTTTTTAAAACGTTGTATTTTTTGGACACCTTTTAAAGCATTAAAAATTTAAAAAGACTTAAAGATTTTTTTCTGGTAAAAAATTAGATCTAATTAGTAGCGTGAAAATAAAAAATAAAGTAATGCGTACCAATGTAGGTATACTTAAAAATAATCATGGGGATTGTTATGCGACGTTCGGTGTTGCGATTTCGTACCCGTGGCTAGACCTATAATACGAGTGCATAATGATGTGAAGTTTTATAAAAACAGAAAACAATTAATAAACACTATAAGTCGTCAGGGTTGTTTTATTTACAATTATTCTGTTTTGAGTAGCAATTCGTTCAGAACATATTAGCGATAGTAATATTATGTCAATAAAATATTTATTGCAAAAGTATTTACGATGAAACTTACTATATCTAGCGCTAAAAATAAAAATACAATATTCAGTACTATTCACGGTGACACATAATCACATAATCACATAATCTGATGTGTTACATAGTGGGAACAATAATGAGATTTTCAATATAATATAATTATAAATTGAATTTCACGAGTGACTTTTTACTAACAAATCACTTGTAGTATCACACGTCATATGACGTGTCAGAGTTTTTTTTTTTTTTTGGTGGGGAGGGGGGTGGACGTCGGCACTAAATAACGATTTCGTTTAGCGCATATCATAACACCCACGTACGTACACAACACACGCCATACGAATACACTGCACACAATATACGTACTTAATACTACTGTATTCAATCGGTCAAAAGTTTGTTCCGAGTTAATATATGACCGACACGCATTCGCATCACGTATGCCACCACTGTCGACCGCTATATTATGTGATAAGTGTTTTTTTACCCCAACGAAAGTCGTGCATAGTATATCGTGCGCACAAAATTTGTCTAATGGGATTGTTTTTTTTTTTTTTGTCACTTCATCTCTTCTCTTTCTCTCTCTTTCTCTCTTTCTGGCATCGGTCCGGGTGCTTTTTCTTTCGTGTCCACCACAATTAGTGCGTGTACACTGTGCATATACGACCAAAACAGTATAATATATATTATATACCATGTGCACGTGTGATGTATATGGGTGCAAGCGCATGCGTTTGTGTATATGTACAGTTAACGAGTGGTGAGTGGAGGTGGAAAATAAATCGAGCTTCACAAGAAAATTACCTCCGACTGCGGCGGTGGTCGTTTGATCGATATTGAACTCGACTGGCGCTCGCGATGCATTCGTCTTTTGCAGACGAAAACATCGTTTATGTATGATGTACATCTATAAGTATATATTATTATTATAATAGTAAGTTTATAGTTAGAAATCTAATATTTTAAAAACGATATGTGAACAAGATACTGTACATTGGGCGTATACGTCGATTTTAGTGCAAGTCTATAGGTGGTGACAATCGAGTTGAGAGAAAAAACAAAAACGGTAATAACAGAATACGACAGTATATACCGATTATCTTTATTACAATAAATTATAATAGAGACAGCCTGTGCCGAAAGCAATAATATAAATATTATTTTTATTAAACGTTTTATAATATTTGTGTTGTAATACTATTACCACTTGTCCTGGCCGTGACTAGGAAAAAGAACTAGTATTTTTCGTCCACTTCGTTGTATCAATTTGTTTCATGTGTATAATATCGATACTTAAAATATATTTTGTGTGCTGAAACATATCCCACATTTTTCAACAATTCAAATACATGTATTATCGTTATATCTGCAAATTGCAATATAATGTTAGATATAATATTGCGATTAAATTTATTTTTACTATTTTAATAAAAATGTCTGTGCACGGTATATCGATTAAAATGTATTTTGTGTATGCGTTAACTATTATTTACATAGGTCAGGCTTTTTATATTAATTACTGAAAAAAAGGTTTACCTATGATAATTACTTATACACGCTCAAATGTAAATTTACACTCGTGACCTAGACAGGTGTACAAACATAAATAAGATGATAAATAATATTGTACAGATACTGTTTGGCTCGCGATATTGTATAACAAAACTCATAAGGTGTATGTTGAAATTGAAATTTCATCGTACATTATTTGCGAAGTGTGGAATGTAATTTAATTTTACGACATGTTATGAAAATTAAATAAAAAAATAGTTTAAAAAAAATATTTAATAAGCAATACACAAGCTATACTTATTATACCTAAACGTTTAGTGCTATCAACACTTAAAAAAAAAAATAATAATAAATTAATTATTGTTTTTGAACAATCTTAGAAAGCAATTATATGTATAAACACAAGAACATTTTGCATGCTGAAAAGGTTATCAAAAAATATATTTTATATTAATACAGAATGCAAATTAATTATAAACTAAAATAGCATGTACCACAATTTCTAAGAAATTATATAATTAGTATACTGCCGACTACGTATCAATAAAATAAACAATATTATATAAAAAAAAGTGTTGTGCGTATAATACATAACTCAAAGAAATCGTAGACTAATAAAAACGAAACTGAGATTTTTTCACATTCAAATTACAAAACCGACGTCTCATATCACAAATGGATTATTGATTAAACAATTCTAATGCTTGTCGCTTTTATTTACAATATATCATTTGACATTCTTCGTTTGACATACCTATTATACGTTATATAGGTACACGTCATTTGATTATCACGTTTACCGTTTTGAGTTTGCATCGATGTCTGTCATTTAATTATGAACAACATTTATATTTTTATATTTTATTAAGCGACCTTGTATACTTGACCCTATGCGGTGAATTCATAATAAAAGTACTTGATAAATATTTTAATTTCTTAAACATACAAAATATTTTACAATAGTTATGTAAATTGAGCACAGCGAGTGAAATTGAGAGTAAAACAAACGACTTTACCTCTTAAACTGTTTTCACACATTTCAATACCTAATTAATATTTAATTCACATACGGCATACCTATTTAATTATACTGTATTAAAGTATTTGATTTAAAATAAATCATATTTAAGGTTTTTAAATGTACGAATATAGTAATATTAATTGTATGTACGTTGAAATTTATGTTGCTATCATCCAACAAAATAAAAAATTTAAAAATATTTGTTTCGCGGCATCAAATCACCTTAAATGATATTTTTGTACATTGCTAAATTTTCATAAAAATTAAAAATGTTAGGATGTTAAATACCACACTGTATATTTTATGGTTAGATGTAAACAGTGGGTTACGTATTGCCATTTCCAACGATGAACAAAATCGTGCCATTTTTGACGATTTAAAAAATAGTTAATTTGCTTGGTTCCATTTTCTACAAATAAAATTTGGCCTTTAATTAAATTAAATAAACCTATTTTAAATGTTTGTGCATTTTTTTTTTTCAAATATTGTATTAACATTTCACAATAGCTAACAAGAAATAAAAATGTATAATATGTCTATAAAAACCTTGCATTTCATATTTTCTATGTACCTATACTATCAATTTGACCTTGTTATAGTAAGGTGTCAATGCAACAGTAAAAAGGTTGTACATGATATTGATGTTTATTTTTTTGCGTAAGCATTTATTCTTATGAATTTATTATAAATTGTTTTTAACATTCTTTATCAGTGCGATGTAAATGTAAATATTTATCTCTTAGTTGAGACAAAACGACCATTTTATCGGCTTTAATGCTATTTCTAAGTCAGCTCTTATATATTACCATTATATATCTCATATCTGCGCGGGTAAACTATTATATATGTGTTTTGTTCGCTCCGGATTTCTGTCGCTCTCTGTGTTTATAGAGATTATATCTTTACCACCGTACAATGATGATAATAATAATATTCGAGTACAAAACAAATCACTGGGCTCCTCTTTTTGGCTGTTTTTTCCACAAGCTATTGTACGTTCACGTGGATCGTAAAAACCACACGCCGCCGATTCGTTTTCGACCTCCTCTTATTACATACCCGTTCTATACACTATATTATATTATATATAAAAGCACAGCGACACGTAACTATGACAAACCGATTTTTTTTTTTTTGGACAGTAGCGATAATAATAATAATAGTAATAATAATAAGTGCAATGTGGTATAACACGTCATAATGAAAGGCTGGGAATCGCCGTTTTCGTTGTGACCGATAAAAACCCGTGGACACCCTTCCCGCTGTGCTCTGCAGTGTATAACCATAAAAGGTCGTTAAATTTTACGTTCTTTCAGCTATACCATATATTGTGCGCGGGCGGGGAGATGTAATTTTGATTTTCCATCAAGAAAAAAAAAGACCATAAACTTTTCTCATCTGCCACACTGACCAGTCCCAGTCCTTTATATTTTAAGGGAAAAATGATTCGGGAAAAGAATTTTTTTTTAATGTGACAGAAGAGTTTTAGCTAAACGAAAATAGAAAATATGCTATTTGTTAACCCTCCGCTGCACCCGTATCAAAGTAAATAATAAACCTTCCGAGTACTGACAACTGATCTCGTTTTTATATACATTTTTCAGCATGTATGCCTGATTTTCTATTTATTATTTGTGTCTTTTTTATTCATTCACTCACAATTCCTAAACCGCTCAAGAGGTGGCCTCCGTGATGGTTTAAGTATTTGGTCGTAATCATAAAATTTATTATTCTTGTACGAAAATACAGTGAAATTATTTTTATTCTTTTGAAGTTAACCTATTTTTTATCTTGCTTTTAAAAAATTATTTTTAACAAAAGAATATACCTTTATTATAATATTATTATTTTTCATTGTTAAAATGTGATAAGCGCGTCGTCATTACTAAAACGGCCTTTCCTTTGAAAAATATGTATAATACACGTAGGTAGTGAATTTATAGACGTATTATAATATAGTCATTAAGAATAAAAATGTGAGATGGAGTCAATGTACTTTGGGTGTTCCAATTTACGAACTGGGCAGTTGTCACACATTAATTAGTACCCCCATTGTTGTATTTAGGAGTGGTAGGGGGCAATACGGGTGATAATATCATCCCCGAGACCACATAAGTACATCAGAATTAGCTATTAAAATAATAAAATGGCATTATAGTAAATATAGTAATTTAATTTTAAAGAATAATTATAAAAATCAAATGAATAACTATAATAAGAAATAATCATAACTAATCACCAAAATAATGCTACCTATTTCATAATATAGGCTATTTCCGATATTCAAAAAAAAAAATTATACTTAAATGTTGTAAATGATATTACACATATATATTTATATTATATTTAGGTAAACTTTTATCAAGATAATATAGTTAATAGTAAACTACACTGTGCTTAACGACTGTGGCAACTACGGTTTTCAATTCGTATTGTCTCATGCTGTCATGATCGGTGTTATTTTATCATTTAAACGTGTAATTTGATGTTTACATATTGTATTCATAAGTGTATTGTACACATCACACATGCATACAATAATTGCATTGAAAGATGATTGAAATACATACAAAAACATATTATTATGGGTAATATTCATGTATAAAAGTATTACGTAGCATAACCAAATTAGGCTATTGCTACAACGTAGTGTGTATTCATCGTTATTGTGGAACTGTAGATTATTATAGTTGATTACATTATTAACAGTTATAATTAATTTAAAAACTGTGCAAGTGTTTGGGTACCATAAGTATGAAGTTTGATAGCAGTATGACTGTCGCGATTTTCGAGAAAATTATACCATACGTAACACGTTTTGCACATAATAATATTATGTAATTAGTTATATTATTATAACAACGGCTATATTAAACGGACAATATATTATGGTGGGAGTTACAGTAATGCAGGTAGAAATAGAACAGTTAAGACAAAAATGTGGGGCACGTTTAATGAGACGTTCTGCAAAGGGCCGTTTATTGACTTTTTGTCGTTTCGACTTTATACGCACGGAACTATTTCTATTTAACGGCCAACACTCGTGTTTCCGACGTCTAAAGTCGACATTTATACAATGTATTGCACGCAGTATGACCTGACTCAAATCTGCAAGTAAAAAAAAACATTAAAGGGGAAAAAATAGCAATTAGATCAAATTTTTTTTACAGAAACCACCTTCAAAGTTGAAGGTTAAATGGTTTTTCTTCTATTTATCGTGCTACAAAATCATTGAAAAACCAAAACATATATATTTCATAGAAACTTTAAGAAATCAAAAAAAAATTGTTTACTAATTTTATTGACTATGGCTTTTTAAATTTGGCATTAAAATCGATCATCGATTGACTGTAGTTTGTAGGATTACGCACTATTTTCGGTTTTACTCATAGAAGTAAAAAATTATTCTTTGTCAGTTTTAATTGTTTGAACTAATAACGCATCGCTTTCATTTTTAAATTCAAATTGATAATATAACCTTAATACACCGATATTAGTACTTAAACTTTAAAGTCGACTAAAATTTAACCTCAATTGGGTATTGGATTTTTAATATTCACTATGGAATAATTCCAATAAAACAAAAAATATTTAATTCATTAAATAATTAATTATTACAATTTGTTGAAAACAGCTTATTATTTTATTTTATTGTAATCGTACAATATTTTATAATTTTCATAAACTTTTTTGAAAAAATGTTATTTATTATTTACCAACTTCCAAATCAAAAGAGAAACACCGAATATGAATATGAATAAGTTACTTCATCAGCAGTATTGCATTGAGTTTTTTTTTTTTGTAATATACAGATTGAGTTCCGCATAACAATGCACACAAATATTTGTTATTTTACATGGTATTCTAAATTTAAACACGACTAACGTAAAGGTATATGTTATTAGTAACGTCGATTGTTATTCAATATACCGATATACGAAAGTAGGTTAAACACATTTCAACGACCACTACCACCGTAACGGTCATACAACTTTAATATGTTGCCCTCAATTTTACAACTTCATCCCGGACAGTTGTCCACTATATTCTTTATTGTATTATCATTATAGGATTTAACAATATCGACGTTCTAAACGTAATTTTTCATTATTTTACATCAAGCGTTGATTCGCTTGTATTATTTTCATTTACAAGCAATTTCAACTGCATTCGTGCTAAGAAATCGCCATAACAATCGTTGTAAAGCTTGTCGCTTCGTACAATATAATACGTTGTCTTCTATAGCCTATACAATTCTTCGTCAATTTATTAACCCATATTCTTTCCTCGTCACACACAGTCTTTAAAGTGGCCAAGTGAAAATAAAAACAAGTATTATATATTATTAAGTAAAAGGTGATTAACTAAGCATTCTCAAGCTTATTTTTCTTTTAATTAATAATTTATTCAAATTATTTTATTGGGATTTTTTATTATACTTAAAAAGGACCTATTTTAAAATACTTTGATTTTTGTATATCATTTAAGGAGTGCCATGTGATGAGAAACAATACCGTTTATATTATTATAAATAGCTATGTAGATGATTTATTTGAAAATGTTGATATATATAAATAAATATATAATGAAATAATTTCTGAGTAATTAATATGAATTACATGTGTATATTTCAAGAATAATAATCAATAAATATAATTTTGAAAAAATAAAAAATATTTAATACAGTATACACAATTTTTAAACAATCATCTGTTTAATAATTTAGAGAAAAAAGGACAATTATAATTAGATAACTATATTAATATCACCACAGGACACTAATTAAATGGCATAATAAACTGCATATTTCAAAATATATGGTCCTTAAACATACTTACAATTTCCAAAAATAAAATTTAAATAAACACATTCTGAAATGAAAAAATACGAGTGAACATATATTCATATAATAACTTCAATACTAAAACGAAATTGAATGCATACCGACCTTGAACTAAATTTATTGGCGTTTTATTCCTTTAAATAATATATGTACTTATAGAAAAATCTTAGTATCACTTATTATAATTCTGACGAAAGGCTTTCAGAAAATTACTATTCAACGGAATCCATTGAACACCATGTGTGGCACCCCAGTTATTTATGTACGTTTGTTGTTCATAGTATACTATGCTGTACACGCCAGATATTCAGGATGCTTTCCTGACGTATTCTAAGTCTAAGGGACTTCCCGACAAAAGTGTATACATTTTGAATAAGAACGACGTGCGAATAAACCCACGCATATTTCTATAAGACGTCTTTATAATAATAATATAATACATTGTACAGAACTTATATATTTATGATTAAATTTATGTTATACTATTATATTATATAAAATATTGCGATTGAATCGGAAACACTGACCAAGTGCACTGCGTTCTTGTGAACTGTTTGTCGGTCAGAGTGATAACGATAGCCTTTAATATCTATATAGTCATATAAATAACCTTAATGTTATATTTTTAATAATGTTTCCTAATATTCGCTAACATATCCGTTCACTGTTATTTGTAAAAACTTATAGTTGAACAAAAAAAAAACTAATAAAAAATCGAAGTCAATAAGTAAGCAAGCGTGGTCGACTAAATCTTGTTTGTCATAATCCATCTAAAATCGTTTTCTTGATACGGTAATCGTCTCCAAATTAATTTTATTTACCTACTGAAGACTGTACTAATTAACGCCACAGTCCGTCTTTCGTTTATTTTTATCACATTACTCGCATACCATATCGTAATTCATTAGGTTTTTCAAATTGTCACTGTAGCGGATCTACGTCGTGAAAATAATTACCTTCGTTTATTATTATTTTTTTATTTCTTTATGTTCTCCGACGGATCGCAATTTGTATGACTACTAAGAAACAAATCATGATGAGAAAAAGGACAGTATATCGCTCACTGCCTTCTCCGTCCGTCACCAAGAACGGTACGCACAGTACAGCGGTGGCGGCTCGTCAGACAAGTATTGAGGCTTCGTCTTCCCCACATAAATAAACATTAAAATATATATATAGAATATTTAAAGAAAATTAAAATGTATGAAAAAAAATATATTCTTATTGAAAAAATAACTATTGAAATGTTTAATGCATGTACTTACTCGTACGTCAAATTTTTATAAAATATAATATAATACGTGTACAAATATATAAAATAGTATATCGGTATAATGATTTGAGGTGACCTAGTCGCAGTTAGTGAGACGATTATTTGACAGCTACATTTCTACAATATTTATTTTCCCTACGCAGTTATGGGACTAAGTTAAAACAAGTTATTATATTTTTTACGTGGTCGGGTCTAGCTTATCAAAATGCACACTGTTTCGTCGTTATCGTTTATTTAAGCGGCCATCTACATTGCAGCCATGTTTCGAGTTTTTTTTTATATACATATTTTGTTTGCTTAGATTTTTTATTTTAAGTTAAAAAAAAACTTAATGACAGATAAACGTATTTTAATACTTAAGACCGAAAACTCTGACTATATACTCACAGACCACGATATATACTCGTCACGACTATTTAACTTTGCGGGGCGAACAGATTTTTCGTAATGACGACGACGACGACGATAACGCTTACCTAATAACGCAGAACTCTACGCGGAGCCGGTACAAGACGTACAATATTGCTACACAGTTAAGTTTTCCGTGCACGTATAACGCAACTCGTGTCGTTTCCAAGATTTATGTTAACAATAACAGTTTTGTGGCAGCTAAACTTAAACGATCCGTATCGCGCGATTGTTCGAAGACGACCATGACGTTTCGAATGATAAAACCACCTCGCAGTATGCTTCAGCTACACCGATGTCATTTATTTCGACGATATTAAATTTATTTTTTTCTTCTTAAAATCTATTGAACATTTTTTTTTTGGATATCTAAAATTATATTATATACGCTCCTCCAATATTAATTTGTTGATTGAATTCCTGCTATTCTACGGTATTAAACGTGTTTTAAATACCTTCTAACACAAATCCTTAAATAACTTATTTTTTAGACTTCTAATTCATTAACATTATTGTTGAGCATTTTTTCCCCGTTTAAATGGTCGGTAATTATCGACAGAGAAATAAATGCAACGACCGTAAATAGAAATTGTTCACAATGACAATAATTTATATGGTTATATATATATATATTAATTTAAAAAATAATAATAATAACTGTAATAATGATGAATATCTTTCTTTGGGGTAAAATTCGGAATATTATTATAACTCAAGATGGTGTAAAATTAAAAATAATAACATGAGAAAAGACTATTCTTTTTTTTCTTATATTTTTGGTAACCAATTATTTTGTACGAGTTTTAAGAATAGTTAGATATCACAATGCAAAAAAAAAACATAAACTAGTTATGATTTAACGCACGTTGGCACAATATTAAAACAAAAAAAAAACTTTAATTACATTTTGGAAGGTCGTGATAAGAATATTTTGTGTCTTATATAATATTTTAGTCAGATGTCTACGGGACGATGGACATTTGTATCGAAAAATATCGTTCGCAATCAATAGATTTATTAAATGAATTTAATTAATTATGATTATTGAAAACATTAATCAACTATTTAATACTTGAACAGATAAAAATGCACATAATTATCTTATTAAAATGGCCAAAAACGAACTTTCACACTATCCCAATTGTCAATACAACACATTACTTTTAGGATAAAAGTTCATTATCCGCGTTCATTCAATAAAGATCTACAGCCAAGTAGTAGGAAATTCACTGACCGCAATCGAAATGGTAAAATATACACGGATAAGAGAGAGGGTCTTAACAATAATATATTATCAATAAGAATCATAATATTTAACATTATGAGGATTTAAAAAATATTATATGTATACATTTATTATTATTATTATTAATATATTATTATAATACGTACATTATTATTGAATATCAAAGTAGGTTAATTCCAACTGCAACTTAATTTATACCGATTACATTTTTATAAATGAATACTTGGAAGTTTAAGACTCTATTAGTCTGCAGTATAAATAGTATAATATATTATTGAATACAATATAATCTATTTTCAGTTTCGATTTTGTAATGTTTTATTAATTATTAAACAAGTTCAAAAGTCAAAATCATATAAGACAAATTTACATCCAAGATTATTTTTTTATAAATCTACGTTATCTCTACGTATAAATAATTATTTATAAACATTTATTACATAAAAATGGAAAGCACGATTCTTTTAAGTGACAAATATATTTTATATAGTGTTAGTTGGAATTAAATAAAAGTAATCATACCCAAAAAATGTTTTTAACTAACTCTGGCAAAGTATTGGATCATCTTGCTCTGTGCAATTTCATCTTCAATACGTAAGAAAAAAGTTAATTCTGACGTTTTTTATTTGATAATAATGAAGGTTCAAGGTTTTCCAACTACTTTTAAGACATTTAGAAAATGATCTATCTCTGGTTTAATTTTAACTTGACATAAACATTGTGCGTATATATTTCAAAATCAATTTTGACATTATTGAAATCTTGACCTTAAATATAACTATTAATATCTTCAATATACCTACTCTACACAAATGTTTTTAACTTTCTGTCATTTACAGAAAACAACAATTCGGCCAAATATTAATTATAAGTATTAGTAATAAAATTCTTCAATAAACTCGCATAATTTACATTTCGATGTATTCGTTTACAGGAATATTAAATTGTATTATTATTATAATTACTTACTCTATGAACAGACCATTGTATTGTTATAATAGCAAGTCAAAAAACTTCAATTTTGATTCAAATATATTTTATATTAATTATATTTCAAATATTCACTTCCATGTATTCTCTATGGCCACTGTTGGTTATATCTTATTAATAATAATTAAGATTGATATGAAATAATCGTTTGACGTTTGGCGGCCTCGGTTGATTGTAAACCACCAATTCCCTGAGGCTTTTTCTCCATTTCCTTTCCCTAAGAAACCTACTACACTGCTTTCAGATACCTACTAATGATGTGTTTAGAGCAGAGCAGTTAAACTTGAATACAAAATTTTTGATTAAATGATTCCCGCCGCAATCATAAATTAACGTAAATTCGCTCGCTCATAAGCATATTATACACATATTTCAAATTATTCATCAATAAGTACTTTTCGTAAAAAATAAGTATTTCAGAAACTATTTTAAAAAATTAAAACTTTAATCAGCACTTATTGTTATTATATTGAACTAGTCGTTTTTTTTTTTTAGTGATTTATTTTTAAGTATGGTAAAAAATTAATTACTGATTTTTCAACTTAATACTATATTATAAAATTATAATTTAATTATTAGATGCAAGCAATATAGTTTATTAACTGAAATATCTTTAATTCTACACAGTAGAATATAATGCATATTGTATCTACTTGTTGAGTTAAACGCGTTTTTCATTCTTTACTTAACACGCATTTAATATTTATGAATATCGATCAGTGTGAAAAATAAATATATACGCGGGAATACATTTTGGAAAAGAAAAAAAATCAGTATTCACCACTCACTGCAGTAATAACTATTGGAGACTTGTTAGTTGTCCACACGCGTGATGATAATAAATAAATTATACAACCCGGATATTCGGCCAAATATTATTATACATGTGTATACGTTGAAATCGTGAAAATAAAAACCTTTGATGATGACGGTGATGATGATGACGTATCACTCATTGTATTATACACCTGTGTAATATAAATTATATAGGTAGTCTGTTTGCAATAGAGGAGTCGTCTGCTGCCGCCATTGCGGTAAAAAAAAACACTGTAGGTTCGTGATGAAAAGAAAACTTTTATTATTATCATTATTATTAAGATGAAAAGGATATGTGTTCGACGATATTTTACCTACGATGCGAGTGGAACAAAACGGGAACAAATCGTTCGGATGAAGATTGATGAATATTATAAAGAACTGACATAAAATAGTATCGAAGTTATTAATAAATTGAGAAAAAATAAATAACACGCGCCTCTATAAACAGACATTTTATGTATTATATGTGTATATAGTATATACTGTATTCTGTATGTAATATATATATTATGTATATGTATATTATTATATATTATTATCTAACCTTTAATAAGTATAATATATGTCACTCGTTACTAGTAGGATTACGTTGTTGTGGTAAACTGATATATCTACTAAAGGTATATAATATATATATATTATACGAGTCTAGTGATTTTTCTTATAAAACGACGAGTGATCTACAATTTATTACTTTTGTAAAATCAATTGATCTGACTACATTATAAAGTATGCGTAGTAGACTTATTTAGATACTAAATTTAACTACGGCAAGAACAAATTTAGATGGCAATATAGAATATCTAACAATGATCACAATGATTTATATGGTGTCGATAATTTTATGTCGTGCGTAAATCGGTTTATGTGAAAATTTGAAAACAATATAAACAATAATAATAACAACATTAGGTCTAATAACGTCCAATACCGGAATCTTATATTAGATGCAATAATATTGCTTTTTTAATAATAACAACTGTACGTATTCAAGTTACTAAGTTTTTATTTTTTTTTTATAATGTTGCAAGTTTATAAAATATTTTTTTCATTTTATTGCGTAGCGTATACGTTTGAGTTATTTTTGTATAAACAAAGTGACCCGACCATCAAGTATCAACAATGTATATATTATATAGTATGACAAAATAATAGTTTAAAAGAATATGGAATTATTATTTTTTTTTCTAAACATTTTATTACATATTGTTATAAAGCTCTTTTTTTGTAAGCTTTTAATGTTTATTACTATTCTGTAGTAAATAATTAAAAAAAATTTAAATATCATGGAAAACAAGTTCAATCCTTTATTTTATTTTAATTTTTCTTCTCGAATTGTCAAAAGTACTTATATTTAATTTTGGAATAATTCAATTTAGTGTATATTTAAACAAAACCGGACAGAAACATGATAATAAAATGTTTTTGAATACATAGCGATGTGATTATGTGAATCTCAATGATGCAACCCCACTAACATTATTGTATAAAGATTAAAATAAATCATGCCATTACATAGATGAGCTACCTAGGAGGGATTAAAAAGGCCTAAGATTATAGATTTATCTATACATATACCCTCAAAAAAAAAAAAAAAAACAGTTCGTTGAACGTATTTTAAATCATGGAAATTAATTTTCAGACCCATTTAATAAATACAAGTCTATTAAAATATTTAAAACGTAACATGTATAATACTTAAATCTATTCAAACGTAAATATTCATTATAATAACCTTTGTACTGTTAAAGCTGATAAACTGAAAAACCACGCGGTATACTTATAGTATAGCTACAGATATGGTTGTATCACTTATAATCCATAATTCTTTTTCCTTTTTATTATACTTATTATTTATTAAAAAATATTGTCGGTTGATATTAAATGGAAATTCTATCTCCGCTGTAGACATTTAATAGCAGTCTAAATACTCAGGGTTTGATGTAGTTAAACAGTAGAACTCGTACATCCTGAGTTTTAATATTTGATTGTGGATTTTAATTGATGAGACGTAAAAAGAGCAATAATATAGCATATCATCACTATAATTTAAATATACAAACACGTTTAGTACAGATATGGTATAAAAATATGAGCACTTTAATTAACGCGAATAACAAATGAAAACTAGATACGAACGACCACAAAACATCGATACATGCCCACACTAGACCAAGTCTATGTGTTTTGACCTCAAATAGAGGACTATATGCTTAGTGGTCGGTCACACTCATTTTTATACGAAATCGGCGGCTATAACACAGTGAATTTTAGTATGTCTAGTCATAATTTTTTACCACAGGTGCTCTGTTCTGTTGTAAAAACATCGAAATTACATAAGTTACATCACCGGTCGATAAATTATAAAATATTGTAATCATTATTGTTATAGTTATTAAAAAACTATACATACTTATAAAAATAATTATGACATATAGCCATATCGGAATCAAACAAAATGTTATCCTCCTTTGTTCAATTACCTTGGTTCTATTTTATTTCAATCTTACGTCATCGCATAACCAGACTCTGGTTAAACAACTATGCAAACCTACCAACCAATTTTGCATCCAAATATAAAACCATTGTATCTGACATTCTTAATAAAAAAAAATTGGTTCAATAACTTAAATTTATCCAGATCTATCATTGTCTATTTCAACTAATTCTGCATGAGCCATTTGCTACTACCGATTACCCCTACAAACTTGGCTAAATTATTTATTGCTCTATGTTTTACATTTCACCAAAGGCGATCTCTCGTTCTTATTCTTCAACTAATTTTTATTATTTTCTAAACGTCTAATTTTGTTAATATTAACCTATTAATATTCTTCTCCATTCTCAATACTAATTTAAAAAAAATATTATTTTCATATTGGAATCTGGATTAATTATATAATTGTATATATATTTGTGTTGTTACTATCACAATTGTAAATGAGCATGTTAAAAATAAACTGTTAAACTGTCATATTCGCCAGAAATTTAATAATAAAAAAAAGTGATAATAGTTACTGTTCATTATATAATGATAATTAAATACTACCAGAAAACATATTTTAATATGTATTTTTAAGGAAAAATTATACATGTAAATATATAATAGACAATTATTATTTATAAATGTTGTATTAAAAATCATAATAACTAAATGACTTGTATTAAAAGAAAATATATATTTATTAGTTTGTTAATAAAATAAACTTTGTAATTTATTAATTTTTTTTATTTTTATTTTTTTGAATACTGATTTTATTTAACAAGACCAATTAAACTAAAGAATAATCATTAAATATTAATGTTATGAATGGCTTAATTTTTTTTTTAATGTACCATTTGTAGAAATTGTATGTAAGAAGTTTAAACAAGTTTATTTATTTGTTCTTAACGTTAATAAACTAAACGCGTTTTGCTATATGTTCATTGATGGAGTAGACAAGCCAAAAGTTCACAATGTTACAAAATTCGTTTGAGAGGCTATAATTAGGCATTGTAAATGTTATCTATTCGTTTATAGTTCAAACACGTTTGACTGTAAATGAACGTTCAAAATTAAATCTGAACATTAAATGATGCAGACAAATAATAATTAAACAAGCAAATGCTCTAAAAGTTCCTTAAAATGTATTTCTAAACAAATGAATACTTAATTGACTGATAAAATGAAATTTTTATACACGTATGTGTATTTATGATTCAAAACAAACTTCAATTTAAAGTAAGTATAATGTTTGGTAGTAATATTAAATTTATTTCACAGAATAAATTGTCTTATATAGTTATAAAGAAAAAATAATTAAAAACGGTATTTTTTGTGATCGTATAGATGTTTTATTAATAAATATTGATTCGCGTATTAATTTTAAGATACAAATCTATTGATGTATTTTTTTTACTTTGAAAGAATATTATACAAATATTGTATAATATTTGTGTTACTCGTATCACCTATAGGATGATTCACCCCCTTTTTCTTTAGTAATGAAGTTGTTAATAGTTTGAGTTTTAGAACTTTTAAATATACTTAGATCATATTTTAAAATGTTTAAGGTATTTTTTTTTTACTTTAGGAGTGTACTGTGAATGTAAAAACTTTTATTTTTCAAATTAATAAATGTATAAATTATTTATCGGAAAAAATTTCTGGTACATTTTACATATTAATATCAAAAAACTTATATGTGATTTTTAGTAAAGTTATTGATTTTATATGTATTAAGGATAATAGGTCTATGGTAATGGGTTTGAAAGATCTAAGAAAAATAATGACTTGACAATTTTAACAATAAAATAAATAATAACAATAATAATAAATCTATCAATATTTATAATTTGTAAAAATTATCCAAGTACATAATATAATAAACACTAGATCCAATATTAAATATATTGTTTTATTTTTGTAAAACCATTTTTAAGGATTATTATTTATTACCCTTAGTATTTTAATAACAGAAAAACTTATTGTTTGAACTTAAGAATTAAGTAAATCAAATTTATTTTCATATTAATGATCAATTAAATAATTTACAAAAAAAGGGGTTTTTATTCAAAAAAAAAAAAAAAATATAGAAGTTTGTTTCGTCACAAGACACTTCTTAGGTAGTACAAACGATTGATCTCAAGAATTTTAAAATAATATAAAGTAATGTATCTTAAAGTGTATTTGAAAATTCTAACAATAAAAATTTTAATAAATTCATTATTGAATAAAAAATAAAGGTGAGTACGCTTGGTGAATCATGTAGAATATGCTAAAAGTTACTGTTGAGTTTTATCTTTTGAAAGAATAGTATAAAAACTGTTTTTCTATTATTAGAAAATAATAATAATAATGATTTATTATTCTGTAATATTCTATAATTTTGAGCTAGTATTGTCAACATTCACATTACTATGTTTTTGTTTACATAGGTTTTGATTTACCTTGAATAATAATTTTAATATTCGTAAAAGGCACTATCAACCATAATTAGAATTTTTCAAATATTCAGATTATTTGTGATCTAAATTTTTAAAACCTAAAAGATAATATTATATAAAGTACCCCCCCCCAAATATTTTTCTGGCTACGACCTTGTCATTACAACCAGGATCGCTTATTAGAACAAAATACTGTTTATAACAATCAAAATATTCAAACGATATGTCTCAGCGTTTACGAGTAAAATGAATAGATCAACAGAACGAATTTTGTTTACTATGAGCAGATCGTTATATTTTTCCTATTATGTACATTCATAGGCCAACTTCTTCCTTTTTATCTCTTAAATAATATCAATATATATATATTTATAAATTGCGTATTATATTATATGTTTTATACTTTTATATTTTATAAAAACATCAATTTTAGGATAAGTTATTATTTTTAAATTACGCATATATTTAAAGATGTAATATTAATCTCAATTACATATAAGTAAAATAAAAGGTAGGCAATTGTGTACTTTGCTGTACACTAAGCGTCAAGTGGTACACTATATTATGGGTATATTAAATTTGAATTCAATCATAGGCATATCATTCTATACGAAAAACGATTTTGAGTGGTAACGATCTGTCAACCATTATCACTAAGTATTATTATTTTTTTTTTCATTCTTTATAATTTATAACATACGTAATAGGTTTAAGGGAACTATGGTTACAAGATAGTTATTTAAATAATAATAATGAATTTGTGTGAAAATTCCCGTTTTTCCTTGGTTTTTTGTTTGTTTATCCCAGTTATTAAGAAAAATTCTGAGAATTTTTTACTTTTGACCCTTCTAAGTTCCACTAGATTCATTTTCTTACTAGAAAAGTTGCTGAAGTTGAAAATTGAAGCTTTTTTTATTACCTCAAAACGTGTTCTCCAAACACAAAAATAACATACATCATTGTAAAATCAATACATTCCTCGTTCCGCTCAAAATCTAAAAATCATCTGTTTTTGTATTTTTCACTTATCATTTACAACGAGCACTCGTAACCGCTTATTACGAACTACCGGTTATAACAACAAAGGTAATACTAGCCTTTAAAACTCGTTGTAACCAATTTCTACTGTATTATGAAATAATATTATTACAATAATATATGTATAACTTACATTAATTTATAGTAATCTTTAATATATCTTAATATTATAGTATGATAAAAATAATAAAATAATACATTAATTTCATATCAAAAATAAACATTACTGTTGGTCAATGTGATGAGCCCAAAAAACGCTCAATGCGACATATTAAATTTGTTTGAAGAATCTATATGACGAATATATTTAAATATGAGTATCTTACCCTTAACACCTGTGAACCAAGTTCGTTTAACGGTAAGAACTTTTTCAATCCGACTGATTGATTGTAGCATCTTAGTAATATACAATATTGAATATTATAATAGCACGTACGTATATACATATGTGACGTAATTTAGTTAAAAGTTTTTTCACAAACATTTTCCAAAAAGTTCTTCACGGTTTAATCGCGTCGAATTCAAATATATATTGATGTATCACAATATGATACGTATATTATTAATAAAATTAAGTTTATCTAAAGACATTTTTTTTTTAATTTTGGAAAAATAACGCTCAACGTCGAGATGTATAACGTCAATTAAATATGATACATTGCTCTGAGGAACTGCAGATGCCGCCGTCACGGTTGTAGACACCTACACAGTTGTAATAATAGTTAGTGTGTAGTATTATGCGAGTATTTATGCACTGTAGTGATATTAAATTACCGTTAGTAGAGCGGCGGTAAAGATCATTGGATTACCTGTTGTATATAATATATTATAGTAATTTATAGTAATTATATTCGGTATCATAACACTCAGTCGAAAACCGGAACAGACTGCGTGACGAGAACCAACGAAAGCTATAGTGAAATCAATCGTTGACGTTATTGCGTCTTAGTTCATATAATTTACGATTCAGGGTAAATAGTATAATATAAGAATTCTATAATAATGTCGTTATGAACAAACCCGCAAATCATGTAATTTGTCACGAGTTATATAAATTATCGTAGTAATTTATATATGTCGAGGTGTGAGCGTAGAAATAAATTAAAAACTACATTACATGTTGAAAATCGTTGCAAACATTCTCTCGATTCACAACTGTTCCTGCACCGAATTATAAACTTAATATTTTTTTCAGTGACATTTGACACGCGTATCACCCTGTATGTGTATATGTGTTACGTTTGTGTGTGTGTGTACACATAGCTTTTCACGTATAAATCCGCGAGTTCGATTTTCTTCAAATGGATTTGCGTTACTCGTGGGAAAACATTAAAGCGAAAACGACGAACTGGAGAAACGGTAGTGCACGATTTATTTATTACGGTGCGATGAATTTCGTGTAAGAAATGAAACAAAACAAATCAAATCTCCTCTACCTACATTTTCGTCGCCGTCTTCATCACTACCATCGCGTGTTGGTGCGAAAACACTTGTCAGCTACTATATATAATATACAATATAAAAGTATGCACATGGTGTACAAAAAATATAAAACGCTTTCCGTAAAAGCTTATATTGACGTTCCGCACGATTTTTAGCAAACCCTTTATTATATGTATTCCTATATATCAATCCGAACGACATTATAATATATAAATTGTGAATGAATTTGTGTGCGTGTGTGTACTAATGGATATTCTATATTTATCAACAGTTTGCAACTATATAATAATTATAATAAAAAAAAACACAACCGAAAATGTATTTATTCTCGTTCACTTCATTTATTTAACATGTCCGTTTTTCCACGTTTAAAAATAAAATATAATTATAAATTATTTTAATATTAAATAGATACAAACGAAGTATAACTAAAATAGTATCTAGTGGCATATACGCGCGTTGTCATATTTTCGTGGAATTGAAATATTACCGGACATCGCGAATGAAAAATGGAAAGCAATAACGATTTGTAAATGAAAAAAACTAAACGTATACGTTTTCACAGATGTAATTAATTTTGACCCGACTTTGCGCTACGTATTATATTCCGCGTCCATCCGGAGACACCACCTCCGGTATATTATATGCACCGCCACCACTTCTGCAATTCTACGCTAATGGATAACGGGAGAATTGTGAATGAAAAGGATTCGGCCAGCGATATTAATACCTGCAGGTTCCGTTCCTCGTGGTAGACGAGGAATTTATTTTTATTTTTAATTTTTTTTTTATCCCCCGTGACATACTGCGATACCCACATCAAAAAAGTATCAAGTCAAGTGTGTATAAAAATATTAAAACATCTCAAGACAAATAGATTATAATATTAATATGCTTGTCATAAAAAATAAATTATCTTTATTTGTATTCATATTCATAATTTATTATGATATATTACAAATGTAATGTAAATAAATATAATATGTACAATAGCTTTCATTAAACTGTACACACTGTAATAGCTTACACGCATGTGTTTTTATACGCAAATTTACCTCTATCTATGTTTTATATAAATAATATTGACAATTAAGTTTGTTGTCGGTATTAGTAATGTTGACATGAACGATCTTCGAAAATTAAATCAATTTTTCAATTAATATACATATTTATATACTATCGAATTGTGTTTATAAATAAGTATAATGCATATAGATTATTTTGAATATTTTAAAATATTTCACGATTTATCCCCCTTCTACAATCCCAATTCACTGACACCTCCACTTCACCAAAAAATATATCAGTTTTATAAAATGTTAAAAATCCTATGATCGACTGAAAATTTAAATTTAAAAATAAAATTGTGTCAAATTAAACAAAGATAACATAGAAATAATCATAATAAATATTTAATTTATATAATATCCAACTTAATATAATTGTATATAGTATTAAGTATTTTATGAGATATCATATATAGGTTAAAAAAAAATTATTTATTATTCATTTTTAGATGCTATAGTTGTTATACACAAGTCAATGTACCTATTCCCTATTTGATACGCCGTGTTATATTTTATTATTATTATATTATAAATTGTAATACGTCGAGTATACAAAACTATTTATTAGATTTACTAAAATGCAGACAATTTTTTTTTTTTAAGATGATTATAAATATAATAATATATTTTAAAATGTATTTTAGGTGTATTAATAATTCATTAAAACAATATTTATAATATTATTATTTTTTAAATTGCAACAAGATAATAAAATCAATTAAGTTAGTAATACGTGTACTATAATTATTTTATACAACTTTTTTATAATATTTAGTAGTTTTATTTTTTATACGTATTGGTACATTTTAGCCACATATTATAATAATTGAAAAATGCACTTTTCAAAAGACTCTTAACGTGGAATATCCTTTCAAAAAAATAACTACATTAAATTCAGAAGTTTTTTATCATATTGACTTAAAAATTATTTGTTTTACATAATAATTAAAATAATACACTGCGTACAAAATTTGACGCAACTATCTAATTATATATTATATAATATAGTTCAAAATACTGAATCTGAATGAGAGTTCAAATTTATCCTTTCTTTTATTTGAAGTTAAAAATAATTTGTTTACATACCTGATGATTTTTGAAAAGAATTTCATTAATTTTAATGTTACTTTTTTTTAATTAGAATGAATTGTATTACGCTTAAAAAATTCTTTATAATAATATGATTATTAAATTATATCGTTTAGTTCTAAAATATAACGAAATTCAAATTTATTTGGTATACTTCGCAGTGGTTATTATAAAGAAATTACAAAGTGAACCGACATTCCTATAAGTTTTCAATCGAGACTTTGTAGTAAAACTGTTTTGAAACTTACTTTATTTGAACTATCGTCTACAATAATAAAATCAGTCTCGTCTTTATGGCAATGATTGTTCATTTTTCGACAAAATTATATATTATGTGTATCTAACGCTTGTAAGTTTGAAATGATATCATAATATAATATAACTTTATGTATTTATATGAGGGCAGTATCTAACAGTTCAGTCTGACATGACTTTTAACTGCATATTAGTATAATATTACAAATCATATTTACAACGTTATCTAAATGAATTTTAAGTAATATAATAAATACATAATTTATGCGCATATCCATGTCACAATAGCATAACACCACCTAAAAATAATAATTACAAATAGACTTGCAGTACTCGTTTCTAATTTGTCAATGTATATGTTAAAAATATGTTATTTATAATTAATTGGAAATGATTATTTTTTTATTATAATTATTGTACAGTATGTAATATTTATGATAAATAGTACAAAATATTTAAAAAATTGATATGAGTGGTAGTGTAGTAATTTTAATTTGTTTGACTAATTTACATTAATTGGTATCTAAGGATTATTTAAAATAAATTAAACCTCTTTGTCCCCAAAAATTTGACTGAATCTCCTCTTATGACCAGTGGTCACGCATTATAATCACGCGCTGTCTGTGGTGGTGGTGTAGTAGATGATAATATTTTGACGTATATATTGCGATATTATAATATAATATGACACTATGATCACGATATTAATATTATATGCATCATCGTCAAACATATCCGGTGCTCTTTGGGTGGATATGTTTATGCAAATTTATGCAGTGATGGTTTCGTCGAACTGCCGACCGCACTCGTTCGACCGTTAAAATAATATAATATACCAGCCCGAAATGTGGGTGACAAATTTTCTGAGGATGTTTACGGCGGACGGTGATCTACTCATTCGAGTCGGACGTTTTATCGCAGTTAGGTTGGAACGCGCGTCAGACTTTGTTAAATTCTATACTGGTGAACTCTTGACATTTTTAGCCATTTGTCACAATATATATATATATATATATAAATAAATAGAGATAGTAAAGGAGTAAATGTGTTACACATCCTTCCCGTTAAAGTGACAATTTAGTGTGTTATTAACATAGTTTACACACAAATATGTTTGTATAAATAAAACTTCGAATGTCAATCAAAATTCACTGATGACAATCAATCAAAAAAAAAAAAAAAACAAACAAATAAATAAATGAATTATTTACTTTAACTATTATAGCGTCATTATTAATTTATATTTAATTATCACTGTATTGTGTTTATATGAATTTGAGCATTTAATTTGATATTACTATAAATATATTATAAAATATTGTTTTTATATACATTTTTACTATAATATTATACAAGAAATCATTTATAAAAATAACCGGTTGTAACTTACAACAAACAAATTAAAATTTCTTTTAAATATTTTTGTTACTGATTTTCGCTTATTTCATAGTTGTTTTTAACTGAAAATATATTTATGTGTGGAACAATATAAAGGTACATGCATCTACATGCAGCTATTCACTTATTTTTTGATTTTACGCTTAAACCAAATCATGCAAATCACAAAAGTTAACATACAAATACATAATAGTTAAATGCTAAATATTTACAAAAAAAAAAAATTTAAAAATTACGATATTTTGTAATTTTGGGGAATTCTGCGTAAACGCGGTGACCGTTGCTCGTTTGTTTATAGTGTTTATATTATGTAGTACTTTTAGTACATAACGGGATGCATACATATAGATACAATAGCTATATAATATTATTACAATAAAGTCGACAATTTTTATTTTTCAATGACACAGCACGCGAATAGTCTGTAATCAAACACAATGATAAACAGTGAAAATCACGTTAAAGTTAACCTAACCACCGTTAAAGTATACCGCCATTATGATTTTCAATCAGCGTTTTGTGACAACTTGCAAACAAACACGATCAAAAATAAACTCGCTTTTAATATAATCACCCGTAAAGTGTTTACTTAAAAACTCATTATGCACAAAAATCAAAACCACGCGGATTTGTTTATTTTAATATTTCGTGCCGATATCGACCGCATTATTATTATATTCATGTAGTAATATACCTAACAACGTTTGCGTCATCGGATGTGTGAACCTAAGTTAAAAGTGAATTGAATCAACTGCACAACGAATTTGACTAATAATTATATATACTTATTGGCGTGTGCATCTAGTGTACATGTCGTGTTCCGAGTCATAAATGTTTATTAACATTCTTGAGGTATTAATATTTTTACAGAAATATGTCTTGAACTTTTGATGAGAAAAAAAAAGGAACGTTCAGAGAAATAAAGCTCTATCACGATTCTATTCGCGTATCAATACCATAATTTACGTAATATTAAATCTAACGAGTTGCTTTGTCCGTTACAGGTTCATGGTCGTATTGGTGTGCCTGATTTTCAGCGTGCTATCAACGATCGACGAGTATTCCGGGTTTGCAAACGAGACACTATTTTGGATGGTACGTATTTGAATATTATGTTTTTTTATTTTTAGAACGCGATAATAATTATAGTAGAACTCCGATTATTCCGAACGCCTATCAACCGGACGTCTAATTAACCGAACGAGAAAAAAGATTTAACAGATTAAAATTTCTTTTAAAATATGTTTTATATTTATAGCTTATTCTTTTTCAGTTAAATAGTATGATAAAATTATTTGTTTATTGTTACAAATTTCAAATTATATTACATACATATTAATAATAAATACATACAATATTATATTCATTTAATTATATCATTTTTGATATGTCAAATGTCAATCATCCAGACCATCCAGACCATCCTTGACATTAATTAGTCTGGATAATCGGAGTTCTATTGCAATATAATCGAATTTTACGATATCGGTACAACTAAAGTTGTTCCGCGTGATAATAAATCAAAAAATATATATTTCTATAATATGTGGGTAATTTATTGTTCGTTTTCCACACGCGGCCGCATGCGTGTTGTGAATATTATTATTAGATACCGTATAACTCCACAATTTAGTGACTAACGTATGAGCAAAAACATAATAAACCAAAAAATACAATATAACTAATATACAACATTTGCCATTAGTGTTCTAACAAAATTCATAGTAAAAAAAAAAACAAACCACAAACACACAAACTAGAGCACAGACCACGTAATATTATTTACATACATTGTTTGTGGTTAGATAAGATATATGTATGTATACTCATAAAGAAATTGAATCATATTAAACGTGACTGTGAAAAAAAAAAATGTTTAACACCGCCAACAACCACTTAATTTCATTACCTTTCAAAACATTTTAGTTTAAAATCGATTGTTTTTAGGGTCATTCAGATATTTATACAAAAATATAAAATATTTCAAAATATTATGAAAATATTTAAAGATTGCGCGTTGAATTTTCTTGAAAATCACTATATGATATTAACATGGATAATTTTTTTTTATTATTATTATAATTATTAAATAATTCTAATTGTAGTTTTATAAATATTGAACAAAACAGTTTTACTATATACAACATTTTCATTTGGAACGTGACAGTCTGTACAATATATAATGAATTTTCAAATGTAATAATTTATTTTAATTATAGATAGGTACAAATAAATATAAATATACATAGTATTCTGTCAATTGTTTTCAACTGGCACTTTTTATTTTTTACGTAGTAATTAAAAATTTCACACTTTAGTATTCATTCAAATTTCAAAAGTATATATATTATAAATACACACACACATTTACACATTATACACGTGTGCATTGTCCTTTGAATCAAAATTATATATAAATATAAGTGTGAAAGAATATTTAAATTGCATCTGACTATGAAATGTTTCCAGTTCAATATTTATTAATTATATACGCATGATCTATCGAATAGACCTGATTTGCAATTGTATTTAGTTTTACCTTATTCACTGAAAGAAAATTAATTTTTCCACATATTTTTATAACAATTTCATATCATACATAAAGTGTATAAAATACGTGTGTGTATTGAATGTCATCAATTCCCTATAGAATATAAAATCTGCCAACTGTGCGAAAATGGCCGTACAAGTCGCGGACGACGTGTCTCAGGGGTTATATTAAAGACGAAAAAGTCCCAATACTTTTCTTACCTAAGTAATAATAAAGGTACCAGTCTACGAGGGAGTCATCTCGAGATTAAATTAAATTACAGACATTTTTTTCTTCGTTTTATTTTCCATTAGATGTCTTCTGATAATTATTTATAGTAGTTTAAGGTATTAAGTACAACATTTTTGGTATAAACATTTAACCAATATCGTTTTAAATAGAAAAAAAACTAAAGAAAGATTATGAGACAGTTTACATTTAAATAATAATTTTTATTTATTGTATTTATTTATAATAATATTCAATTTATTTCAAATAATCAATACGGTCTGGTCATTGTTAAAAATAATTTTATATAATATTATTTTATTATATTATTGACAAGTTTAATTTCATTCGAATATTTTATTTTAAAAATTCATTTTTATTAAATATCTTTTATAACTGGTTATTGACATAATCTGTCTAAAATGACTAGCAAAACGCGTTTGAATACATTTTTATTAAAAAAAAAAAAGAATGACAGCACATAGGTGACATTTATTGAAAACACCATACTTTTTAGAAGTATCCAAATTTCAATATTCTGATTTTAAAATGTCCACACAACTGTGCAGTTAATCCGATTGAAGTGTTTAAAATCTTAATTTCCACTTTTATTTTTATTTTTTTTTTTTTTTGTTAACGTCTTTGATTTTTAAGTTTTTCTTTTTATATTTTATTCGTTTGTACTTTGTATTATATTTAATGATACTCCACAAATGAGTACAAGTTTTGAGATTATTAAATGATCCAAAATGTTGTACGAGAGAAAAGTTAAAAAAAAAATAATTTTTAATAATCCCTTAAGAGAATAAGATTTTCAATTTTATTTAAATATTAATAAAAAACTAAAGCCAATTATTAGTTTATTTCTTTAGATGTACAGATTAATAACACAAACCAGCTGTACATAAAAATAATTTCCTTAATCCTACAATAAATTATTTAAGTATTACTAAATTCAGTTCACAATTATTTATAATGTAGCTATTAATACTGATAACTATAAAATGTCGTCAATAACACTGAACCACATGTAGTTGGACAGATCTATAAATGAAACAAATATCCACTGACAATACTGTTTACTGTTTTAAAATTAATTTATGGTTAATGAATTAGCGAATAATATATTATATTTTTGGTTTTTGTAATGGATGTTTGAAAAACTTATGAGGATTTTAGTTTATATTAAATTTTCAAATGTATGATCAAGGTACAACAAATATTATTAATATACATCGAAAAGAAAACGGCAATATTATATCTTTATTGATAAATACGTATAATAATAAATTAATAGTATAATATAATGTGTGTGTGTTTGTGTGTATACGTGTAACTCAAATTTTCAAACAAGAAATTTAAATAAATACAAATGACATTTTATAATTTATAGGCCAAGTATTTATTAATACTTTATTAGATAGTTATAGAAATTGATTTAAGGTTTCACTTGAAATTAATTTTTATTACTAAATAAAAATGTGTACACGAAGTACTGATTTTCATACAAATTTCTTTTAAGATTTCTTAATGTATCATGTAATTTATTATTTATATTTTCAAAAATATTCATAAAGAGATAAAAAATATTTGAAATATTATTCGAAACATAACATTGTATTTTGTCTTATTTATATTTTAGGATTTACATTTTTTAACTACAGAATACGTTTTAATAAAATATATAGCCAAACATAACTGAGATTTTTGAGGACCTCTAAACATTTAATTTTTTTATTATCATGATCATATATAATAATATATATTAAATAATAATATTATGTATAAAATATACAATTTCACAAAATACCATTGACCAATATATTTTAACTTATTTTGTCTTACAATAATTGATTTTAATATATTTTTCAATGTGTGTTATAAAAATTCTTTTCAAGAAAAAAAAATAATGTTTGCCTGGTAGACAATTATTTATGTTATAATATATGAATTCTATAAGCTCCCACCGCTGCACAAGTCACGTATGATATGTTATGTCAATATTGTATATAAATGTCAATTACGTGGTATTAATTTACTTAAGCGTACCATTTTAAGCTGAGTATATTATGATTCCATATAGGTTCGTTTTATCAAAATTAATTTTATGATAAAGTCGAATATCAACTAAAATTTAAATAGGTAATCCATCAATTTTAAATATTTATAATAACGGTACGAATAATACATTAATACGTGTAAAAACACGCTCTATTATTAATTAATTTTAAGATAATTAAATTTTATTTCATTTTCTCTATAAAATTCCTGAATAATAAACTCATTTTTTACTCTCTTCTATAATTTTTTGTTATTTTAATTGTATACATATTTTAAATAATAAAAATTATACAAAATTATATATATATATATATATATGAGTATGTGTGATGTATTTATATTACATATATCTAATGTCTAGTCTCAAATAAAATGATCCATTTTTTCAAAAGCACTAGAACAACTAGAATTTAAACATGTGTATTTTTATACTTGACGGATCTTCCTGAGAAAAAAATGGACAACATTGTATGTCATAAAGGTAAAAAAAAAAGTATAAAAGGTTATGTCGTTTCGACATGACAGACACAGGAAAGGGCGTTTCTAAAGACTTTATGATTGCTTTTTTTTAGATGCAATTAAGTTATACCGGTGAATTCGTTTTTAACGTTGACTTCTAAAAAACTTAGATTCCGTTTTATGTCATGTCGTAGACTTTTAAAAGCTCTTTTCACTGTTATACATTCAAAGTAATTTAACAAAAAAGTTGTGGCGAGCTTGGGGCGTTCATAACGTTTTAAATACTATTATACAATTACCATGTCATAGTTTAATTTATAAAAACAAATTCGATTATCTATTATACTACCTAGTGGTGTATATATGCAGTGCCAGTTTTAATATATTTTTCACCTCAGGAAAAGTATAAAATTAGCTCCTTATCATAAATCAGCCTCCCTCTATTATGCTACTTTTATACTTATATACCAGTTACTCTCTCTAAAAAAGGTGAGGGGTTAACAAAAATCATTATTAGGTAATTTGGCAACCCCCGACCACATTTTCTGTGCGAATTCCCTGGTTCACCCCATCTCCTCTATTAGATCTTGCCCTGTATATATACATTCTACAATCTACAGATCGCAACAGTTATAATTTATAATACAGTGACATGTATAAGTATGTAAATATGTAATATAAACTCACTTGATCGATACTATTTTAATTTAAAACTCTCAGTCCGTACATAAATATAATATTTTTTTAAATTCAAGAAACTATTCTTTAAAACAAGTTATAAAAATATCATACTAACATAGCTTAATAAAATTATGATTATATGTGTGTATATGTTTAAATTCTTATAGCCTATAGGTATATGCGTCCTACACATCTACAACAGTGTAGCTGGCAAGAATCGTGACCTTTTCAATAAATAAATATTATATACTAATATAATAAAATATTAAATGTAAATATGTTTGTTTCAATTATTTTATATTATAGTAATATAAAATATAATATAATATAGATATTAAGTATACTAAACTTGACTGTATATTAAACTGAAAACTGTGGAACGAGTATGTTGTATACTGATATATTGAACTTAATCAAAAAAACATTTTTTAAACACTATTATAGGTATAGAAAATGATAATAAATAAAATTATTGTAACATGGTTTATAGTTTATTGTATGTGAGACATAGCACGTAGGCAATAACTAAAATACTACTTTCTAGATTTTTCCATTCGTATAAAATGTCTATTAAGACATTAAGATACATTACAGTGCAAAATTACTTTTCTCTCGAGATATATATATCTACCATTATAAAGAAAATACATTGTGTTATTCCCAGTTCTCATATAAGTGATTTATTTGTGTTATTGCTGTGCACTTTTGAGAGCTTTTATACGCCACTTAGAACCGTTTGTACACACCGTGCATTTGAATCACTCGATAATAATTATTGGATTTTTTTCGTATAAAACACAATTTTTTTATTCAGCAGGTTGGATACATAAGTATGCTTCTAAAATATTTTATTTCAAATCGATTACCAATGAATTATGAATATTTACATAGAATAATATAATAGATACAGTTTGAGGATTTATGTACATTTTTTTAAGATTTTCAAGAATACATTTTATATTTTTCAACTAATTAAAATTTCATGTACAATCAATACAACATATTTTATAATAATGTATATTATTATTTATTAATAAGTATTTATTCGACTTGATAAATTTATAATTCGAAATATACGTAAATTCTATTATTATGGTTCCTATATATTCTTAGAATGATTTGCATTTTTATTTAATATGTCAAACATTCAAACAAATTAAAATAGAATTGTAATAGGTAACGAAAGCTATTTAGATAAATGTACACTCGCGCTCTTTAAAAGTTTAAAACAATTTATTCAAAGTCTTATAACAACTGTTAATAAATATAAACGGATCGAGACAGAAAAAGAACAATTCATCAACAGTACCTCAGTATTTTTATTTATGTATTTATTTTATTTTTTTTTTTACTTAATAAATCTCTGGGCAATTTCGTTTAAGACAACGAAGGATATTATTTTCAGGAATTGTTAGATTAGCTTAGATTGGAATTTTTAAATGAGGCTTTGTGACTTCATCATTTACAGTAGATAAATATAATTATATTATAGAGGTGGCTGTGAAACGTTGGTTCTTCACTAGATTTAGGCTAATAAACATTTTAATATATTATGAAGAAGGCGAAGTGAATATAAATAATGTTGACTTCCTTTCGATTTAATTTTGTTTAGTTGATTTTTTTTCCAAATGTCACACCTATAAAGTACTTTGGTTATGGGTTCGAGTATATAGAATTTTTATTTAGTCAAAGAGAAAGGAAGACGTTATAATTGAGCATGAAATTCAATTGAATGCGTTTATTTTGATTCGTTGTAATCTTCCAGTTTTAACTTACGCAGCCGTTTAGTTTAAGTGCAACTAAATTTATTTAGCAAATTCACCAGCAACACTACTATAACGAATTGAAGTCAAAATAAACGCGTCTTAATAAATAATAAGTATTGTTGACGTGAATATATATATGACTAGCCAAGAGATGAGAAATATACATCTCCGCTATTAAAAATTATAGCAGCGGCCGAACACTCACAATACCGATACAAAACGGTCTAATTTATGATACAGGATAGAAGTCCTATATTTTTAATATCGTACCCAATTAGGTTCGTCCTATTTTCAAGTAGAAATACATATTAAGGTCAAGCAAATCGCCTGTTCTGGCCAGGCACTATATGTGCGATAATATTATACGCACTGACTTACGAATAAGAGCTGCAGAAAAAGACAAGTGAGAAATTATTACATCTGTCAGAAGGATTTCCGGGCAGTTTATACGCATCTACCTTTATACTGGTTAAATCACCAAACGTGATCATTTCCATTTTATTGTTTTATTATGTATTTATTCGAATTTTTATGTTTAAAATTCACAAAAACTGTCTTAGTTATAAGTACTTTACTAAATATTGCATAATATATTATATGTTTTGTATACAACCATAATCTCTACATACTCTAAGCGTATTTTTTGTGTAATACTGACCCAAGTATGATAATTCAAAAACTAAGTCACAATGCTCGTTTGGATTTCGATGTAGGCTAGATCAAAAAATGTAAAAACAAAAAATCTATTTATACGTGTTTAAAAATTCCAAAAATTTCAATTTGAATAAATGCATAATTAAAGGACAAAATAGAAGGGGAACGCGGTCTTTGAATTTCCTGGTTTATAAATTTATACGATGGCAGTATGCGTATGGAAGAACTCAATAGGCGCGCTGGTAAAAGCAGGATCGCGTTAGCTTTCGTATGCGAAAATCATGCATGAACAACCCGCGCATATACTCACACACAAAACCACATTGCAAATTATGCGAACTATACACTAGTGGAAGGCAAGTTTTTTTCAGTTTTGATTTATGAACGTAGATATTTCCTCACATTTTTCATGTGTTTTTTTATCTTTCATTCTTTTTAAAGTGAGTATAAAAGTCTTGGAAAGATAATGTATGACCGACGAATACCTAGAACCGTGTCGTCGCTCCGTGGCCGTCTTCAGGTAATATTATGAATAATGATAATCTTTCCGTATACGTGTCTCTTTCTCTCACTCATACACACACACACACTCTTATCTATAATACATACGCAAACTTTGAAACGCTTTGTCGTCTCGTATATAAATACATGCGAACGGGTTTCATAAAATTAAATATAACGAAATTGCACCTTCCAATAACGATTGAGTTTCGTAGGTATACGTACTAAAATAATTTATATCACTTCAAGTCATACTTAGGAATTATAGTTTATTTCCATTGAATAATTCGTGTGATGACTATGTTTACATATTATACATACAAAGCTGATAATTACATTTTTTAACATAGTATGCAAAAAATGTAGTGTAAAATATAATATGTATTTCTTTTAATTTTAAACAGCAATCTTAACTTAGCTTCGAGTGATATTGAACAATTTAGGGTAAATACATGTAACGGTTGCCTACGAGTTGATTCCCTGGTCGTTATATATTTTTTTCAATGTTTATTCAAATATTCGGCGTATTAGCGTAACCCAAGAAACACCACGAGGAGGTTGGCTGATAAGTTTCTCAAAAATATTGTTCTTTTTAGTTTTTTCATGTTTATATTTATTAATTATTTATTGTATTATATTATATTTATTATTTATTAAAAAAATTTAGTAATTTGGTAAAAATGTATAACACATTGTTTTTAAAAATTGGTATCTTGTAATAAGATTACCAGTATACCTCGACATCACTTCTCTTGAAAAAAATGTTTTTTCTTGGTTTTTCTTAAATTTACTAGCCCCATTGCTCCTGCATTTTATATAAGTTTTATATTGATATACAACAATAGGGAATCAACTCGTACATACCTCTTAATGACCTGGAAATCAACTCGTACATAAAGAAGGTCTAGGGAATCAACTCACTCCGCGTGTAACACATTTTGAAAATACAAAGTACATATAATATGTCACGCGCACATTAACTTTGCTACTGCATAGTTTACAATATGGACTAATGGTATATTATATTAGACGTTTATCGTGTATTGCGAATATAATTTATAGGTAAGGATTATTGCGTACAAGGTTTAAAAAATAAAGTAGACAGTTCAAATGATTTTTTTTTGGGACCCGATTTGTATAACATACTAGTGAATATGAGTATTAAGCATACGATGATAAATGCATAATAAATTAATTATCAATGTATAAGACGTATCCGATTAAACATACCTTCGATACCAATTGTCAATAATCAATACTGTGCACTTGACATGTAGAAGACAATTAAATAATATTATTGATATACCACCGCTTGTTAATACTATGTAGCAATAAAATATGTTATTTTATTATTATGCTCAGCTAATATTTTCAGTATAATAATCGTTATATGTACCCACTAAATATAAATAAATTGTAGAGCTAATGCGGATCTAAATAATATGTTTTGATTCATACACTTCAATACTCCTTGCCTTACTAAACACAGCCAATTATCGATAACCAATTAACGACACTTATACACTCATATACGTATATTGAAAGCATTTTCAATTAAAAATATTTAACATAAAAACTATTACTCTCGCAATATTATTTTGTCTAAAATATATCCAACATAAACTAGGTTGACTTATGCAGTAAAAAATGAAATATTATTTTAATGGGGTGGTACAATCATCATTGTTTTACTCACTTAATTGACAAAAAAATGACAATAAATAATATACATAATTTCTTATCAAATGAATAAGGCAAACACAAGACTAGGAGAAGAGGTATTAAGGTCACTACTAAATCAACCACTGAACTTATGGAACTAGTAAAATGTTCATGTTAAGTAAATCTTACGTTAAGTAAATCTTACGTCCAAGTTCTCATTTTATAAATACAGGAAAAAATATTAAGCATGTGTTTTTATTAAACGTAAATATGATAATAACTTTTAAATAAAAAAAATATAATACAAAAAAATATATAGGTTATACATTTTATCGTTAAATATTCAAACTCTATAAAATACTCATGTATACTCGATAGCTTTTCCTAGTATATAGGTTAAACAATAAATCAGGGATTCCCAATCGCTGTGACGTGTAATTTTTGTCTTCGTGTGTGATATAATAATCAAAATTGATTAAATGTCTGATTTGTGTATTCCTGTTTCACCCTGAATAGAGCAATTATGTAAAAATAATCAGTCTCAAGTATCACATTAAATTCGTATCATTTAATAAAAACAGTATATTATATATTATTATGATATTATTATTTATATTCATCATTATTTATTTATTTAAATGTGCCACAAAAATGTTTAAATTGATGCTGTCTAGTAAAAAAGGTTGAAAATCTTTGCAATAGATCATACATATTATAAGCGTATTATTAATTTTGACAAAGAATTGATTTATGTATTTTGATATACATAATTAATAAAAATCGGTGCTTGAATAATATTATTTGCATAATTCATATTATAACAATCAAATTCATTTAATGTTGATAAAAATTACATACATCTTTTTAAAAACTTTAATCAAATTGTATGTATATATTACAAGCCAAATTTTTAACTACCTTAGATTTTGTAATTTACATATTGTCTATATTTCTGTTTATCTACAAAAAGTCAAATTATCACATTTAATTTTAAACAATTATACTTAATTTACAACATATAATACAGTATTTCCATATATTGTGAGATATTTAACATTTATCTGAAAAGTTGAAAATAAGTCTGCATATTGATATATTATCCAAAAGTTTATGATCAATGCATAATAATTAATAAAAAAAAAAAACAGGATAAAAATAATTTATCAATCTCAGTTGATAAAGTTAAATCATATAATAGTAGTATAATAAGTTAAACAGTTTTATTATTTAAATTATAGTATGATGATTAAATGTGAATTACATTTAAAATAGAACAATATTCTTAAAAGTTGTATGTAACTTAGTATTCTTAACAAATTTAGCAACGTTAAAACTTATTTAGTACACATAAATTCATATAACTGAAGTGATTTCTTTATAAAATATCAGATGTACGCAATCGTGTTCCAAAAGGTGAATCGTTCGCGACAAGTTCTTCCTATTTAAATGTATTTTGTTTGCATTTATTAATTTTATTTTTTTAACCTACGAAAATAATTCTATTAATAAAAATTCCAAACAAAAGAACCTTCCTACGAATAAATATTTCAAATACAAAATAAATGTAACAATTAATTTGGTACATGACTCAAATATAAAACAAGATAAAATATTTTAAGTAATAAATATTTTATATGAATATGTTTTTAATGAATAAGGTTCTACTGCAGTGATCTGAAATACACTCGTTCTGAAAACGATTTTGCGAAGTACTTTTCGCTCAATTATGTATACGCAAATTGTTATTCGTGTATAATATTATAAAAGGTAAACCAAACCCCTGTATTCTACTTGTAGAAATATTCATATTTGATGATATAACATTTGTATGCAAATTATTTTGTTTCACAAATAATTTTTTTTTTCAAATTCCACAAAACAGAAGAACAGAATCATATTACGAACATTTATTATACAAATGTTTGCTTGCAATAATGATAAGAATATAAGATACGAGATATTTAAACCAAAATAAATTTATTTATATAACTAGATATTTTGTTATAAAATATTTTTCAAAAATTTTTCTAGAATATTTCTGTTGGAAAAATAATAATTTTGATTCTTACTACCCAGTTATAATATTTAAATTTAGACCTTTATAATCAATTAAATACTTAAAAAAATTTACTTGTATCTTTTGAGAATTTCAAATTATTATATTAATACAATTTTATTTTAAAGATAATTTATTATTAACTTAAATAATATCTATGAAGTTAAGTCACATTTCATATGTATACGTATGATTTCTTTTTGAAAATCGATTCTCAGAAAATAATTTTTATATTTATGCTCAATATACATATATGAAAATAATTTTATTTATATTTTTCTGTATTAATATCTAAAATTAAAAAAAAAAGGTATATGGTAATTGGATACAATTTTGCTATATACTAGGTATCGAGTGGACCACTATAATGGATGTGTTAAATTTGAATTCAATTGTATAAAAAAACAATTCTGACCCAAGACGGTCTATCGATCTATATCAATAAGTATATTTTATATTCATGATATGTTTTTTTTGATATACTAAATAAATATAATAATACATATATTAAAATCATTCATATTAATTCAATATTAAAATAGGCTGATATATCTTTTTTTGGAAATATAGTATTTATTATATTATTACTTAATACTTTTTAATTATTATAGCAACATATATTTTTACATTATTATATCAATTTATATAATTCAAAATGTAATAAAATCTTTCTGTAAATACCATGAATCAGTTAAAATAGTTCATAATATAAATAAATAATATCATAAAATAAACCAAAAAAAAAAAATTATTGCGTATAATAATATTCATATATACCTAATAGTATAGTATGCGCAGAAGTTTAAGTAGTTTCCATGAATGTTTTTAAATTATAAAAAACAATTAACATTGTTATTTAGCAAATAATTTTTTATAGATATTTCTAGAAAAAAAATTTAATTTCACATGCTTATAAATATAACTTAAAAATAGTAGAAATATTTTGAAAATGTTATCGTAAATAAAAAACATTTTTTTTTGTTTGTTTTATTTTTTATAATTATAAAATTTACTTTTGGTCGACCTTCTTATGAAATCATGTTCGATTATTCATCTCGTTATGTGTAACATTAATTGAGTTGCAATCTGGGGAAAATATAGAATATATTTTAAAATCAAGAGAATACGATAAAATTGAAGAAAACTAACCGTGTACTAGTGACTTAGAACTTGATAAAAAAAAATTAAATAATATAAAATTTCATAATAACTATAATTAACATTTTTGCTTAGTCAATCAGCGAAAACAAAATATACTTAATATACGTCAATCAACAGCACAAAATCTTAAAAAATAAGCTCAAAAAATGATTTAGACATCTAATAGAAAATAATATGATAAACTTAAATTGAGAACTGCAGTTACGTACGAGTTAGAATTTGTAATAGTAAATATTATGGAAGCTTACCATGTAAAAATAAAAATGAATTATTTCATTATTAAAATTGATGAAAAAAAATATTAAAAAAATGGTTAATAACTAATGATTAATTATTTATTAGGGTAAATTATGTAAGAGGAAGTAATACTTGAAATACAAAAATTGAATTAAAATATTTTAAAAGAAATGAACAATATTTTTTATATTTTATTTTAATAATTCACCTCCTTTTTCTAAATATTTAATATTACTGTGTTATGTGTATCGTTGCATGATTTCGTCAGAAAATGATAACATGCACTGTATTAATAAATTACATCATTTCCTTCCTTTATTAAGAATTGTCAACATTTCCGATAGCAAATAAGTATATAATATTTAAACTGAATTAAATTGTAAATAATTTGTAATCGAACTACGAATTGCTATTAATTAATAAACTATGACAACTTTTATTTAATGTGATATTCAAATTTATGAAATCATTATAATAACTATAAAACTAAAATATTTTTCCCATGGTAGGTACATACTTTTTAATATCATTTTTGACTACATAACATAACATTATATTCATCAATAATTTTATAAAATTTGTTTTTTAGAAAAATTTATCTGTATTTCTGTAATATATATCCCTAATTTTTAGAAATTATATGAGAAGCTTTAGAAAAACTTACATACTCTTCCAAATTAGTCTGCCTTTGTCTATATTCGATCTAATACGGTTTAAAGGTACACATGATAAAAACACATACTTTCAGTGGTAATAATCACTATATATTATTAATATTATAGTCTTGTGGTTGACCAATTAGGATATCTTTTATTATATCTATTATAACATATTATTATTTTCGTTATTATTAGTGATATTATATATTATACTCTTTACTTTATACAAAAATAATGATAAATGGAAAAGCCACACGACCATGTTACATTCGATTATTAGTAGGTACCATAATAATATTGTTATGAGATTGATGTACGTTATTAATTTATAATACATAAACAATAGACATATGAATAATATATGATTGGCATAGATAATACTATTATAGATGGTTAACCTCAAAATAAATTATATTTTACTTAGAAGTATACCAATATTTAATTAAGCATGTGGAATATAGATACCTACTACTTATATTTTTTTACACCTCAATTTGAATTTCATACTTTTATAGTATATGTCTTTTTTTACCTCTAGTAATTTATATAAAACATTAAGAATATATATTTGTTACAAATAAAATCACTGAAAAATATTTTCTTTAATATATAAAATAAAAAGTATTTGAAACTCAACAAATTTTACAATTAAATGTTAATAAGACTAGTATTGATGATATATTATGTATTTTTTAATTATTTATTTATATATAGTAATTATTATTTATGCATTTACCTAGTTGAGAAATTAAAATGTTTTTCAAGAATAAATTTTTAAACCATTTAAGGTATAAGGTATTTTGTTCGTAAATAATATTATAGTACTACAGTATTACGACCTATAATTTATTATGAAATTAAATAATATGATATCTGAGTAAAAGGAAATTAATACAAAATCTAACCATATATTTAGTTAATTGATAAATTAAATCTATAGCAGGTTACCGATAACAATAGTTAGGTAATAGAAAAAAATATTAATCCGTCGTCAACGTATAACAATTTTATAGTTAGTTTTATGTATCTACCAAGTTGACATTTTGAAAAAAAAGTAATGTACATAACATAACGTTCAACCTTCGACGTTAAATATCCAGTAAATAGTTCAAATACTTTATATAATATTAATAATTTAATACAATAATAATATACCTAACACATGAAAATATTATGTGTGTCGTTGGTTGTAAATGTATATGATGGTATGTGGCCTTTAATGTTATTCATATGGCCTAGAAATTGGTTTACGGTTCACTGGCGTTTGAAAGAAGCCTTTCGTGTAGGTACTTGCATATTTTGATGATCATATGCTGACGATAATAGCACAATAATATAATATACAAACAGCTCGCAAATTATTTAGTAACGACACACAATTCTTACAATATTGTATACACACATACACACATATATATCATATTATATACATGTCACATGTCACCGTACTTGCATATTTGAAATATAACACTTGAATTAAAAAGTATTTAAATATAGTATCCAATAAGTATTAAAATACATTTTAAATACTTGTCAAATGAGAAATCTTTTGAACCGGATTTCTTAAGAAAAGTTTTTTTTCGTAGGTAAATAAATATTTTTAAACAATGTATAAATAGTTTTGTAATGGAAAAAAGCTAAAAGTCAACACACAAATACAACATAAAAGTGTACTGGGAGATTTTTGTTAGTATTTTTAAATTTTTTTATTATTTGTTAAATATGTTTTTAAATATATTTGTTCTAAATGTATTTAAGTTTATAACAAGTATATATTTATTTGTAAGTCAACGTTTAGATATCTACACAAAAAAATATGATGACAATTTTCTTTTTTAAACTTTGAGAAGGAAGTACATTAAATTATATTCAGTTTGTACTTAGTATAATATATAGGTTTAATGTAAAATGTACATAAGTCCATTATTATATTAAAGTACTGCAGTTGAAATAGCCAAAGTATGACAGAATTACATACAAAATATATCAAACAAATACTTATATATAAAATAATATTATGTTTTATTCAAAACTCAATTGTCTAAAAATACTGTAATACAAAAATATTTTACAATCGTAGCCGGACGATAATTAATATTTTACAACGCATACGTCGTTATCGATTAATGAGTTAAAAATATGTAATTTTAATTTTTAATATCATTGAAATGTAAAAAAAATAAATATATTATTCTCAACTTGTATTGTTGCATGCCATTAGACGGTCGATATCTCGATTGACGTATATATTATTATGTTATATTTTATAATTATGTACGGAATTCATAACGATGAACCTGTAACTACGAGAAAAAAATTATTCGGTCATCATACATATTAAAATAATTTTCGAAAAAAACCATTTATTAAAAACTTATGGCATTTACGACAAAATAGTATTTAGGATATTTTACAATAATTTGTGCTAAGATAATTTATTTGTGTACCCATTACATTTATGCGATTTATACTGTTAAATGAGACAACCACAGGTTTTAAAGTTCATATATCATATTATTATTGTAGTGATACCAACAGCTATATCGTAAACTTAAGTGATATGAGACAGACCTCGAATGAATTGCAGTAACATAGGCAATTGTCTGAATTCGTCATAAAAAAAACACGTAGTGTACTATATTGTTATCGTTTATTTTGATCGCTCAGGCATCTGTGGTAGTTTACCAAGCTCAAAAGTTCTAGGTTACAACTATAATAATTATTATACTGTTCTAATCTAATATGGACACCTAATGTTATGGTCTGAGAAATAGTTTTCCTGGTTTTAGAATTCAAAATAAAAATATTAAACAACAGTGATAATTAATCGGAAAACGTATTTTTGTTTTTATGTATAAACAGCATATATATTTATAGTATAAAAATTAAATTAAAAAAACAGCATATTATAATTATTATAACAGTATTACCATGATGCAATCGATAATTCATACAACGCAAAATCCAAACACATTATTTTCACTACACTACTGTTTTACTTTACATAAAAATTTACAAAAAATAAAAACCTATGGGTCATGGCATAGAAAAATGAATTACTTTTTTTAAATTATTGTGGACTTATATAAGTGTTTTGTAGTAAAAATTATCTAAATGTAACAGTTTTAACTTTTTCAATCTATTCAACATTAACACCGCTGAATAGCACGAATTACAAATTGTACTATCCTGTGATACATTCAAAAGACAAGAATCACACTTTACACCTTATATTAATGTATTATTTATTTAAGCATTAGATATTATGGTTGGGGATAATAACCACCAAATTATCTTTTGTACATTAGGTCAATACATTTCAATTTTCTAGATACTATTTATTATGTACTGAATTACCTTTATTACAAAATAAACCGCATACACAAACATTACATTTGTACAACAATTACAAGACATACTATATACAAATATACAATATACAATGGTTGCATTGTCACCATTTTCACCTATGTAAATAAATAATGATTGTCAATTTTCGTTGTGTTATACAGGAAATTTGCCTAGTCGTGTTCTTTGGCGTCGAGTATATGATACGATTATGGTCGGCCGGCTGCAGGTCCAAGTACATGGGCACTTTTGGCAGGTTCCGTTTCGTCCGGAAACCCATATGCATCATCGGTAAGAAAACATTTTATGGTATACTACATACGCAATGTGTAATTATATACTTATAGTTAGAAAGGTTTATCAAATAACACTCGAAATACCTTGATATGTTTTTGAACGTTTAGTTAGACCAATATTATTTATCCAGATAAAAACGAAATTGAGTCTTCACATACCGTATCGTATTATTATTATGATATGGTTGTTAGTTATATTTTACACTTAAAATAAACTATTTTCGTAAATTATGTTATACAGACATAAATAAAACTATGAGTACTTCCTACTTACATAACTCTGAACAAATGCATCTGCATAATACAGGGTGGGGCGTGGTTACTTCCTTATCTGAAACTCTCGCAACTTAGCGGCTATTAATAGTAGAGCGTTGGTTTATGGCTTGTTCGAAAGCACGTTATCTAAGGTTTTAGTTATGACTAGTTCAGTGTCAACAATGCAGTGGACAAAGCAAGAGCGCGCGTTCGCCGTGGAGGCCTACTTTTCTTTCAGCCGTTCGATCATCGCAACTCAACGTGCTTTCAGAAACCATTTCAATATCGCACCTGCAGGTCGTGTGCCTGATCGGAAATCGATTTGTTTGTGGGTGGACACGTTCAGGGATACCGGTAGTGTGCATAAGAAACATAATGGACCTTCCAGAACCGTCAGGACGCCAGAAAACATCGAAAGGGTAAGGGCGGTGATTTTGAAATCCCCTAGGCGATCTGCACAAAAACATTCGGCTGCTTTAGGGATTTCTAGTCGCACAGTGAGACGAATTCTTCATGAGGAACTTAATTTTCACCCATACAAATTAGCAGTGGTGCAACAACTTAATCCACGCGATTATGTTGCGCGAAAAAATGCATGTGAAGCTTTCCTCGAAAACCTGCCTCAGGACGGCACGATCGCCAGATTTAGCCCCATGTGATTTTTTCTGTGGGGCTACCTTAAATCGTTGGTATACACTGATCGTCCAAAGACCCTTCGTCATCTAAAAAACAATATCCGTGCTGCTATCGCCGACATAAGCACAGATATGCTGGAAAAAGTGGACAACAATTTCAAACTCCGACTATCTCAGTGCATTGATGAGAACTGTGGCCACCTTCGAGATGTCGTTTTTAAAACTAAATAAAATAAAACTTTAAATGTACTACTATACACAGAAAAAATAATTAAATCAATATTGCCAATACTTTTTGTGTTATGATTTTTTTAAATAAGGAAGTAACCACGCCCCACCCTGTACTACACGAAGTACCTAGTGAATATTATTGTATCATCGGGAATTTGTTAAATGACTATCGCTCCAATAACCGCAAGTACTTGCATTTCTATTGCAGTATTTCTAAAATTGTAATAATATTTATATTTAATTATATAATTTCAAAAATATAATGTGAACATATAGCCATTTAAACGCTTATTTATTCTTCAATAGGATAATAAGCTCCGTTGAACATGTTCGTGTGGTTCATGAGTTCATGATTTGAAATACAAATTAATTGAAAAGTTAATACAATTATTATAAATAATTACAATATAATATTTTTTTCGTATATGTAACTAAAATATCAATACAAATAAATAAATATTTTTTTCTATATTTATACATGATAAAATATATTAATATTTTATAGAAAACCGTCTTAACAATAAAATTAGTGTAATAATAATAATAATAATAATAATAATATAATATAGGTAAAGCTATATAAAACTACAATTATTGAAACTCTAAAATCTAATTAATATAACAATTAATGACGCTATGATCTTGCATATTTTTTATGCATATGCCATTATTTTGCTCTTGTAACATGGTATACGTGTTGCTTTACTGTTTATATAAATAATAGCTACGATGTGGTTTAGGTTATTAATAGAGTAGTGAATATAATCTAATGATTATTAGACTCTGACTTATGAGTTACGAGTAAATATATTTAGTAATATATTTTTAGTTATATTTAAATATTTAATGTGAGCCTAAAATATTTTCCAATATGCATTATCAATATGAAAGTTACACAATTTAATTTGTAATGTAAACAATTTAAGAATGCACGTTACCTGCATCCCTCAAAAATGTATACTAAAAGTGACAAGACTATAAAAAAATGTATACTAAGACGCAAATAAGTAATGATCTATTTTTAACCTTTTTTAATCTGGACGCAATTTACCTATTAAATTAAATCTAGGACACAATAGTAGTATGCTTCCGGTTTCACTCGTTAACCTAACATAGTTTTTACTCTCACCTGTCACCAAACTCTTGCCGAAAATACGTTTTTTTCAAATTCATACCCCTCCCCCCCTCGACAAATAAATCCTGGTACCGTCACTATATGCACACATTTTTTGATTAAAATATACATCCTAATATACATAATACTGTTATATTTAATTGTTTAAAATCAATTACATGATGTGGTAAAATTTAAGATTTTTCTAAATTTAAAAACAAATTATTTTCACATAGCTTTTATTGGATTTTTTCTAAGTCAGTCTATAATACTCTAGCAAGTAGCTCATCCTAAAACTAACTTTCAGCAAAAAGTACTGTATCGCATGTATCGCAAACGAGTTTACCGTTTGTATTTAAATCATTTATATGGTTTATATATATATTAAAGTGTATGGGTGATAGAGTAGTCACTTGAGTTTTAAGGAACACTGCATACCTATTATTAAAGTTCCTTCACTATTTTTAATTCGCATGTATATTGTTTACAATATGTTAAACATGAACCTGATAAATTATAAACAAATCTGTTAATGCCGAGTTTGTTAAAATTCTATGTATGATAATATTTTATAATCTATGGTATCAAATGTTTTTACTAGATCCAAATAATAACAGTTGCACATTAATATTATGAATAAAGTAATTAATTGTAAAATAGTATGTCTCTATTTTTAATAACTTAACAATTTTGTTTAGTACCATATCCGGTGTTTTCAAATTCAAATTTGTAATATTTAATTTCAGCTTAATTTATCGCGTTATTCCTATTTTCAATAAACGATAAAATATAGTTATTATTCAGAGCTTAATTTTTTGGGGCTTTTGTTAATTTTTTTCTAAAAAACAATTATTATCTCTTTTTAAAAAAATTTTTATACATTTTTTTATTTCTGGATTTCCATTAGAATCACTTAGTTTTGATAATTAACTGTAGTTGTTTTAATGAAAATCATAATTTTGCACGATCACCTATATTTATAATTTTTAAATTTAATAGATTTTTCTATTAAAGATATGGTTGCTTATATTATTTAATATATTTGTGACTATTAAAAAGGTATGAGCAACAAATGCTTTTACATATTTTGTAAACGTAATAAATTTTAAAAGTACCCTAAACAAGATTCTTATATTTTTTTTTGATCCAGTTAAACAATTAATGAGACTAATAAAGCTATATTCGCTTATTAAATTAAAATCTTAATTGATTATATCTAAATATAAGTAACCCTTTATTATGTATGGTTGCTTTTTTAGCTTTTGCTCTACGTAAGATGGTTTTTTTAAACAATTTAATATCAATTTTAAGCGGTTTTGTTAAATTATGAAGCTTAAATTTCTTTTTTTACAATTAAATTATAAACTAAACATAAAACAACTGTTTAAGTCAGTTAATTATGTATTTATGATTAAGTTATTTATAAAAGTGATTATTTTATTAAATTGATTTATACATTTTATGGTCTTGAATATAATATATAGTTTGGAATTTTAAATTTTTTGTTATTTAGGTTTGGTGAATCTAGTTGAACATCTGTTTAAATAATTAAATCAAAAACTATTATTAATTATGTAATTGACATTATGTAAAATTTGTCAACATTTCTATTAACAATTCTTAAATTTATTAAGATTTATAATATTTAATGACTGGTCTTTATTGAATAGGCCATCTTTCTATGAACCATTATAAGTAATTATTTAATTTAGTTATGGAAAAAATTATTATTAAGTATACCTATTTATATCAATTCGAAAAAAAAATTATCCTATTTAAATTAAGTTTTCTTTCCAAAATAATTTTTATATTTATCAAAACTGTAGGAATAATATAATAATGAACAAAAAAATAGATAGTTTTTATTAAATACGAGGTTGAATATTATATCTTCTCGTAAATGTAGAAATTTAATGATAGTTGAATATTATAAAGTGCGAAAATAAACAAAAAAAAAAAATCCTAATAAACCTATCTGGTGCTTATATATATGTATATGTCAAACTTTAATTAACCGTATCTTTAAATGGACAAGGCGTTGGAAAATCATGATTAAAGTAGTAAGTCTGTGCACGTAAATTTTACTATACCCACGTAAAACAGAAAATGTGCAAATGTGTTAGACCACAAAATAATCCCACAAAAGTGTTCAACTAAATATTTAAGTATGTCCATGATTCTCGTCTAAATTAGAAAGTCTAAATTATGTCTGCTAGAAAAAAATATAAATCAAAGAAAAGTTATACTGTCTAATTGATAGAAATTCCATACTAAAACTGGCAAACAAACTTTTTCTTTGTTTAATTATCATCAAGCCGATTTGGACTTAAACCACAATTTTTTTGGGGTTATGCCAACAAATCCAACTCCAATTGAAGTTGTTAAATTTTGCCCATCGTATCACAACACATCGATTCGTCAAAAATAAAGTACAGGAATTCATTTATCGAGATTTGAAGATGTCATTCATAGATGAAATCAAAAAATTACCAATAACATGCGAAAAAACTAGAGCTGCACACAAACGCAACAGCTAAACAACTTCTCGACAATTCCTAAGATATTAGGTGACTAAAACGCTTGAAGCCATACGACTTAGCTTAAGAGACTTAGGCTAAGGAAAAGGGCTAAATTATTGGAAGTATAACCCCAAATATGTTCATGTATACATATATATATATATATATGAATTATTATTGTATATATTATTTATTGATTATCAAATATACACATATTATGCATTGTATTTATAAAGACCTCAGATTGTTTAAAAACAAAAGTGTGTGTATAAATTACTTATTGTTCTTTTTTATAATATAAAATTAATAAAATTTATCTCACTAACTAAAAGATTAAAGATTAAAACAATGGTTGGATAATATATTATAACGATATAGCGTTATAAATAGATTTTATATAAAATTTAGATCATTGGTACTTATTACTAGATATTTTTTTTCAGAAGATACTGCCATTTTTTGTCAAATTATATCGATAACGAAGTACTTTTTTTTTATCAAGTCTACCAAAATAACTCCTTGTAAGCTGTTGAACTTTCATTAGTATATATATTTTCTAGATTTTGTATTATCTCGTCTTTTTGTTTTAAACTTTTTTTTTTAATTCTAATATCCGGTTTACTAAAATTAAAAGGGTTTCATTAGAAGTTATCTGTTTTTTAATTAGTTTATCTAATCTAGTGGTAGCTCTGGTATCTAAATCACTATTCATATATACGTAAATATTTGCATCACTGTTATACCTTTTATTTATTATATAATATATAGTTTTGAATGTTTGATGGGTTTACTTAAATTTTTTTGGAAAATGTTCACAGTAAAATACCAATTCCTTTGATTTTGAATTTCCTTATTAAAATCTAAAGATGACGCGCTCATATTCGAACTTTGCTTACATAATATATGCTTACAAGTATAACATTGAATACTGGTCTCATTTCGCGAAATTGACACCTTGCATTTTGAATACGATATCATACTTGGATAAATAAATAACAAATACAACTTAACACAATAAACAATCGAACGTAACTGATCGTATCCTAAAGTTCGTACACCTAATATTATTATTTATTCGAATGCAATGCCACATGATTGTCATGACCCAAGGAGAAAAAAACATAACTACTGTAAATTATTTTAGTACTGTAATAACAGAACTAAAAGAAATCTTAAAAGTAAATGTAAAAGACGTTTCAAGAAAAAGAAAATTAAAATATTATAGTAAATAGGTTTCAACGTACTGATTTTGATATATTTGTGATAAATTGCTAATACACACAATAGTATCTTAAGCTTAATTATTTTTAATTTGATCATGTGATGATTTGTGTTATTTTAAAATCAAATTATCATAATATATTATAATTTTTAATCCATTACGAATCTTTACTTTCGATAACCAATAATTCCCCAATGTTTAAATATCTCTAATTATATTAGTACAATATTAGAACCACATAAAATTTACTATTGCAGCGAACTAATAATTCTCTAATACAATAATTAATACACATTTTTGGAAAGAGAAATTGTATATAAGTATCGACCATTCTTTGTATTTATTCTTACCAAAATAATGTTTCCACTTTTTTTTTAAATATCTGTATACATTTTAAGGTTTTCATAAATATAATAATATGATATAATGTGAAATTCAAAAAACTAATTATAAAACATGAAAAAGTCTATGTCATTTTGATACGTCGCATTATAACAAAGAATACAACTGTTTTCTAGATTTACTGACACAAGAGTACATTTTTAGCGAAAGATAAAAACTGTTTTTGTGCAAAGTTCATTATTGTGTATCGGTTCAGTTATGCGGTCGAGTCATCCATAGTAATAAATAATAATTACCTATTTAACGTGCACACTTTTACGCAATATACCCATTAACACTCGAAGGTATTCTGTAATCCACTCAATCAATATCTGACGCCTTCCAATATAGTTTTCTCAAAACGATTTTAGAAAATTGCCTATAGTATGCTCCTCAAAAATTATTACTGCTGCGAACTCTTGACAAATAAAATTATCATATTGCATTATGACATTATATTATTAAATATTATAGTAATTTAATATAATGACATGTAAAAGTCATCTCCTTAAATAATATCAATTTTACAAAATCATTCGATACCAAAACATTTAAAATTATTAAGAGGACGTTCTACCCGCATGTGTTGTCTCTGACTTACTAATGTAGATCATAGCAAATTTACGTTCAGCAGAACACATTTTGTGATGTTAGCTTTAATATTAGAGAGTAAATTTATCTATTATCAGATTTAAAGGTAAGAATATTATCTAGAAAATATTATATGCTTTTGTTGAAATCATTTTAAAGTGTATTATAGGTATGCAAAATATTACAACTTTAAAATATTCATAACTCACTTTATGATAATATCAAAAAAAGCATGACATATTCTAGATAATATTTTTATCTTTAAATTTAATAATAGGTAACTTTACTCTAATATTAAAGCTAACATCATAAAATGTGTTCTGTTGAACGCAAATTTGCTATGATCTATATTAATAAGACAAAGACAACATGCAGATGAACGTCCTTTTAAACACAAATATGTTTGTTTATAACATATATTGTTCGGTTATGTATTATATGCGGGTGTATATGAATTCGATAAACTTAGCACATATTATATAGTTATAGACACCTAGTTATAATATAATTAAGTCATTACCCCTATCTAAATCTCTACATGGACTCATATTTTAATATGTCACACAATCGTCTAAATATTTTTGTATAATTAATGCATAGTTATAGCTTATAAGTGTATTATACAATCAGTTTGTGACGTTCGTGTCACGCTCATATAATAAAAATATAATATGATCGTCGTCCATTATAGTGTACACCGAACAAGCGTTAATTTAAATGTTATCAACGCTGTCTGTCAATGCATATATAACTGCAGCTACAGTAGTCTGCAACTTTATAATGGTATTATTTTGTAATAATTTCAAACATAAAACAATTTTAAGTTTATTGTTAAAAAAAAAATAATGCACTGTCTGCCTTTAATTGAGTTTTACAGAATTTAACCTAAAACAACATAATATATAGGTTACGTGTGATGGTAATTATTTAACCAATGGTGCAGCATATTTGCATTGTGTGCACAGTATATACTGAGACTTAACATAAGTATAATATACACCTATTATGACGAAAAAATAACATACATAATTTTTAACTATACCTTTATACATAATATATCTCATTATATATTAGATGTATATACGTATGTACTAAGAATTATTCAGACGTTAACAATTATTAAGTTTTTTGTTGTTTAGTATTTACCTACATGACGTATAAGAAGTTAAAGAACAAATTACATTGAATATATATATATTTTTTTTAAAAATATTATTAGAATAATTTAACAATTTAACGAATATTTAATAGTTTTTTAGAAAACTAAACTTGCCATGATTGATGTTTATTTAAATGCATATTGCACCTACTGCAATTTTTTAAATTATTAAAAAACTACGTTTATTTTACAGATTTAATCGTTGTTGTGGCGTCAATCGTAGTCTTATCAATCGGTTCCAATGGACAGGTGTTTGCCACATCAGCAATTAGAGGCATTAGGTTTCTACAAATATTGAGAATGCTCCATGTGGACCGTCAAGGTGGTACATGGCGGCTTCTCGGCTCAGTTGTATTTATTCATAGACAAGTGAGTTTTGAAGACATTTGAATTAAACAATATTTGCAAAACGATCGAAAATAAAAATGCTCCTACTATATGTATTATTAATAATAATAATAATTATTATTATTATTATTATTTTTGTTGATGTTACTTGCGGAAACGTCAGAGTATAGTCTATAGACACGGTAAAACTCACAGAGTAATATTAATAATATTCGGGAGAATCGAATAATAATGTATTTGCTGGGTCCGTAAAGAATTTCTAAGCAGATTGAGACTCCGGCATTCTATTGCAAATTATAATGTTATAGCTAGGAACCGAAAGTTTTTAATTAAAAAACTTTAATTAAAGGCAAACAAAAGCGAAATGTTTTCTGATGTGAACCACGCGAGCTGCATTATGCGAATCGGTTGCGGCAGTACACGTATATAGGTATATTTATTATATTGTTGTATGTATAATAAACAGAGAGAACAGGAAAAACTGTGTGAAAAATTGACAACTACATGATATTATATCATAATACACTGACGATGGTGCGGGATTCGGTCGGCATATTGTTGTTGTTGTTGTTATTGTTGTTCTTCTTCTTCTTCTTATGGTCGATTTGATAGAAGATAATTATTGTGTATTATTATTGTATTATACATTTATACGTATATATACATCTAGTAAATGACATGTAAAGAGAAACTATCTCGAAACACAAATTTTGGGTTTGACTCGATTAAAACATGTTTTGTTTGAGTTTTTTGACTTTCGATCACTACCGTAACAGAGTTTCCACCGTCTTGACTTTTGAAACATTTGCTAGTTGTATAATTATACAAACAAGAGCACTAGTGCGATCGCTATTAATTTTGATTGCAAAGTTTTTTTTTTTTTTTTTTAAATCATTATTATTATTGTTGTTCTAGGAGCTCATCACTACATTGTACATAGGATTTTTAGGTTTAATATTTAGCAGCTACTTTGTTTACCTCGCTGAAAAAGATGCGGTCAGCAAAGATGGGAAATCAAGAAATGATTTTTCCAGTTACGCCGACGCGCTGTGGTGGGGAGTGGTAAGTTTCAATGTATACACACATTTTTAGTGGCAATTTAACGTTTTTTAGAATTTTTCTCTGCTATAAAATAATAGTCATAAAAAATAACTAAGTAATAATCTCTATTTTATTAGTATTTATAATGTATATATTTGAAAGTGTACTCACTATATATTTTACTATATGTACAAAGTTTAAATATTAAAAAAAAACTTTTTACCATCGTATGTGCCACGCCATAAATGAAAAATATAATGGGTTAATTATTATTATTATTTTTTTTTTTTTAATAAGTATCAACCTACATACACATATTTTTCAAGTTTCATAAGGTTTTTGTCTAATCTAAGTATATTTCTTTTTAATATAAGTATGAATTTTTTAATGAAATTATTTATATTTTATAAGATACCAAATATTTGAATTATATTTTTTTGTAAATTTTTTAATAAAATAATAATATAATAATAAAATAAATTGTTCTAATATTCATATGTATGTTAGAATAATGTATGATATTATAATCACTTTCTGATTGTTCATTATCTTGAAATTAAATAAATTTAAAACCAATTCTAGTTTCTAATAAAAAAAAAATTTATTTTAAGTACTAAGTCACTAAATTTAAATATATATGTAACTTATAAAGTTATGAATTATTCAAATAAATTATATGATTTTTAAGATGTTAAAATTAAAATTTAATAATTTTTCGAAATGATTTTGAAGTACATTAAATAATTAATACATTACCTATAAAAAATCAATAATACTTTATGAACATAAAAAAAATAACTTTTTATTTGTTTTCATCATCTTTAGATCACTGTTACGACGATAGGTTATGGTGACGCAGTACCTCAGACGTGGATCGGCAAGATCGTAGCCTCGTGTTTCAGCGTATTTGCGATTTCGTTCTTCGCTTTACCAGCTGTAAGTGTACATATTAGTATTTATAATATTATATCTATTATTATCTGTATGTGTGTTTGCGTGCGCTCGTTCATGAAAAAATAAAACTCTAAATAATCTGCTAGATGTATTACATTATTGTTATTATACGTCGTCAAAATATATATGTGTTTTAAATTAGAATAAATAAGAAATTATTATCCATACAATTTGTCTGGGTTAGTAAAGAGGTCCATTATGGTTTTATCCTCGTCAAAGCAAACAATTGAATCATTTCTGAATAGCCTTTAGTGAAATTTCTAAGATTAAATACTAATTAAATTAATGGCGTTTGACAAAACATATAGTTAATGGAGGAAATATTATTAAAACTACTTGGCTTATGTGTATATAAGTACTTTGCTCGGCCGAAATGACCGTACCACGAAACTAATGGAATTTGCTTAATTAAAATATTATGATGGAAATAAAAGAATAACTAACTGAATTTTCTATCTCAATTCTTTATACCATGAAAAAACGCAAAACGTCACTTTTTTTTTGTGAACTTTAAGCATTTTTACTAGGAGAGTATTTAATGAAATGAAATTGCTTAACATTTTATGTTTACGGCACGCGCATAATGTCAATTACACTATTAATAATATTGATTAAATTTAAGTAAGGTAACAGTAGGTTGTAGATACCTTTATATTATACCATGCATAATATACTAGATGTATAACGTATAAAATGTTTTAATGTTATCTCATCTTGTGATAAAATAAAATATTTTCTTTTTCCAAAATAATGAGTTTCAATTAAAAAAATAAATAAGAGTATGTGTTTTACTGAGTATTTATTTTATTTTTTAATTTAATTTAATGATACGATATTATGATAAATCGTTTCAATTACAGTCTATCATTAATATATAGTAGTCTTTGACTTAATAAAATAGGTACATGTAAAGTCAGGAATTATCCGTTCAGTTGTAATTGAGTCCATTTTTTTAAAAACTCACACTCTAACTATAATTGTTTGACATATCATGTTATGACACTTCTAAGTCTATAGAATGAGATTTAATTTTAACTAAGTATATTAAGTTATTTTTAGGACCACTTTAGGTATATAGTTGTGTACACAGAACTCAACTATAACACGTATTTTACGTTAATATAGAGAAGTTAAAATCGTCTAATGTTATTTTACTAGAAAAAAAAATCGTATAAATGGAGTTTAAATAGAAAAAAAGAGAGTTTTATTTGTGTGATTTTAAAATAAACTTAAACATTGGATGCATTTTAGGATATCATTTGAACAAATAGAACATTTTCATTCAAGATTTACACATATATTATCATGGTGTAAATGAATGTGTGTAAATAAACAATTTAATATAACGTCTGCATAGGGGAGTAAAATACTAACCAATTTTACTTCCCAACTTTATAGATAGGCGCTTAAGATTCTAATAATAAATACAGGTTTGGTTAAAAATGATTGATTTAAATACTCAGTGTCTTATGAAAAGACACTTCTTTTGTGAATGTAAATTTTTAAACAGATATTAATAATTTTATTTATTAAGCAAATTTTTTTTATCTTCTATCAATTTTAACTTTTCTAAATAATATGTTTGAAAATTAGTCGAATAAGGTTATTTTGCCTAAAAGAATTATCCCCCCCCCCCCAAAAAAAAAGGGTAAAATCGGCGTAATTTATAATCACTCTATAAAATATATTATAGTAATCTAGTTAACGAATATATTACACATCATATTATTATGTTTTCTAGAAGGTGTGGTATATAATATATGTATTATATATTATAGTTAATGTTCCTATATATTATAGTAGGTATAATATATATACATATTACATTGTACTCGAGCAACATGGAATATCCGGCAAATAGCGATACCGTATGACCTTTGTCAGCAAAGTAATGAAAACCACATTTTCAATTAGACACTAAATACCTAGCCATAACAGATATCGTGCACTACAGTCTATAATAGCAAATCAGTGGCTTGATCTAAAGCTCGACTAGGGAACGGTTTAATTTTTTTAATCCAACTCAATGGTACGGATGAGTACTTCTCTTCCACGCCCCACATTAATCAACTCCTAGACATTTTTAATTACAGTAAAATTAATTTTTAATTTTATTTTATGCATACTTGACAATTAATATATTTGTATAGATATCATAAATAAATTAAAAAAAAAAAACCAAGCCTCCCGCCCCTCTTAAATACGCCACGATCACAAATTTACCGTTCACCTATCGTAATAAACATGATCGTATTATTATGATTAATGAATTGACTAAAATTGGTAAAATCTAAATGAATCTTGTGGGATTAGTTGTCCCCGGTATAATATAGTAAAAATAATAATAATGTTGTAGTCATATGATTAGTGATACATACTAACGTTATAAAGCTATATAATACACCGCATATTTATACCGCGTTTTATAATCAATTAATCATTTTGTAATAGAAATGTAGTTATATAATATATAGGTTTATATATATATTGTATTATCGTAATACGTCATGTGTACCATGATAAGGACGATTTAAATCCGCTGTACATGCCATTATAGATAAAACACTTTATGGATTTCTGCATATTATATACAATATAGGTGTACGCACCTATACGCGCACATATGTTTATGAAATAGTTAACCCTCGCGCCAGGCCCGTGTAAATATTCTGCAGGAAATTAACCTCACTCACGTCGTGACGATATTATATCATTTAAAACATTGTCCCTCCGTCCATCGTATAACATATTATATAATATATAATATATAGTTTAGTCTATTTGCGAGACTCGGCCGCGATCAGTGGGTCAAATTTGTATGCATCTCCCCGCCAAAATTAACGTATTAATTACTAACACCTA